>CM057339.1:553372236-553997236 GCA_030015575.1 Agapanthus africanus
GATCTGGATGGACTTAAGCATAGCTTTGAAAGTCTCAACTTTTCCATGTACACCAAGTAATCTTCTCAAAATATACTTGCTCCTGATAGGAATTTAACCCTTCAGATAAGGCAACCAAAGTCCATACTTTGTTGGTGTATAAGGATTCCATCTCAGATCGTTAAGCATCCAGCCATTCTTACAGAGTCCCACTCTTGATGGCCAGCTCGAAACTAGTTGGGTCATCATCTCATGATGCATTCCTCGCTCCCACTGTCATAGAGAAACTCGAAGTATCTCTCAGGTGGGTGAGGAACCCTACTAGATCGATGGAGAGGCCGGGGTTCGTTGGTTACTATTGAATCCTTTGGTTCTACCAAATCATCAGCTGCAGTTTGTATAGCTGGAACTCTTTCCAGTTCTACCTTATGACCAATAATTTCTTCATAAAAAATTCCCTTTCACAAAGGTGGCATATTGAGAAACAAAACATCTTTTGTTCCTCGGTTTGGTAGAAGATATTCCCTTGTGTATGCTTGGGATATCCAACAAACTTCTACAGAACTAACTTTGTGCTTTTAGACATAGGCTGGACAACCCCAAATCTTAACAAACTTAAGATATGGGCTCTTCCCAATCCATATCACATATGAAGTGGTAGGCAATTGATTTGATTGGAACCCTATTCAATAGGTATGCAGCTTCACAAGTGCATAACTCCCAAAAGGAAATAGGAAACTCAGTAGTACTCATCATAGAGCACACCTTATCATATAGGGTGTGATTGCTCCGCCCTGATACACCGACGTGCTGTGGTGTATACGGAGGAGTAATGCGGAGAGAGAATCTCATTCTCCTTTAGAATATTCCAGGAATCCCATGCTCAAGTATTCTCCTCCCTGATCACATCAAAGGACATAATACTTATACCCGTTTTGGTTCTCTACTTTCTAACTTATATTCTGTGAATATCTCAAAAGCTTCGGACTTGTGTTTCAACAGGAACATATGTCTGAATCTTGAGAGATCATCAGAGAATGTAATGAAGTACAAAGAACCGGTCTTGGCATGTGTAGACAGGGGACCTTCATACATCAGCATGTATCAATCCCAAGAGTTCACTAACTCTTTCTTTATTTCCAATAAACGGAGCTGTGGTCATCTTATCTCTGTGACATGATCGGCAAGTTTCACAAGATGTAAATTCAAACTAATTTAAATATGCATCTATATGTAACTTCAGCTAGTCGGGTCGCATTGATATGACCTAGTCTACAATGCCTTAAGAAGGATTCGTTCATTTCTGAACTCTTCCTCTTGAGCGTGTTCTGTACATTTAAGAACTGTGGTTTGATTTAGAACGTCTATGCTCTTAGGTATCGTGCGTGAACCGATCAACTCTTAATATAGGAAATGTTCAAAACATTATCCAACAATACAAAATTATATCCTTCTTTACTAATAAAGAGACTGATATGATGTTGTATATCAGGTTCGGTATCTAATGACATTCGTTCAGAATCAATGTATTCTGGTAATACAGGGTGATAACTACAAACAGACTTGGCTGGAACACTTGCACCGTTTCTATCTCATGAAACTTATCACCCGTTCTCAGTTCTCTACCTATCTGTAGCCCATGTAACAAATTACATATGTGGGATCCTGATCCAGTATCACATACCCAGGACGTAAAGGATACTGAGAAACAGTTCTCTGTAATGAACACACCCGAAGATGATGCATCAACTTGCACTTTCTTCGTTTGGGCGGCACGGGAATTCTGGTAATCCCCTATTTCCTGCTCTGTCTTATAACAATTATAAGTTGGAGCGGGACCAACGTTCCCCAGCTCAGTATAACAAGCGGGTTCGGTCAACACATCCGTATTATTATCTTGATTAAGGCGTGACATGGTCGCTACCAGGAGAGAGAAAGAAGAAAACACTCAGCGTATGCTCTTGCAAAATTAGATTGGTTATTATTTTATCTAATCAGGATGGCTTCCACTATTTTTATCAAATCTTCCTTCAAACCCTAAAAGGAAAGACTAGCCGGGATTAATTACACCCTATAATTTCGCCAATCTTTCAGCCAGGCGAGTGTCGGTACTTTGAGGGAGGTTCCCCATGCTTTCGCACGGACCTAATTAGAGTAAACCTCGTTTTCCCAGAGGCGTAACCCCGTTGACACCTTTCTAGACACCTACTTGATCGGCTAATTGTCCTGCGTAAAACTCTTCCAGGAGTAACAATTACTCGCAGTGGGTATCGGGATCCAACTATCTCATAGAAGGTATGCAATCTCATTGCAAATTTCTACACTTGAAATTCCCGATAATTTTTCCCCAAGCATCCCATGACCTTGACGGAGGTCAACAAACCACAGGGTGCAAGTCAAGTTCAACCCGTCATTTCTTGATTGAATCAAACCCACCAGCATGACCCTTGACGGAGGTCAACAAGGTCATACGACTACCCTAATCCAATCTGCATCATATGCATAAGCAGATAAATACTAGTTAGCTACCGCACACTACGCCTTAACGGAGGTCAACAAACTTAGCACGAATACTAAGTAGGACTTATCTGAAATCACGGAGGGCTACGACAGGTTTTTCTGAAAACCTATTGCGTAATGAACTTGATATCGTTGTAGAATCGAATAATTTTAAAATGGAGTGTTTTTGAGGCTTTTGCTAGTTTCGCTAAAGAGGTCACTCCCGGTGAAAGGATCTCGGCTCTTTCCTCGTCAAATGAGGTGCAGGATATATCATATATATCACTGTGCAAAGAAAGAACTATAAAAGCAATCAAAAGAAAAAACCGAGGGTTGTAGCATTTGCCAGTCATAGCTAAAGGGGTCACTCCCGGTGAAGGGATCTCGGCCCTTTCCTTATCGAATAAGGTGCAGGATGTTCTACAAGGAACACCGCGATTCAAAGCAAGAACTATAGCTGCCTGTTTTGAAAATTTGATTCTACAACATCTTTTAGGTTTCTTTTCTTTCATTAATCATATTAATGAAGTCCCATCATTTAAGTCACCTAAACATCACAGATAAATACGACGTACACTTATGCCATCCGTATTCGCCTCGATGTCCCCTCGTACACCGTTAGGTTAGGTAACTAACGGCAGAGCGGGGCAGGGCTAGCGCGGGTGTAAAACATAAGTAACGTCTATATAATATAGCATATATACTATATACAGTATCTATCAACACATATCAAATGATCACATCACAGATATCGCAGCAGAAGAAACATATGAAACATTGGATATACTAGGACGTCCGTGTTTTATTTTGAGCCTCTATAAAACACGGATTCCACGGTCACGATGAATAGCCAAACCCACATCCCAAGATCCCTACGAAAGTGGCAAGCAACCCTTCCAATTCTAGAGTTAGAAGACCCAGACTCGACTCCTCGAGTTGGTCTCCCACTGGACTCTAGAACCCGGTTACTTGTGCTCTCCTCCTTGGGTCTACCTAATGCGGAAAAGTAAATAATATACAATGGTGACATCATCCTCATCCCGGAAGTGCCTCAATAAAAGAATATTACATACAATGAATTTTACATGAATGAAAATAAAAACCCTCATCTCACATAAAACCATCGGCTATTCAGAACGCGACGATCCAATATAACATATCCAGCAACACATAACATCACATGTCATCAACGTAAGTAAATATGCGCATCCCAATTATCGTTGACATATAGCAACAAAATCGGCGATAACACATATTACACTTACGGTCGCAGAAAAGAAAGTGTAAAACTACAACAGTTGGAATCCGCAACCTCCTTAGACATCGCATGCCTAACAATTATAAACCCCGCATTTTAGTCTCTATATCGAAAACACTTTTCAATATCTAGTCGGGCAATTCAACAAGATTCCTGATATGTGATCGAATGCTCGGCGCAAACTTTAGTAGACAGCCGCACCCCCGGATGCCGTCGACGAAGTGCATTAAGGCGGAACACCACTGCCGCGAGCACCCAAACGGATGCTTTTGGCGATGGGGTTCTCCTACAGTCACTTGGTCGGGGCATTGGCGCGTGGCTGTCTATTAAGTTTACCCGGCAAGTATCCGCGTATGCTACGTGATTGCAACGGACTTTTGATCGCATCAAAATCCCGTGGCAAGCGATCATTTGAGACTAAACTGCTATGTTTATAACATTCAAATTAGTTATCTCATAACTACTTGTGGATTCCAAATATTGTATCACCTTCCAGATAAATAGACAATGTTAAACTTTCCGATCGAGTAATCAAACACCCAAGTTTTCCTTAATAGTTCTCAACACTTGAAATTAGTTTTAAAACATCCATCACATGCCACAGTACCAATGGTCCAGCCAAAGAAGGGTCAAGCCAACGCCTCACATGTGGCAACGCCGTACTGCCCCAAACCCTAAGGTTCAAAAGGCAGTTCAAGACGGTCACATAATCGAGTTAAGGTTTGTTGTCTTTTAGAGGGTCCATTGCGTAACTTGCACGATTTAGACGTTCTTAAACTACGGAAAAATCCAACACTTGGAAATTTTCCGGCAGGGGAAAAAGTGAGTTATCGATATCCGTTCGAACTTTTTAGCACGTTCTAAAAATTAGCCGGAAAAAACACGAAATTAAATTTTTCGATCGAATCAACGAATACAAAATAATCCCGAGAACACTCAACACTTGAGTCAGATTAAAAATACCCAAAAGAATGTACAAGTACCTACGGATATTACTGCACAAAACACTAACCCTAATTCTACTATTCCGCCGCGCAAGCAAGCTATTGCCGAGGTTCCGCGGCGCTTTGGTAGAATTATGATGTCGTGTTTTACAGTAACTCTTAAATTCCCTGCTGATTTTTTTTAGTATTTTTAATGCAGAAAAAATCACATTTTTACAAAATTTCCAGAGAAGGGGTCTAGTTCGATATATAGGGTTCGATCGGAGTTTTAACTTCGTATACACGTCGCCTAATGCTCTAGCTAGGCTCTGATACCACTGTAGGGTTCTTAGGCACTCTAACAAGTTTCTACTAGGCATCAACCATGCCCGATTAAAATCTTAGCGGTGCCGAACAACCCTAAACAAGATCTTTGCTAGATAATTAGGGTTACACATGCAAGTAAATAACATTTACCACTAAGTGAATACGAAATACAACCTTTGTAGATCGGTCCTTCACTTCTAAAGCTCCTTGTTGTAGTCCCTTCGATGCGATCATAGTGCTCCCGGACTCTCGGACGGCTCCATGAGAAGATAGCAACGGTATTGCTTGAAGTCTTCGAGGCCGAAGATGATCTACGTCGAGGGAATACGAACTCAAGCTTCTACTTCACTAACTAGAGAATTAGTGAAGCAAACACCCTAAACTAAAGTACTAGTCTAGTAGAGGATGATGAAATAGGAAATGGGTACACTTTAGAATTTCTTTTCTCACTATATTTCTCTCTCTTTATTAAACCCTAGCAAGCATTTGAAGGAGGAAGAAGATGAGCTCAAAAATGAGAATGAAAAACTAATCAATAGAGAGAGAGAACCATGGGTGAGTTTATATCATATATTAACTCATGTAGAGACATAACCATGGCTAGATTATAATGGTTAGGTTAATTAATATCTCAAGTAATCCAAAACTAGTTGACTAAATCAATGCAACCCTAAGCTTCATGAAGCGTCATGCATGTGAGCTCATCATCCACTAATTTTTGAATTACTTTAAATATAAAAACCTAACACTATAATTAGTATGGTATAAGTCTTATACACCCATGTAAGTTGTATCAACAACCATGATACAAAATGAACATAAATAAATATATATCACATATATATTAAGTTGTGCACAAGTTAGAAAAACTAATGCTTAAGTGAACCAATGTTAGTTAATGTAAATTAGTATATCACATATACAATTATACACTAAATTATTAAATCAACACTTGACTTAATAATCCAGTTATATCTCATATAACCGACTAACATCCAATGTATCGACTTATCGAATCAACCCTTGATTCGATAACCTGGTTATATCACATATAACCGATCGATACAAACATCGTGAGAATAGAATACAGTATCACATACTCGCATTATTCTCGGTTCCGCACATATCACATATGCGCTCCAATTTCGTTTTGCCTGAGCCAGTAAAACCTCTATGTAGGACTCTAAAGACTCGTCAATACGCCGACAGTAGGTGATGATCATATCAAGCACTTACAAGCCGTCAGCGGTATTAGCTGGACGTAACGGCTACCCGGGTATTGAGCGATCAGAAGATCAGCAAGCAAGCCCACTCCAACTCCTGCAAAACCCTAACAGTGACACTATCGTACAGTCCGGTCTTCTCGTCTGATATGTCGCATATCAAGTCTAGGGGTGGTAAACGCCAGACCCCAATAACCGATAAGTCGTGCGGATATGAGGCTCATAACGGGTCAAGAAACTACTGGTAACACTTACCAGTAAATCTCTAAACCAGCCCTGGCCAGGGACTTCCCTGTTATGGCCAATCGAGCACAACGCAACATCAACCCCCAATACCGGGAGAGACGAAACCCCTCCTATCGCTCATTGCCTCCATGTAACGCTTTAAAAATCGTTTCGGTGAAATTTCGAAAAATCGGTAAAATAAGGGGGTTTTCTGTAAAAAGTCAATATACAAATATCTTATTATAAAAATTAAATATACATATTCTAGCTATGTAATTGCTATTATTTGGTGTTTATAGAGCCGCTGGTGAAATTTCAAATTTTCTGAAAAAAATATTATTTTATTATTATTTTAAGCCGTCACTAATACATTTAATTAGGGAAAATTACAAATTGGAATGAGTTGAAACAAATTTTGTGCATCATAAAACATTAAATAAAATTTTATAATGTGGTTTTTGGAACGAAATCATTTGCCAAAGCGGTTTAGAAATTATTGAAGAAAAAAGACTTTTTTTAGCGTAGATGGATGTTTGGGGTATTGTATTTATCATTTTTCATCACCCCACACCCGTACCCACACCCACACACCCCCATTCACTTATCCCCTTGAAGAATTCAGCAGCGCCCTCTTTTGTCCCCACTTGGATTTCAAAGGAAATGAAATGAAAGAAAAGAAAAGAAAAGAAAAGAGTAAAAAATGATATAATTTGAGTTGACTTTGACTTGAACTATCTTTCTCCACCTCACTCTCTCTCCTCCCTCACCCAACCCCTCCACAATCTGGCCGAAACCAGCAACCCCCAACAGACCCCTTTTTCCTCTTCTCCTCTATTTGTTCCATCAAAGAAAATCCAAAGAAAAATCCACTAAAAATCAAGCAAAAATCCAAATCAAGATCCGACTCCTACCCATTTTAGCTTAGCCGTATAGCATGGATTTTTGGTGACAAGGGAGCATTTTGGAGGGCTATGTGTGCTTGTGGGATCTTTAATTTGTTTGGGTAAATTCTAACCCTTTTGCTTAAATTGTTGTTAATTGTTTGTAGTTAGCTTAATTAAGTGTTACTTTGGTTTTATGTGGGTTCAATTGTATGATTAAGGAATTCTAGTTAGGGTTTTGTTTTGAAATTGGGTTGTGATCACTTGTGCATGGTTTGTGATGTGAGCTAACATCTTGAAAACTTGTTAAAATTTATCTAGTTGCATATTACAAGTTGTTACTTGAAAAATGTCCAAATTAAGCCTTTTTGTGCAAACTAGGGTTTTATGAAATGCATTTATATGTGAGATGAAAAATATGGTTAGGGTTTTTATCATATTATTAACTTTCTTAAGTGTGGTTTAACACTTTAGTTCATGGAAATCCAACCTAAATTGTAGTGTGTGCATTTTGCTTGAAAATTGTTAAAATTGGATAATTTGTAAACTAGGTTTTTGGGGTTTATGGAATTTAATGAGATTAAATTATGGGAATCATTTTTTGACTTATTTAAGATATTTAGTGAATATTGTGGCCTCTAGATTCGTTTAAAAATCATGTTTTGTACAATAACGGCGAATTGTGCTTGCTAGTTTTTTTTCCGGAAAAATGACTTTTAAGTGAAATTGGGGTTTTTGTGAGTTTTAAGCTATTTTATATTAAAATTAGAGTTTTTGAATATGCAAATGAGTGTATTTGGGTTTTTCTCGATGGTTTGGCATTTGTACGCCGACATCGAGGGTTTTTGGGTTGATTTGTGAAAAGCAACCATAGGTTTTGACCTATGTGGGATTCGTGTGTCGTTTTGGTCATGAGTCGGATTTTAATGCGATACGGTGCGTTATGATATGTAGGTACCCTATGTGGACTTCGAGACGACAAGCAAGAACGTGGCGACGTCGGCACCGGCGAGCGAAGATCAGGTGAGTAGATTTATATCTACGGGGAGAAGTCGGGTGGATGGCGTATAGCACCCCCGCAGTTCGTGGTGATGTATACGAATACGTATACACACATTTATTTGATTATATATTGTTTGAGTTTATTGATGATAAATATGGATGGTTTAGTATCGCGAAACCCTAGAGTAGTGGTCGCACCATACATGCACACACCCACCCATACTTGCATACATTCTTCTTCCATTTGTGTTTACGGGAATATATATATAGTTATGTGTTCATATGGGTATGGGACTATGTGTTCACATACGGATCCGAGGATGATACTTGGGATTGAGCTGAGTCGATGAGACTTGTTTGAGGCCGTGAGATCGGTGATATAGCAGGGTTCGTATTTGAGATACGACATGACGTTGTAGCGGGTCCTTGACGTAGTGTTTCACGCACGTCCATGCATACGTAGGCGGTATCAGTATGATACTAGACGTAGATCAGTACCCCGATCATGATATTTGATAATGAGGATACCAGGTGAATAGTATGATGAATGTGATATTGACCCGTACCCAGATTTGGGATGTCGTACGACGGATTTACGTACGAGCTTTATCTTGATGATTGATCCGCACTCTTGACTTGGGATGTCTGATTTTAGATATGGTATCGGATATGATATTATTGAGGCGGGATCACCGACTATACATATACAGGTATGTATAAGTATCGACTCAGATGATAGGCGGTTCCCTTACCTGTAGTTCAGCTTGTTAGTTCAGCCGTATAGTTTAGTGTAGTTGTTAGATTAGATTAGACTTCTTACCTATTTCAAAAACTAACGAATCATGGGTATTTTAAAAGACAGCCCAAGGGATCCTACGGATATTTCAAAAGACGTATCTTTTCATAAAAACACCGTAGCCCCTATTTTCAAAACCTCATGATTCGTGTTATTTCAAAAGGCACTATTTGTAGGACTTATATTAGATTAATGCAGATTAGTTATAGTTGCGTCTAGTTTTCAGCTCCCGCTCCTTATTGTGGTTCGCTTCGCATCGCATGCTTATAATATGTTTCATACTCCATTATTGATATCATGCTGTTAGGACACCAGCACCATTACCGATGATGCGTATGTACCACGTACACTTACTTGCCGGCTCACACACATCTTCATCGGTAATTGCCATGTCACGTATACCTTAGACAATATTATTGCTTGACATAGCATGTTAACTAATAGTTTAGACATTGTAGTTATTACCTGCTAGTTCATGCATACTGTTATTCATTGTTATGCCGTAATCATGGATTCTCATGCTTATATTCATGGTTTTACATGCTATTGATGATTCGGATTCCCATGATATTTTATGGATTTGGAGGAAAACCGCAAAACATATATAAACTGCTTTCTTTCTTTTAAATAAAATGTGCGGTTTTCCTATGATGTATGAGTCGTCCACCATGAGTTTGCTGATGGATTTCGAGACCCGATTCGAGGAGTGGAGGAACCGTTTCGGGTACATGGTGGGCCCGGTATGGTACCCCGGGGCAAGAGGAATGTGGTGTTGACGTTGAGCCTGGCTGGGGAGCACTACCTACCGGTGATATTACCCGACGCGTCTGATATCAGGAGGATACCGTCGTGGTCTTGAGATGGATGGTAGGGGCCGGTCTGGACTGACGGCGCCCTAGATATTGAGATTGAGACATTGATATTTCTAGACAGTGAGATTTATGTTTTGTGTCGATGCTAGACACTGTTGATACTGATTTCATTTATGATACCTCAGTTTAAAAATACGAAGGAAATCTCACTAATTTATGAAAACAGTTTCTTCATTTACATGTATTCTGTTTTCATGCATGCATACCTCATTCATATGATATATTGCTACCTGAGGCACTGACACAGGCACATGAGATTATACTCGGGTTAGATATTTACCCTAGCCTTGTTATAGGCTGCTGGTTATATATTTGAGGATATATTATGATCATTGACCCAGGTTGCGTTATTTATGCGATTTCTGTGCGTAGATGTTTTTCTATTCACGAGTTGGCAACTCACCCCCGTTGTGCCCCAGTTTTCTTGCAGGTTTGCCGTACAGGTTTCATTACGGCTTTGCGGGCTCAGTTTCATTCGGGTGACTTGCTAGTAGGTGGGTTTTTCTTGTATCGTACCCATCATATTACCTTGTATAATATTATTCGTTGTATCTAGAAGTTCCATCAACCAAACATGTATTTATTGAGATTGAGACCAGTGTTGTTTATTCTTTCGACCTTAGAGTCGCTCGTTATATTTCTGGTGGTTTTGGGTTCCTTTTGAGTTTTGATCCTCGCCGTTGGCGTTGTATATTATATTGCTTGTGTGGTTGTGACCGTCGCTTGACGAAGAGCTAGCTCCCGCTTGGGGATGCCTTTTATTGATTTCGTATACTATTCATGTTGTATCCTGTTTGGGGGCCAGTATTTACAAAGGAGACTCTGCCGAAATTTTCAGTAAATTTTTGATGTTTTTAAAAACCGCATAATTCGGCTTATGCTATTGAAATTACTTGCTTTAAGTTGGTTTTTCCTGCACTCTACTACTTTTCTTGGTTTGGATTTCTGGGTTTTCGGTTTACTTAGATTACGTACGCCTCGAGACGTTCGTAGTTTAAGTGCCGGTCATGTTCCGTACTTTCGGGTCGTGACAAAGTTGGTATCAGAGCGTTAGGTTTTACCTTCGGAGCGTAGGATGACCCTTGGTTGAT
Source organism: Agapanthus africanus (assembly GCA_030015575.1). NCBI lineage: Eukaryota > Viridiplantae > Streptophyta > Magnoliopsida > Asparagales > Amaryllidaceae > Agapanthus > Agapanthus africanus. The sequence goes on from CM057339.1 coordinate 553,383,313, forward strand.
GGAATAGGTGACTAAAGTAGAGTGACGTACCGTTGATATGTTCCGCGGCATATTTACGACACGCCACTCCACTTAAGAAGCCTTAGGATGTACATTTCCTTGTTCAGTATTATATTCCTTCCTGATCTAGCCTCATCGGTACCAGTTTGGTTTTGCTGCTACGGTTACGGGCAGGGAGAGCTACAGCTAGAGTTGCGGTCAGCACGAGCTCGTCACGAACGAGGACTGACCAGGGCGAAATTCCGGCAACACACGATTGCGGAGATGTGTCTTTTTACTGTGTTTTCGCGCCACGAGCGTTTGGCGGATCGCCTTTATGAGGTTACTCGGAGGTGCTGATCGACACTAGAGAATTGAGCCAATGATGGAGGCCAGCCAGATTTTGATGACCGTTGGTGTGTTGCTTACTCCTGATGAATCGAGGCACTGTTCAGCGTGCAGACGAGCGAGCCAGTTATTGCCGCGAACGACGAGGTATTGCCCCAGATGCTGGAGTTAGTGCAGAATGAGTTGTACTAAGAGATGATAAAAGGTCGCTAGTCATCGAGGATTAATGACTAGGACATGCGGATCGTTCGCCTACCCCGATGTGAGGTCATCAGATAGATTGATTCCAGCTAGAGGCGACTTCACGCGGAGACGTTGGGAGTCGACAGAGACGATCGAATGTCAGAAACCTATTATTCCAAGTTTAAAGTAGTCGGAAAGACATGCAGGCAATTCTATGGTCCCTCTAGAAGAATGAAACCCTAACTCGACTTAATGACCGTGTGAAAGCCTTTGAACCTTCGGGTTTGCGGCAGTTCTACGGCGCCATTAGTGAGGCTTGGGTTTGCCCTTCTACGGCTGGACCACCGATGCTGTGGTATGTACTCGATACTATTATACTGTACCCAAGATGTTGAGCTCTTGGGGGATTATGAGGTTTTGACGACTCGATCGGATGGCTCGACTTAATTCGGATGCTAGGTGATGAGATGCATTCTTGGGAGACTCCAGATACGAGGATAGTCGTTGGAGCTCAGTCCATGCAGCCACGACGAGACGAGTCCAAAGCAGGCGACATTAGAGAACAGTGAAGTAGGAGGTTCGTACCAGATCTAGATGAGATGACATTCCACTCCGCCGACATCAGAGATGTGATGCGCATGCCGAGGCATGGTACTTGGACTTACCTTCCAGAAGGAGTTGCGATGAGTATGTAGCCGTTCCGGAATGAGAACAGATCTAGTAAGGGATGATGACTTCCGGACAGTTCGGCAGAGGCGAGATTTGGGAGAGGTTTCGACAGGACCTTTATGGAATGATTTACGAGGAGACTTGGACCCAGGAGTGGTCATGTTACGCACATCAGCAGGCTAGGGTTCATGATCACCGACGAGACGTCCCATTAGTGACCGCGCCAGTTGGCCCGAGCTTCTTAGAGGATGCGCTTGAGCGGTACTGTTCCGCCATTTTTGATTTCGATGTTTTGGGTGATTTATCCGTATGATTTGATTTTGATGATTGAGGATTTACGATCTTTGCACAGTGTTGCACTTGATATCGTTTTCGTGCTTTAGTTTCACATGTTTGTGATTTTACGGTTTTAAACAATTGAGTTGATTTTGTGCGTATGCACGCACGCGATTTGGTTCCTGCACTCTGTATAGTTTATATATGCTGGCAGTGCAGTGACATGTATTTTGTGCACTTGGATACACTGGATTTCGATTTCGAGGGTGATGCTCGACATTTGTTTTGTGCATTTTATGCACCGGATTGGATTTTTAGCGCCTGTTGAGCGCCTGTTACGAGATGCGATTTGGTGCACACCAGATACACTAATTCGAGATTTTTCGTGCATGTCAGATGCACCTAATTTTGCTGTCAAGCACACATGTTGCCTACGACAGATGTTTCGTGCACACCCGATGCACTTAGATGTTGTTTCTGTGCGCATGTATGGCACATTCATGGATTTTGATTTCCGTGCGCACCAGACGCACGTAGCATTCATGTGCATATTTTGGGATTGATTTCGTATAGAGCAGTACGTTTTTATGATATTGCTATGTGTTTTCGTACTGAGCAGGACTAGTCAGAGGACAGTACCTGAATATATTTTGCATGCATTGATAGTTATTGAAGGGATTTCCAAAAAGCGAGCTATAGCCTCAGTATTTACCTACGTGTCTGATATGACACGAAATATTTAAAACAAGGAGACCCTTCTAAATTGTTTCCAAAACGGCAGAACGTACATTTCAAACAAAGGTATATATGTGTATAGTTATTTTCTTATGATAGACGTCCGCCACTGTGCAGTGTTATACGCGTTGCACAGAGACTTAAAGAGATTTGGCATGCATTTCCTTCAGATACTTACATATATAGATTCGATATTTACATGTATAGTTTCGAGTTATATCATATTGGTTTTGCCTTGGATTTGGCATTGATGTCTTCCCCATGACTCCAATGATTGCGGGATGCTTGACGGAGTTGTGATGTGAGTTATATGCTCATTTTTCATGCGCATGCGCTGCGCTACGAATTGTTTTATGTATTTGCAATTTCGGAGCCCTGACGACTTGATGGTTTTGGTTTAGATGTTTTAGTATTTGGGGAGAGTTTTAATTTAAATTCGGGGACCGAATTTCTTTAAGGGGGGAAGATTGTAACGCTTTGAAAATCGTTTCGGTGAAATTTCGAAAAATCGGTAAAATAAGGGGGTTTTCTGTAAAAAGTCAAAATACAAATATCTTATTATAAAAATTAAATATACATATTCTAGCTATGTAATTGCTATTATTTGGTGTTTATTGAGCCGCTGGTGAAATTTCAAATTTTCTGAAAAAAATATTATTTTATTATTATTTTAAGCTGTCACTAATACATTTAATTAGGGAAAATTACAAATTGGAATGAGTTGAAACAAATTTTGTGCAAAATAAAACATTAAATAAAATTTTATCATGTGGTTTTTGGAACGAAATCATTTGCCAAAACGGTTTAGAAATTATTGAAGAAAAAAGGCTTTTTTTTAGCGTAAATGGATGTTTGGGGTATTGTATTTATCATTTTTCATCACCCCACACCCGTACCCACACCCACACACCCCCATTCACTTATCCCCTTGAAGAATTCAGCAGCCCCCTCTTTTGTCCCCACTAGGATTTCAAAGGAAATGAAATGAAAGAAAAGAAAAGAAAAGAGTAAAAAATGATATAATTTGAGTTGACTTTGACTTGAACTATCTTTCTCCACCTCACTCTCTCTCCTCCCTCACCCAACCCCTCCACAATCTGGCCGAAACCAGCAACCCCAAACAGACCCCTTTTTCCTCTTCTCCTCTCTTTGTTCCATCAAAGAAAATCCAAAGAAAAATCCACTAAAAATCAAGCAAAAATCAAAATCAAGATCCGACTCCTACCCATTTTAGCTTAGCCGTATAGCATGGATTTTTGGTGACAAGGGAGCATTATGGAGGGCTATGTGTGCTTGTGGGATCTTCAATTTGTTTGGGTAAATTCTAACCCTTTTGCTTAAATTGTTGTTAATTGCTTGTAGTTAGCTTAATTAAGTGTTACTTTGGTTTTATGTGGGTTCAATTGTATGATTAAGGAATTCTATTTAGGGTTTTGTTTTGAAATTGGGTTGTGATCACTTGTGCATGGTTTGTGATGTGAGCTAACATCTTGAAAACTTGTTAAAATTTATCTAGTTGCATATTACAAGTTGTTACTTGAAAAATGTCCAAATTAAGCCTTTTTGTGCAAACTAGGGTTTTATGAAATGCATTTATATGTGAGATGAAAAATATGGTTAGGGTTTTTATCATATTATTAACTTTATTAAGTGTGGTTTAACACTTTAGTTCATGGAAATCCAACCTAAATTGTAGTGTGTGCATTTTGCTTGAAAATTGTTAAAATTGGATAATTTGTAAACTAGGTTTTTGGGGTTTATGGAATTTAATGAGATTAAATTATGGGAATCATTTTTTGACTTATTTAAGATATTTAGTGAATATTGTGGCCTCTAGATTCGTTTAAACATCATGTTTTGTACAATAACGGCGAATTGTGCTTGCTAGTTTTTTTTCGGAAAAATGACTTTTAAGTGAAATTGGGGTTTTTGTGAGTTTTAAGCTATTTTATATTAAAATTAGAGTTTGTGAATATGCAAATGAGTGTATTTGGGTTTTTCTCGATGGTTTGGCGTTTGTACGCCGACATCGAGGGTTTTTGGGTTGATTTGTGAAAAGCAACCATAGGTTTTGACCTATGTGGGATTCGTGTGTCGTTTTGGTCATGAGTCGGATTTTAATGCGATACGGTGCGTTATGATATGTAGGTACCCTATGTGGACTTCGAGACGACAAGCAAGAACGTGGCGACGTCGGCACCGGCGAGCGAAGATCAGGTGAGGAGATTTATATCTACGGGGAGAAGTCGGGTGGATGGCGTATAGCACCCCCGCAGTTCGTGGTGATGTATACGAATACGTATACACACATTTATTTGATTATATATTGTTTGAGTTTATTGATGATAAATATGGATGATTTAGTATCGCGAAACCCTAGAGTAGTGGTCGCACCATACATGCACCCACCCACCCATACTTGCATACATTCTTCTTCCATTTGTGTTTACGAGAATATATATATAGTTATGTGTTCACATGGGTATGGGACTATGTGTTCACATACGGATCCGAGGATGATACTTGGGATTGAGCTGAGTCGATGAGACTTATTTGAGGCCGTGAGATCGGTGATATAGCAGGGTTCGTATTTGAGATACGACATGACGTTGTAGCGGGTCCTTGACGTAGTGTTTCACGCACGTCCATGCATACGTAGGCGGTATCAGTATGGTACTAGACGTAGATCAGTACCCCGATCATGATATTTGATAATGAGGATACCAGGTGAATAGTATGATGAATGTGATATTGACCCGTACCCAGATTTGGGATGCCGTACGACGGATTTACGTACGAGCTATATCTTGATGATTGATCCGCACTCTTGACTTGGGATGTCTGATTTTAGATATGGTATCGAATATGATATTATTGAGGCGGGATCACCGATTGTACATATACAGGTATGTATATGTATCGACTCAGATGATAGGCGGTTCCGTTACCTGTAGTTCAGTTTGTTAGTTCAGCCGTATAGTTTAGTGTAGTTGTTAGATTAGATTAGACTTCTTACCTATTTCAAAAACTAACGAATCGTGGGTATTTTAAAAGACAGCCCAAGGGATCCTACGGATATTTCAAAAGACGTATCTTTTCATAAAAACACAGTAGCCCCTATTTTCAAAACCTCATGATTCGTGTTATTTCAAAAGGCACCATTTGTAGGACTTATATTAGATTAATGCAGATTAGTTATAGTTGCGTCTAGTTTTCAGCTCCCGCTCCTTATTGTGGTTCGCTTCGCATCGCATGCTTATAATATGTTTCATACTCCATTATTGATATCATGCTGTTAGGACACCAGCACCATTACCGATGATGCGTATGTACCACGTACACTTACTTGCCGGCTCACAAACATCTTCATCGGTAATTGCCATGTCACGTACACCTTAGAAAATATTATTGCTTGACATAGCATGTTAACTAATAGTTTAGACATTGTAGTTATTACCTGCTACTTCATGCATACTGTTATTCATTGTTATGCCGTATTCATGGATTCTCATGCTTATATTCATTGTTTTACATGCTATTGATGATTCGGATTCCCATGATATTTTATGGATTTGGAGGAAAACCGCAAAACATATATAAACTACTTTCTTTCTTTTAAATAAAAAGTGCTGTTTTCCTATGATGTATGAGTCGTCCACCATGAGTTTGCTGATGGATTTCGAGACCCGATTCGAGGAGTGGAGGAACCGTTTCGGGTACATGGTGGGCCCGGTATGGTACCCCGGGGCAAGAGGAATGTGGTGTTGACGTTGAGCCTGGCTGGGGAGCACTACCTACCGGTGATATTACCCGACGCGTCGGATATCCGGAGGATACCGTCGTGGTCTTGAGATGGATGGTAGGGGCCGGTCTGGACTAACGGCGCCCTAGATATTGAGATTGAGACATTGATATTTCTAGACAGTGAGATTTATGTTTTGTGTCGATGCTAGACACTGTTGATACTGATTTCATTTATGATACCTCAGTTTAAAAATACGAAGGAAATCTCACTAATTTATGAAAACAGTTTCTTCATTTACATGTATTCTGTTTTCATGCATGCATACCTCATTCATATGATATATTGCTACCTGAGGCACTGACACAGGCACATGAGATTATACTCGGGTTAGATATTTACCCTAGCCTTGTTATAGGCTGCTGGTTATATATTTGAGGATATATTATGATCATTGACCCACGTTGCGTTATTTATGCGATTTCTGTGCGTAGATGTTTTTCTATTCACGAGTTGGCAACTCACCCCCGTTGTGCCCCAGTTTTCTTGCAGGTTTGCCGTACAGGTTTCATTACGGCTTTGCGGGCTCAGTTTCATTCGGGTGACTTGCTAGTAGGTGGGTTTTTCTTGTATCGTACCCATCATATTACCTTGTATAATATTATTCCGTTTTATCTAGAAGTTCCATCAACCAAACATGTATTTATTGAGATTGAGACCAGTGTTGTTTATTCTTTCGACCTTAGAGTCGCTCGTTATATTTCTGGTGGTTTTGGGTTCCTTTTGAGTTTTGATCCTCGCCGTTGGCGTTGTATATTATATTGCTTGTGTGGTTGTGACCGTCGCTTGATGAAGAGCTAGCTCCCGCTTGGGGATGCCTTTTATTGATTTCGTATACTATTCATGTTGTATCCCGTTTGGGGGCCAGTATTTACAAAGGAGACTCTGCCGAAATTTTCAGTAAATTTTTGATGTTTTTAAAAACCGCATAATTCGGCTTATGCTATTGAAACTACTTGCTTTAAGTTGGTTTTTCCTGCACTCTACTACTTTTCTTGGTTTGGATTTTTCGGTTTTCGGTTTACTTAGATTACGTACGCCTCGAGACGTTCGTAGTTTAAGTGCCGGTCATGTTCCGTACTTTCGGGTCGTGACACTCCATGTGCCTCGGGGCTGTACCCAAAAACCACCGTTTTGCACGCCCTCTTGGACGTGGTAAGGTGGAAATCAAAGCACAATGGGAATCACAAAAGACTCTATGACGATCTCGGGTCTACAAACTAACCTGCACCAGTGTCACCAGAGAACTGCCATCTGATGTAAGGTATAATACCATCTGGGAGTTCTCGGCGAGTCCGTCCAGTGTACCCAGTCTCCACTGAGCACCCGTATATCATCTCTGATATCAAACACCAATGGATATGGGATCATCCATCGCCCATCTATGTGGGTCGAGAAGCTATACGCTAGTCTACTCTGGTATATCGATGCCCCGTCTCGATACACACACGACTAGGGACCTTGAAGGATGTACTTATGGACTACCATGTCCCCACTAGTATGATCTGCATCATAGTCCAGGTAGTCAAGTACACATCCTAAGGGCTTTACCAACATGTAACAGAGAGACAAGCAGTGTACACGTTAAGGTAAAGAGTAACCAGATAGCATACTATCATGTCGAGCAAGAAAGTCCTCCCTATATATGTCCAAGCATCCACTACAATATACATCTCATGTATAGTAATGGCCTCTAGGGCATACATATAACTAACAAAATAAGCCCTAATTTGCTTGCACAAGTGTGTGCAAGCCTAGGAAAATTCTAATAAAATACTCATTAAATAGGATAAAATATTTGGAACTCAATTTGGTAAACTTTTTATTAAAACTATATATTAAAATATAATTAGCCACTAAACACATCCTAAGGTGTTACAATCTTCCCCCTTAAAGAAATTCGTCCCCGAATTTAAAAATATACTGCTACGCATAGCTTCAAGAGATTAGGGAACTTCTTCCGCATCTCGCCCTCGGCCTCCTAAGTGATCTCTTCACCATTCGGGCTGCGCCAAAGCACCTTCACTGATGGCAAGACCTTCGATCGAAGTTTCTTCATCTGCCGGTCCAATATTACGACTGGCTACTTGGTGAACAAAAGATCGTGCTCGAACTAAATGGTCTGGTGCTGAATCAAGTGAGAATGGTCATGAAGGTAATTGCAAGGTATCGACACGAAAATACGGGGTGAATACTCAATAATCTGGGTGAAAGTGCCAAATTAAAGGCAACAAAACTAACTCGCCTTAAGGATCTTAAAAAGACCTACTATCCTGGGATAAGCTTCCCAAAACTCAACATGTCATTTTTCGGAAAAATCCGTTGGAATACATGATCAACCACTGCGAACTCGAATCTGCGACCATCTTGGTCGGCATATTACCTCTGTCCGAAATGGACAATTCTCATCCTGACCTAAAACAACTGGATTATCTCCGAAGTCTCTAGACAAGCTGAGGTCTAAAAATCCTACAACACGGAGTTAGAAAAACAGACAGGTGATCGACACGACCTAACCCCTAAACCTAAAGGTTGCCAATTGGAGTGTCTCCTGATAACAACTATCGAAGGAGAACCCTAACAATGGCGGGTGACTATCCCCAACTGCCAACAACAATTAATACTTACGCACAACTTAACAAAGAACAACTGAGCAAACTGAGTGGAGTCACACCCTGATTAAACCTGGGTAGACACCATAACGAAATTCGTGGAGACCTGCTCTCGTTCCCTCTTCGGAACGGTTAAAGGTTGCAACTCTCCCACCGGTCTCGGTTGCTCAACCCAAGCACACAACTGGACAGACACCTTGAAACGAATCCCGAGACTTCTCTTTTTCCATCCCTGCCCACTCGTAACTATCTCATAAGTCACGTTAAATGTTGGTGGAACTTGAATGAGTACAGAGAGTTGACCGATGTGCCTGCTCTATGATTTCACGTCTCTACCCGATAATATCAGGTACACAAACGCGACCCTAAACTTAGCACACCCTTGTCACAATTTAAGGACTCCGAATCATTACCCAGATGAACAGGCTCAAGTATCTCTGTAGAACGAGCGTCGGTGGGCAGTGTCTTGTGAAAGCGATTAAAGAAAAGTGGTCGGGCGCGGACATGAGCAAGTTGTCCCCTCCGTAGAGACGAACTTAAGCTGTACTCGACGATCGCACAAGAACTGTAAATCTGCGGAGGACTATCACAACAATCAAAATCCGCTGCAGGAAGATGTACATTAAACTCTGGTGGTCCGTGAAAATCTGACACGACTCTCGAACAAGTGGTGTCCCTAAATCTCCAACGCAAAACCACCGCGGCCATCTCCAGATCATGAGTGGGATATCCTTCTCGTACTTCCTCCAAATGTAGGGAAGCAAAAGCGATAACTCCATTGTGTCACCTCAGTACACACTCGAGCCCTACTCACGAAACATCACAGTTAAACCACAAAGTCGCCCGAACCAAAAAGCAAAGAAAGAACTGATGCAGTTGTTAACTGAATCTTCAACTGCTGTAACTCCGTACACATACCTTGGTCCAAAGAAAGAAACCTCCGTTCCAGTCAATTCAGTCAACGGTGCAGCACTACACTAGCAATCTTGCCCGAAACGGCGGTAAAAACCTGCTAAGCCCAAAAATCTGCGGACCTCCGTCCTGCCCACAAGCGTGGGCATAATCTGTACGGCCACGATCTTCTTCGGAACCATACAAAACCGTCTCCCGTTACTACAAGACCAAGGAGTCAACATAACGAGCCTGAAGGAACACTCCGAGAATCTAGCAAACCGCTGGGGCTCTCCCAGTATTTGCAAAACAAATCCTCAAGTGCTACTCCTATCCCTCAAGACACATTAAATAGACCAGGATGTCGTAAATAACACAACAATAACTAGTCGAGGAAAGTCATGAAGAAATCCGGTTCATCGCATCTACGAATGCTGCTAGGGCATTGGTGAATTCAATGACACACCAAAACACAAAAAGCCCGTAGCATGCACAAGGCAGTCTTCGGAATGTCATCACTCCGAACCCGCAACAATGATGACCTGATCCCAACAAACTTAGAAAAAGTCTCGCACTCTGACGCTGATCGAAGAAATCGTCAATGCGAGGTAAAGGATACCTATCCGCACCGTAAGACGGTTCAATTGACGATCCATCAATACACAACCTCAATCTGTCGTCTTTCTCCTTGACGAAAAGAAATAGGAGTTTCCTAATGCGAAACACTCAGACGCACAAAACTCCCCCAACAAACAACTATGCACCAGATCCTTAAGCTCCTTAAGCTTCGCCGGCTCATCTGGAACAACATCGGAACTCTCACATGAAAGAAAACCGGTCTAACAAACCAACTGTGGCTACGGTATCACGAATAAACCCCAAGAATCCATGACATCTCCTCAAAAGCCGACTAGCGAAAAAGGCTGAATTCAAGCTGCGAGAGGCGGCACAACTATCCACCTGCACAACAAGAACTGACTCGCCGGGGAAAACAAAACCTAACTGTTTCCTCACGGTAGTTCACAACGCCTAGCACGTAGCTAACCAGTCCGTGCCCAGGAGAACGCCACGTCCAACATCTCGAGAAGGATCAAAACGACAGACGAATCTCTATCTCCTATCTGATTGGCACATGACCGAATTACGTGTCGCGCAACAAAATAATCACTGACAGAAGTTAACACAACAAACGACTGATCTACCTAACACGACTCTCGTCCTAAACTCGGCTCGAAGTGTGGAAATATACGAGTGTGTGGATCCGGATCAAACAAATACATCAAAAGAACATACGAATTAAGGATACCTGAAAACTCTGCATTGGACTCCCTCGCGTCCCGATGAGTCGAAGCGAAAACTTATGCCTGACCTTCACCTGCGACTGACCGAACTCCTCCTCTACAAGACTGACCCTCTGCGCGAACCTTCCGCGTCCATGAAGTCTCAGAATACGACCCTGACGTGGTGCTAAGGAACAATGCCTGACGAAGTGTTGAAGGCTTCTGCATCGAAAACATCCAAGCGCTGACTGCTGACCCTCCTGGGGATGAGATCCAAACGACTGTTCTCGTCCTAAACCTCTGCTCTGGGCCGGTACACCAGTACGATTCCTCAACTGTTTTGGAACTCTCAGAGTCTCTGGAAGACGCGTCTCGTAAACTGGGGCTGCATCTACTGGTGCTATGTAGGTGACGGAATACTACATGATGATCACAAGGAACAACTGGGTAACAGGGGTGACAACCTCCTGTCGCTGCGCTCGAACGACCTCCACCAGTGAGCTCATCGACTGGCGCAAGTCCTGCATCTCTGCCACTAGTGTAGCGATCTGAGCTGTCGTAGGAGAAACAATCTGCTCTGGTACAACAGGGGTACTACCCGGATCAGTCCTCGTCTCGGACGAATCAACTCGAATCTCGTCTCTCGCGGCTGCTCTCAGCGCCCTCGTAGTCCTTGGCGGCATAATGGCTGAAAAGAAAGTAGGATTCGACGAGGATAAGGAAATCGAATCACAAGGATGTATACAATCATGAAGGAATTTCAATCAATAAGTCCTAAGGTCGCTTAGGCGGAGTACCGTGTCGTGAGTATGCCGCGGAACATATGCACGCTACGCCACTCTGCTGCAGCTACCTACTCCATCATACCAGGGTCTTCCAACACTCCGAAGGTAAAACCTATACTCTGATACCAACTTTGTCACGACCAAAAATTTGGCCCGTGACCGGCACTTAACCACGTAACGTCTACAGGCGTAACGCGACTAAGTAAGCCGAAACCCAGAAATCAAACCCAGTAAAAGTATAGAGTGTTTAAAACATTTAATAGAGTCATTTGTTAAACTGTTAAGAAAACCTTAAGTAGGCAATCACCACGATAACAATATACGACGCCGTAGCGAAGGAAAGAGCAATAAGTGGAAAAACATCACACAAGATAAGAACTGCATAAGTAAAGTCGGCTCCCAACGAGCTCGACACCAGAGTACAAAATAATATACATCGTCCTCACAACTGGTCTCTTAGTCAATACATAAGTAGTAGATGGAGAGCACTAGATACAACGATGTACATAACTGAAAAATAAACAGATACCGCACAAAACCCACCTATCAGCAAAAGAGCTAGTACGCCAACTATAGGGTATCTGTGTCAAAAGATGCAAATAAGAAGCCTGCCGCGACTACTCCGAAGGGCAACCTGCAAACACTGTGGCACAATGGGGGTGAGTTGCCAACACGTGAATAGTAGATAACATATAAAGGTAATCGCGAGTATACACGTGCTGCGATACTCTAACCTATGCCAACAGATAAATCTATATGATGAACTATATGAGCAGTAATCATGCATCAAGTACTATCTAATAACATCTCTAAATGATAAGCAGGGTATGCAATAATCGTGCATAGCAAATGCAATCTAACAACATCTATATGATGAGAAAGGTATGAAATATTCGTGCATAGCAAATGCAATCTAATGACACCTATATAGGATGAGAAGGGTATGCAATAATCGTGCATAGAAAATGCAATCTAATAGCATCTATATGATGAGCAAGGTATGCAATAATCGTGCATAGCAAATGCAATCTAATGACATCTATATAGGATGAGCAGGGTATGCAATAATCATGCATAGCATGTGAAATCTAATGACATCTATATAGGATGAGCAGGGTATGCAATAATCGTGCATAGCATGTGAAATCTAATGACATCTATATAGGATGATCAGGGTATGCAATAATCGTGCATAGCATGTGAAATCTAATGACATCTATATAGGATGAGCCGGGTATGCAATAATCGTGCATAGCATGTGAAATCTAATGACATCTATATAGGATGAGCAGGGTATGCAATAATCGTGCATAGCATGTGAAATCTAATGACATATATATAGGATGAGCAGGGTATGCAATAATCGTGCATAGCATGTGAACTCTATCAGGAACAACAGATACTGGATGAGATATAAAATACTGAATGCTGAGCATGGGAATAATAATATCTACACGGAATATCAACGTGGAAAATAATCGGTGTCCATCCATATGCCCAAATCCTGTAAGTCTCATAGAATCATGGGTGCCTACCATCGGCACACTAAAATATCATGAATCATCGTGTCTAGCATCGATGCGCAAATCCTCAAGTATCGGGCTCCGTCTGCGGAATCGATCCTCGGCCCCGGCAGTACGGATCAGCCTGTATCCATCTCTCATCACTGGATAGTATCCTCCCGATAACCGCAAGGTCTAACCAATCACCGGTAGGTAGTAGTCCCTCTGCCAGGCTCACCGTCTACTGCACAGCGATCCGTTCTCGCCCCGGGGTACCATACCGGGCCCACCATGTACCCATAATCGGCCTTATCCAACTCCTCGATTCGGGTTCATATATCACACGTCTCAGAACCGAGAAAACGCATGGTGGACGCACTGAAATATCATATCAAGGAAAACCGGGCTTTTAAATAATGCGTATTTTCCTAGAAGAATTACCTTGGTTCCCAAGTCCAAAAATCATATGAATCCAAAACTCAATGCGTAAATCCATGCAAGTATGAAGATATCAATATATGTGTGCACTGGTGTGAGTATACAGTGTGCATGTGTGCAGGTATGAAAATATCAATATATGTGTGCACCGGTATGAATATACAGTGTGCATGTGCACATGTATGAAAATATCAATATATGTGTGCGCCGGTATGAATATACAGTGTGCATGTGCGCAGGTATGAAAATATCAATATATGTGTGCACTGGTATGAATATACAGTGTGCATGTGCGCAGGTATGAAAATATCAATATATGTGTGCACTGGTATGAATATACAGTGTGCATGTGCGCAGGTATGAAAATATCAATGTATGTGTGCACTGGTATGAATATACAGTGTGCGCAGGTATGAAAATATCAATATATGTGTGCATTGGTATGAATATATAGTGTGCATGTGCGCAGCTATGAAAATATCAATATATGTATGCACTGGTATGAATATACAGTGTGCATGTGCGCAGGTATGAAAATATCAATATATGTGTGCACCGGTATGAATATACAGTGTGCATGTGCCCAGGTATGAAAATATCAATATATGTGTGCACCGGTATGAATATACAGTGTGTATGTGCGCAGGTATGAAAATATCAATATATGTGTGCGCCGGTATGAATATACAGTGTGCATGTGCGCAGGTATGAAAATATCAATATATGTGTGCACTGGTATGAATATACAGTGTGCATGTGCGCAGGTATGAAAATATAAATATATGTGTGCACCGGTATGAATATACAGTGTGCATGTGCGCAGGTATGAAAATATAAATATATGTGTGCACCGGTATGAATATACAGTGTGCATGTGCGCAGGTATGAAAATATCAATATGTGTGTGCACTTGTATGAATGTACAGTGTGCATGTGCGCAGATATGAAAATATCAATATGCGACAAGTCATGACAATCAGCAATGATGCGGCACTCAAATCGATATGCATAATGCGTAGCAATCCTATAGTGCAAGTGTCATGGAAATCACTAACGGTGTGAGTGTAACATACAATTCGTGCTCGTGCAGCTTTAACCGTTAGTGACAGTGCAGTGTTCTATACAACCCTTTCTATATGCAACAAGAAGGTATGCTACTAGTCCATATGAACATCTACGACTAAATATCCTAACACGCCCTAACGCTTAACGCCATACAGGCGATTTCCCCGTAGATGTTAAATCTACTCACCTGGTCGTGCGCTACTCGTAGCTGACCACCTGCTTCCCTTCCTTTGCTTCGTCCGACGTACCCGCCTACGAACCTAGAATTCACATAAGCAAATATCTCGCAAAACGCGATATTGAAGTCAAACGATACACTCGCGTCGCGAACTGAATGCGCTTCTGTACGATACGCTTAAAACGTGTGTATACGCGTCTAAAACTATCCAGACACGCCGCGACACGCTGGATCACAGAACCCACTCACGTATCGTGCGTATCGCGCGAACTAAACGTACTAGAAAAGCGATATATCGTCCCAGATTTTTCTACAGAGAGAAACTTATAAAATTGCACATACCACTGGCCCTAAAAATACAGCAGACTGCTACCCAAGCAAACCCAACCCAAAGACTCCCTCATCTAGCCGCAAATTGCGGCCAGAAAGAATAAATCGGCGGCCTCAAAGTGGAATGGGGGTCTCGTACTCAGGTGGTGTGGTCAGGGTCTCTCAAGTAGGCTACAGTTAACTCAGATTTTATCTGAAACAAACGGGTCTATAGCAGATCACAGAATGGTGACATTTCACTTAAAAATGCTAAATTTTGCACAAAAAGGAAATCTAGGGTATTTAGGTGAAATCTGGGGTTTATCTAGGTTTACTTGGCCCTAATAACACTTAATTAGGCTAGGTTAACCAACACTAACATCACTTGGACAAAAGTCCACACAATTCATCAAATCAAGCACTAAATCTCACATTTGACACAAACCGAAGCTAATTCTACACAAGTTAAGCAAACTAGAGAGTTAGGCTCAGAGATTATACCTTACTAGACCCTAGGTGCAAGGAGAAAGGAGGAGGAGAAGAGGGGAAGGAGCTGCTGTTGCTGGGGTGCGGCTGCTGCTTGAAGCTGCTGCTGTTGCTGTGATGCTGTTGCTGTTGCTTCAACTGCTTATGCTGCTGCCTCTTCTGCTGCTGCTGCTGCTTCTGCTGCTTGCTGCTGCTCCTTCAACTCCTGCTGCTGCTGCTTGTTGTTGTTGTTGTGTGTGTGTGTATGAGTGAGAGGATGAGAGAAGTGAGAGTGAGAATGAGAGCACAAGTCAAACACCCCCTCGCTCTCTCTCTTCATTTAATGAGCATGGCTCAAGCCATGTTGCCCCATACTCCCTCTCTCCCACCAAGTCAACAAAACAATTGATTTTCAAAAAAAAAAAAAGAACACACACTTAAACAAAATCCCAAATACACCTAATACAACCTTTAAACTAGACTAAGGAAATGGTTAATCCACCATGATTGCTAATCATGGTTTTAACCCCAAATAAGCCCTAATTTGCATGAACAAGTGTGTGCAAGCCTAAGAAAATTCTAATAAAATACTCATTAAATAGGATAAAATATTTGGAACTCAATTTGGTAAACTTTTTATTAAAAACTATATAATAAAATATAATTAGCCACTAAACACATCCTAAGGTGTTACATGATGGGCGATGGATGATCTCATATCCATTGGTGTTTGACATCAGAGAAGGTATACGGGTGCTCAGTGGAGACTGGGTACTCTGAACGGACTCGCCGAGAACTCCCAGATGGTATTATACCTCATGTCAGATGGCAGTTCTCTGGTGACACTGGTACAGAGTAGTATGTTGACCCGAGATCGTCATAGAGTCTTGTGTGATTCCCACTGTGCTTTGATTTCCATCATACCACGTCCAAGAGGGCGTGCAAAAAGGTGGCTTTTGGGTACAGTCCCGAATCACATGGAGGTAATGAGTGATAGAAGGGGATTCATCTCTCCCGGTATAGGGAGTTGATGTTGCGCTGTGTTCGATTGGCTATAACTGGAAATCCCTGGTCAGGGTTGCTGAGATTTACTGGTAAGTGTTATCAGTAGTTTCTCGAACTGTTATAGACCTCATATCGACACGACTTATCAAGCTACTGGGGTCTGACGTTTACCACCCCTAGGCGAGATATGCGACATATCAGACAGAGAGACCGGACTGTACGGGAGTGTTACTGATTGGATTCACAGGAGAATGTACAGGCTTGCTTGTTGATCTTATGATCGCTCAATACCTGGGTGGCTGTTACGTTTAGCTGACCGCTTGCAGCTTGTGGGTGTTTGATATGATCATCACCTACTGCCGGCGTATTGACGATTCTTTAGAGTCTACACAGAGGTTTCTTGGCTCAGGAAAAACGGAGTAGGAGCACATATGTGATATGTGTGGGACCGAGAACAATATGTGTATGTGATACCGTATTAGATTCTCACGATATGAGATATCGGCCGGGTATATGTGATATAGCCGGGTCATCGGATCAAGTGTTGATTCGATGAACTGATACAGATTATATTAGTCGGTTATTTGTGAAATAGCCGGATAATCGGATCAAGTATTGATTCGATAATTTAATGTATAATTATATATATGATATATTAAATTACATTAACTGATATAGACTCACTAAAAAATTCTTTTTCTCACTCGGGTAATACATTGATATATATGCGATATATGTTAATTGTATTATTTTATTTTGTTACAATAAATATTGTATATGTGATATAAAATATTGTAACATGATATGATTACTAATGCAACATGTTTAGTGGAGATTATACAAGATTAGGGTTTGATTTGGGTTAGTTCTTTTTTGAACCTTCTAGAAGGTTTCCTTTTTGTTTTTGCAAAGATATTTTTGCAAGATATTTACTTAACCCAACCCACACCCTTTACTATGGTTAGATGTCTACAATGGTTAAGTCTTTTCTTGACTTAACCATGGTTGCATTTGTCATGATATTATCACAATTTATTATTCATCACAAAAGGATTGATTTGTTCTTCTTCTTCCTTCTTCTTTCTTTCATGAAAAGCTTTCTAGCTTTTTATGAAGTGATGAAAATGAGTGAGTTAATGAAAATAAATGAGAGCTAAAATCCTACTTCATCATCCTAATCTATCCTATCCATTTAGATTAGGGTGTTCACTTCATTTAGTGAGTGAGAGCTTGTGTTAATGAAACTCCAAGGTAGATCATCTTTGTTATCGAAGATCGGAAGCAAGCTTGTGTCTTTCTCTTCGTGGAGCCTCTCGAGAGTCCGGAACTTGATGATCGCAGCGAAGGGACCACAACACGGAGCTTATGAAGTGAAGGACCGAACTACAAAGGTTGTAATCCCAAACTCTTAGATGTTAAAGTGTTTAACATGCTTTGTTTCGCCTAATATGTAGTCTAAGATCTTGGTTTAGGGTTGTTCGGCATGGCTAAATTTTAAATCGGGCATGGTTGATGCCTTATAGACCCTTGTGCGTGTGCCTAGTAACCCTACAGTGGTATCAGAGCCAAGCTAAAGCTTTAGGCGAAGTCTAGACGAATTTTAAAGTCCGATTGAACCCGGAAACCCCGATTTATACCCTTCTCTGGAATTTTTTCAAAAATGTTGATTTTTTCATATTAAAAATACTCAGAAATATAATCCGGGAATTATATGGATATCAGTGAAAAACGAGACAGTAAACCCACTAAAGAGCCGCAGAACCGCGGCAAAGACATGCCTTGCGCGGCTGTTCCGCGGCGCTACTGTGCGCTTAGGGTTTTATTTTTTCACAGTAACTTCCCTGTGTGTTTTCTGATGCTTCTGGGAATTTTTAAATTTACTCAAGTGTTGAGTTTTCTGGGTTATATTTGGAGCTCATTGATTCGATCGGAATGTATAACTTTGTTTAGTTTTTCCGGGTAATTTTTAGAACGTGTTAAAAAGTTCGAACGGATATCAATAACTCACTTTTTCCCCGGCCGGAAAATTTCCATGTGTTGGAATTTTCCGTAGTTTAAGAATGTTCTATGTCGTGCAAGTAACGCGGTGGACACTCTAGAAGAACACAAACCTTAACTCGATTATGTGACCGTCTTGAACTGCCTCTAAACCTTAGGGTTTGGGGCAGTACGGCGTTGCCACATGTGAGGAGTTGGCTTGACCCTTCTACGGATGGACCATTGGTACTGTGGCATGTGATGGATACTTTTTGAACTCCGCTCAAGTGTTGAGCCATTTAGGAAATCTTGGGTGTTTGTTTATTCGATCGAAAAGTTTAACATTGTCTATTTATCTGGAATGTGATACAATATTTGGAATCCACATGTAGTTATGAGATAACTAATTTGAATGTTATAAATCTAGCAGTTTATTCTCATTTGATCGGTTTCCATGGGATTTTGATGCGATCAAAAGTCTGTCGCAATCACGTAGCGTACGCGGATACTCGTCGGGTAAACATAATTGACAGCCACGCCCCATATCCTCGACTAAGTGACTGCAGGAGAACACCGTCGCCAAAAGCATCCGTTCGGGTGCTCGCCGGAGAGGTGTTCTATTAGTTATATGTATGCCCTAGAGGCTATTACTATACATGAGATGTATATTGTAGTGGATGCTTGGACATATATAGGGAGGACTTTCTTGCTCGACATGATAGTATGCTATCTGGTTACTCTTTACCTTAACGTGTACACTGATTGTCTCTCTGTTACATGTTGGTAAAGCCCTTAGGATGTGTAATTGACTACCTGGACTATGATGCGGATCATACTAATGGGGACATGGTAGTCCATAAGTACATCCTTCAAGGTCCCTAGTCGTGAGTGTATCGAGACGGGGCATCGATATACCATAGTAGACTAGCGTATAGCTTCTCGACCCATATAGATGGGCGATAGATGATCCCATATCCATTTGTGTTTGACATCAGAGATGATATAAAGGTGCTCAGTAGAGACTGGGTACACTGGACGGAATCGCCGAGAACTCCCAGATGGTATTATACCGCACGTCAGATGGTAGTTCTCTGGTGACACTGGTGCAGATTAGTCTGTAGACCCGAGATCGTCATAGAGTCTTGTGTGATTCCCACTGTGCTTTGATTTCCACCTTACCACGTCCAAGAGGGCGTGCAAAACGATGGTTTTTTGTTACAGTTCCGAGTCGCATGGAGGCAATGATTGATAGGAGGAGTTTCGTCTCTCCCGGTATTGGGGGTTGATGTTGCGCTGTGCTCGATTGGCCATAACAGGGAAGTCCCTGGCCAGGGCTGGTTTAGAGATTTACTGGTAAGTGTTACCAGTAGTTTCTCGACCCGTTATGAGCCTCATATCGGCACGACTTATCGGTTATTGGGGTCTGACGTTTACAACCCCTTGACTTGATATGCGACATATCAGACGAGGAGACCGGACTGTACGGTAGTGTCACTGTCTGGCTTTTGCAGGAGTTAGAGCGGGCTTGCTTGTTGATCTTCTGATCGCTCAATACCCGGGTAGCCATTACGCCCAGCTAGTACCGCTGAAGGCTTGTGGGTGCTTGATATGATCATCACCTACTGCCGGTGTATTGACGAGTCTTTAGAGTCCTACATAGAGGTTTTACTGGCTCAGGCAAAACGAAATAGGAGCGCATATGTGATATGTACGGGACCGAGAATAATGCGAGTATGTGATACCGTATTCTATTATCGCGAAGTTTGTATCGATCGGTTATATGCGATATAACCAGGTTATCGAACCAAGGGTTGATTCGATAAGTCGATACATTGGATGTTAGTCGGTTATATGTGATATAACCGGATTATTAAGTCAATTGTTGATTTAATAATTTAGTGTATAAATGTATATGTGATATACTAATTTACATTAACTAACACTGGTTCACTTAAGCATTTGTTTTTCTCACTTGTGCACAACTTAATATATATGTGATTTATATTTATTTGTCTTCATCTTGTATCATGGTTGTTGATACAACTTACATGGGTGTATAATTCTTATACCATACTAATTATAGTGTTAGGTTTTTATATTTAAAGTAATTCTAAAATTAGTGGATGATGAGCTCACATGCATGAAGCTTCATGAAGCTTAGGGTTGCATTGACTTGGTCTACTAGTTTTGGATTACTTGAGATATTAATTAACCTAACCATTATAATGTAGCCATGGTTATGTCTCTACATGAGTTTATATATGATATAAACTCACCCATAGTTCTCACTCTCTCTCTTGATTAGTTTTTCATTCTCATTTTTGAGCTCATCTTCTTCCTCCTTCAAATGCATGCTAGGGTTTGATAAAGAGAGAGAAATATAGTGAGAAAAGAAATTCTAAAGTGTACCCATTTCTTATTTCATCATCCTCTACTAGACTAGCACTTTAGTTTAAAGTGTTTGCTTCACTAATTCTCTAGTTAGTGAAGTAGAAGCTTGAGTTCGTATTCCCTCGACGTAGATCATCTTCGGCCTCGAAGACTTCGAGCAATACCGTTGCTATCTCCTCATGGAGCCGTCCGAGAGTCCGGGAGCACGATGATCGCAGCGAAGGGACTACTACAAGGAGCATAAGAAGTGAAGGACCGATCTACAAAGGTTGTATTTCATATTCACTTAGTCGCAAAAGATATTTACTTGCATGTGTAACCCTAATTATCTAGCAAAGACCTTGTTTAGGTTTGTTCGGCACGGCTAAAATTTTAATCGGGCATGGTTGATGCCTTGTAGAACCTTGTTAGAGTGACTAGTGACCCTACAGTGGTATCAGAGCCTAGCTAGAGCATTAGGCGACGTGTTTACGAAGTTAAAACTCCGATCGAACCTCGAAACGTCGAAATAGACCTCTCTCTGGAAATTTTGTAAAAATGTGATTTTTTCTGCATTAAAAATACTCAAAAAAAATCAGCAGGGAATTCTAAGAGTTACTGTAAAACACGACATCCCAATTCCACCAAAGCGCCGCAGAACCTCAGCAATACCTTGCTTGCGCGGCGGTTCCGCGGCAGAATAGTAGAATTAGGGTTAGTGTTTTGTGCAGTAATATCCGTAGGTACTTGTACATTCTTCTGGGTATTTTTAATCTGACTCAAGTGTTGAGTGTTCTGGGGATTATTTTGAATTCGTTGATTCGATCGGAAAGTTTAATTTCGTTCTGTTTTCCGGATAATTTATAAAGTATTAAAATGTTCGAACGGATATCATTAACTCACTTTTTCCCGACACGAAAAACTTTGAAGTGTTGAATTTTTCTTGAGTTTAAAACTTTCGGAAAAACGTGCATGTAACGCGATGGACCCTCTAGAAGAACACAAACCTTAACTCGATTATGTGACCGTTTGAACCGCCTCTAAACCTTAGGGTTTGGGGCAGTACGGCATGCCACATGTGAGGCGTTGGCTTGACCCTTCTATGACTGGACCATTGGTACTGTGACGTATTCTGGAATTTTTGAACTCCGCTCTAGTGTTGAGCTATTTAGGAAATCTTGGGTATTTGATTATTCGATCGAAAAGTTTAATACTGTCTATTTATCTGAAATGTGATACAATAAATGGAATTCATATAGTTAGGCATGAAATGCGAAGTATGTGATATTTCGGATTTATGATGTCTAAAGAGATTGTGGATTACAAATGTTGTAGTTTTACACTTTCTTTTCTGCGACCGTAATTGTAATATGTCATATTGCCGGTTTCGTTGCTATATGTCAACGACAATTGGGATGCGCATATTTACTTACGTTGATGACATGTGATGTTATGTGTTGCTGGATATGTTATATTGGATCGTCACGTTTTTGAATAGCCGGGGGTTTTATGTAAGATGAGGGTTTTTATTTTCATTCATGTAAAATTAATTTTATGTAATATTCTTTTATTGGGGCACTTCTGGGATGAGGTTGATGTCACCATTTGTATATTATTTACTTTTCCGCACTAGGATAGACCCAAGGAGTAGAGCACAAGTAACCGGGTTCTAGAGTCCAGTGGGAGACCAACTCGAGGAGTCGAGTCCGGGTCTCCTAACTCTAGAATTGGAAGGGTTGCTTGCCGCTCTCGTAGGGGTCTAGGGGTGTGGGTCTGGCTATTCATCGCGACCGTGGAATCCGTGTTTTATAGAGACTCAAAATAAAACAAGGACCTCCTAGTATATCCATTATTTCATATGTTTCTTCTGCTGCGATATCTGTGATGTGATCATTTGATATGTTGTGATAGATACTGTATATAGTATATATGCTATATTATATAGACGTTACTTATGTTTTACACCCGCGCTAGCCCTGCCCCGCTCTGCCGTTAGTTACCTAACCTAACGGTGCACGAGGGGACATCGAGGCAAATACGGATGGCATAAATGTACGTCGTATTTATCTGTGATGTTTAGGTGACTTAAATGATGGGACTTCATTAATATGATTAATGAAAGAAAAGAAACCTAAAAGATATTGTAGAATCAAATTTTCAAAAAGGGTAGCTACAGTTTTTGCTTTGCATAGTGATATATATGATATATCCTGCACCTTATTCGATGAGGAAAGAGCCGAGATCCCTTCACCTGGAGTGACCTCTTTAGCAAAACGGGCAGATGCTACAGCACTCGGTTTTTTTCCTTTGATTGCTTTTGGAGTTTTTGCTTTGCATAGCGATATATATGATATATCCTGCACCTTATTCCATAAGAAAGAGCCGAGATCCCTTCACCGGGAGTGACCTCTTTAGCAAAACTAATGAAAGCCTCAAAATCATTCCATTTCAAAATTCACTCGATTCTACAACGATATCAAGTTCATTACGCAATAGGCTTTCAGAAAAACTTGTCGTAGCCCTCCGTCATTTCAGATAAGTCCTGCTTAGTATTCGTATTGCATTTATTGACCTTATCAAAGCGCAGTGTGCGGTAGCTGACCAGTATTTATCTGCTTATGATATGATGCAGATTGGATTAGGGTAGTCGTACGGCGTTGTTGACCTTGTCAAGGGTCATGCGGGTGGGTTTAATTCAATCAAGAAATGACGGGTTGAACTTGACTTACGGTCTATGGTTTGTTGACCTTGTCAAGGTCATAGATCGTCTGGGGCAAAATATTATCGGGAATTTCAAGTGTTGAAATTTGCAATGAGACTGCATACCTTTTATGAGATAGTTGGATCCCGATACCCGCTGTGAGTAAGAGTTACTCCTGGAAGAGTTTTACATATTACAATTAGCCGATCGAGTAGGTGTCTAAAAAGGTGTTAACGGGGTTACGCCCCTAGGAAAACGAGGTTTATTTTAATTAGGTCTGTGCGAAAGCACGGGGAACTTTCCTCAAAGTACCGACACTGGCCTGGCCGAATGATTGGAAAAGTTGTAGGGTGTAATTAATCCCGGCTAGTCTTTCCTTTTAGGGTTTGAAGGAAGATTTGATAAAAACAGTGGGAGCCATCCTGATTAGATAAAATAATAACCAATCTGATCTTGCAAGAGCATACGCTGAGTGTTTTCTTCTCTCTCTCTCTCTCTCCAGGTAGCGACCATATCACGCCTTAATCAAGATAATAATACGGATGTATTGACCGAACCCGCTTGTAATACTGCGCTAGGGAACGTTGGTCCCGCTCCAACTTATAATTGTTATAAGACAGAGCAGGAAATTGGGAATTACCAGAATTCCCGTGCCGCCCGAACGAAGAAAGTGCATGCTGATACATCTTCTTCGGGTGTGTTCATTACCAAGAACTGTTTCTCGGTATCCTTTACGTCCTGGGTATGTGATACCGGATCAGGATCCCACATATGTAATTTGTTACATGGGCTACAGATAGGTAGAGAACTGAGAACGGGTGATAAGTTTCATGAGATAGAAACGGTGCAAGTGTTGCAGCCAAATCTGTTGGTAGTTATCACCCAGTATTACCAGAATACATTGATTCTGAACGAATGTTATTAGATACCGAACTTGATATACAACATCATATCAGTCTCTTTATTAGTAAAGAAAGGTTATAATTTTGTATTGTTGGATAATGTTTTGAACATTTCCTATATCAAGAGTTGATCAGTTAAGGCACGTTATCTAAAAGCATAGACGTTCTAAATCAAACCACGGTTCTTAACGTACAGAACACGCACAAGAGGAAGAGTTCAGAAATGAACGAATCCTTCTTGAGGTATTGTAGACTAGGTCATATCAATGTGACCCGACTAGCTGAAGTTACATATAGATGCATATTTAAATTAGTTTGATTTTACATCTTGTGAAACTTGCCGGTTATGTCACAGAGATAAGATGACCATAGCTCTGTTTATAGAAAACAGAGAAAGAGTTAGTGAACTCTTGGGATGATACATGTTGATGTATGAAGGTCCCCTGTCTATACATGCCAAGACCGGTTCTTTGTACTTCATTACATTCTCTGATGATCTCTCAAGATTCAGACATATGTTCCTATTGAAACACAAGTCCGAAACTTTTGAGATATTCACAGAATATAAGTTAGAAAGTAGAGAACCAAAACGGGTATAAGTATTATGTCCTTTGATGTGATCAAGGAGGAGAATACTTGAGCACGGAATTCCTGGATTATTCTAAAGGAGAATGAGATTCTCTCTCAGCATTACTCCTCCATATACACCACAGCACGTCGGTGTATCGGGGCGGAGTAATCACACCCTATGTGATAAGGTGTGCTCTATAATGAGTACTACTGAGTTACCTATTTCCTTTTGGGAGTTATGCACTGGAGAAGTTGCATACCTATTAAATAAGGTTCCGATCAAATCAGTTGCCTACCACTTCATATGAGATATGGAAAGGTAAGAGCCCATATCTTAAGTTTGTTAAGATTTGGAGTTGTCCAGCCTATGTCTAAAAGCATCATCGGGACAAGCTCGAGGCAAAGTCAGTTCTATAGAAGTTTGTTAGATATCCCAAGCATTCGCAAGGGAATATTTTCTACCAAACAGAAGAACAAAAGAAGTTTTGTTTCTCAGCATGCCACCTTTGTGAAAGGGAATTTCTTGTGAAGAAATTATTGGTCAAGAGGTAGAACTGGAAAGAGTTCCAGCTATACAAACTGCAGCTGATGATTTGGTAGAACCAAAGGATTCAATAGTTTCAAACGAACCTCAGCCTCTCCGTCGATCTAGTAGGATTCCTCACCCACCTGAGAGATACTTCGGTTTTCTCTATGACAGTGGGAGCGAGGATTGCATCATGAGATGATGACCCAACTAGTTTCGAGCTGGCCATCAGGAGTGGGACTCTATAAGAATGGTTGGATGATTAGCGATCTGAGATGGAATCCTTATACACCAACAAAGTATGGACTTTGGTTGTTTTATCTGAAGGTTAAATCCCCATCAGGCGCAAGTATATCTTGAGAAGATTACTTGGTGTACATGGAAAAGTTAAGACTTTCAAAGCTATACTTAAGTCCATCCAGATCCTACTTGCCACGGCTACATACCATGACTATGATATCTGGCGGTTGGGTGTCATGACTGCTTTTCTAAATGATGATTTGGAAGAGAGCGTCTATAAGTACACAGCCAGAGGGCTTCGTAAACAGTAGGAGCAGCGGAAACGTGTGCAAGATGTTTTGTGTGATAAAGTAGGCATCGCGGAGTTGGAACGTCTGTTTTGATGTGGTAGTCAAAGAGTTTGACTTCATCAAAATAGTAGATGAACCTTGTATATACAAAAAGGTAATAGGGAGTATGGTGGTGATCCTCGTAGAGTACGTGGATGACATACTTTTGATAGGGAAGGATTTTCCTATGCTACGCTCGGTCAATCTCCGCTTATCACAATGATTCTCCATATAGGATCAAAGTGATACCTACTAAATCTTGGGTTTTAGATCTATGAGATAGATCTAATTGGATGTTAGGATACTCACTAGTTGTAGTGAGATGGTATCAATTGATCCTGGGGAGAATCACTGTAAAAGTTCCAGGGTGATAAGGACGACTGAATGTCAGTCGCAGGCATTGTCTTTACTCTCAGTAGAGGGACGGTATGTTGGAAGAGTTCCAAGACAGATACCGTGGCATACTAGACGATAAAGGCTAGATATATCGCTACCAAAGATGCTACCAAAGAGGCAGTCTGGGTGTATATTAGTTCATGAGATGAACTTCGTTCCTTCCATTATGTGACAATGGAGTTGTGGCTTATGCCAAGGAACGCCCGTCCCATCAATGATCCAGACATATTCTAAGGCAGTGTCACCTGATCATGGAGATGGTAGATCTCAAGGGGATCGAGGTTAGGAGAGTAGACTCAGAGGACAACACAGCGGATCCACTCACAAAGGCCTTTTCCCAGAGAAAGACTATTATGGGATGGTTGAGTATGAGATACTACAACCACTGTTATCAGATGGCCCAAGTGCAAGTGGGAGATTGTTAGTTATATGTATGCCCTATAGGCCATTACTATACATGAGATGTATATTGTAGTGAATGCTTGGACATATATAGGGAGGACTTTCTTGCTCGACATGATAGTATGCTATCTGGTTACTCTTTACCTTAACGTGTACACTGATTGTCTCTCTGTTACATGTTGGTAAAGCCCTTAGGATGTGTACTTGACTACCTGGACTATGATGCGGATCATACTAGTGGGGACATGGTAGTCCATAAGTACATCCTTCAAGGTCCCTAGTCGTAGGTGTATCGAGACGGGGCATCGATATACCAGAGTAGACAAGCGTATAGCTTCTTGACCCATATAGATGGGCGATGGATGATCCCATATCCATTTGTGTTTGACATCAGAGATGATATACGGGTGCTCAGTGGAGATTGGGTACACTGGACGGACTCGCCGAGAACTCCCAGATGTTATTATACCTCACGTCAGATGGCAGTTCTCTGGTGACACTGGTGCAGATTAGTCTGTAGACCCGAGATCGTCATAGAGTCTTGTGTGATTCCCACTGTGCTTTGATTTCCACCTTACCACGTCCAAGAGGGCGTGCAAAAGGGTGGTTTTTGGGTACAGTCCCGAGTCGCATGGAGGCAATGAGCGATAGGAGGGGTTTCGTCTCTCCCGGTATTGGGGGTTGATGTTGCGCTATGCTCGATTGGCCATAACAGGGAAGTCCCTGGCCAGGGCCGGTTTAGAGATTTACTGGTAAGTGTTACCAGTAGTTTCTCGACCCGTTATGAGCCTCATATCGGCATGACTTATCGGTTATTGGGGTCTGACGTTTACCACCCCTAGACTTGATATGCGACATATCAGACGAGGAGACCGGACTGTACGGTAGTGTCACTGTCAGGCTTTTGCAGGAGTTGGAGCGGGCTTGCTCGCTGATCTTCTGATCGCTCAATATCCGGGTAGCCGTTACGTCCAGCTAGTACCGCTGACGACGTGTGGGTGCTTGATATGATCATCACCTACTGCCGGCGTATTGATAAGTTTTTAGAGTCCTGCATAGAGGTTTTACTGGCTCAGGAAAAACGAAATAGGAGAGCATATGTGATATGTGCGGGACCGAGAATAATGCGAGTATGTGATATCGTATTCTATTCTCGCGATGTTTGTATCGATCGGTTATATGCGATATAACCAGGTTATCGAATCAAGGGTTGATTCGATAAGTTGATACATTGGATGTTAGTCGGTTATATGTGATATAACCGGATTATTAAGTCAATTGTTGATTTAATAATTTAGTGTATAAATGTATATGTGATATACTAATTTACATTAACTAACATTGGTTCACTTAAGCATTTTTTTTTCTCACTTGTGCACAATTTAATATATATGTAATATATATTTATTTGTGTTCATCTTGTTGTTAGTTGTATGTATGCCCTAGAGGCCAGTATTGTACAGATGATGTATATTATATTGGATGCTTGGACATATATAGAGATGACTTTCTTGCTCGATATGATAGTATGCTATCTGGTTACTCTTTATCTTAACATGTACACTAGTCTCTTTATACTGTCTTATAGTTACTTGTTGGTAAAGCCCTTAGGATGTGTACTTGACTACCTGGACTATGATGCAGATCATATTAGTGGGGACATGGTAGTCCATAAGTACATCCTTCAAGGTCCCTAGTCGTGGGTGTATCGAGACGGGACATCGATATACCAGAGTAGACTAGCGTATACGCTTCTCGACCCATGTGATGGGCGATGGATGATCCCATATCCATTGGTGTTTGACATCAGAGATGGTATACGGGTGCTCAGTGGAGACTGGGTACACTGGACGGACTCGCCGAGAACTCCCAGATGGTATTATACCTCACGTCAGATGGCAGTTCCCAGGTGACACTTGTACAGGTTAGTCTGTAGACCCGAGATCGTCATAGAGTCTTGTGTGATTCCCACTGTGCTTTGATCTCCACCTTACCACGTCCATGAGGGCGTGCAAAATGGTGGTCTTTGGGTACAGTCCCGAGTCACATGGAGGCAATGAGCGATAGGAGGGGTTTCGTCTCTCCCGGTATTGGGGGTTGATGTTGCGCTGTGCTCGATTGGCCGTAACAGGGAAGTCCCTGGCCAGGGCTGATCAGAGATTTGCTGGTAAGTGTTACCAGTAGTTTCTCGACCCGTTATGAGCCTCACATCGGCACGACTTATCGGGTTATTGGGGTCTGACGTTTACCACCCCTAGACTTGATATGCGACATATCAGACGAAGAGACCGGACTGTACGGCAAGTGTTACTGGTCGGATTCGCAGGAGTGTGAGCGGGCTAGCTCGTCGATCTTCTGATCGCTCAATACCCGGGTGGCCGTTACGTTTAGCAGACCGCTTGCGGCTTGTGGGTGCTTGATATGATCATAATCTGCTACCGGCGTATTGCCGAGTCTTTAGAGTCCTACATAGAGGTTTCCTAGCTCAAGCGAAACGAAATAGGAGTGCATATGAGATATGTGCGGGACCGAGAATAATACGTGTATGTGATACCGTATTTGATTCTCGCAATTAATGTTTCGATTGGTTGTATGAGATATGACCTAGTTATCGAATCATTGATTCGATAAATCGATGCATTGAATACTAGTCGGTTATGTGCGACATGACCGGATCATTGAATCAAGTGTTGATTTAATGATTTAATGTATAAATATATATTTGATATATTACTTTGCATCAACTAGTATTGGTTCACTTTAAACGGATTTTTCTCACTTGATTTACATATTGTATATGTGATATACTTTTGTGCACATATAAGTATCATGTTTGATGATACTTGATCATATGGTTAAGTGTAAGGAATTAAACCATAGTTAACTTGAGATTAGGGTTTTAATTATGCATTTATTCATTTAATTGTTTATTCATTTATTTGGATAAAGCTTATGTGGAGAATGGTGGCATTTCTTGTTTTATGTTGAAGCTTCATGAAGCCTTGACTTTATGCAACCATTCTTGTCCACTAGCTTAACCCTAACTCTCCAAATAACCATGGTTGATTCTCTACACTTAACCTTAGTTAGAATTATGATAAGTATAGATTTTTCTTTTCATTTTAAAAAGACTTATCATAACTCTAGCTTTTCTTCTTCTTCTTCTTCATCTTCAAAAGAAAAACTTAGATGCCATCAATGGCAACTTGAGTTCTAGTGAGAGAATTACAAA
This sequence comes from Agapanthus africanus, assembly GCA_030015575.1. Taxonomy (NCBI): domain Eukaryota; kingdom Viridiplantae; phylum Streptophyta; class Magnoliopsida; order Asparagales; family Amaryllidaceae; genus Agapanthus; species Agapanthus africanus. The sequence goes on from CM057339.1 coordinate 553,413,480, forward strand.
TCTAAAGTGAACCCATCTCCTAATTCTTCACCCTCTATCTCTTGCCAAGTTGTTTTGGGTGTTTACTTCACAAGTTTCACAAGTTTGTGAAGTCGGAGCTTGAACTTGCGATGCCTCGAGGTAGATCGTCTTTGACACAAAGCCGACGACCTAGCTTGCTCGTTTTCCCGATGAAGCCGACGATCGAGTCTAGGATTCGAGACGGACAGCGAGAGGATGCCCTTGCGGAGCCGTGGAGGTGGATATCCGGATCTACAAAGGTTGTAATTTCCGTATACTTATAGTTAAGTGTTAACTAGATTATCTTTTCGCCTAGATTTCTAGCAACGATCCGTAGTCTAGGGTTTCTCGGCACCATTTTTTTTAAATTGGCATGTTCGATGCCTTGTGTGACCTCTATAGGGTGCCTAGGAACCTTTCACTGGTATCAGAGCCTAGCTAGAGCCTTACGCGAAGTCTAGACGCGATTTGAAACTCGAACGAACCCGAAACCCACACCCGAGAATGCTCTCTGGACGTTTTTGAAATATCTGGATTTTTATGAATTAAAAATTGCTAAAAAATTCAGCAAAGAAAAATAAGAATTACAGTGCAAAAATTTTCTGGTGAACAGTGATTAGTGCGGCGGAACCGCGGCGGAAGCCTAGCTTCTGCGGCGGTTCCGCAGCACTCTGGTGACGTCAGCCCTATTTTTCTGCACAGTAATTCCTGATAAATTCTTCTGGGTTTTCTGGGAATTTTTAAAATTTATTCAAGAGTTGAATTTTCTGGGGTGTATTGGGAGGTCGTCGGTTCGATCGAATTGTCAAGTTTCGTCTATGTGGCTTTCCGGATATTTTACAATATGTTAAAAAGTTCGACCGGATATAAATACCCAATTTTTCCCCTGTCGGGAAATTTCCAAGTGTTGGATTTTTCCGTAGTTTAACGACATTCTAAGTAGTGCAAGTAACGTGATGGACCCTCTAGAAGACAACAAACCTTAACTCGATTATGTGACCGTCTTGAACTGCCCTTTGAACCTTCGGGTTTGGGGCAGTACGGCGTGCCACATGTGAGGCGTTGGCTTGACCCTTCTACGGCTGGACCGTCGGTACTGAGGCACGAACTGAATGTTGTTAGACTTATTTCATGTGTTGGACTGTATCGGGAAAACTTGGGTATTCGACTGTTCGATCGGAAAGTTTAACATTTTGTGTTTATCTGGAATGTGATACAATAATTGGAATTCACAAACTGTTATGAGATAACTGAATGAATGTTATAAATTTAGCAGTTTAGTCCCATATGATATTGAAAAGAGTTTTCGATAATGAGACTAAAATGCGGGATTTATATCTGTTAGGCATGTGATGTCTAAGTATTTCATTTAATTAGGCATGCGATGTCTGAAGAAATTGCGGATTCCAATTGTTGTAGTTTTACACTTTCTTTTCTGTGACCGTAAGTGTAGTATGTTCATATCGCCGGTTTCGTTGCTATACGTCAACGACAATTGGGGTATGCATACTTACTTACGTTGATGACATGTGATGTTATGTGTTGCTGGATATGTTATATTGGATCGTCGTATTTGAATAGCCGGGGGGTTTTTATGTGAGATGAGTGATTTTCATTTTCATTCATGTAAAAACTTGTATGTAATATTCTTTTATTTGGGGCACTTCCAAGTAGCGGAAGTTGTCACCTTTTGTATATTATTTACTTTTCCGCATTAGGATAGACCCAAGGAAGGGAGCACAAGTAACCGGGTTCTGGGGTCCAGTGCGAGACCAGCTCGAGGAGTCGAGTCCGGGTCTCCTAACCCTAGAATTGGCAGGGTTGCTTGCCGCTCTCGTAGGGGTCTAGGGGTGTGGGATTGGCTATTCATCACAACCGTGGAATCCGTGTTTTATACTGGCTCGTATTGAAAACACGGACGTCCTAGTATATCCAATATTTCATATGTTTATTCTGCTGCGATATCTGTGTTGTGACTCTGTGATGGATATAGTATATAGTATATATGATATATTATATAGACGTTACTTATGTTTTACACCCGCGCTAGCCCTGCCCTGCTCTGTCGTTAGTTACCTAACCTAACGGTGCACGAGGGGACATCGAGGCGAATGCGGATGGCATAAGTGTACGTCATATCTATCTGTGATGTTTAGGTATTTAAATGATGGGACTTCATTAATGTGATTAATGAAAGATAAGAAACCTAAGATGTTGTGGAATCGAATTTTAAAATAAAACAGGTAGCTACAGTTCTTGCTTTGCACAGCGGTATATATGATATACCCTGCACCTTTTTCGATGAGGAAAGGACCGAGATCCCTTCACCGGGAGTGACTCCTTTAGCAATAACTGGCTGATGCTACACACTCGGTTTGCTTTTGACTGCTTTTGGTTTTTTGCTTTGCACAGCGATATATATGATATATCCCGCACCTCATTCGACGAGGAAAGGACCGAGATCCCTTCACCGGGAGTGACTCCTTTAGCAAAACTAGAAAAGCCTCAAAATCACTCCATTTTAAAAACTTCATTTGATTCTACAACGATATCAAGTTCATTACGCTCATGGTTTTCAGAAAAACCTGGCATAGCCCTCCGTCATTTCAGATAAGTACTATTTAGTATTCGTGCTGCGGTTGTTTGGCATGCGTCAAGGCGTAGTGTACGGTAGCTAACTAGTATTTATCTGCTTATGCATATGATGCAGATTGGATTAGGGTATTCGCACGGCGTTGTTTGGCATGCGTCAAGGGTCGTGCGGGTGGGTTTAATTCAATCAGGAAATGACGGGTTGAACTTGACTAGCGGACTATGGGTTGTTTGGCATGCGTCAAGGTCATAGCACGCTAGGGGAAAAAGATTATCGGGAATTTCAAGTGTTGAAATTTGCAATGAGATTGCATACCTTCTATGAGATAGTTGGATCCCGATACCCACTGCGAGTAAGAGTTACTCCTGGGAGAGTTTTACACATTGAAATTAGCTGATCAAGTAGGTGTTAACGAGGTTACGCCTATGGGAAAACGAGGTTTACATTAATTAGGTTCGTGCGAAAGCACGGGGGACCTCCCTCAAAGTACCGACACTGGCCTGGCTGAAAGATTGGCGAACTTGTAGTGTGTAATTAATCCCGGCTAGTCTTTCCTTTTAGGGTTTGGAGGAAGATTTGATAAAAAGCAGTGGGAGCCATCCTGATTAGATAAGATAATAACCAATCTGATCTTGCACGAGCATACGCTAAAGTGTTTTCTTCTCTCTCTTTCCAGGTAGCGACCATTTCATGCCCTAATGAAGATAATAATATGGATGTATTGACCGAACCCGCATGTTATACTGTGCTGGGGAACGTTGGTTCCGTTCTTTCTTATAAGAGTTATAGGAATGAACACGACATAGGGGAATGCCAGGATTCCCATGCCACCCGAATGAAGAAAGTACGTGTTGATGCATTTTCTTCGGGTGTGTTCGTTACTGAGAACTGTTTCTCCATTTGCTCTACGTCCTGGGTATTGGATACCGGGTCAGGATCCCATATATGTAATCAGTTACATGGGCTTAGGAAAGGTAGAGAACTTGGAGAAGGTGATAAAGACATTAGAGTTGGAAATGGTGCAATTGTTGCAGCTAAGACTGTCGGGGAATATCACCTTGTATTACCAACTGGTAATACATTGGTTCTGAACGAATGCTATTACATGCCGAACCTGATATGCAACATTATATCGGTTTCTTTATTAAGTAAAGAGGGATATAATTTTGTATTACAGGACAATGTTATGAAAATTTTCTGTAACCAAAAGTTGGTTGGATCAGGCACGTTGTGCAATGGCATTTATGTTCTAAATCAATCAACGGTTCTGAGCATAACAAACACACACAAGAGGAAGAGTTCTGAACTCAACGAATCCTTCTTGTGGCATTGTAGACTGGGTCACATCAATGCGACACGACTAGCTAAGTTGCATAAAGATGGATATTTAAATCCGTTTGAATTTTCATCTTATGACACTTGCCAGTCATGTCTCAAAGGCAAGATGACCAAGACTCCGTTTACGGGACACGGAGAAAGAGTTACCGAACTCTTGGGACTTATATATAGTGATGTATGTGGTCCCATGTCTACACATGCCAGGGATGGTTCTTCTTACTTCATTACATTCACTGACGATCTCTCTAGGTTCGGGTATGTGTTCCTGATGAAACACAAATCAGAAGCTTTTGAGAAATTTAGGGAATATAAACAAGAAGTTTAGAACCAAACCGGAAAAAGTATTAAAATCCTACGATCTGATCGAGGAGGGGAATACTTGAGCAATGAATTCCTGGACTTCCTAAAAGAGAATGGGATTCCCTCTCAGCTGACTCCTCCATATACACCACAGCACAACGGTGTATCTGAACGGAGAAACCGCACCCTATTAGATATGGTGCGCTCAATGATGAGTACAGCTGAGTTACCTATTTCCTTCTGGGGACATGCGCTTGAGACAGCCATGGACCTATTGAATAGAGTTCCTACCAAATCAGTGCCTACCACCCCATATGAGATATGGAAAGGGAAGAGACCACATCTTAATTATATTAAGATATGGGGTTGTCCAGCCTATGTCAAAAGACAAAATCCGGAGAAACTCGAGGCAAGATCTGTCTTATGTAAGTTTGTAGGATATCCCAAAAATTCACAAGGGTATATCTTCTACCACCCCGAGGAACAAAAGGTGTTTGTTTCTCGACATGCCACTTTCTTAGAAAAAAGTTTTCTTATGAAACATATAAGTGGCATTGAGGTAGAACTGGAAGAGGTTCCAGCGACAAAGACTACAACAGAAGATTTGGTTTAACCAGAGGATTCCGTAGTTCCCGATGAACCCCAGCCACTCCGCCGATCTAGTAGGGTTCCTCGCCAACCTGAGAGATACTACGGTTTTCTCATGGACGGTGGGAGCGAGGATTGCATCATGGAGGATGATGACCCAACTAGCTTCGAGCAGGCCATCACGAGGCTATCTGGTTACCCTAGAGGCCAGTATTGTACAGATGATGTATATTATATTGGATGCTTGGACATATATAGAGATGACTTTCTTGCTCGATATGATAGTATGCTATCTGGTTACTCTTTATCTTAACATGTACACTAGTCTCTTTATACTGTCTTATAGTTACATGTTGGTAAAGCCCTTAGGATGTGTACTTGACTACCTGGACTATGATGCAGATCATACTAGTGGGGACATGGTAGTCCATAAGTACATCCTTCAAGGTCCCTAGTCGTGGGTGTATCGAGACGGGGCATCGATATACCAGAGTAGACTAGCGTATACGCTTCTCGACCCATGTGATGGGCGATGGATTATCCCATATCCATTGGCGTTTGTCATCAGAGATGGTATACGGGTGCTCAGTGGAGACTGGGTACACTGGACGGACTCGCCGAGAAATCCCAGATGGTATTATACCTCACGTCAGATGGCAGTTCTCAGGTGACACTTGTACAGGTTAGTCTGTAGACCCGAGATCGTCATAGAGTCTTGTGTGATTCCCACTGTGCTTTGATCTCCACCTTACCACGTCCATGAGGGCATGCAAAACGGTGGTCTTTGGGTACAGTCCCGAGTCACATGGAGGTAATGAGCGATAGGAGGGGTTTCGTCTCTCCCGGTATTGGGGGTTGATGTTGCGCTGTGCTCGATTGGCCGTAACAGGGAAGTCCCTGGCCAGGGCTGATCAGAGATTTGCTGGTAAGTGTTACCAGTAGTTTCTCGACCCGTTATGAGCCTCACATCGGCACGTCTTATCGGGTTATTGGGGTCTGACGTTTACCACCCCTAGACTTGATATGCGACATATCAGACGAAGAGACCGGACTGTACGGCAAGTGTTACTGGTCGGATTCGCAGGAGTGTGAGCGGGCTAGCTCGTCGATCTTCTGATCGCTCAATACCCGGGTGGCCGTTACGTTTAGCAGACCGCTTGCGGCTTGTGGGTGCTTGATATGATCATCATCTGCTACCGGCGTATTGACGAGTCTTTAGAGTCCTACACAAAGGTTTCCTAGCTCAAGCGAAACGAAATAGGAGTGCATATGAGATATGTGCGGGACCGAGAATAATGCGTGTATGTGATTCCGTATTTGATTCTTGCGATTAATGTTTCGATTGGTTGTGTTGGAGATAGTGCCCTCAGAGTCAATTATTGGATCACAGGCACGTGATTGCAATGATTGAGGGGAGGACCTGTCTCAGTAGGACAGTCTTACTCGAGATGATAGTATGCTATCTGGTTTATCTTTATTATCGTGTACTGCTTTAGGTGACCTTTCGAGTCGCTATTACACGTTGATAAAGCCCCTTGGATTCTTGCTTGACCACCAGCAGTATGAGGGCGATCATATAAGTTGGAGCTGGGGGTCTACAAGCACATCTTTAAAAGGTCCCTAGTCGTGGGAGATTCGAGACAGGGCATCGTTTCTCCAGAGTAGACTAGTGTATACAGTCGAGACCCCGACGAGGGGCGGTGGCCGGTCTCACAAGCCACTGGTGTCAGTTGGTTCACCTAAGATGTATACAGGTGCTCATTGGGTTATGAGTACACCGGACAGGACTCGCCGGGAACCTGCTAGTTGGGATTATACCAGACGTCAGATAGCAGTTCCCTGGTGACATGTGTACAGGTTAGTTCATCGACCTGAGATCATCATTTGTCTCGTGTGAGTTCCCACTGTACTTTGATTACTGCCCTACCACGGCTCAAAGGAGTCGTGCAAACAGGTTTTAGTTGGGTACAGTCCCGAGCCACATGGAGGCAGTGAGCGGATCTTCAGGGGTTCGTCTCTCCCGGTTTTGGGGGTGAGGTCGTGTTGTGTCTAGGAGAGCCAGAACATGAAAAGTCCTTGGCCAAGGCAGGAGATTTGCTGGTAGGTATTCCAGTAGTATCTCAGGGTGTTCTGGGCTACACTCCGACACGACTTGTACCGCTTTTGGGGGTCTGACTTTTACCAACCCCCTAGGCCCGCCATGCGATACTTATAGACGAACGGACCGGACTGTACGGATATTGTCACTGACAGGCTCAGTTGGGTGTCGGGGTGAGCTTCCTCATCGACGTCCCTTTTTGGTCAATAGCTGGTGGCCCGTCACGTATTGGCTTATACCTCTGACGTGCTAGTGGTTAAATCCACAGCCATAGTATTGACGAGTCTTTAGAGTCCACCACACTTTCAGTTACTCAAGCTTTCGGGCGAAACGCTGTAGAGGCCGTATGGAGATATGGCAGGGTTCGATCAGATACGTGCGGTATTGCACGGATCGTGATCGGACGGTTTTTACTAGCCGGCTTTGGCTTAAGCCGGATTCTAGTATTTGATAGTGTAGTTTTATCTCTTTGCATTTGTGTTCAGTGGGAATACAAATGCGGGCATGTATTTGCAGTAGTGGGGTTTTCCTGTAATTTATTACGGGATCGGTTTTCTAAAGTTGCCAGTTTGCATTCCGTTCCGGCCGGTTTTCCTTCATTCCTTCTCGATCGGACTTTCTTATTGGAGGGGGGTTATTTGCAGTTTGCAAATAACTCTTTTGTGGAGTGTCTTGTTGCTTATGTGCCTTTGTCATGATGAGATTCCTTTTTAATCTCATCACTTGCTTTTCATTTGATGGTTGGTGGAAAGGATTTGGATTAGAATGAGAGTGACCATATTCTATATTTGTTTTGCCTTTTTTCATTCTTTTTCTCTCTCCAATCTATTTTTGAGAGTGAGAGGGGCCGGCCATATCATGGAGAGAGAGAGAGAGAGAGGGATAATTAAATTTTTGGTGTGGCATTTTTCATCTCATTCCATTGTTGCAAAAGATTAGCTTAAAAGCTCATTTCTTTCTCTCATTCTCCTCTCCATTCCTCCACATCAAGGCAACCTCATAACCCCAAGAGACAAGTTCACTACACTATTCTATAGCAAGCCTTGGACGCGTCGGCTAGCCAACTTCGCGCCCGAGTTGCCTCGGTCAAGAGGCGGGAGCCCGTAAAAGATTCCGGCTACGTGGTGCCCCTTTCCGACGAGCGAGGAGGTGACGGAGATTCCGCAGGAGATCGGAGTGGAGACAAAGACCGAAGGACACGGATCGTTTGGTATAGCATCTCTACTCTTTTCCTTTTTGCTAGTTAGCTAGGTTAATGGCCCGATCCGGGTGAAAAGCGCGCGGTGGTGCCGGTTGCAAAGTTCGCAAAGTTTTTGTTTTCCGCGTTTCCGGCGTCGGATCGACGGCCGGGGCGCCCCCGCGGGCTTACATTGGTATCAGAGCCACGCCATTAATCTTGCCTAGCTTGCTCTAGCGCGTTTAGAACCCGATCGAACAAAATCCCCAAAAACCGTATTTTTGTGCACATGTGTTCTCTGTTGAAATATTTTGAGCTCCTAAAATTTTTCAGGTTGTTGCAGAGGCATGTACAAACAATTCTAAGAATTATGGGAAAATACGATCCACTGATTCCTCACTTCGACCGCGGAAACGGGGCCAAAGCCCTAGTTTGGCCGCGGTTCCGCGGCTGATAAGAGGAATCGTGGCACCATATTTTCCAAGTAAGCTTATGAGTTGGAAATAGGGGTTTTGGGATATTTTCTTTGGGCCCAGATTTTATGTAAGTGCTACAGTACTGCTTGGGGCCCACTTGATAATATTTGTTCGATCGGATATTTTAAACATGCCAGTTCACAGTTTTTACATTATATCTGCGACCGTGAATGTCACTTGATCGGTAAATCCTGTCTAACTGCTATAGCCCGGTTAGACGGATTTGCGAACGTGACATTCACATTGATGTTCTGTATTTTTGCTGTATTGTTGCGGATCGGTCGTGGGGGATAGCCTGGTTGCAATATAGTACAGTTCTGTTTTATATGTACATTTGATATTGCGGGGCGAGCGTCCGACATGTGGACTGCCGTCACTGCCTGTTTGTATTATTCTTTTGGGGCACGACCAGGTTGCGGTCGATGTACCCGGTGTATGTATATTTTATTTTCTGTACTAGGATTACCCCGCGGAGGGGTGCACGGATAGCCGGGTTCTAGAGGGCAACAAGCCCGCATCTCATGGCATTGAGACGGAGGGGGCTTCACTCTAGAATTGGCAGGCTATTCGCCGCACTCGTAGGGGGTATAGGTTGACCCAGGAGGGATGCCCAAGTTACCGGATTCCGTGAAGTGCTGGGTGGTCCATTCACGTCGCTGAAGGGGGCTGCCTCGCTTCAGGTTTTGGCGGGTGACTTGCCGCGCCCGTAGGGGTCTAGGATTTTCATTGCACAGGCTATCCACACGACCAGGGGAACGTCGGGTTTCAGCGGCTCTGTGAAACCCGGGGATCCCAGATATCTGTTTTGATCTGTGTTGCTATACATTTCTGTGTTGCTGTCTCTTTTATCACGCCTTGAGCGAAAATTATATATTATATATATACTAGTAGATGTTGTATATGTTTTTCATCCGCGCTAGTCCAGTCCCCGCTCTGTCGTTAGTTAGCTAACCTAACGGGTGATGACGGGACCCAGTGGCGAATGCGGATGGCATATACGTACGTCAGTATATTTTCGTTCTTTTTGGTGTGATCAATTGATGGGACTGCGTTGATTCGGATCAATGCAAGTTAAACAAACCTATTCTGATGTTGTTGGAACACTTTTTCAAAAAGCTGTTATTGCAAGGACGTTCACTTTTGTTTTGCACAGTGGTATTCAGCTGGAATATCCTGCTCCTCAGTCGACGAGGCAAGGGCCGAGATCCCTTCACCGGGAGTGACCCCTTGGACAGAAGTTTGCGTCAGGGCAATAACTTCACTATAGCCGTTTACTTTTGCTTTGCATCGTGGTATTCAGTTGGAATATCCTGCACCTCATTCTACGGGGAAAGAGCCGAGATCCCTTCACCGGGAGTGACCTCTTTAGCAAAGGTTGTCGTCACTATATTTTTATAAAGCTATCAGTTCCTTCAACGATATCAAGTTCATTACGTTAAAGGTTTTCGCCAGAAACCATTCGTAGCCCTCCGTCGTTTCATATGGATGGTCAATAGTATTCAAGCTGTGTATGTTGGCCAAAGTCAAGGCACAGTGTTTGGTAGCTGTTGGGTATTCATATGTAGCATAGATAGATGCGTTGGTTTGGGATAGTCGTACTGCCATTTTGGCCAAAGTCAAGGGTAGGTACGGGTAGGTTCAAATTAACCAGGAAAATGACGGGTAGAACTTGACATGTGACTTATGATATGTTGGCCAAAGTCAAGGTCATAAGAGCATGGGGTAGAAATCCACATCGGGAGTTTCAAAAGTACTGAAACTTGCCAGATATGCGCATACCTTCTGGAGTGTGGTAGCGTGAGCGGATTCCGTCACGTTATCATGCGATGATGGTTGGATCCCGATTCCCACTGATGAGTTGGTTTACTCCTCGGGTGATCCCGGCTAATTCTTCTTTCAGGTTTGGGGAAGAATTTGACGATACAGTGGGAGGTTTCCAGATTAGATAAAGTGACAACCATTCTGATCTAGGTTAGAGTGCACGCTGAGTGTTTCTTTTCTCTCTCTCTTTGGCAGCGACCATTGACCCGACCCTAGACTATGACTCAGTGACCAAGTTGACCGAACCTACTTAACACAGGCTTTTGGATTGTCAGAGTTGCAAACCTCTTTGCCACTCCTACTTTTACCCTTTTCTCTGGGACACCCCGTATTACTACGACCGTCCACTTCCATTGGAAAAAACCATCGTATGGTTATATACGAACTCGAAGGACTTCTAGGATGGTTTCTGGTTCTGGAGAAAACGAATAGGACTATTCAGTTGTCTTTACCTTTTTCCTTCTCTCAGGTTGCGAGTACTCCTTGGTTTAGGAGATAGTACACCTATTACGCAAATTGGATAGTCTTCTTCCAAACCTTAGGCTGGTGCCGAACGGTAGGGAATGAAGAAAACCAATTAGCCTAAATGATGTACAGAAGGTATTAAGTTCAGACAAAGCAAGGGAATAGTAAGAGGGCAAAGTAAATTGCGACTGATATTCACGACCAAACCAAGTATTTCTTCGCCAATCCCAGATCACCTTTGAATTTCTACAGGACACTCCGTATCACTACGAAGATCCCAGTTTATTGGATAATCGATCGTATGGTTATATACGAACTCGAAAGGAACTTGTTCCAGTTCGGGGATGGATCCTGGTTCAGGAGAAATAGGAATAAAGTAAATTCAGGTGTCTTTTATCTTCACCTTCTCTCGCGTTGCGAGTGCTCCTGGGATTAGGACAGTACACCCTTTATGCTTATTGGCTAGTTTTCTACCAAACCATAGGCTGGTGCCGAACGGTAGGGAAGGAAGAAAACCATTTGGCCTAAAGGGGTGTACAGAAGGTAATGACTAAAGACAGATAAAGGGATTTGGAGAAGTGGCAAAGAATTATACGGTTATAGTTATGAATCTAGCTAATGGAAGAGGCATTACTAGGAATACCAGGATACCCCATCGAAACATTTCAATGTTTCAGTTTCACTGTGTACTGTTAAAAGAAAACTGATTTCCCGATTAGATACTTGCTCCAGGGTATGTATTTACCAGGTATGAGTCTCACATCTATATGGTTTTACAGATGATGAAGAGGAGTAAATTATTGGGAATTAGGTGACAATCCTCATTATATCGGGATTCGTTGGAATTGGTGATATTTGAGGAAGCCACCTGGGTTGTTTGCCGGTCGGCAAATATTTGGTTTTGAATATCCGTTGTTGTGCACCAATTTCAAATTGATATATCTGTACGTCTATTTTTATAGAGTGAGACATACCTTTTTTGAAATTATGTCTATGACATTTACCTATACCAGTGGATGGTTGGGTAAGGAGCATTGAACAGCGGTGTAATTCTTCTTAACCAAAAGTACAGTTTTCAACCTACGACACACAGTGAATGAGTCACTAGACTCAGGGGACTTATACAAAGTATTGTATATTGTCCAGTGTCCATTAGGACAGAGGGGTTGGTCCTCGTACTATATTCTGTTTACTTTTAACTTCTCTAGTTCTTAGACATGTGTTTCGTAGAAACACAGGGTCTAAGTTTTGAGGAGTTATAGGTATAAGAGTAAAGTAGAGAACCAGGTGTTGCAAGTATCGGGATTCTTCAAAGTGATCGAAGATGTAGATACTTGTAGATGGTATTCAGTTGATAGTAATGGTTAAGAGAACTTGCTTCTCTTTCAGGTTACTCAGAATTGGAAGCATTCCTAAGTTGAGTAACACTGATCGGCCTCCTTCCATTTAGTTGACATGCACTGGAAACAGCTGCATGATTTGAATCTGGTTAAATTAAATCAGTGCCTCTGTTTCTTGGATATAGAACAGTTCATATCTTGATATTGTTAAGATACGGGGAGTTGTCCGGCTTATGCTTAAAACCAGACTCTGGACAACTCAAGGCACGTTTCAGTAATGGCTGTTTGTGGGTTGACCCGGGCTATGACGAGGGTTGACTTTCTACCATCTGGAAGATCAATAGTGATATTGTTCTTGACTCGCCATAGTTTTATCAAAAATTGATTTTTTCAGAAAAGCAGTCGTGGGAGTATGGTAGAACTGTAAGTGATTCCAGAACCACAAACGATTACTGAAGATTTCATAAGATCCTAAAGATTCAATCTGGTTTGACATTCCATTGGCCACTCCGCAGATATGGTGGGTAACCTCAGGCACCTGAGAGGTGCTTCGGTATGCTCAAGGACGGTGGCAGGGAGGTTCTTGTTTACCCAGACCTGCCATTGCTGTTGTTCCAGACTATGAGACCCGACAGGAGGAAGAGTATAGCGTCATTCTAAACTAGCTTTAGAAGCGTACGTGTATATGACTCGGCCAGAGGGTTGTCGCGGTCAGTGGGAGCAGCGGAAGCATTGGTGGATATCAGGCTTATGTCTATTTATAGACTAGAGCAGATATAGCGGAGATAGATCATCTATTTCTGATGTGACAGTCATAGGTTTGACTTCATCAGAATAGGGGATGGATCTGTTAAGAAGGTAGTAGGGTGTGATGTCCTGGTTTTTGATGACATACACAGAGTAGGAAGTAATATTCCTATACTACGATCGGTTATACTTTGGTCGTCACAATCGGAAGCAGTTTTAGAACATAAGTTGATGTTCTAGGGAATTGATAACGGCAGCCTCCTTTAGGAGACGGTTATCATTCCAGGCTTCCAAGGTGACATAGATGGCAGAGTGACTGTCAGAGTTATAGTTTTTCCTCTGACGAGGGGCAGTATTTTGGACAGGTGGTCCAGGTGGATACTGATTATTGTCAAAAACTGTAATTACCGCATTCAGAAACGGCGTCGCTTCGCAGCTAGCCGGTGAGTGCGGGTCGATCCACAGAGACGGGTAAATTCCTTTATTGTGTTTTAACGAGTTGATTATATTTGTCGTTTTGGTTTTATAAAAATCTAGATCTAAAACTTAATTAATCTAATTTAAATTCTTGCTAGGGTTAGGCTTAGAGGAAGTTTTGGAGATTGATGTTTCCTCACTGCTTTCAACACCGTATTTTAGATCCATTAGGTGTTAATATAATTATCGATAAAGTGGATACGACTCCTTTGGGAAGATGTTTTCTTCCTCTAGATTCGTATCCTTCCTTTATAGTTAATTATCCTAACCCCCATGGAAAACGCGCGCAACCGGGCCTTTATACTGCGGTTCACCGTTACCTCGAGGGGTAGGGTGCCGCAGGGAGCGGTTGTGCGTGCATGCATGGAGTTCTTAATGGGATAGTTTAATATGGCATTGAAAGGGGTGAGAGATTTCATCTCTCAACCCTTTCCCTAAGGCTAACCCTAACAAGCGAGGAGACTACTCGCTCATTAGGGGATGAAATAACATTAAAAGAATAAAAGAAATAAAAGACTTACTAATGGTGATGGCTCCCTCCAAGCGATAAAGAACAGATCTGAATGTCACTTCCAGAATTTCTGAATTTTTATTTATTGAAAAGAGGCATACAATTTTTAGATCTAAATCTACAATTTATAGGAAACTATAAAAACTAGGGTTACAGACTCTCGTACATGCGCAATTACTGATTTGCCCACTTAAAATCACAACACCCGCACCGACGCAACAACGCACTAAAAATCCACCGACATGCTCTCTGTACGGCCGCGGAACAGCGGCGCCAGGTAGGGTTTGGCCGCGGTTCCGCGGCCAAACTGTAGACTTGGGTTCTGATCTTTTGTGGGCTTTCCTCTGGGCTTCTGGGCTTCTTGTTTATATATGTATTTTCTTTGTTGGGCTTCTTATTCTCTTCCAGATATTTCAGTGAATACTTGTAGCGATCTTTTAACCGTTTCACTTGACTTTTTGGACCTTGCACTGTTCTTCGACTAGGCTTGGCTAGGATCCGTCTGCTTGTTGGTCAAAAGTCCCTTTTTCTGTTGTTTTGTGTCTTTTTCACTGTACTTGCTCCAGAAACCTGTATCCTGTAATATGCAACAAACGTGCGTCAAGAGTACCTGTTTATTTATAAAAAGGGTAAGAATAGGGGAATGATAAATGTAATATTATGGTCTGAACAAATACCCCCAAACTTACCTTTTGCTCGTCCTCGAGCAAACTTATTGTTTTATTCTCTACAAAAAACCTAACCGCACTTTCGCAGGGAAACGCGATTGCACTGAGCACGTGCAACAAGCCGTTAAACCTCTAGGTGTCCCTAGTAGGAGGAGTGTTGTCTCCTGAGGGTTTTCAGCGGATTACACCCACAAAATCCTATCAATTTGGCTCATTGACTTTTGTTCTCCAATCAGGTTTTCTAATAAGGAATTCTATTATCTTTTGACTTGCAAATTGTCCACCCATATTCTTCACACATCCTTATCATTTAACTTAAGATTATATATGTTATGTAGACTTACTTAGCTTTCGGCATTTCTTAAGTTTTCCTTCTAGGGTTTCATCTCCACTTAGGAATTTCTATCAACTCTATTAAAGATACAAGTTCTATTCTTCATTCCTTTCTCTCATCTAAATTCCAATCACATACCCCTACGTGTGTGTATAAGTCACCCCTACACTTGGAAATTCAAATTAAGCAATCAACCCCTTGTCCCTTGTCCAAAGTACTAATTAGTGGTGAATTTAAATGAAATTTGCTTACACATCCTTCATGCGACCGTTAATACTTCTTGAGGTACCAACGACCGATTACAAAATGCGTTTGCACTTTAAAGCATACTTCCTAGTCTTTGCAACACCCAAGACTTTAGCAGTGACTCCCAAACCAGTTGGTCTAAGGCACTAGGTGATGAAGCACCCTCGCTAAGTATTTTTTCTATTTTTGCAGCCTTAAGTAATCACAAAAACCAGTGTCCATTTTTTTCTTTTATTCACACTTTTTCATACTAAGGACTCTACACAAGAGCCTTTCAAGGTCTCTTCTACTATTCCAAGTTTCAAGGTGCGTGATTGTGCAAATTGTAGGGTATACGTTTTCAGATTCTAGACTTAAGCTAGGAGCTATTTTTCAAACTTATACTCTAATAAAAACATCAATATTCTTCCCTTGTTTTGACTTAGCCCAAAAAGTGAACCCAAAATTTGCCTATTTCTAAATAAACTACAAGGCATATACTTTCTACCGTTAAACCTTAAGGAATGTTATTTTTAGGGTTTTTAATTTACTAAGTCTAAGATCTAGTTGTTCCTAGCCAGTTGACCTATTTGTCAAACTCTAGTCAAATAAGCCAAAATTGAATACATTAATTTTTATAATTTTTTGAAATTTTTCAAATTTTTATGGGTTTTCAAATAAGTATGCAAATGCAAAGATATGTACAAATGAATGCGAAAGAAAAAGACGTACCGAACATACCCCCAAACTTGAACTTGACAGTTTCCTCACTGTCATGCTAAATCAAGAGGGTCAAAATACCGATACTCCCCTGTTTATTTATTTATAGTTTTTTTTTTTTATTGTTAAGAGAAACAAAAATATATACAAAAGGACCCTCCCCCAAACTTCATTTAAACTATGTTAGACATTACTGCCAAACTTTGCATCGGCCAAAAATCAATACCAACCATTTGAAAAATTTATTAGTAAAGGATATTGGTTGGTGGACAAATAAGTTGTGGTGGTCCGCAAAGAATTTGGGAAGATAGAAGTAGTGGTATGGGAGGTGTGGAGGGAAATATACAGGTGATGGTGATGCATCGAAACGAGAATGCGAATGATCAGCAATCAGTGGAGTGTTGGCATTCTCGTACCTTATTAAAAGAAAGGGGGGTATTTCAACTTCTAAGGGAGGAAGTTGACTCACCACAATACCCCCAAGATGTTCCTGTGGGTCCTTTATTGACATGGCATCATCCATCACATGTGTATGATATTCACTTATGAGGGAACTTATCTCCTCGATGTCCGCCATAGTCCAACTGAAAACTTGCCGCCTATCTTGTAAGACTTTAAAAATAGCGTTCTCTTGCTCGAAGGCTAGAGAGGCTGATATGATAATGGGAAAAGTCTCATTCTCACCTATGTAAGCAAATCTACGGTGAGACGGCAAGGGCGTGAGTTCGAGTTTTGGAGGTGAAAGAATCATTGCGGAACCTACCTCGAACTCAAAGGACTCCAACACTGGTTCGAAATCACTGCAGACAACCGATTCGGATGGCTCGACTAACTCATCCAGCAATTCAAACGACTCATATTCGGGCTGTGAGTCGTCGTCATCCGAAAAAGTGAAACATTCATAATCAACTTCGGTTGTGTCAACGGTAGTAGGCTCAAGGAGGGACGCACTAGTCGCGTCAAAACTGTCTTCATCAAATAGAAATCTCTCAAGCTCGCAGTCCTCCTGCGTGATTTCGTGAATAGAGCAAACTTCTCGTGTACTTGTTTTAGGCACTTGGGGCAGACTTCCCATCTTATAAATATTGAACTCACTAGACCTTTTTCCGAAGGATAGAGTCATGGAGCCATTGCGACAATTTATTACTGCATTGGAAGTGGCCAAAAATGGTCGACCAAGAATCACCGGAATTTGGTTTATTGGGTTGGCAACAGGTTGTGTATCCATAACGATAAAATCAACGGGGAATATGAATTCCCCGACTTTGATCAACACATCCTCTAGTTGACCCCTTGGATAGGTGATTGATCGATCAGCCATTTGGAGAGTGCAACGAGTGGGTTTCAACTCTCCAACCCCTAATTGTTCGTACACGGAGTAAGGAATCAGGTTAACACTAGACCCAAGATCTAAAAGTGCTTGATTAATTTTTTTATCCCCAATTGTAATTGAAATCGTAGGACAGCCGGGGTCCTATCGTTTTTGGGGTAAGGTTTGATGGTGGTTAATAGCATTGCTCACTGCACTAGCCACGAGCACTTTCTTGGGTACTTGAGATGCTTTTCTCTTTGAAGTGCATAATCCCTTTAAGATTTTCGCGTATGAAGGGACTTGTTGGATAGCATCCAAGAGAGGTATATTTATGCTAACCTGTTTAAATATTTCCACAATCTTCTCCACTTGTGTATTTGGTTTACTAGGACTCAACCTGTTTGGAAATGGTGCATTTTGAAAATTAGGTGAGTCAAATGTTTGTGGGGCAGACTGTGGATTAGGAACGGATCCCGGTGTAGATGTGTTCGTGTTGTGAGAAATAGGTCCGTTCGAGTAAGAAGAAGTAGAGCCGTGTGAAGGGTGGAGAATAGGCTCTAAAGAAAAAGGTGAAGAAGGAAGTGAAGAAAATGAAGAAGGGGAAGAAGAACCACCGGCGGGGATGTCATCATTAGTTTCCACATTATTCTGCAACTCTCTTCCGGATCTCAACGTGGTCACCGCATTTACATTGTGATTGTGATATGCGTTTTGTGCGTGACCGGGATTGGGCATTGGTTGAGATGGAAGCTTTCCCTTTTCTCTCTCGCTCAAATGCAGCAATTAATTGTGCAATTTGTGCCTCAATAGATTTGATACTTTGATCGTGTGAGGCATTGTTATTCATTAAAGATTGCACATAACTTTCAAATCTTGCTGCGGATTCTGTAGATTGCTTGAGAAATGCTTCAAGACTTTTCTCGAGCGAGCTAACCTTATCATCATTAGGTTGAACCAAGTTGTTCGTTTGATTTGTATAAGGTTGTTGTTGGAAAGGTTGCTGTATTTGAGTTTGTAAGGGTGCTTGTTGTTGTTGTGGAGGAGCTCTTTGAAAATTGTTATTCCCTTGGAACTGTTGATTTGGGTGACTCCTCCACCCCTGATTGTATGTCGAAGAGTACGGATCATTTCTTTGTCTTTGCTGGAATACAGCATTGACTTGATCCTGCCCTTGAATAGGTGTATTATAAGGGCACTCTTCGGTTAAATGTGATGGGTTAGAACAACAAGCACAAACAGTTCTTGTGGGTAGAGTAGGGGCAGGAGAAGTCGATGAGATTTTTGTCTCAATGGCTTCTAGCTTTTTCATAAGTGAGGCCATCTCGGCCTTCATAGCTATCGACATATCTATTTGATGTATGCCTGCCCTAGATTGACCAACTGAAGAAGATGATGTGGTCTTGGTACTCTCCCATTGAATTGTTTGCTCACTTAGGTCCTCAAGAAACTGCCAAGCTTCGTCGCTAGACTTGGAGAGAAAATAACCTTGACATATTGTTTCTAGCAACTGCTTCGTTGCTGCGTTCAATCCCTCGTATAATGTTTGGCAAAGTTGCCACTTTTCTATCCCATGATGAGGGCATTGAACAAGTAGGTCTTTAAATCTCTCGAAGCACTTCCAGAATGGTTCGGAAGGAAGCTGTGAAAATTGTATAATTTCGTTTCGGATTCTGGCAGTTTTGTGGTGAGGATAGAATTATTTTAGAAAAGCTCTTACAAACTCGTCCCAATTTCTAATAGAATGTGATGCGGTGCTGTATAGCCACTTCTCGGCTAGGTCACATAAGGTAAAAGGAATGACCCTTAGCCTTATTGCGTCATCACTTAATTGGGTTGTCTTCATCATGGCGCAAACATTTTGGAATTTATTAATGAAAATATATGCATCTTCGGATTCCAAACCATGAAACTTAGGCAGCATATTGATGAAGTGTGGTTTTATTTCAAAATTATCCCCATTCGCCGGTGGGGGTGAAAGACATGTAGGTAAGGAAGTGCGGACGGGGTAGAAGAGATCCTGGAGCGCGACTCGTGCGGGCGCTACAACAGGCGGAAGATTCGGGTTATTCGCACCTGGCGGAGGTGGAATCATTCCCGTCGGTAAGGTATAGTTGGGGTCGTGTCCCGACATACCTACGAAAGAATTTGAGGATGGAGGTAAGGAGATGGAGGGAACGTCGACGAAGGGTTCGTCGGTCGGTACCAACGAATCACGGACTAATCGGGCGTTAGTATCCCTAGTCCAAAATGACATGCACTAAAGGGTAGTGCAGTCAGAAAAAATAGAAAAACAGAAGGTGGGGGTAAGATAACGTCAGTGAGAAGAAGTGGTGGAAGTGAGTTTTTCAAGTTTTCTTTAGCGGCAAGTTGCAAGTTTTTAAAAGATTTTTCTTTTTCTTTTCCTTTATTTATGTGCGAGTTTTTGCAAAAATGTTTTAGAAACGGGACTCGTGACACCAATGTGTCAACCACACATGCACAATCACACCTAGATCTAGGGTTGCCTAGGTCTACTAGACAGCTCCTAACTAGGGCTAGAAATAGACCTCAAACCGCCTTTTCACGGACAAGTACGGCCAGGTAAGTGGGAAGGAACCACCACTACAGTGGGCCTAATTAATAACCACTAGCCTAGACACCGCAATGTCGGTTAGGATAAACGGCCGATGCCTACCCCAGTCCCTTTCCTATTGAGCCCGTTGTCCTTAGGTCTGAGTCTAATCTTTTTTAATTAAAAGTGGTCGATGCAAAATGCTTTAGGTGTTTTCTGGGGTCCTGGGAAGGGTGATGAAATCCCCACCCAATCTGAATTTGGTCAAATAGCCCCTTAGAGTCCGGTTAAATTATGCAAAACAAATAAAATTTCACTTGCAATTTCAATTTTTAGCGCGGCGCAAAGAAACCTGCAGAAATCTGTTATTTAGAAGGGGGAGAAAGACTCTTTACGCAAAGAATTCCTGCAGAAAACTTTTTACAGAGAGATATACTTTAGGTTGCAGAGGGAAGAAAGAGAGACAAACCCACAAAAGTTGGTGCGCTGACGTGTCCTTCGGAGCGCGGAACCGCTGCTTGAGGGCCTATTCTGCGGCGGAAGGGCGGTCAGGGAGTGGGTTCAGCCACTGGAAAAAATTGTATTGCTCTGTAATGATGGTTCCTCTCTGTTCTTATATGTAACTTTCTGATTTGCGCTCTGTAAAATTTCAGATCTTCGCTATTCCTGCAAGACTCAAAAATAAACCCTTCAAACAGATCAAAATTCGATTATTTTTTTATATTTTTTATATTTTCAGATTTTTATAATTTTTAAAATTTATATCAACCCGAAAATTCACAAAAAGAAAGATTACGCCGTCCCCGGCAACGGCGCCATTTGATTATTGTCAAAAACTGTAATTACCGCAATCAGAAACGGCGTCGCTTCGCAGCTAGCCGGTGAGTGCGGGTCGATCCACAGAGACGGGTAAATTCCTTTATTGTGTTTTAACGAGTTGATTATATTTGTCGTTTTGGTTTTATAAAAATCTAGATCTAAAACTTAATTAATCTAATTTAAATTCTTGCTAGGGTTAGGCTTAGAGGAAGTTTTGGAGATTGATGTTTCCTCACTGCTTTCAACACCGTATTTTAGATCCATTAGGTGTTAATATAATTATCGATAAAGTGGATACGACTCCTTTGGGAAGATGTTTTCTTCCTCTAGATTCGTATCCTTCCTTTATAGTTAATTATCCTAACCCCCATGGAAAACGCGCGCAACCGGGCATTTATACTGCGGTTCACCGTTACCTCGAGGGGTAGGGTGCCGCAGGGAGCGGTTGTGCGCGCATGCATGGAGTTCTTAATGGGATAGTTTAATATGGCATTGAAAGGGGTGAGAGATTTCATCTCTCAACCCTTTCCCTAAGGCTAACCCTAACAAGCGAGGAGACTACTCGCTCATTAGGGGATGAAATAACATTAAAAGAATAAAAGAAATAAAAGACTTACTAATGGTGATGGCTCCCTCCAAGCGATAAAGAACAGATCTGAATGTCACTTCCAGAATTTCTGAATTTTTATTTATTGAAAAGAGGCATACAATTTTTAGATCTAAATCTACAATTTATAGGAAACTATAAAAACTAGGGTTACAGACTCTCGTACATGCGCAATTACTGATTTGCCCACTTAAAATCACAACACCCGCACCGACGCAACAACGCACTAAAAATCCACCGACATGCTCTCTGTACGGCCGCGGAACCGCGGCGCCAGGTAGGGTTTGGCCGCGGTTCCGCGGCCAAACTGTAGACTTGGGTTCTGATCTTTTGTGGGCTTTCCTCTGGGCTTCTGGGCTTCTTGTTTATATATGTATTTTCTCTGTTAGGCTTCTTATTCTCTTCCAGATATTTCAGTGAATACTTGTAGCGATCTTTTAACCGTTTCACTTGACTTTTTGGACCTTGCACTGTTCTTCGACTAGGCTTGGCTAGGATCCGTCTGCTTGTTGGTCAAAAGTCCCTTTTTCTATTGTTTTGTGTCTTTTTCACTGTATTTGCTCCAGATACCTGTATCCTGTAATATGCAACAAACGTGCGTCAAGAGTACCTGTTTATTTATAAAAAGGGTAAGAATAGGGGAATGATAAATGTAATATTATGGTCTGAACAGATACTGAGGGAAGGCATGGCGCAGGATACTGATTAAGTTCAGTTGACAATACAGTCTAAGAAGTTTGGATTTGGAGTTCACTTATGAGCTAGGTCCCATCAGACATCCAGACATTCTAGGACAGGTATTGCTCATTTTGGGAGATAGTTTTCTCTGCGAACATGAGATACAGAGAGACATAGAAAGAAACATCAAAGCGGATCCACTCACTGAGGCTATTCCTCGAACGCATTAGTCTCGAAAACGAGCTTTGTGAGACTGACTAGTAGAGGAGTTGGGTGTTCGGTATCACACGGGCTATGAGTATGCGACATCGCAATAATTAGCCTCGAGTGCAAGTGGGAGATTGTTGGAGATAGTGCCCTCAGAGTCAATTATTGGATCACAGGCACGTGATTGCAATGATTGAGGGGAGGACCTGTCCCAGTAGGACAGTCTTACTCGAGATGATAGTATGCTATCTGGTTTATCTTCATTATCGTGTACTGCTTTAGGTGACCTTTCGAGTCGCTATTACACGTTGATAAAGCCCCTTGGATTCTTGCTTGACCAACAGCAGTATGAGGGCGATCATATAAGTGGGAGATGGGGGTCTACAAGCACATCCTTAAAAGGTCCCTAGTCGTAGGAGATTCGAGACAGGGCATCGTTTCTCCAGAGTAGACTAGTGTATACAGTCGAGACCCCGACGAGGGGCGGTGGCCGGTCTCACAAGCCACTGGTGTCAGTTGGTTCACCTAAGATGTATACAGGTGCTCATTGGGTTATGAGTACACCGGACAGGACTCGCCGGGAACCTGCTAGTTGGGATTATACCAGACGTCAGATAGCAGTTCCCTGGTGATATGTGTACAGGTTAGTTCATCGACCTGAGATCGTCATTTGTCTCGTGTGAGTTCCCACTGTACTTTGATTACTACCCTACCACGGCTCAAAGGAGTCGTGCAAACAGGTTTTAGTTGGGTACAGTCCCGAGCCACATGGAGGCAGTGAGCGGATCTTCAGGGGTTCGTCTCTCCCGGTTTTGGGGGTGAGGTCGTGCTGTGTCTAGGAGAGCCAGAACATGAAAAGTCCTTGGCCAAGGCAGGAGATTTGCTGGTAGGTATTCCAGTAGTATCTCAGGGTGTTCTGGGCTACACTCCGACACGACTTGTACCGCTTTTGGGGGTCTGACTTTTACCAACCCCCTAGGCCCGCCATGCGATACTCATAGACGAACGGACCGGACTGTACGGATATTGTCACTGACAGGCTCAGTTGGGTGTCGGGGTGAGCTTCCTCATCGACGTCCCTTTTTGGTCAATAGCTGGTGGCCCGTCACGTATTGGCTTATACCTCTGACGTGCTAGTGGTTAAATCCACAGCCATAGTATTGACGAGTCTTTAGAGTCCACCACACTTTCAGTTACTCAAGCTTTCGGGCGAAACGCTGTAGAGGCCGTATGGAGATATGGCAGGGTTCGATCAGATACGTGCGGTATTGCACGGATCGTGATCGGACGGTTTTTACCAGCCGGCTTTGGCTTAAGCCGGATTCTAGTATTTGATAGTGTAGTTTTGTCTCTTTGCATTTGTGTTCAGTGGGAATACAAATGCGGGCATGTATTTGCAGTAGTGAGGTTTTCCTGTAATTTATTACGGGATCGGTTTTCTGAAGTTTCCAGTTTGCATTCCGTTCCGGCCGGTTTTCCTTCATTCCTTCTCGGTCGGACTTTCTTATTGGAGGGGGGTTATTTGCAGTTTGCAAATAACTCTTTTGTGGAGGGTCTTGTTGCTTATGTGTCTTTGTCATGATGAGATTCCTTTTTAATCTCATCACTTGCTTTTCATTTGATGGTTGGTGGAAAGGATTTGGATTAGAATGAGAGTGACCATATTCTATATTTGTTTTGCCTTTTTTTCATTCTTTTTCTCTCTCCAATCTATTTTTGAGAGTGAGAGGGGCCGGCCATATCATGGAGAGAGAGAGAGAGAGGGATAATTAAATTTTTGGTGTGGCATTTTTCATCTCATTCCATGGTTGCAAAAGATTAGCTTAAAAGCTCATTTCTTTCTCTCCTTCTCCTCTCCATTCCTCCACATCAAGGCAACCTCATAACCCCAAGAGACAAGTTCACTACACTATTCTATAGCAAGCCTTGGACGCGTCGGCTAGCCAACTTCGCGCCCGAGTTGCCTCGGTCAAGAGGCGGGAGCCCGTAAAAGATTCCGGCTACGTGGTGCCCCTTTCCGACGAGCGAGGAGGTGACGGAGATTCCGCGGGAGATCGGAGTGGAGACGAAGACCGAAGGACACGGATCGTTTGGTATAGCATCTCTACTCTTTTCCTTTTTGCTAGTTAGCTAGGTTAATGGCCCGATCCGGGTGAAAAGCGCGCGGTGGTGCCGGTTGCAAAGTTCGCAAAGTTTTTGTTTTCCGCGTTTCCGGCGTCGGATCGACGGCCGGGGCGCCCCCGCGGGCTTACAGGTTGTATGAGATATGACCTAGTTATCGAATCATTGATTCGATAAATCGATGCATTGAATACTAGTCGGTTATGTGCGACATGACCGGATCATTGAATCAAGTGTTGATTTAATGATTTAATGTATAAATATATATTTGATATATTACTTTGCATCAACTAGTATTGGTTCACTTTAAACGGATTTTTCTCACTTGATTTACACATTGTATATGTGATATACTTTTGTGCACATATAAGTATCATGTTTGATGATACTTGATCATATGGTTAAGTGTATGGAATTAAACCATAGTTAACTTGAGATTAGGGTTTTAATTATGCATTTATTCATTTAATTGTTTATTCATTTATTTGGATAAAGCTTAAGTGGAGAATGGTGGCATTTCTTGTTTTATGTTGAAGCTTCATGAAGCCTTGACTTTATGCAACCATTCTTGTCCACTAGCTTAACCCTAACTCTCCAAATAACCATGGTTGATTCTCTACACTTAACCTTAGTTAGAATTATGATAAGTATAGATTTTTCTTTTCATTTTAAAAAGACTTATCATAACTCTAGCTCTTCTTCTTCTTCATCTTCAAAAGTAAAACTTAGATGCCATCAATGGCAACTTGAGTTCTAGTGAGAGAATTCCAAATCTAAAGTGAACCCATCTCCTATTTCTTCACCCTCTACCTCTTGCCAAGTTGTTTTGGGTGTTTACTTCACAAGTTTCACAAGTTTGTGAAGTCGGAGCTTGAACTTGCGATGCCTCGAGGTAGATCGTCTTTGACACAAAGCCGACGACCTAGCTTGCTCGTTTTCCTGATGAAGCCGACGATCGAGTCTAGGATTCGAGACGCACAGCGAGAGGACGCCCTTGCGGAGCCGTGGAGGTGGATATCCGGATCTACAAAGGTTGTAATTTCCGTATACTTATAGTTAAGTGTTAACTAGATTATCTTTTCGCCTAGATTTCTAGCAACGATCCGTAGTCTAGGGTTTCTCGGCACCATTTTTTTTAAATTGGCATGTTCGATGCCTTGTGTGACCTCTATAGGGTGCCTAGGAACCTTTCACTTGTATCATGATTGTTGATACAACTTACATGGGTGTATAAGACTTATACCATACTAATTATAGTGTTAGGTTTTTATATTTAAAGTAATTCTAAAATTAGTGGATGATGAGCTCACATGCATGAAGCTTCATGAAGCTTAGGGTTGCATTGACTTGGTCTACTAGTTTTGGATTACTTGAGATATTAATTAACCTAACCATTATAATGTAGCCATGGTTATGTCTCTACATGAGTTTATATATGATATAAACTCACCCATAGTTCTCACTCTCTCTCTTGATTAGTTTTTCATTCTCATTTTTGAGCTCATCTTCTTCCTCCTTCAAATGCTTGCTAGGGTTTGATAAAGAGAGGGAAATATAGTGAGAAAAGAAATTCTAAAGTGTACCCATTTCCTATTTCATCATCCTCTACTAGACTAGCACTTTAGTTTAGGGTGTTTGCTTCACTAATTCTCTAGTTAGTGAAGTAGAAGCTTGAGTTCGTATTCCCTCGACGTAGTTCATCTTCGGCCTCGAAGACTTCGAGCAATACCGTTGCTATCTTCTCATGTTGCAGCCCGAGAGTCCGGGAGCACGATGATCGCAGCGAAGGGACTACTACAAGGAACATAAGAAGTGAAGGACCGATCTACAAAGGTTGTATTTCGTATTCACTTAGTCGCAAAAGATATTTACTTGCATGAGTAACCCTAATTATCTAGCAATGATCTTGTTTAGGGTTGTTCTGCACGGCTAAAATTTTAATCGGGCATGGTTGATGCCTTGTAGAACCTTGTTAGAGTGCCTAGTAACCTTACATGTTCCGCCTTTGTGCACTTCGTCGACGGCATCTCGGGGTGCGGCCGTCTACTAAAGTTTGCGACGAGCATTCGATCAGGATATCGGGAATCTTATTGAATTGCCCGATTAGATATTGAAAAGAGTTTTCGATATAGAGACTAAAATGCAGGGTTTATAATTGTTAGGCATGCGATGTCTAAGGAATTCATTTGGTTAGGCAAGCGATGTCTAAGGAGGTTGTGGATTCCAACTGTTGTAGTTTTACACTTTCTTTTCTGTGACCGTAAGCGTAGTATGTGGTGTATCGCCGGCTTCGTTGCTATACATTAACGACAATCGCGATACGTATACTTGCATACGTTGATGATATGAGATATTATGTGTTGTTGTGATATGTTATATTGGATCGTCGGGTTTTGAATAGCCGGGGGTTTTATGTGAGATGAGAGTTTTTCTTTTTCATTCATGTAAAATTCATTTGTATGTAATATTCTTTTATTGGGGCACTTCCGGGCTGAGGATGATATCACCATTGTATATTATTTACTTTTCCGCATTAGGTAGACCCAAGGCGGGGAGCACAAGTAACCGGGTTCTAGGGTCCAGTGGGAGACCATCTCGAGGAGTCGAGACCGGGTCTCCTAACCCTGGAATTGGCAGAGTTGCTTGCCGCTCTCGTAGGGGTCTAGGGATGTGGGTTTGGCTATTCATCGCGACCGTGGAATCCGTGTTTTATACAGGCTCGTATTAAAACACGGACGTCCTAGTATATCCAATATTTCATATATGTTCTTCTGCTGCAATGTTCTGTGATGAGATCATATTACTGCCTGAGACGAATGTTTATATTATATATATGAGATATATGTTATATTGCAGATTTCGTTTCAAATGTGATGCTTGTGAAGCATAATAAAATAGAACTTCATTAATGAGATTAATGAAACTAAAAGAAACCTAAAGATGTTGTAGACACTTGTTTAAAAACTGGTAGCTCTAGTTCTTGCTTTGCATAGCGGTGTTCCTTGTAGAACATCCAGCACCTTATTCGATAAGGAAAGAGCCGAGATCCCTTCACCGGGAGTGACCTCTTTAGCGAAACTAGCAGATGCTACAAACTCGGTTTGTCTTTTGATTGCTTCTATAGTTTTTGCTTTGCATAGTGGTATTTACGAAATATCCTGCACCTTATTCGATAAGGAAAGAGCCGAGATCCCTTCACCGGGAATGACCTATTTAGCGAAACAAGAAAAGCCTCAAAAACACTCCTTTTCAAAATTCACTCGATTCTACAACGATATCAAGTTCATAACGCAAAGGGTTTTCTTAAAAACCTGTCGTAGCCCTCTGTCATTTCAGATAAGTACTACTTAGTATTCGTGCTGCGGTAGTTTGGCCTCCGTCAAGGCGTAGTGTACGGTAGCTAACTACTGCTTATCTGCTAGCATACGATGCGATTGGATTAGGGTATTTGTTAGTTGTATGTATGCCCTAGAGGCCAGTATTGTACAGATGATGTATATTATATTAGATGCTTGGACATATATAGAGAGGACTTTCTTGCTCGATATGATAGTATGCTATCTGGTTGCACTTTACTTTAACATGTATACTTGTCTCTTTATACTGTCTTATCGTTACATGTTGGTAAAGCCTTTAGGATGTGTACTTGACTACCTGGACTATGATGCGGATCATACTAGTAGGGACATGGTATTTCATAAGTACATCCTTCAAGGTCCCTAGTCGTGGGTGTATCGAGACGGGGCATCGATATACCAGTGTAGACTAGCGTATACGCTTCTCGACCCATGAGATGGGCGATGGATGATCCCATATCCATTGGTATTTGACATCAGAGATGATATACGGGTGCTCAGTAGAGACTGGGTACACTGTACGGACTCGCCGAGAAATCCCAGATGGTATTATACCTTACGTCAGAAGGCAGTTCTCTGGTGACACTTGTGCAGGTTAGTCTGTAGACCCGAGAACGTCATGGTGTCTTGTGTGATTCCCACTGTGCTTTGATTTCCACCTTACCACGTCCATGAGGGCGTGCAAAACGGTGGTTTTTGGGTACAGTCCCGAGTCACATGGAGGCAATGAGCGATAGGAGGGGTTTCGTCTCTCCCGGTATTGGGGGTTGATGTTGCGCAGTGCTCGATTGGCCGTAACAGGGAAGTCCCTGGCCAGGGCTGATTAGAGATTTACTGGTAAGTGTTACCAGTAGTTTCTCGACTCGTTATGAGCCTCACATCGGCATGACTTATCGGTTATTGGGGTCTGACGTTTACCACCCCTAGACTTGATATGCGACATATCAGACGAAGAGACCGGACTGTACGGGAAGTGTTACCGGCCGGCTTTTACAGAAGTTGGAGCGGGCTTGCTTGCTGATCTTCTGATCGCTCAATACCCGGGTAGCCGTTACGTCCAGCTAGTACCGCTGACGGCTTGTGGGTGCGTGATGTGATCATCACCTACTGCCGGCGTATTGACGAGTCTTTAGAGTCCTACATAGAGGTTTTACTGGCTCAGGCAAAACGAAATAGGAGCGCATATGTGATATGTGCAGGACCAAGAATAATGCGTGTATGTGATACCGTATTCTATTCTCGCGACTTTTTGTATCGGTCGGTTATATATAGGATATAGCCGGGTTATCAAATCAAGTGTTGATTCGATAAGGCGATACATTGGATGTTAGCCGGTTATATGTGATATGACCGCGTTATTAAGTCAAGTGTTGATTTAATAATTAAGTGTATAATTGTATATTAGATATACTAATTTACACTTGCTAACACTTGTTCACTTAGGGTTTTTTCTCACATGCACACTACTTTAACATATATATGATATATGTTAAAATGTGTTATCATATTGTATCATGGTTGACTATACAACATTCATGTGTGTATGAGACATACACCATCCTATTTGTTATGATTTGGTTTAATGTTTAAAGGTAATTACAAAATTAGTGGAAAATTAGAAAATGCATGAAGCTTGTGGAAGCTTGTAGATGCATTGACTAAAGTCCACTAGATTTGTTTTTACTTTGGACTTTAACATAACCATCACACACTTAGCTATGGTTATGGCTCGACAAGGGTTAGTATATGATACTCACTCACCATGGTTAGCACTCTCACTTAATCATTATCCTCATTTCTTTTCTTTTGTTCATCATCTTCTTCTTCATTGAGCAAGAGAAAAA
Organism: Agapanthus africanus; assembly: GCA_030015575.1. NCBI lineage: Eukaryota > Viridiplantae > Streptophyta > Magnoliopsida > Asparagales > Amaryllidaceae > Agapanthus > Agapanthus africanus. The sequence goes on from CM057339.1 coordinate 553,442,853, forward strand.
GCTTGCTAGGGCTTTGAAAAAAGTGAGATAGATTGTGAGAAACAAAAATCCAAAGAGAACCCACTTCCTATTTCTCCATCCTTTACTAGATTAGCACTTTAGTATAGGGTGTTTTGCCATATTTATTTTTGGCATGGTCGATGCCTTGTAGAGCCTTATTAGTGTGCCTAGTAAACCTACAGTGGTATCAGAGCCTAGCTAGAGCATTAGGCGATTTGTTAACAAAGTTAAAACTCCGAACGAACCCGAATATGACAAAATGAAACCCTCTCTGGACAATTTCTAAAAATATGGATTTTTCTGTGTTAAAAATGCCTAAAAAATTCAGCAGGGAAATATAAGACTTTTGGTGAAAAACGAGGGAATACACTGTTCATACCACCGCGGAACCGCGGCCGTACCGCGCTTGGGCTGCGGATCCGCGGCAGAAAAGATGACGTAAGCCCTAGTTTTTACACTATAATTTCTTTGTCTGTGAATGCTATTTTCTGGGTATTTTTAATCTGAGTATTTTGGGGTTTATTTTGTAATCGTCGATCCGATCGGAGAATTTAATTTTATTATGTTATTCCGGATAATTTAGAAAGTATTAAAATGTTCGAACGGATATCATTAACTCAATTTTTCCCGGCACGAAAAACATTCAAGTGTTGATTTTTTATCGGGTTTTAAATCTTTCAGAAAAACGTGCATGTGATGCGATGGACCCTCTAGAAGACAACAAACCTTAACTTGATTATGTGACCGTCTTGAACTGCCCATTGAACCTTAGGGTTTGGGGCAGTACGGCGTGCCACATGTGAGGCGTTGGCTTAACCCTTCTACGGCTGGACCGTTGCTACTGTTACGTATTCTGGAATTTTTGAACTCCGCACAAGTGTTGAGTCATTTAGGAAATTTTGGGTATTTGATTATTCGATCGAAAAGTTTAATACTGTCTATTTATCTGGAATGTGATACAATATGTGGAATTCATACAGTTAGACATGAAATGCGAAATATGTGATATTTCGGATTTACGATATCTAAAGAGATTGTGGATTCCAAATGTTGTAGTTTTACACTTTCTTTTCCGTAACCGTAAGTGTAATATGTAATATCGCCGATTTCGTTGCTATATGTCAACGACAATTGGGATGCGCATATTTACTTACGTTGATGACATGTGATGTTATGTGTTGCTGGATATGTTATATTGGATCGTCGCGTTCAGAATAGCCGGGGGTTTTATATGAGATGGGAGTTTTTATTTTCATTCATGTAAAATAAAATGTATGTAATATTCTTTTGTTGGGGCACTTCCGGGATGAGGTCGATGTCACCTTTTGTATATTATTTACTTTTCCGCACTAGCATAGACCCAAGGAGGAGAACACAAGTAACCGGGTTCTGGAGTCCAGTGGGAGACCAACTCGAGGAGTCAAGTCTGGGTCTCCTAACTCTAGAATTGGTAGGGTTGCTTGCCGCTCTCGTAGGGGTCTAGGGGTGTGGGTTTGGCTATTCATCGCGACCGTGGAATCCGTGTTTTATACAGGCTCAAAATAAAACACGGACGTCCTAGTATATCCAATGTTTCATTTGTTTCTTCTGCTGCGATATCTGTGATGTGATCATTTGATGTTCTGTGATAAATACTGTATATAGTATATATGATATATTATATAGGCGTTACTTATGTTTTACACCCGTGCTAGCCCTTCCCTGCTCTGTCGTTAGTTCCCTAACCTAACGGTGCATGAGGGGACATCGAGGCGAATGCGGATGGCATAAGTGTACGTCGTATTTATCTGTGATGTTTAGGTGATTTAAATGATGGGACTTCATTAATGTGATTAATGAAAGAAAAGAAACCTAAAAGATGTTGTAGAATCAAATTTTTAAATAAAAAGGGTAGCTACAGTTTTTCTTTGCATAGCGGTATATATGATATACCCTGCACCTTATTCGCTGGGGAAAGAGCCGAGATCCCTTCACCGGGAGTGACCTCTTTAGCAAAACTGGCAGATGCTACAACACTCGGTTTGTCTTTTGACTGCTTTTGGAGTTTTGCTTTGCATAGTGATGTATATGATATATCATGCACCTTATTCCACAAGGAAAGAGCCGAGATCCCTTCACCGGGAGTGACCTCTTTAGCAAAACTAATAAAGGCCTCAAAATCACTCCATTTCAAAATTCACTCGATTCTACGACGATATCAAGTTCATTACGCAATAGGTTTTCAGAAAAACCTGTCGTAGCCCTCCGTCATTTCAGATAAGTCCTACTTAGTATTCGTGCTACGTTTGTTGACCTCTGTCAAGGCGTTGTGTGCGGTAGCAGACTAGTATTTATCTGCTTATGCATATGATGCAGATTGGATTAGGGTAGTCGTACGACCTTGTTGACCTCCATCAAGGGTCGTGCGGGTGGGTTTGATTCAATCAAGAAATGACGCGTTGAACTTGACTTGCACCCTGTGGTTTGTTGACCTCCGTCAAGGTCATGGCATGCTTGGGGCGAAATATTATCGGGAATTTCAAGTGTTGAAATTTGCAATGAGATTGCATACCTTCTATGAGATAGTTGGATCCCGATACCCACTGCGAGTAATTGTTACTCCCGGGAGTGTTTTACACAGGACAATTAGCCGATCAAGTAGGTGTCTAGAAAGGTGTCAACGGGGTTACGCCTCTGGGAAAATGAGGTTTACTTTAATTAGGTCCGTGCGAAAGCACGGGGAACCTCCCTCAAAGTACCGACACTGGCCTGGCTGAAAGATTGGAAAAGTTGTAGGGTGTAATTAATCCCGGCTAGTCTTTCCTTTTAGGGTTTGAAGGAAGATTTGATAAAAAACAGTGGGAGCCATCCTGATTAGATAAAATAATAACCAATCTGATCTTGCAAGAGCATACGCTAAAGTGTTTTCTTCTCTCTCTCTCCAAGTAGCGACCATATCATGCCTTAATCAAGATAATAATATGGATGCATTGACCGAACCCGCATGTTATACTGTGCTGGGGAACGTTGGTTCCGTTCTTTCTTATAAGAGTTATAAGACTGAACAGGATATAGGAGAATACCAGGATTCTTATGCCACCCGAATGAAGAAAGTACATGTTGATGCATTTTCTTCGGGTGTGTTCGTTACAGAGAACTGTTTCTCCATTTGCTCTACGTCCTGGGTATTAGATACCGGGTCAGGATCCCATATATGTAATCAGTTACATGGGCTTAGGAAAGGTAGAGAACTTAGAGAAGGTGATAAAGACATAAGGGTTGGAAATGGTGCAATTGTTGCAGCTAAAACCGTCGGGGAATATCACCTTGTATTGCCAACTGGTAATACATTGATTCTGAACGAATGCTATTTCATGCCAAACCTGATATGCAACATTATATCGGTTTCTTTGTTGAGTAAAGAAGGATATAATTTTGTATTACAGGATAATGTTATGAACATTTTCCTTATCCAAAAGTTGGTTGGATCAGGCACGATGTGCAATGGCATTTATGTTCTAAATCAATCAACAGTTCTGAGCATAACAAACACACACAAGAGGAAGAGTTCAGAAATGAACGAATCCTTCTTGTGGCATTGTAGACTGTGTCACATCAATGCGACACGACTAGCTAAGTTGCATAAAGATGGATATTTGAATCCGTTTGAATTTTCATCTTATGACACTTGCCAGTCATATCTCAAAGGCATGATGACCAAAACTCCGTTTACGGGACACGGAGAAAGAGTTGCGGAACTCTTGAGACTGGTACATAGTGATGTATGCGGCCCCATGTCTACACATGCCAGGAATGGTTCTGCATACTTCATTACATTTACTGACGATCTCTCTAGATTCGGATATGTGTTCTTGATGAAACACAAATCAGAAGCTTTTGAGAAATTTGGAGAATATAAACAAGAAGTCGAGAACCAAACCGGGAAAAGTATTAAAATCCTTCGATCTGATCGAGGAGGTGAATACTTGAGCAATGAATTCCTGGACTTCCTAAAAGAGAATGGGATTCTCTCTCAGCTGACTCCTCCTTATACACCACAGCACAACGGTGTATCTGAACGAAGGAACCGCACCCTATTAGATATGGTGCGCTCTATGATGAGCACAGCTGAGTTACCTATTTCCTTCTAGGGATATGCACTGGAAACAGCTGCAGACCTATTGAATATGGTTCCCACCAAATCTGTGCCAACCACTCCATATGAGATATCGAAAGGAAAGAGAACAAGTCTTAATTATGTTAAGATATGGGGTTGTCCGGCCTATGTAAAAACACAAAATCCGGACAAACTCGCAGCAAGGTCCATTCTGTGTAAGTTTATTGGATATCCCAAACATTCGCGCGGGTATATCTTCTACCAAACCGAGGAACAAAAAGTGTTTGTTTCTCGACATGCCACCTTTTTAGAAAAGGAATTTCTTGAAAAAGAGATTAGTGGCATGGAGGTAGAACTGGAAGAGGTTCCAGCAATATAGACTACAACAGAAGATTTGGTTGAACCAGAGGATTCGGTAGTTCCTGATGAACCCCAGCCACTCCGCAGATCTAGTAGGGTTTCTCACCCACCTGAGAGATACTACGGTTTTCTCATGGATGGTAGGAGCGAGGATTGCACCATGGTTGATGATGACCCAACTAGCTTCGAGCAGGCCATCACGGGTGGGGACTCAGTGAAATGGCTGGATGCAATGCGGTCCGAGAAGGAATCCATGTACACCAACAAAGTATGGACTTTGGAAGTTGCTCCTGAAGGGGTAAAACCCATTGGGAGCAAGTGGATCTTCAAGAAAATACTTGGTGCAGATGGGAAAGTGGAGAATTTCAAAGCTAGACTTGTTGCAAAAGGTTTTCGTCAAAGACCAGGTGTGGACTATGACGAAACCTTTTCTCCAGTGGCTATGCTTAAATCCATCCGGATCATGCTTGCCATCGCTGCACATCATGACTACGAAATCTGGCAAATGGATGTTAAGACCGCCTTTCTAAACGGTGATTTAGAAGAGTGCGTGTACATGACTCAGCCAGAGGGCTTCGTAGATAGTGGGAGCAGCGGGAAGGTGTGCAAGCTGCTTAAATCCATTTAAGGATTGAAGCAAGCATCGCGGAGTTGGAACATCTGCTTTGACGTCGTTATCAAAGAGTTTGATTTCGTCAAAAACATAGATGAACCTTGTATCTACAAGAAGGTGGCAGAGAGTACGGTTGTCTTCCTCGTATTGTACGTGGACGACATACTCTTGATAGGAAATGACATTCCTATGCTGCAATCGGTCAAGCTCTTCTTATCACAAAGATTCTCAATGAAAGATCTTGGTGATGCCTCCTACATATTGGGAATTATGATCTATAGAGATAGATCTAAACGGATATTGGGATTGTCCCAATCCAGGTACATTGACACCATACTAAAGAGGTTTAGTATGGAAGAGTCCAAACGTGGGTTTTTACCCACAATCTCAGGGCTCACTCTCTCCAAAGAGATGTCTCCCAAGACTGATTTGGAGAGAGCTCGCATGCAAGGGATACCCTATGCTTCGGCAGTAGGCTCTATCATGTAAGCGATGCTATGTACCAGACCCGATGTAGCATACTCACTAAGTGTAGTGAGTAGGTATCAAGCTGATCCTGGAGAGAGTCACTGGACAGCTGTGAAGAGCATTCTCAAGTACTTGCGAAGGACTAAAGAGATGCTCTTGGTGTATGGTAACGGAGAACTCCAAGTGGAGTCCTTTAACGATTCGAGCTTCCAGAGTGATAAGGATGACACTAAGTCGCAGTCGGGATTTTTCTTTACCCTTTACGGAGGGGCGGTTAGCTGGAAGAGTTCCAAGCAAGAAACCGTGGCAGACTCGACGATGGAGGCTGAATACATCGCTGCCAACGAAGCTGCCAAAAAGGCTGTCTGGATCAAGAAGTTCATTACTGAACTTGGAGTGGTTCCATCCATTGAGCATCCAATACCTTTGTATTGCGATAATAATGGAGCGGTGGCTTTGGCCAAGGAACCCAGGTCCCATCAGCGATCTAGGCATATTCTGAGGCGGTATCACCTGATCCGGGAGATAGTTGATCGCCGGGAGATCGAGGTCAGGAGGGTTGACACGAAGAACAACACAGCGGATCCACTCACGAAGGCCATTCCCCAGATACAGTTTGAGAGACTCTTCGGGATGCTTGGTATGCGATACTAAGCAGCTGGCCCTAGTGCAAGTGGGAGATTGTTAGTTGTATGTATGCCCTAGAGGCCAGTATTGTACAGATGATGTATATTATATTGGATGCTTGGACATATATAGAGAGGACTTTCTTGCTCGATATGATAGTATGCTATCCGGTTGCCCTTTACTTTAACATGTATACTTGTCTCTTTATACTGTCTTATCATTACATGTTGGTAAAGCCCTTAGGGTGTGTACTTGACTACCTGGACTATGATGCGGATCATACTAGTGGGGACATGGTAGTCCATAAGTACATCCTTCAAGGTCCCTAGCCGTGGGTGTATCGAGACGGGGCATCGATACACCAGAGTAGACTAGCGTATGCGCATCTCGACCCATGAGATGGGCGATGGATGATCCCATATCCATTGGTGTTTGACATCAGAGATGGTATATGGGTGCTCAGTGGAGACTGGGTACACTGGACGGACTCGCCGAGAACTCCCAGATGGTATTATACCTCACGTCAGATGGCAGTTCTCTGGTGACACTTGTGCAGGTTAGTCTGTAGACCCGAGATCGTCATAGAGTCTTGTGTGATTCCCACTGTGCTTTGATTTCCACCTTACCACGTCCATGAGGGCGTGCAAAACGGTGGTTTTTGGGTACAGTCCCGAGTCACATGGAGGCAATGAGCGATAGGAGGGGTTTCGTCTCTCCCGGTATTGGGGGTTGATGTTGCGCTGTGCTCGATTGGCCGTAACAGGGAAGTCCCTAGCCAGGGCTGATTAGAGATTTACTGGTAAGTGTTACCAGTAGTTTCTCGACCCGTTATGAGCCTCACATCGGCACGACTTATCGGTTATTGGGGTCAGACGTTTACCACCCCTAGACTTGATATGCGACATATTAGACGGGGAGACCGGACTGTACGGAAAGTGTTACCGGCATGCTTTTACAGGAGTTGGAGCGGGCTTGCTTGCTGATCTTCTGATCGCTCAATACCCGGGTAGCCGTTACGTCCAGCTAGTACCGCTGACGGCTTGTGGGTGCGTGATGTGATCATCACCTACTGCCGGCGTATTGACGAGTCTTTAGAGTCCTACATAGAGGTTTTACTGGCTCAGGCAAAACGAAATAGGAGCGCATATGTGATATGTGCAGGACCGAGAATAATGCGTGTATGTGATACCGTATTCTATTCTCGCGACTTTTTGTATCGGTCGGTTATATATAGGATATATCCGGGTTATCAAATCAAGTGTTGATTCGATAAGGCGATACATTGGATGTTAGCCGGTTATATGTGATATGACCGGATTATTAAGTCAAGTGTTGATTTAATAATTAAGTGTATAATTGTATATTAGATATACTAATTTACACTTGCTAACACTTGTTCACTTAGGGTGTTTTCTCACATGTACACTACTTTAACATATATATGATATATGTTAAAACGTGTAATCATATTGTATCATGGTTGATGATACAACATTCATGTGTGTATGAGACATACACCATCCTATTTGTTATGATTGGGTTTAATGTTTAAAAGTAATTACAAAATTAGTGGAAAATTAGAAAATGCATGAAGCTTGTGGAAGCTTGTGGAAGCTTGTGGATGCATTGACTAAAGTCCACTAGATTTGTTTTTACTTTGGACTTTAACCTAACCATCACACACTTAGCTATGGTTATGGATCTACAAGGGTTAGCATATGATACTCACTCACCATGGTTAGCACTCTCACTTAATCATTCTCCTCATTTCTTTTCTTTTGTTCATCATCTTCTTCTTCATTGAGCAAGAGAAAAAGCTTGCTAGGATTTTGAAAAAACTGAGATAGATTGTGAGAAACAAAAATCCAAAGAGAACCCACTTCCTATTTCTCCATCCTCTACTAGATTAGCACTTTAGTATAGGGTGTTTGCTTCACTAATTCTCAAATTAGTGAAGTAGTAGCTTGAGTCGGAATTCCCTCGACGTAGATCATCTTCGACCTCGGAGACTTCAAGCAAGGTCGCACCTTTCGCCTCGTGAAGCCATGCAAGGGTCCGGGAGAACCACGATCGCAGCGAAGGGACTTCATCAAGGAGCTAAAGAAGCGAAGGACCGATCTACAAAGGTTGTATTTCGTATCCCTTTAGAGTAAAGTTGTTTACTTGCCATATGTATCGCCTAAACTCTAGTATACGATCTTGCTTAGTGTTATTCGACACATAAAAATTTAATTTTGGCATGGTCGATGCCTTGTAGAGCCTTGTTAGTGTGCCTAGTAACCCTACAGTATTCGTACGGCGTAGTTTGGCCTCCGTCAAGGGTCGTGCGGGTGGGTTTAATTCAATCAGGAAATGACAGGTTGAACTTGACTAGCGGACTATGGGTAGTTTGGCCTCCGTCAAGGTCATAGGACGCTAGGGGTAAAATATTATTAGGAATTTCAAGTGTTGAAATTTGCAATGATATTGCATACATTCTATGAGATAGTTGGATCCCGATACCCGCTGCAAGTAAGAGTTACTCTTTGGAGAGTTTTACACATTACAATTAGCCGATCAAGTAGGTGTCTAGAAAGGTCTTAACGGGGTTACGCCCCTGGGAAAACGAGGTTTATTTTAATTAGGTCCGTGTGAAAGCACAGGGAACCTCCCTCAAAGTACCGGCACTGGCCTGACAGAAAGATTGGCGAACTTGTAGGGTGTAATTAATCCCGGCTAGTCTTTCCTTTTAGGGTTTGAAGGAAGATTTGACTAAAACAGTGGGAGACATCCTGATTAGATATATTAATAACCAATCTAATCTTGCAAGAGCATACGCTGAGTGTTTTCTTCTCTCTATCTCCTGGTTGTGACTATGTCACGCCTTAATCAAGATAATAATACGGATGTATTGACCGAACCCGCTTGTTATACCGCGCTAAGGAACGTTGGTCCCGCTCCAACTTATAATTGTTATATGACAGAGCAGGAAATTGGGGATTACCAGAATTCCTGTGCCGCCCAAACGAAGAAAGTGCATGCTGATGCATCTTCTTCGGGAGTGTTCATTACAGAGAACTGTTTCTCGGTATCCTTTACGTCCTGGGTATGAGATACCGGATCAGGATAGCAAAAATGTAATTTGTTACATGGGCTACAGATAGGTAGAGAACTGAGAACGGGTGATAAATTTCATGAGATAGAAACGGTGCAAGAGTTGCAGCCAAGTCTGTTGGTAGTTATCACCCTGTATTACCAGAATACATTGATTCTGAACGAATGTTATTAGATACCGAACCTGATATACAACATCATATCAGTCTCTTTATTAGTAAAGAAGGATATAATTTTGTATTGTTGGATAATGTTTTGAACATTTCCTATATCAAGAGTTGATCGGTTCAGGCACGTTATCTAAAAGCATTGACGTTCTAAATCAAACCACAGTTCTTAATGTACAGAACACACACAAGTGGAAGAGTTCAGAAATGAACGAATCCTTCTTGAGGCATTGTAGACTAGGTCATATCAATGCGACCCGACTAGCTGAAGTTACATATAGATGCATATTTAAATTAGTTTGAATTTACATCTTGTGAAACTTGCCGGTCATGTCACAGAGATAAGATGACCATAGCTCCGTTTATTGGAAACAGAGAAAGAGTTAGTGAACTCTTGGGATTGATACATGCTGATGTATGAAGGTCCCCTGTCTACACATGCCAAGACCAGTTCTTTGTACTTCATTATATTCACTGATGATCTCTCAAGATTCAGACATATGTTCCTGCTGAAACACATGTCCGAAACTTTTGAGATAATCACATGAATATAAGTTAGAAGTAGATAACCAAAAACGGGTATAAGTATTATGTCCTTTGATGAGATCAAGGAGGAGAATACTTGAGCACGGAATTCTTGGACTATTTTAAAGAAGAATGAGATTCTCTCTCAGCATTACTCCTCCGTATACACCACAGCACGTCGGTGTATCGGGGCGGAGCAATCACACCCTATTTGATATGGTGCGCTCTATGATAAGGACTACTGAGTTACCTATTTCCTTTTGGGAGTTATGCACTTGTGTAGCTGCATACCTATTGAATAGGGTTCCAATCAAATCAGTTGCATACCACTTCATATGTGATATGGAATGGGAAGAGCCCATATCTTAAGTAAGTTAAGATTTGGAGTTGTCCAGCCTATGTCTAAAAGCATAATCCGGACAAGCTCGAGGCAAAGTCAATTCTGTAGAAGTTTGTTGGATATCCCAAGCATTCGCAAGGGAATATCTTCTACCTAACCGAGGAACAAAAGTTGTTTTGTTTCTCAACATGCCACCTTTGTGAAAGGGAATTTCTTGTGATGAAATTAGTGGTCATGAGGTAGAACTGGAAGGAGTTCCAGCTATACAAACTGCAGCCGATGATTTGGTAAACCCGGAGGATTCAATAGTTTCCAACGAACCTCAGCCTCTCCGCCGATCTGGTAGGGTTCCTCATCCACCTGAGAGATGCTTCGGTATTCTCTATGACAGTGGGAGCGAGGATTGCATCATGAGATGATGACCCAACTAGTTTCGAGATGGACATCAGGAGCGGGACTCTGTAAGAATGGCTGGATGCTTATCGATCTGAGATGGAATCCTTATAGACCAACAAAGTATGGACTTTGGTTGCTTTATCTGAAGGGTTAAATCCCCATCAGTAGCAAGTATATCTTGAGAAGATTACTTAGTGTACATGGAAAAGTTGAGACTTTCAAAGTTATGCTTAAGTCCATCCAGATCCTACTTGTTACGGCTACATACCATGACTACGATATCTGGTGGTTGGGTGTCATGACTGGTTTTCTAAATGTTGATTTTGAAGAGAGCGTCTATAAGTACACAGCCAGAGGGATTCGTAGATAGTAGGAGCGGTGGAAACGTGTGCAAGATGTTTTATGTGATAAATCAAGCATCACGGAGTTGGAACATTTATTTTGATGTGGTAGTCAAAGAGTTTGAGTTCATCAAAATGGTAGATGAACCTTGTATATATAAAAAAGGTAGTAGGGAGTATGGTGGTGATACTCGTAGAGTACGTGGATGATATACTCTTGATAGGGAAGGAGTTTCCTATGCTACGCTCGGTCAATCTCCGCTTATCACAAGGATTCTCCATAAAGGATCAAAGTGATACCTCCTAAATCCTGGGTTTTGATCTATGAGATAGATGTAATTGGATGTTAGGAATCTCACTAGTTGTAGTGAGATGGTATCAAACGATCCTGGGGAGAATCACTGGAAAGGTTCCAGGGTGATAAGGACGACCGAATGTCAGTCGCAGGCATTGTCTTTACCCTCAGTGGAGGGACGGTATGTATGAAGAGTTCCAAGCTAGATACCGTGACTTACTAGACGATTAAAGGCTAGATACATCATTACCAAGGATGCTACCAAAGAAGCAGTCTGGATATAGATAATAGTTCATGAGATGAACTTAGTTCCTGCCATTGTGTGACAATGGAGTTGTGGCTTTGACCTAGGAACGCTCATCCCATTAGAAATCCAGATATAATTCTTAGGCAGTATCACCTGATCATGGAGATGGTTGATCTCCAGGGAGATCGAGGCTAGGAGAGTAGACACAGAGGACAACAGCGCGGATCCACTCACAAAGGACTTTTTCCCTGTAGAGATTTTTATGGGATGGTTGAGTATGAGATACTTCAACCACGGCTAATTATTGGGTATCTAATACCACAACAGATGGCCCTAGTGCAAGTGGGAGATTGTTAGTTATATGTGTGCCCTAGAGGCCATTACTATACATACGATGTATATTGTAGTGGACGCTTGGATATGTATATAGGTAGGACTTTTTTGCTTGACATGATAGTACGCTATCTGGTTGCTCTTTATCTTAACTTGTACTATGATTGTCTCTATGTTACATGTTGATAAAGCCCTTAGGATATGTACTCGACTACTGGGACTATGATGAGATCATACTAGTGGGGCCACGGTAGTCGACATGTACATCCTATAACTGTTCCTAATCAAGGGTGTATCGAGACAGGGCATCGATACACCAGAGTAGACTAGCTTATGCGCTTCTTGACCTATATGATGGGCGATGGATGATCTCATATCCATTGGTGTTTGACATTAGAGAAGGTATACGAGTGCTCAGTGGAGACTGGGTACACTGGACGGACTCGCCGAGAACTCCCAGATGGTATTATACCTCACGTCAGATGGCAGTTCTCTGGTGACACTGGTACAGAGTAGTTTGTTGACCCGAGATCGTCATAGAGTCTTCTGTGATTCCCACTGTGCTTTGATTTCCATCATACCATGTCCAAGAGGGCGTGCAAAAAGGTGGCTTTTGGGTACAGTCCCGAATCACATGGAGGTAATGAGCGATAGGAGGGGATTCGTCTCTCCCGGTATAGGGAGTTGATGTTGCGCTGTGTTCGATTGGCTATAACTGGAAATCCCTGGCCAGGGTTTCTAAGATTTACTGGTAAGTGTTATCAGTAGTTTCTTGAACTGTTATAGACCTCATATCGACACGACTTATCAAGCTACTGGGGTTTGACGTTTACCACCCCTAGGCGAGATATGCGACATATCAGACGGAGAGACCGGACTGTACGGGAGTGTTACTGATTGGATTCGCAGGAGAATGTACAGGCTTGCTTGTTGATCTTCTGATCGCTCAATACCTGGGTGGCTGTTACGTTTAGCTGACCGCTTGCAGCTTGTGGGTGTTTGATATGATCATCACCTACTGCCGGCGTATTGACGATTATTTAGAGTCCTACACAGAGGTTTCTTGGCTCAGGAAAAACGGAGTAGGAGCATATATGTGATATGTGTGGGACCGAGAACAATACGTGTATGTGATACCGTATTAGATTCTCGCGATATGAGATATCGGCCGGGTATATGTGATATAGCCGGGTCATCTGATCAAGTGTTAATTCGATGGACTGATACAGATTATATTCGTCGGTTATTTATGAAATAGCCGGATTATCGGATCAAGTGTTGATTCAATAATTTAATGTATAATTATATATATATGATATATTAAATTACATTAACTAATATAGGCTCACTAAAAGATTCTTTTTCTCACTCGGGTAATACATTGATATATATGCGATATATGTTAATTGTATTATTTTATTTTGTTACAATAAATATTGTATATGTGATATATAATATTGTAACATGATATGATTACTAATGCAACATGTTTAGTGGAGATTAAAAAAGGTTAGGGTTTGATTTGGGTTAGTTCTTTCTTGAACCTTCTAGAAGGTTTCCTTTTTGTTTTTGCAAAGATATTTTTGCAAGATATTTACTTAACCCAACCCACACCCTTTACTATGGTTAGATTTCTACAATGGTTAAGTCTTTTCTTGACTTAACCATGGTTGCATTTGTCATGATATTATCACAATTTATTATTCATCACAAAAGGATTGATTTGTTCTTCTTCTTCCTTCTTCTTTCTTTCATGAAAAGCTTTCTAGCTTTTTATGAAGTGATGAAAATGAGTGAGTTAATGAAAATAAATGAGAGCTAAAATCCTACTTCATCATCCTAATCTATCCTATCCATTTAGATTAGGGTGTTCACTTCATTTAGTGAGTGAGAGCTTGTGTGTAACACCTTAGAATGTGTTTTGTAGCTATTTATATTTTAAAATGTGATTTTTAATAAAAAGTTTACCAAATTAGTTTTTAAATATTTTATCCTAATTATTGAGTATTTTACTAGAATTTTGTTAGGCACACACACACTTGTGCATGATAACTAGGCTTGTTTTTGGTGTTTAACCATGATTAGCAACATGGTTAACTAACCATTTCCTCTAATCTAGTTTTAATATTTGTTTAAGTGTTATGGTTGTTATTAGTATGGGTTTTAGTCATGATAGTTTTTAATTGAAAAATGGTTTTAAAATGGAGTTTTGAATTTGGTTGACTTTGGGGAGAGAGAGAGTGAGCATGGGCATCATGGCTTTGCCCATGCCTCATTATGAGAGAGAGTGTAAGAAGGGGTCCTTGGGTGTGCCCATTTCCCCATTTCCTTTTCTTTATCTCATTTCCCTCACACTCTCTCACACACACACACACACTCACTGCAGAGAGAGAGAGAGAAGCAGCAGCAGCAACAGAGTGAGAGAGAGAGAAGCAGCAGCAGCAACAGAGTGAGAGAGAGAGAGAGGCAGCAGCAGCAACAGAGTGAGAGAGAGAGAGAGGTAGCAGCAGCAGCTGGGGGCAGCAGCAACATCATCATCATCAACACAATAACAACAACAACAACAGCAACTATAACAACAACAACAACAACAACAATAGCAGCAACAACAGAAGCAGCATTAGCAGGCAACAGCAGCAGCAACAGGGACCCCAGTGCTCGCAGGAGCTCTTCTCCACACCTTCACCTGCCTTCTAGGGTTCTGTGGGTATATTTCCTTAACCCCATTGCATGGTTTGCTTAGTTGTGCATCGATTGATTCGATTAGTGCTAAATTAGCTAGTTTAGTGCTAGTTTTGGGGTTTTGAGAGATATAGTAGTAATTTGTTGATTGTGTTGGCTAACCTAGCATAATTAGGTATTTTCAAGGCCACTTCTTCTGAGAAATCCCCAGATTACACTAAAATACCATAGGGTTTGTGAATTGTGCAAATTGGTGTTTTTAAAGCGATATTTGTGACTTTTGTGATCTGCTATAGACCCGGACCTTGCAGAGTAAAATTGTGGAAACTGGGACATGATACCTAGGTCTAGAACACACCTCCAGAAGACGAGCCCCTACCCCTTTGTTCAGGCCGCCAATTTCTCCAGATTGGCCGCAATTTGCGGCCAAGTTGGGGAGTTGGGTGTTGGTCTTTTGGCTAGGGGTCCCTGCTGTGTTGTTTAGGTCTTTGGCATGTATAGTTTTGCAATATCTTGCCTGTAGGAAAATCTTGGACTATATGTCGCTTTTGTGTTTAGTTGTGTTTGCGCGATACGCGCGATACGTGAGTGGGTTCTGTGATCCAGCGTATCGCGGCGTGTCGTGATGGTTTTTAGACGCGTACACACACGATTCAGCGTATCGTGCACACGCGCGTTTAGTTCGCGACGCGAGTTTCTCGTTTCGATTCGATATCGCGTTTCGCGAGATATGTGGCTTATATGTGATTTCCATGTCTTATTTGCAGGTTTGCAGACAGGGACTACAGACACCACTACAGGGGGAGCAGATGATAGGATTCACCCAGCGTGGAGTTTAGGTGAGTAGATATAACATCTACAGGGGAATCGCCCGCATGGCGTTATGCGTCTGGGCTAGGATTCAATTTCCTGTCGCACATTCTACGTCATTGTAGAATTGCGCATTTACTGCATTTCCTAGATATGGCTATATACTGTGACTAGCAGCCGTAGGACACTGCACACATTATTGACGGTTCATGTTGCACGAGCACGGATTGCATGCTACACACACACCGTCAATAATTGCCATGTCACACACTACCCCTTATAGCTACCATTGCTTGCCATACTTGACATCTAGCTTATCGGTATACCTATAGTGTATCATACCTTTAGTGATAGGTATAATTTCACTTTGCGATACAGCTACAGGTATACCTCCTACATATTTTACCTATACCGGGAGGGATTTCCTACATATGTTACTTATACCCAGGGGTTATACGACATCAGTTCTTATAGGTAGATACCTATACTTTGCTACACCTGTATGTTAGATACATATTCAGTTGTTGTCGCATATTCACATTTACTGATGTTACTTAGCTGTACCTTATCATGATTTCGCCTACATCTGGTTCAGCTATATACTTGTGTTTACCTGCTCGCATTCAGATATATCGCATACATTTATTCCTGTATTTATGCATTGTTTATCTGGATTTTATATGATGTTTTCGGGATTTGGGAACCGCGGGAGATCATGAAATTATGCATACATGAACAACCCGGTTTCCTTGATATGATATTTCGAGCGTCCCCCAGGAGTTTTATCGGTGCTGATTCTATGCTCCATACGATGTGTGGTTGCCGTATGAGAGTACATGGTGGGGCCCGGTATGGTTCCCCTCGGCAAGAAGATCGATGGGTTTGCCGATTGAGCCTGGAGGCGGGCGAGTACCTACCGGTGATTGTTTGGACCTGGCAGTTGTCTGGAGGCTACTGGTCAGAGTAGAGAGATGGATACGGGATGACCTGTACTGTCGAGGCCGAGGGCCGACACTGCAGACGGACCCCGTGGGCTGATCCGGACTGACGGAGCCCTATATACGAGGATTTCTGTGTCGATGCTTGGCACACGGTTTCATGATATTTCTTTAACCCCCTTTTTGTATATATAACAGGGGATTTAGCCGTTGTTATATATACCCTTACACCAATATTAGTGGTATGGGATGCTAATATATCTGTATTGCCCCCATCATATTTATTTCTGTACATATATTTACTTTTAGGATGCTAGAAACTTACTTGAGATTGGACTTGGGATACTAGGTGATTCATTGGGATTTGGACATTGGATATACCTATGTGATTGGTGATTTGTACATTCGGGATGTAGGAGATTACTCGATATTGTACATTGAGGTGATATGAGACTTTTATATTGTGACAGCCCAACGTGGGGGCCGGTTTGAGGATTTGGGATTGGAGTATCTCGATGGATTGTGATCCTACCACGACGTCAGGTTTCCGTGGGAAATGACATATTCCACCCTATACCTCACCATTACCTATCTTATGCACAGATTCATATATTGGTAGTACTTGTAGTGTACCCTTATGATAGTTGCATATTTGCTTTCTCACATCTCTACTGCATACTATTGTCATGTTACTATCGCTTCACTTATTGATTGTACCTGCTAGTGTACTCTCTTTATTCCAGCATTGCATGACATATTATTACTACTGTAATCGCATATCTTAGATTCATGCTGTACGTGCATTCCTGCGATTACCTGCATATGTTTTATACTATTCACGAGTTGGCAACTCACCCCCGTTGTGCCACAGGTGTTTCAGGTTTTTCCCCAGAGTAGTCGAGGCAGGCTATTCCTCTATTCAGCTATCCAGCTATTACCTTTTGCTACAGATACCGCATCAGCTCACAGTACCTTTTTGCTTAGGTGGGTTAGATGGTTATCTGTATTACATATTGTATATTCGTTGTATTTTGTACTCTCCATCAGCTATTGTATTATTGACATAGAGACTTGGTGAGGACGTTAGCATGTATTATTGTGGATTTGATGTCTTTTATATATACAGCTTTTTCTCTACTGTCCTTATTCTTCTGTTGTATTCTTCTTGACTAGTCTTTATAAAAATGGGGTGTTGCTAAATCTTTAAAAAGAAAGAAGCCTTTTTAAAGAATTTGGGTTGCGATTTCAATTGTTTCAAACTTATATAATTTTTTTCCGTATTTTTTCATGGTTTAGATTTCTGGGTTTGGCTTTCTTTTACTATGTTGCGTCTTTAGGCGTTGCGTAGTATTAGGGCCGTCACGGGACAATTTTGGGTCGTGACAAAGTTGGTATCAGAGCGTTAGGTTTTACCTTTCGGAGGGTAGGATGACCTTAGTATGATGGAGTAGGTAGCTTAAGCAGAGTAACGTAGTGTGTGTATGTCTGCAGCATACCCACAGCGCGGTACCTTGCATTAAGTGACCTAAGTACAATTTGCTTGACATTCCTTCTTTGATGATTCATATCCTTGAGATTCGAATTCCTCAATCTTATCGATTCTCATCTTTAATCTATTTATAGCCTTGCCGCCGATGACTATGGGGACTTAGAGCGATGCAGCGAGGGCCGAGGTCAGAGTTAGCTCGGGTGAGACGAGTACTGACCCGGATGGCACTCTAGTTGCACAGGTGCAGACGGATCAGCCTACGATCTATACTATGGATAGACTTTTGGTAGAGATGCAGGATTTCCGCCAGACGTTGAGTTCCTTGGTTGATGTCGTTCGGGAGCTACGACAGGAGGTTATCACCCCCGTTACTCAGCTATCCCTTACGATCAGCATGCAGCAGTCCGTCACCTACATAGCACCAGTGGTTGCAGCCCCAGTTGACGAGGCACATATTTCAGAGGCTCAGAGAGTTCCAGGACAGTGGAGGACTCGTACCAGCGTACCAGCCCAGAGACAGAGGTTCGGTCGTCGGGACAGATTTCGTGGCCACTACGGGAGTAGCAGAGGCTTGGGACGAGGACAGTCGTTCAGCTCTCATCCCCAGGATGGTCAGCAGTCAGCACGTGGATGTTTTCGATGCGGAAGCCTTCAGCACTTCGTCAGGGATTGTTCCTCAGCACGGCGTCAGTATCGTATTCAGAGGGGCCGTGGACGTGGATGATTTGCTCAGAGGGCTCAGGTTACCAGAGGAGTTCATCTAGCTGCGAGTAGAGGGCAGACACAGGAGTTTGCTTCTACTCATCGGGACGCGCAGACGTCCAATGTGGAGTTTTCAGGTACCCTTGAGTTACATTTTCTCTTGGTGTATTTGTTTGTTTCTTGCTTGTACCGTGGTTGGGTAGATTAGTCGTAGTTGTTTTAACTTCTGTCAGCGATTCTTTGGTTGCGCGACACGTATTTCAGTTTTGTGCCAAGCGGATAGGAGATAGAGTTTCGTCCATCGTTTTGATCCTTCTAGAGATGTTGGACTTGACGTTCTCCTGGGCACGGATTGGTTAACTACGTGTTAGGCATTTGTGGACTACCGTGTGGGAACAAGTTAGGTTTTGTTTGTCCCGGCAAGTCAGTTCTTGTTGTACAGGTGGATAGTGGTGCCGCCTCTTACAGCTTGAATTCAGCCTGTTTAGCTAGTCGGCTACTGAGGAGATGTCGTGGATTCTTGACGTTCATTCGTGATACCGGAGCCACCATGGGATTGTTGGACCGGGTTCTTTTCGTGCGAGAGTTTTTCCGACGTTGTTCCAGATGAGCCGGCGAAGCTGAGGGAGCTTAAGGGTCAGCTGCAGAGTTTTGGTTTGGGGAGTTTTGTGCGTCTGAGTTTTTCGCTTTTGGAAACTCCTATTTCTGTTCGTCGAGGAGAAAGACGGCAGTTGGAGGTTGTGTATCGACATATCGTCAATTGAACCGGCTTACGGTGCGGATAGGTATCCTTCACCTCGCCGTGACGATTTCTTCGATCAGCTCCAAGTGCGAGACTTTTTCTAAGTGTGTTTGGGATCAGGTCATCATTATTGCGGATTCGGAGTGACGGCATTCCGAAGGCTGCCTTGTGCGTGCTACGGGCTTTGTGTGTTTTTGTGAGTCGTTGGATTCGCTGTCGCCCTAGCAGCATTCGTAGATATGATGAGACAGATTTCTGCAGGCCGTTCCTCGACTAGTTTCTGTTGTATTAGTTACGACACTCTGGCCTATTTAATGTGTCTTGAGGGACAGGAGTAGCACTTGAGGAATTGTTATGCAGATGCTGGGAGGGCACCAGCAGTTTGCTAAATTCTCAGAGTGTTTCTTCAGGCTTGTTTGTGTTGACTCCTAGGTCTTGTAGTCACGGGAGACGGTTCCGTATGGTTCCGAGGGAGATCGTGGCCGTACAGCTTAGGCCCAGACTTGTGTGCAGGACGGAGATCCGCGGATAGTTGGGCTTAGCAGGGTTTTTACCGCCGTTTCATGCAGGATTGCTAGAGTAGTGCTGCACCGTCGACTGAATTGACCAAAAAGGAGGTTTCTTTTCTGTGGACTGAGGCATGTGTACGGAGTTTCAGCAGTTGAAGATTCGGTTAACAACTGCATCAGTCTTTCTTTGCCTTTGGTTCGGGCGACTTTGTTGTTTAACTGTAATGTTTCTTGAGTGGGCTCGAGGGTGTACTGAGGTGACACTATAGAGATATCACTTTTGCTTTCCCTACATTTGGGGGAAATACGAGGAGGATATTCCACTCATGATCTGGAGATGGCCGCGGTGGTTTTGCGTTGGATATTTGGAGACACTACTTGCTTGAGAGTCGTGTCAGATTTTCCACGGACCACTAGAGCTTAATGTACATCTTCCTGCAGCAGATTTGGATTGTTGTGTTGGTCTTCTGCAGATTTACAGTTCTTGTGTGATCGTCGAGTATAGCTTAGTTCGTCTCTACGGAGGGGACAGCTTGCTCATGTCCGCGCCCGACCACTTTCCTTAAATCGTTTTCGCGAGACACTGCCCGTCGAAGCTCGTACGTCAGAGATACTTGAGCATATTCGGCTGGGTAATGATTCGGAGACCTTGATTGTGGCAATGATGTGCTAAGTTAGGGACGCGTTCGTGTACCTGGTTTCATCGGGTAGAGACGTATAATCCTAGAACATGCACATCTGTCAACCCCCTCTATGCATTCAAGTTCCACCAGCTTGGGCGTGACTTGTGAGATAGTTACGAGTGGACAGGGATGTAAAGAGAAGTTTCAGGTTTCGTTTCGAGTGTCTGTCTTGTTGTGTGCTTTGGGTCGAGCATCTGAGGCCGGCTGGAGACTTGCAACCTTTTACCGTTCCGAAGCAGGAATGGGAGCAGATCTCCACGAATTTCGTTATGGTTTCCACCTAATTTTGGTTAGGGTGCGACTCCATTCAGATTCTTGTCATCCGGTTTTACTCAGTTTGCTCAGTTGTTTTGTTTAAGTTGTGTGTTTGTTGTTTTGTTTGGTCGTCAGCAGCTTGGGATCGTCACTCGCCATCGTTCGGGTTCTCCTTCGATAGCTGTTATCAGGAAATACTCCAATTGGCCACCCTTAGGCTTAGGAGTTAGGTCGTGTCGATCGCCAGCCTGTTGTTTTCTGACTCTGCGTAGGTAGGATTTTGGACCCCAGCTATGTCTAAAGAATTCGGGTTAGTCCAGTGTGTTCAGGTCAGGATGAGAACTGTCCATTGCAAACAGATGTCTTATGCGACTGTGTTGGTCGCAGGCTTGAGTGCGCAGTGGCAAATCATGTATTCCTACGGACCTTCCGATGAATGACGTGTTGGATTTTGGGAAGTTTGTCCCAGGATTTTAGGTCCTTTTAGATCCTATAAGCGAGTTAGTTTCGTTGCCTTTAACTTGGCACTTCCGCCCAGATTATGGGATTTTCACCCCGTATTCCTTGTGATGATACCTTACAATTACCTTCATGACCTTTCCCACATGATTTAGCACCAGACCTTTTAGCTGGGCGCGATCTTTCGTTCACCAGCAGCCATGTGTGTTAATGGCTCGACAGGTGGAGAAACGTCGGTCAAGGGTCTTGCCATCTGTGAAGGGTTTTCTTGGACGTAGCCGTATAGTGAGGTAGTCACTTGGGAGGCTGCGAACGAGAATTGAGGATTTTAATCTTCTTTTGAAGGTGCAGGTAACAGTATAAGTTTTAAATTCGGGGACGAATTTCTTTTAAGGGGGGGGGGAGATTGTAACACCTTAGAATGTGTTTTGTAGCTATTTATATTTTAAAATGTGATTTTTAATAAAAAGTTTACCAAATTAGTTTTTAAATATTTTATCCTAATTATTGAG
The DNA here is from genome assembly GCA_030015575.1 of Agapanthus africanus. NCBI lineage: Eukaryota > Viridiplantae > Streptophyta > Magnoliopsida > Asparagales > Amaryllidaceae > Agapanthus > Agapanthus africanus. The sequence continues at coordinate 553,464,535 of CM057339.1, forward strand.
TATTTTACTAGAATTTTGTTAGGCACACACACACTTGTGCATGATAACTAGGCTTGTTTTTGGTGTTTAACCATGATTAGCAACATGGTTAACTAACCATTTCCTCTAATCTAGTTTTAATATTTGTTTAAGTGTTATGGTTGTTATTAGTATGGGTTTTAGTCATGATAGTTTTTAATTTAAAAAGGGTTTTAAAATGGAGTTTTGAATTTGGTTGACTTTGGGGAGAGAGAGAGTGAGCATGGGCATCATGGCTTTGCCCATGCCTCATTATGAGAGAGAGAGTAAGAAGGGGTCCTTGGGTGTGCCCATTTCCCCATTTCCTTTTCTTTCTCTCATTTCCCTCACACTCTCTCACACACACACACACACTCACTGCAGAGAGAGAGAGAAGCAGCAGCAGCAACAGAGTGAGAGAGAGAGAAGCAGCAGCAGCAACAGAGTGAGAGAGAGAGAGAGGCAGCAGCAGCAACAGAGTGAGAGAGAGAGAGGCAGCAGCAGCAGCTGGGGGCAGAAGCAACATCATCATCATCAACACAAAAACAACAACAACAACAGCAACTATAACAACAACAACAGCAACAATAGCAGCAACAACAGAAGCAGCATTAGCAGGCAGCAGCGGCAGCAACAGGGACCCCGGTGCTCGCAGGAGCTCTTCTCCACACCTTCACCTGCCTTCTAGGGTTCTGTGGGTATATTTCCTTAACCCCATTGCATGGTTTGCTTAGTTGTGCATCGATTGATTCGATTAGTGCTAAATTAGATAGTTTAGTGCTAGTTTTGGGGTTTTGAGAGATATAGTAGTAATTTGTTGATTGTGTTGGCTAACCTAGCATAATTAGGTGTTTTCAAGGCCACTTCTTCTGAGAAATCCCCAGGTTACACTAAAATACCATAGGGTTTGTGAATTGTGCAAATTGGTGTTTTTAAAGCGATATTTGTGACTTTTGTGATCTGCTATAGACCCGGACCTTGCAGAGTAAAATTGTGGAAACTGGGACATGATACCTAGGTCTAGAACACACCACCAGAAGACGAGCCCCTACCCCCTTGTTCAGGCCGCCAATTTCTCCAGATTGGCCGCAATTTGCGGCCAAGTTGGGGAGTTGGGTGTTGGTCTTTTGGCTAGGGGTCCCTGCTGTGTTGTTTAGCTCTTTGGCATGTATAGTTTTGCAATATCTTGCCTGTAGGAAAATCTGGGACTATATGTCGCTTTTGTGTTTAGTTGTGTTTGCGCGATACGCGCGATACGTGAGTGGGTTCTGTGATCCAGCGTATCGCGGCGTGTCGCGATGGTTTTTAGACGCGTACACACACGATTCAGCGTATCGTGCATACGCGCGTTTAGTTCGCGACGCGAGTTTCTCGTTTCGATTCGATATCGCGTTTCGCGAGATATGTGGCTTATATGTGATTTCCATGTCTTATTTGCAGGTTTGCAGACAGGGACTACAGACACCACTACAGGGGGAGCAGATGATAGGATTCACCCAGCGTGGAGTTTAGGTGAGTAGATATAACATCTACAGGGGAATCGCCCGCATGGCGTTATGCGTCTGGGCTAGGATTCAATTTCCTGTCGCACATTCTACGTCATTGTAGAATTGCGCATTTACTGCATTTCCTAGATATGGCTATATACTGTGACTAGCAGCCGTAGGACACTGCACACATTATTGACGGTTCATGTTGCACGAGCACGGATTGCATGCTACACACACACCGTCAATAATTGCCATGTCACACACTACCCCTTATAGCTACCATTGCTTGCCATACTTGACATCTAGTTTATCGGTATACCTATAGTGTATCATACCTTTAGTGATAGGTATAATTTCACTTTGCGATACAGCTACAGGTACACCTCCTACATATTTTACCTATACCGGGAGGGATTTCCTACATATGTTACTTATACCCAGGGGGGTATACGACATCAGTTCTTATAGGTAGATACCTATACTTTGCTACACCTGTATGTTAGATACATATTCAGTTGTTGTCGCATATTCACATTTACTGATGTTACTTAGCTGTACCTTATCATGATTTCACCTACATCTGGTTCAGCTATATACTTGTGTTTACCTGCTCGCATTCAGATATATCGCATACATTTATTCATGTATTTATGCATTGTTTATCTGGATTTTATATGATGTTTTCGGGATTTGGGAACCGCGGGAGTTCATGAAATTATGCATACATGAACAACCCGGTTTCCTTGATATGATATTTCGAGCGTCCCCCATGAGTTTTATCGGTGCTGATTCTATGCTCCATACGATGTGTGGTTGCCGTATGAGAGTATATGGTGGGGCCCGGTATGGTTCCCCTCGGCAAGAAGATCGATGGGTTTGCCGATTGAGCCTGGAGGCGGGCGAGTACCTACCGGTGATTGTTTGGACCTGGCAGTTGTCTGGAGGCTACTGGCCAGAGTAGAGAGATGGATACGGGATGACCTGTACTGTCGAGGCCGAGGGCCGACACTGCAGACGGACCCCGTGGGCTGATCCGGACTGACGGAGCCCTATATACGAGGATTTCTGTGTCGATGCTTGGCACACGGTTTCATGATATTTCTTTAACCCCCTTTTTGTATATATAACAGGGGATTTAGCCGTTGTTATATATACCCTTACACCAATATTAGTGGTATGGGACGCTAATATATGTGTATTGCCCCCATCATATTTATTTCTGTACATATATTTACTTTTAGGATGCTAGAAACTTACTTGAGATTGGACTTGGGATACTAGGTGATTCATTGGGATTTGGACATTGGATATACCTATGTGATTGGTGATTTGTACATTCGGGATGTAGGAGATTACTCGATATTGTACATTGAGGTGATATGAGACTTTTATATTGTGACAGCCCAACGTGGGGGCCGGTTTGAGGATTTGGGATTGGAGTATCTCGATGGATTGTGATCCTACCACGACGTCAGGTTTCCGTGGGAAATGACATATTCCACCCTATACCTCACCATTACCTATCTTATGCGCAGATTCATATATTGGTAGTACTTGTAGTGTACCCTTATGATAGTTGCATATTTGCTTTCTCACATCTCTACTGCATACTATTGTCATGTTACTATCGCTTCACTTATTGATTGTACCTGCTAGTGTACTCTCTTTATTCCAGCATTGCATGACATATTATTACTACTATAATCGCATATCTTAGATTCATGTTGTACGTGCATTCCTGCGATTACCTGCATATGTTTTATACTATTCACGAGTTGGCAACTCACCCCCGTTGTGCCACAGGTGTTTCAGGTTTTTCCCTAGAGTAGTCGAGGCAGGCTATTCCTCTATTCAGCTATCCAGCTATTACCTTTTGCTACAGATACCGCATCAGCTCACAGTACCTTTTTGCTTAGGTGGGTTAGATGGTTATCTGTATTACATATTGTATATTCGTTGTATTTTGTACTCTCCATCAGCTATTGTATTTTTGACATAGAGACTTGGTGAGGACGTTAGCATGTATTATTGTGGATTTGATGTCTTTTATATATACAGCTTTTTCTCTACTGTCCTTATTCTTCTGTTGTATTCTTCTTGACTAGTCTTTATAAAAATGGGGTGTTGCTAAATCTTTAAAAAGAAAGAAGTAAGCCTTTTTAAAGAATTTGGGTTGCGATTTCAATTGTTTCAAACTTATATAATTTTTTTCCGTATTTTTTCATGGTTTAGATTTCTGGGTTTGGCTTTCTTTTACTATGTTGCGTCTTTAGGCGTTGCGTAGTATTAGGGCCGTCACGGGCCAATTTTGGGTCGTGACATTGTGTTAATGAAACTCCAAGGTAGATCATCTTTGTTATCGAAGATCGGAAGCAAGCTTGTGTCTTTCTCTTCGTGGAGCCTCTCGAGAGTCCAGAACTTGATGATCGCAGCGAAGGGACCACAACACGGAACTTATGAAGTGAAGGACCGAACTACAAAGGTTGTAATCTCAAACTCTTAGATGTTAAAGTGTTTAACATGCTTTGTTTCGCCTAATCTTTAGTCTAAGATCTTGGTTTAGGGTTGTTCGGCACGGCTAAATTTTAAATTGGGCATGGTTGATGCCTTATAGACCGTTGTGCGTGTTCCTAGTAACCCTACAGGGTAGGGTGCATTGTATCAGTGTTTGGTCCATGGGTTTTTCTCCAGTAAACTAGGCCCTTAACATATGCAAAATTGGCTAATTTGACCTAGGGTAAAATCTGGAGCAAGTTTTCATTGTTTCTGATTTAAAATTGTGAATTCTGTGAACTTGGATTTTAGTATTGGTATTTTCCTCGATCATTTAACGTTTGTACGACGATATCGAGAGTTGTTTGGTTTATTCTTGAATGCGTAAACTATAGGTTTTGACCTATGTGTGATTCGTGCGACATTTTGGTTTTCGTGCGTGATTTCCGTTTACGATGCTATATGTGTATATATGTAGGTACACCCACGTGGACTTCGGATGATGAAGAAGAGAATGGCAACATCGAATTCGGTAGGCGAAGATCAGGTGAGTAGATATATATCTACGGGGAAGTCGGGTGGATGGCGTATATCACCCCCGCAGTTTCGTAGTGTGGTATACGAATACGTATACATATATATGTGTGTGTATGTGTGTGTGTGTTTATTGTGAGATTATTGATTATCAAGATAGATTCTAGGTATTCATGATATAGTGTTAGTGTAATTAGAAGTAACTTAGTTTAGCTTCTTAGTCGTGAAACCCTAGATTAGAGATTACACCCACACGCACGCACACACACACATGCATACATTTTATTATTTGTGCGTATATGGTGATATGTATATATATATATATATACACACACACACACGCATAGGTATGGGACTATGTATATATATATATATATATATACATGGATGATGAGGATAGTATATGGTATTTGGAGATGAGTCAATGAGATTGGGCATGATGCCATGAGATCGGTGATGTGACATGGTTCGTATTTGAGATACGACATGATATTATAGCGGGTCCTTGGGCGATGTGTTTTCATACACACGCATACATATATATAGATGGTATCAGTATGTACTAGACTTAGACCAGTACCCCCAGATCATGAGATATGAAGAAAAGGATACCAGATGAATAATGAGATAATACGATAATTGACCCGTACCCAGATTTGGGATGCCGTACGAGCTATATAATGATGATAGATCCGCACTCTTGACTCGAGAATGTCATGTTATATATTGTATCATATGTGATACTATTGAGGAGGGATCACCGACTATTATATATATATATATATATCAACTCAGACTTAGGTAGTTTTCCTTACCCTTTAGATCAGTCTGTTAGTTTAGTCCAGTAGTTTACTTATAGATGTTAGACTAGACTCGAGTCATACCTATTTCAAAACTAACGAATCATGAGTATTTTAAAGTCAGGCCAAAGGATTCTACGGATATTTCAAAGGACGTACCTTTTCTTAAAAACACCGTAGCCCTATTTTCTAAACACCACGATTCATTTTATTTCAAACGGCAAACTGTATGACCCATATATATTAATGTAGATTATTTATTGTTGTGTTTATTATTCAGCTCCCGCATATTCTTGCTGCTCGCAGCGCATTGCATGCTTATATTATGTTTTCATGTGATATTATTGAAATCATGCTGTCAGGATACCAACACCATTACCGATGATGTGTATGTTCCACGTACACCTTCTTACCGGCTCACACACATCATCATCTTTAATTGCCATTCTACATACACTGTAGAGAATATTAATTCATTGATATCACTTGTTAGCTGATAGCTTAGACACTGCATTTATTACTGTGATTGTCATGCATATTTATACGATCATTTTCATGCTTTATTATTAGGGCCAGTCCGGATTGACGGAGCCCAATATTTCGGTATTTACTGTTTATTGATTTTCGATTATGAGATTTCGGATTTCCATGAGATTTCTGGATTTGGAGAAACCGCAGGGATTTTATAAACTGATTATCATTTTTAAAATGAAAGTTGCGGTTTTCTCAGGATATGATTTGAGAGGAGTCCACCATGAGTTTTCTCTGCTCTTGAGAGTATGATACACCCAATTCGAGGAGGAGGAGGAACGTCTGTGGGTGCATGGTGTACCAGGTGCGGTATCCCCAGGCGAGAAGGTCGCAGATGATGGCGTTGAGCCTGTGACAGGGGAGCACTACTGACCGGTGATATTATTGTGACTCGACGGATATCCGAAAGATACCGATCAGAGTACAGGCCAGTCCGGATAGTCGGAGCCTGAGGTTTTGAGATTTGATGATATGGGCCAGTCCGGATAGACGGAGCCTAGATATTGAGATTCGAGGTTACAGGCCAGTCCGGATTGCCGGAGCCTGAGATATTGAGATATTGGGATTTATGTTTTGTGTCGATGCTTGACAATGATTTCATGTTGATTTCATTGATGATACCTCGATTTATAAATATACAGAAATCTCACTAAGGTAAGAAAACAGTTGTCACATTCTTGATGCATGCTGTTTTCATATTATTGCATTCATACCTTATATTTATGATATGTTGCTATCTGAGACACTGAGCACATGGTATTACACTTATGTATAGATGTTTACCCTTGCCATCTTATCATACTTCAGAATTTATCATATTGAGGATATATATTACTGATCGTATTGACCTAGGAATGAGTCATACATACGATTTCTGCTCGGTGATATTTTCTACTCACGAGTTGGCAACTCACCCCCGTTGTGCCACAGTTTCTTGCATGTTTTGCCGTAAAGGTTTCATTGCGGCTTTCTGGCACATTGCTTCTATTCCTGGTGATTGCTTTGGTAGGTGGGTTCACTCGCATCGTGACCACCATTGTACCTTTATATTATTTCAGTTGTATCTAGAAACTCCATCAACCAAACTTGTATATTTATTTCAGACTTAGAGACCAGTTGTATATTTTTTCGACCTTAGAGTCGCACGTTGTATTATTATGGTTTTCATGTTGATTTTGAGTTTCCTTTTGAGTTTCGATCCTCGTCCTTGGCGTTGTATATTATATTGCTTGCGTGGTTATGACCGTCAATTGACGAAGAGCTAGCTCCCGCTTGGGGATGCCTTTATTCATATTATGCATGTTGTACCTTTTTGGGGCCTGTATTTACAAAGGAAACTCTGCCGAAATTTTCAGAAAAGACTTGATGTTTTAAAAATGCAATACTTCGGCTTATGTTATTTAAAAACACTTGCTTTAAAGATAAGTTTTCCTCACTTCTTCTTTAAAATGGTTTAGACTTCTGGGATTGTTGGCTTACTTGAATTAGATGGGGTCCTATAGACTTCATATGATTCAAGTACCAGTCACATGCCATTTCGGGTCGTGACAAAGTTGGTATCAGAGCGCTAGGTTAACCTTGGCTCGAGTCTATGTTTGACTATGCGGAGCTTAGGGTGTTTGTATATATACGGAATCTAGGCTTGACCTTACGGAACTTAGACATAGTTGAGGGGGTATTAGACCCGAACTTTCGTCGCGTAGGTTGACCCTAGTTGATGGAGTAGGTGACTTAAGGAGAGTGACGTACCGTATGTATGTTCCGCGGCATACTTACGATATGGTACTCCGCTTAAGAAGCCTTAGGATGTATATTTCCTTGCACATTATTATATTCTTTCATATGATCTATCATCATCGTTATCGGTTTATGGTTTTTGCTGCCACGATTTCATAGGCAGAGAAAGAGCTACGGCTAGAGTTGCGTCAGCATGAACTCGTCACGAACGAGGACTGACCAGGGCATGATTCCAGGAACATACGATTGCATAGAGGTGTCGTTTTATTGTGTTTTCGCGCCATGAGCATTTGATGGATCTCTTTTACAAGATTTCTCGGACATGCAGATCAGCACCAGAGGATCAGGAGGCCAGCCAGATTGTGATGACCGTCAATGCACCGATCATGATTTGATGATTGAGGCACTGTTCAGCATGCCGACAAATGAGCCAGTTGTTGCTGTGAATAACAAGATATCACCCCAGATGTTTGAAGGTAATGCCGCACGAGTTATACTTAGAGAGATCGCTAGTCACCCCAGGAGGAATGACTAGGACGCGTGATTCGTTGCCTACCCCGATGCGAGGTCATCAGATTGATTGATTCCAGCTAGAGACGACTTTACACAGGTACGTTGAGAGTCGATAGAAGACGATCGAATGTAAAAAAAAACTATTTTTCCAAGTTTAAAGTATTCGGAGAAACATGCAAGTAATTCCGTGGACCCTCTAGAAGAATGAAACCCTAACTCGATATAATGACCATGAGAACGCTTTGAAACCTTAGGGTTTGCAGCAGTTCTGCGGTGCCATTAATGAGGCTTGGGTTTGCCCTTCTACGGCTGGTCCATAGGTATTGTGGCATGTACTAGAATACTATTAAACTGTACTCAAGATGTTGAGCTCTTTGGGGATTAAGAAACTTTGACGAATCGATCGAAAGGTTCGACGTCATTCGGATATAATGCGATGGGATAAATTGCTTGGGAGACTCCAGATACGAGTATAGCCGTTGGAGCGCAGTCCATGCAGCCACGAGGAGACGAGTCCGAATCAGTCGACATTACAGAAAAGTGGAGTAAGAGGTTCGTACGAGATCTTGATGAGGTGATGTTCCACTCCGCTGACATCAGAGATGTGATACGCATGCAAAGGCGTTGTATATGGATATATCTTCCATAAAGAGTGGCGATGAGTATGCAGCCGTTCCGGAACAAGAAAGAGATTTAGTAAAAAGTGACAACTTCCGGGCAGTTCGGCAGAAACGAGATTCGGGAGAGACCCCGACGAGATCCTTCTGGAATACTATACGAGAAGACTTGGACCAAGGATCGGTCATATTACGCACACCCAGTAGGCCAGAGTTCGGCATCGTCGACGAGACATGTTATAAGTGACCATGACAGTTGGCCAGAGATCTTTAAAGGATGTGCTAGAGCGGGACTATTTCCGCCACCTTTGATTTCGGTATTTTGGACAATTTATTTGCATGATTGAGATTTTGTGCACCACAGTTGCACTTGACTTCAATTTAATTTCATTCGAGATGTTGATTTTGATTTCATGCCGATGGTATGCATGTGAATTGTCTTATGCTTTCGTCATAGTTTCATGCATTTTCAGTATTTTTGATTCGATTTTGTGCACGCTGATGCACATGGTTGTGAGATTATATACCACGGTATACCTGACTTGAATTGAGATGTGTTGTATACCGTCGATTTCGATTGTGATACTCGATATTTGTTTTCGTGCACTTTGTGCACTTGACTTGGATTCTTGCGCATACTTGGGCGCTTGATGCGATTTTGGGTGCACGCCAGATGCACTAAATCGGGATTCTTCGTACATATCAGATGCGCCTGATATTGCTGTCAGGCACACCCGTTGCCTTTAACAGGTGTTTCGTGCACACCCGTTGCACTTAGATTTTGTTTCTGTGCATATGTATGGCACATTCATGGATTTTGATTTCCGTACGCACCAGACGCACGTGGGATTCATATATACATTTTGGGATCGATTTCTTTTGGACCAGTATGTTTTATGATACTTACTATATGGTATAGTAGCTGAGCAGGACTAGTCTGAGGACAGTACCTGAATATATTTTGAATGCATTGATAGTTATCGAAGGGATTTCCAAAAAGGAGCTATAGTCTCAGTATTTACCTACGTGGCCGAGATGACACGAAACATTTAACAAAGGAAACCCTTCTAAATTATTTTTATCAAAACGGCGGGACGTGTATGTTAAACAAAGGGTATATATATATAGTTATTTTCCTACAATAGACGTCCGCCACTGTGCAGTGATACACGCATCGCACAGCGACTTGAAAAGGTTTGGCATGCATTTCTTTCTGATGTTTTAATGATGTTTACATGTATAGTTAATGTATACCATGTTGGTTTTCGTATTGGGCTTTGAAATTGTTGTCTTCGTAATAACTCCGATGATTGCGGGATGCTTGACAGAGTTTTGATTTCAGTTTATATATACTCATTTTTTTCATGTGCATGCATTGTGCTACGATGAGTTTTATGTATTTATGATTTCGGAACTCCGACGACTTGATCTTTTTACTGAAATGTTTTAGAAATTGGGGGAGTTTAAATTTAAATTCGGGGACCGAATTTCTTTAAGGGGGTAAGACTGTAACATTTCAAAAAATAAAATATTATTTTTGGGAATTTTTATAATTAAATAATTAATATTATGAATATATTAATATTGCGGTATAATTAAATACCGATAAAGTGGAAAATATTTGGAAAATTTTAGGAATTACTCAAATGAGGGTGCTTTATTTGATTTAAGCAAATTATGAAATTTTATAATTAATTATATACAATTTTAATGCTAATCGTGATTAAATATCGCTAATCTTGCATTAATCCGGTTTTGTGCACATGACATGCACCATGTCTGTCACAACCCGAAATAGCACGTAACTGGCACTTGAATCATATGAAGTATATAGGACCCCATCTAATTCAAGTAAGTCAAAAGCCCAGAAATCTAAACCATTTTTAAAGAAAGTGTTTTGTTAAAATAAGCCGAATATGCGTTTTTAAAACATCAAGCCTTTTTTGAAAATTTCGGCAAAGTTTCCTATGTAAATACTGGCCCCAAAAGGGTACAACATGCATAATATGAATAAAGGCATCCCCAATCGGGAGCTAGCTCTTCGTCAATCGACGGTCACAACCACGCAAGCAATATAATATACAACGCCGAAGGGCGAGGATCAAAACTCTAAAGGAAACTCAAAATCAACATGAAAACCATAATAATACAAGCGCGACTCTAAGGTCGAAATAATATACACCGGTCTCTAAGTCGAATAAATACACAAGTCTGGTTGATGGAGTTTCAAGATACAACTAAATAAAATAAGGTATAATGGTGGTCACGATGCAAGTGAACTCACCTACCAAAGCAATCACCCGAAATGAAGGCAGTGTGCCAGCAAAGCCGCAACGAAACCTGTACGGCAAGACCTGCAAGAAACTGTGGCACAACGGGGGTGCGTTGCCAACTCATGAGTAGAAAACATCACAGAGCAGAAATCGTATGTATGACTCAATCCTAGGTCAATACGATCATAGTATATATCCTTAATATGAAAAAGTATGAAGCATGATAAGGTGCAAAGGGTAAACATCTATGCATAAGTGTAATACAAAGTGCTCGTGGCAGTGCCTCAGGTAGCAACATATCATAATATGAGGTATGAATGCAATATAATGAAAACATAATGCATCATGAATGTGAAAACTCTTTTCTTTGTTTAGTGAGATTTCTGTATATTTAAAACGAGGTATTGTTAGTTATATGTGTACCCTAGAGGCCATTACTATACACAGGATGTATATTGTAGTGGATGCTTGGATATATATAGGGAGGACTTTCTTGCTCGACATGATAGTATGCTATCTGGTTACTCTTTACCTTAACGTGTATACTGATTGTCTCTCTGTTACATGTTGGTAAAGCCCTTAGGATGTGTACTTGACTACCTGGACTATGATGCGGATCATACTAGTGGGGACATGGTAGTCCATAAGTACATCCTTCAAGGTCCCTAGTCGTGGGTGTATCGAGACAGGGCATCGATATACCGAGTAGACTAGCGTATACCTTCTCGACCCATACATATGGGCGATGGATGATCCCATATCCATTGGTGTTTGACATCAGAGATGATATACGGGTGCTCAGTAGAGACTGGGTACACTGGACAGACTCGCCGAGAACTCCCAGATGGTATTATACCTTACGTCAGATGGCAGTTCTCTGGTGACACTGGTAAAGAGTAGTCCGTTGACCCGAGATCGTCATAGAGTCTTGTGTGATTCCCACTATGCTTTGATTTCCACCTTACCACGTCCAAGAGGGCGTGCAAAACGGTGGTTTTTGGGTACAGTCCCGAGTCACATGGAGGCAATGAGCGATAGGAGGGGATTCGTCTCTCCCGGTATAGGGAGTTGATGTTGCGCTGTGTTCGATTGGCTATAACCGGAAATCCCTGGCCAGGGTTGCTGAGATTTACGGGTAAGTGTTACCAGTAGTTTCTCGAATTGTTATAGACCTCAGATCGACACGACTTATCGAGCTATTGGGGTCTGACGTTTACCACCCCTAGGCAAGATATGCGACATATCAGACGACGAGACCGGACTGTACGGTAAGTGTTACTGGTTGGATTCACTGGAGTGTGAGCGGGCTTGTGTTAGTTATTTGTATGCCCTAGAGGCCATTACTGTACATTGGATGTATATTGTAGTGGAAGATGGGACATATATAGGGAGGACTTTCTTGCTCGACATGATAGTATGCTATCTGGTTACTCTTTACTTTAACGTGTACACTGATTGTCTCTCTGTTATATGTTGGTAAAGCCCTTAGGATGTGTACTTGACTACCTGGACTATGATGCGGATCATACTAGTGGGGACATGGTAGTCCATAAGTACATCCTTGAAAGTCCCTAGTCGTGGGTGTATCAAGACGGGGCATCGATATACCAGAGTAGACTAGCGTGTACCTTCTCGACCCATACAGATGGGCGATGGATGATCCCATATCCATTGGTGTTTGACATCGGAGATGATATACGGGTGCTCAGTAGAGACTGGGTACACTGGACGGACTCGCCGAGAACTCCCAGATGGTATTATACCTCACGTCAGATGGCAGTTCTCTGGTGACACTGGTACAGAGTAGTCTGTTGACCCGAGATCGTCATAGAGTCTTGTGTGGTTCCCACTGTGCTTTGATTTCCATCTTACCACGTCCAAGAGGGCGTGCAAAACGGTGGTTTTTGGGTACAGTCCCGAGTCACATGGAGGCAATGAGCGATAGGAGGGGATTCGTCTCTCCCGGTATAGGGAGTTGATGTTGCGCTGTGTTCGATTGGCTATAACAGGAAATCCCTGGCCAGGGTTGCTGAGATTTACTGGTAAGTGTTACCAGTAGTTTCTCGAATTGTTATAGACCTCATATCGACATGACTTATCGAGCTATTGGGGTCTGACGTTTACCACCCCTAGGCGAGATATGCGACATATCAGACGATCAGACCGGACTGTACGGTAGTGTTACTGGTCGGATTCACTGGAGTGTGAGCGGGCTTGCTCGTCGATCTTCAGATCGCTCAATACCCGAGTGGCCGTTACGTTTAGCAGACCGCTTGCGGCTTGTGGGTGTTTGATATGATCATCACCTGCTGCCGGCGTATTGACGAGTCTTTAGAGTCCTACACAGAGGTTTCCTGGCTCAAGCGAAATGAAATAGGAGCGCATATGAGATATGTGCGGGACCGAGAATAATACCAGTATGTGATACTGTATTCGATTCTCGCAATGTGACATTGATCGGTTATATGCGATATAGCCGAGTTATCGGATCAAGTGTTGATTCGATAAGTTGTTACTGATGATACCAGTCGGTTATGTGTGACATGACCGGATCATTGAATCATGTGTTGATTTAATGATTTAATGCATAATTATATATTTGATATATTACTTTGCATTAACTAGTATCGGTTCACTTTAAATGGATTTTCTCGCTCGGGTGTGCACATTGTATATACGATATAGTTTTGTGCACTTACTTGTATCATGTTTGATGATACATGGTTTTTGGTTAAGTGTATAGAATAAAACTATGGTCAAGATGATGATTAGGGTTTTGCATATTCTTTTAATTATTTGCTTATTTATTTTGGAAAATAATTATAGCATTAAAGAAGAAAAACAAAATGGTTTTCTTTCTTTATTCTTCATGAAGCTTATTGAAGCTTCATGAAACTTTGACCACTTAACCATTTTGTCTTCTTCTTTTGACCCTAACCATTGATCTAACCTAAGTTAATTCTCTACACCTAACCATGGTGAAAATTATGAAAAGATTATTCTTTTCTTTTCTAAATTAACTTATCATAATTTTTATCTTCTTTTTGCTCTTCTTCTTCTTCATGAAGAAGCTTCTCTTCATCAATGGCATATTGAGCATATGAGTGTGAAATCCAATTCTAAAGTGAACCCACTTCCTATTTCTTCATCCTCTACCTCTTGCCAAGTAGTAGAGTGTGTTTCCTTCACAAGTTTTCATGGCAAGGTGAAGGTGGAGCTTGATCTAGTGATGCCTCGACGTAGATCATCTTCGGCATGGACATCGACGACCTAGCTCGCTTATTCTTCGACGAAGCCGACGCTAGAGCCCGGGAGTTCACTTGGACAGTGAAGGCACTTCGTTGCGGAGCTATGGAGGTGGACAAACGGATCTACAAAGGTTGTAATTCCGTATTCCCATAGTTAATTGTTAACTAGTTTATAGTTTCGCCTAGAAATCTAGCCGACGATCCGTTGTCGGGTCTCTCGGCATCCCGTATTTTTTGAATTCAGCATGTTCGATGCCTTGTATAACCTCATTAGGGTGCCTAGGAACCCTACAGTGGTATCAGAGCCTAGCTAGAGCCTTAGGCGAAGTCTAGACGGATTTTGAACTCCGAACGAACCCGAAATCCTAACACACCCATGCTCTCTGTCCAATTTTCAAAAACAGGGATTTTTCAGTATTAAAAATATGCAGAAAATCAAGCAGGGTTTTCTAGGAATTACTGTAAATTTCGTGGACCTAATTCAACTTTCCCACCGCGTTTCCGCGGCACGAGCATGGCTCGTGCGGCGGAAGCGCGACCGTTTTGTCTTTTGTGGCATCCAAATTTGTACAGTAATTCATAAAATACAGTGCTTGTTTTCCTGGATATTTTTAATATTTTTTCAAGAGTTGAATTTTTCTGGGTAGTTTTGGGGATTCGAATGTTCGATCGGATTATCAAATTTTGTCTGTGTGGCGTTCCGGATAAATTTTAGAATATGTTAAAAAGTTCGACCGGATATAAATACCCAATTTTTCCCCTGTCGGGAAATTTCCAAGTGTTGGATTTTTCCGAAGTTTAACGACGTTCTAAGTAGTGCAAGTAACGCGATGGACCCTCTAGAAGACAACAAACCTTAACTCGATTATGTGGCCGTCTTGAACTGCCCTTTGAACCTTCGGGTTTGGGGCAGTACGGCGTGCCACATGTGAGGCGTTGGCTTGACCCTTCTACGGCTGGACCGTTGGTACTGAGGCACGAACTGAATGTTGTTAGACTTATTTCATGTGTTGATCTGTATCGGGAAAACTTGGATGTTCGATTGTTCGATCGGAAAGTTTGACATTTTCTATTTATCCGGAATGGGATACAATAATTGGAATTCACAATTAGTTATGTGATAACTGAATGAATGTTATAAACATAGCAGTTTAGTCTCACTTGATCGGTTGCCACGGAATTTTGATGTGATCAAAAGTCCGTCGCAATCACGTAGCGTACGCGGATACTCGCCGGGTAAACTTGATAGACAGCCTCACTCCATAGCCCCGACCAAGTGACTGTAGGAGAACCCCGTCGCCGAAAGCATCCGTTCGGGTGCTCGCGGTAGCGGTGTTCCGCCTTGGTGCACTTCGTCGACGGTATCAGGGGTGCGGCCGCCTACTGAAGTTTGCGACGAGTACTCGATCAGAATGTCGGGAATCCTGTTGAATTGCCCGACTTCATATTGAAAAGAGTTTTCGATTTTGGGACAAAAATGCGGGGTTTATAATTGTTAGACATGCGATGTCTAAGAAATTCATTTGGTCAGGCATGCGATGTCTGAGGAGGTTGCGGATTCCAACTGTTGTAGTTTTACACTTTCTTTTCTGTGACCGTAAGTGTAATATGTGATATCGCCGGTTTCGTTGCTATATGTCAACGACAATTGGGATGCGCATATTTACTTACGTTGATGACATGTGATGTTATGTGTTGCTGGATATGTTATATTGGATCGTCGTGTTTGAATAGCCGGGGGTTTTTATGTGAGATGAGTGTTTTTCATTTTCATTCATGTAAAAACTTGTATGTAATATTCTTTTATTGGGACACTTCCAGGTTGTGGAAGTTTTCACCTTTTGTATATTATTTACTTTTCCGCACTAGGATAGACCCAAGGAGGAGGGCACAAGTAACCGGGTTCTGGAGTCCAGTGGGAGACCAACTCGAGGAGTCGAGTCCGGGTCTCCTAACTCTAGAATTGGTAGGGTTGCTTGCCGCTCTCGTAGGGGTCTAGGGGTGTGGGTTTGGCTATTCATCACAACCGTGGAATCCGTGTTTTATACTGGCTCGTATTGAAAACACGGACGTCCTAGTATATCCAATATTTCATATGATTCTTCTGCTGCGATATCTGTGATGTGATCATGTGATGTTCTGTGATAGATACAATATATAGTATATATGATATATTATATAGGCGTTACTTATGTTTTACACCCGCGCTAGCCCTGCCCCGCTCTATCGTTAGTTACCTAACCTAACGGTGCACGAGGGGACATTGAGGCGAATGCGGATGGCATAAGTGTACGTCGTATTTATCTGTGATGTTTAGGTATTTAAATGATGGGACTTCATTAATGAGATTAATGAAATAAAAGAAACCTAAGATGTTGTAGAATCGAATTTCAAAATAAAAACAGGTAGCTACAGTTCTTGCTTTGCACAGCGGTATATGCGATATATCCTGCACCTTATTCGATAAGGAAAGGACCGAGATCCCTTCACCGGGAGTGACTCCTTTAGCAATAACTGGCAGATGCTACACACTCGGTTTGTCTTTTGATAGCTTTTAATTGTTTTTGCTTTGCACAGTGATATATATGATATATCCCGCACCTCATTCGACGAGGAAAGGACCGACGATCCCTTCACCGGGAGTGACTCCTTTAGCAAAACTAGAAAAGCCTCAAAAATACTCCATTTTAAAATCATTTGATTCTACAACGATATCAAGTTCATTACGCAATAGGTTTTCAGAAAAACCTGTCGTAGCCCTCCGTCATTTCAGATAAGTCCTAGTTAGTATTCGTGCTACGTTTGTTGACTATGTTAAGGCATAGTGTGCGGTAGCTAATTAGTGCTTATCTGCATAAGCATATGATGTGATTGGATTAGGGTAGTCGTGCGACTTTGTTGACTATGTTAAGGGTCGTGCGGGTGGGTTTAATTCATACGGGAAATGACGGGTTGAACTTGACTAGCACTTATGATTTGTTGACTATGTTAAGGTCATATAGCTGCTAGGGGCAAAATATTATCGGGAATTTCAAGTGTTGAAATTTGCAATGAGATTGCATACCTTCTATGAGATAGTTGGATCCCGATACCCGCTGCGAGTAATTGTTACTCCTGGGAGAGTTTTATACATTACAATTAGCCGATCAAGTGGGTGTCTAGAAAGGTGTTAACGAGGTTACGCCTCTGGGAAAACGAGGTTTACATTAATTAGGTTCGTGCGAAAGCACGGGGGACCTCCCTCAAAGTACCGACACTGGCCTGGCTGAAAGATTGGCGAACTTGTAGTGTATAATTAATCCCGGCTAGTCTTTCCTTTTAGGGTTTGAAGGAAGATTTGATAAAAAGCAGTGGGAGCCATCCTGATTAGATAAAATAATAACCAATCTATTCTTGCAAGAGCGCACGCTGAGTGTTTTCTTCTCTCTCTCTCCAGGTAGCGACCATATCACGCCTTAATCAAGATAATAAAACGGATTATTGACCGAACCCGCTTGTTATACTGAGCTGGGGAACGTTGGTCCCGCTCCAACTTATAATTGTTATAAGAAAGAGCAGGAAATTGGGGAATACCAGATTTCCCGTGCCGCCCAAACGAAGAGAGTGCATACTGATGCATCATCTTCGGGTGTGTTCATTATATAGAACTGTTTCTCAGTATCCTCCGCATCCTTGGTATATGATACCGGATCAGGATCCCAGATATGTAATCTGTTACATAGGGCTACAAAAGGGTAGAAAAACTGAGAACGGGTGATAAGTTTCATGAGGCAGAAAACGGGGCAAGTGTTGCAGCCAAGTCTGTTGGTCACTGTCACCCTGTATATTAATACATTGATTCTGAACGAATGTTATTAGATACCGAACCTAATATACAAAATCATATCTGTCTCTTTATTAGTAAAGAAACGATAAAATTTTGTATTGTTGGATAATGTTTTGAACATTTCCTATATCAAAAGTTGATCGGTTCAGGCACGTTATCTAAAAGCATTGATGTTCTAAATCAAACTACAGTTCTTAGTATACAGAACACACACAAGAGGAAGAGTTCAGAAATGAACGAATTCTTCTTGAGGTATTGTAGACTAGGTCAGATCAATGTGACCCGACTAGATAGAGTTACATATAGATGCATATTTAAATCAGTTTGAATTTACATCTTGTGATACTCGCCAGTCATGTCACAAAGATAAGATGACCATAGCTTTGTTTACTGGAAACAGAGAAAGAGTTAGTGAACTCTTGGGATGATACATGTTGATGTATGTAAGGTCTCATGTCTACACATACCAAGACCGGTTCTTTGTTCTTCATTACAATCTCTGATAATCTCTCGAGATTCAGATTTATGTTCCTGTTGAAACATGAGTCCGAACCTTTTGAGATATTCACAGAATATAAGACAGAAGTAGAGAACCAAAATACGGGTATAAGTATTATGTCCTTTGATGTGATCAAGGAGGAGAATACTTGAGTACGGAATTCTTGGACTTTTCTAAAGGAGAATGAGATTCTCTCTCAGCATTACTCATCCGTATACACCATTGCACGATGGTATATCGGGGCGAAGCAGATACACCCTATTTGATATGGTGTGCTCTATGATGAGTACTACTGAGTTACCTTTTTCCTCAAGGGGGTTATGCACTTGAGAAGTTGCATACCTATTGAATAGGATTTCAATCAAATCAGTTGCCTACCGCTTCATATGTGATATGGAATGGGAAGAGCCCATGTCTTAAGTTAGTTAAGATTTGGGGTTGTCCGGGCTATGTCTAAAAGCAAAATCCGGACAAGCTCGAGGCAAGGTCTGTAATGTACAACTGAAAAGGTTCCAGCTATACAATTTGCAGCCGATGATTTGGTAGAACCAAAGGATTCAATAGTAACCAACGAACCTCAGCCTCTCCACCGATCTAGTAGGGTTTCTCACCCACCTGAGAGATACTTCTGTTTCTCTATGACAGTGGGAGCGAGGATTGCATCATGAGATGATGACCTAACTAGTTTCGAGCTGGCCATCAGGAGTAAGACTCTGTCAGAATGGCTGGATGCTTAGTGATCTGAGATGGAATCCTTATACACCAACAAAGTATGGACTTTAGTTGCTATATCTGAAGGGTTAAATCCCCATCAGGAGCAAGTATATCTTGAGAAGATTACTTGGTGTACTTGGAAAAGTTGAGACTTTCAAAGCTAGACTTGTTAAAGGTTTTCGTCATTGACCAGGCGTGGATAATGATGAAACCTTTTCCAGTACCTATGCTTAAGTCCATCCAGATCCTACTTGCCACGGCTACATACCATGACTACGATATCTGGTGGTTGGGTGTCATGACAGCTCTTCTAAAATGATGTTTTGGAAGAGGGCGTCTATAAGTACACAGCCAGAAGGCTTCGTAAACAGTGGGAGCAGCGAAAACGTGAACAAGATGCTTTATAGGATAAAGCAGGCATCGCGGAGTTGGAACATCTGTTTTGATGGATTAGTCAAGGAAGTTGACATCATCAAAATGGTAGATGAACCTTGTATATACAAAAAGGTAGTAGGGAGTATGGTGGTGATCCTCGCAGAGTACGTGGATGACATACTCTTGATAAGAAAGGAGTTTCTTATGCTACGCTCGATCAATCTCCGTTTATCACAAAGATTCTCCATATAGGATCAAAATGATACCTACTAAATCCTGGATTTCGGATCTATGAGATAGATCTAATTGGATGTTAGGATACTCACTAGCAGTAGTGAGATGGTATCAATCGATCCTGGGGAGAATCACTGGAAGGGTTCCAGAGTGATAAAGATGACTGAATGTCAGTCGCAGGCATTATCTTTACCCTCACTAAAGGGACGGTATGTTGGAAGAGTTCCAAGCTAGATACCGTGACATACTAGACGATATAGGCAGGATACATCGCTACTTAAGATGCTACCAAAGAGGCTGTTTGGATGTATAATGGTTCATGAGATGAACTACGTTCCTACCATTGTGAGACAATGGAGTTGTGGCTTATGCCAAGGAACGCCGGTCCCATCAGTGATCCAGACTTATTCTAAGGCAGTATCACCTGATCATGGAGATGGTTGATCTCCAGGTTGATCGAGGCAAGGAGAGCAGACTTAGAGGATAATGCTGCGGATCCACTCACGAAGGCCTATTCCCAGAGAGAGACTTTTATGGGATGGTTGAGTATGAGATACTACAACCACTGCTACAGATGGCCCTAGTGCAAGTGGGAGATTGTTAGTTATATGTATGCCCTAGAGGCCATTACTGTACATTGGATGTATATTGTAGTGGATGCTGGGACATATATAGGGAGGACTTTCTTGCTCGACATGATAGTATGCTATCTGGTTACTCTTTACTTTAACGTGTACACTGATTGTCTCTCTGTTACATGTTGGTAAAGCCCTTAGGATGTGTACTTGACTACCTGGACTATGATGCGGATCATACTAGTGGGGACATGGTAGTCCATAAGTACATCCTTGAAAGTCCCTAGTCGTGGGTGTATCGAGACGGGGCATCGATATACCAGAGTAGACTAGCGTGTACCTTCTCGACCCATACAGATGAGCGATGGATGATCCCATATCCATTGGTGTTTGACATCGGAGATGATATACGGGTGCTCAGTAGAGACTGGGTACACTGGACGGACTCGCCGAGAACTCCCAGATGGTATTATACCTCACGTCAGAAGGCAGTTCTCTGGTGACACTGGTACAGAGTAGTCTGTTGACCCGAGATCGTCATAGAGTCTTGTGTGGTTCCCATTGTGCTTTGATTTCCATCTTACCACGTCCAAGAGGGCGTGCAAAACGGTGGTTTTTGGGTACAGTCCCGAGTCACATGGAGGCAATGAGCGATAGGAGGGGATTCGTCTCTCCCGGTATAGGGAGTTGATGTTGCGCTGTGTTCGATTGGCTATAACAGGAAATCCCTGGCCAGGGTTGCTGAGATTTACTGGTAAGTGTTACCAGTAGTTTCTCGAACAGTTATAGACCTCGTATCGACACGACTTATCGAGCTATTGGGGTCTGACGTTTACCACCCCTAGGCGAGATATGCGACAGATCAGACGATCAGACCGGACTGTACGGTAGTGTTACTGGTCGGATTCACTGGAGTGTGAGCGGGCTTGCTCGTCGATCTTCAGATCGCTCAATACCCGGGTGGCCGTTACGTTTAGCAGACCGCTTGCGGCTTGTGGGTGTTTGATATGATCATCGCCTGCTGCCGGCGTATTGACGAGTCTTTAGAGTCCTACACAGACGTTTCCTGGCTCAAGCGAAACGAAATAGGAGCGCATATGAGATATGTGCGGGACCGAGAATAATACCAGTATGTGATACTGTATTCGATTCTCGCGATGTGACATTGATCGGTTATATGCGATAAAGCCGAGTTATCGGATCAAGTGTTGATTCGATAAGTTGTTACTGATGATACCAGTCGGTTATGTGTGACATGACCGGATCATTGAATCAAGTGTTGATTTAATGATTTAATGCATAATTATATATTTGATATATTACTTTGCATTAACTAGTATCGGTTCACTTTAAATGGATTTTCTCGCTCGGGTGTGCACATTGTATATACGATATAGTTTTTTGCACTTACTTGTATCATGTTTGATGATACATGGTTTTTGGTTAAGTGTATAGAATAAAACTATGGTCAAGATGATGATTAGGGTTTTGCATATTCTTTTAATTATTTGCTTATTTATTTTGGAAAATAATTATAGCATTAAAGAAGAAAAACAAAAAGGTTTTCTTTCTTTATTCTTCATGAAGCTTATTGAAGCTTCATGAAACTTTGACCACTTAACCATTTTGTCTTCTTCTTTTGACCCTAACCATTGATCTAACCTAAGTTAATTCTCTACACCTAACCATGGTGAAAATTATGATAAGATTATTCTTTTCTATTCTAAATTAACTTATCATAATTTCTATCTTCTTTTTGCTCTTCTTCTTCTTCATGAAGAAGCTTGTCTTCATCAATGGCATATTGAGCATATGAGTGTGAAATCCAATTCTAAAGTGAACCCACTTCCTATTTCTTCATCCTCTACCTCTTGCCAAGTAGTAGAGTGTGTTTCCTTCACAAGTTTTCATGGCAAGGTGAAGGTGGAGCTTGATCTAGTGATGCCTCGACGTAGATCATCTTCGGCATGGACATCGACGACCTAGCTCGCTTATTCTTCGACGAAGCCGACGCTAGAGCCCGGGAGATTACTTGGACAGCGAAGGCACTTCGTTGCGGAGCTATGGAGGTGGACAAACGGATCTACAAAGGTTGTAATTCCGTATTCCCTTAGTTAATTGTTAACTAGTTTATAGTTTCGCCTAGAAATCTAGCCGACGATCCGTAGTCGGGTCTCTCGGCACCCTGTATTTTTTGAATTCAGCATGTTCGATGCCTTGTATAACCTCATTAGGGTGCCTAGGAACCCTAAAGCTTGCTCGTCGATCTTCTGATCGCTCAATACCCGGGTGGCCGTTACGTTTAGCAGACCGCTTGCGGCTTGTGGGTGTTTGATATGATCATCACCTGCTGCCGGCGTATTGACGAGTCTTTAGAGTCCTACACAGAGGTTTCCTGGTTCAAGCGAAACTAAATAGGAGCGCATATGAGATATGTGCGGGACCGAGAATAATGCGTGTATGTGATACAGTATTCTATTCTCGGGATGAATGTATTGAATGGTTGTATGCGATATAACCTAGTTATCGATTCAAGCGTTGATTCGATAAGTCGATACATTGAATACTAGTTGGTTATGTTCGACATGACCGGATCATTGAATCAAGTGTTGATTTAATGATTTAATGTATAATTATATATTTGATATATTACTTTGCATTAACTAGTATTGGTTCACTTTAAATGGATTTTCTCACTTGTATGTGCACATTGTATATGTGATATATTTTTGTGCACAAGTTTGTATCATGTTTGATGATGCATGCTTACTTGAGTTTGTGTAAAGATTAAACCATGGTTATTTAAATGGTTAGGGTTTGTTTTTCATATCTATTTATTCATTTACTTATTTATTTCTTTTTGGCAAAAGAAAAGAAAAATGGTGGCTTTATTTGGATGCATGTTGAAGCTTCATGAAGCTTTGACTAAGTCACCATTTTTGTCTTCATGCTTAACCCTAACCATTGACCTAACCCTAGTTTACTCTCTACACTTGACCATGGTTTTATTATGATAAGTATTCATTTTAATTTCTTTTTGGAGAGATACTTATCATAACATATTTCATCATCTTCTTCTTCTTCTTCAAGAAGAAACCTTGCTCCATCAATGGCAACTTCAGTTCTAAAGTGAGAAATCTAATTCTAAAGTGAACCCACCTCCTATTTCTTCATCCTCTACCTTTTGCCAAGTAGTAGAGTGTGTTTTCTTCACAAGTTTCATGACTTGGTGAAGTGGGAGCTTGATCTTGTGATGCCTCGACGTAGATCATCTTCGGCACGAAGTCGACGACCTAGCCCGCCCATTTTTCCGATGAAGCCGACGCAAGTGTTAGTTATATGTATGCCCTAGAGGCCATTACTGTACATAGGATGTATATTGTAGTGGATGCTGGGACATATATAGGGAGGACTTTCTTGCTCGACATGATAGTATGCTATCTGGTTACCCTTTACCATAACGTGTACACTGATTGTCTCTCTGTTACATGTTGGTAAAGCCCTTAGGATGTGTACTTGACTACCTGGACTGTGATGCGGATCATACTAGTGGGGACATGGTAGTCCATAAGTACATCCTTCAAAGTCCCTAGTCGTGGGTGTATCGAGACGGGGCATCGATATACCAGAGTAGACTAGCGTATACCTTCTCGACCCATACAGATGGGCGATGGATGATCCCATATCCATTGGTGTTTGACATCGGAGATGATATACGAGTGCTCAGTAGATACTGGGTACACTGGACGGACTCGCCGAGAACTCCCAGATGGTATTATACCTCACGTCAGATGGCAGTTATCTGGTGACACTGGTACAGAGTAGTCTGTTGACCTGAGATCGTCATAGAGTCTTGTGTGGTTCCCACTGTGCTTTGATTTCCATCTTACCACGTCCAAGAGGGCGTGCAAAACGGTGGTTTTTGGGTACAGTCCCGAGTCACATGGAGGCAATGAGCGATAGGAGGGGATTCGTCTCTCCCGGTATAGGGAGTTGATGTTGCGCTGTGTTCGATTGGCTATAACAGGAAATCCCTGACAGGGTTGCTGAGATTTACTGGTAAGTGTTACCAGTAGTTTCTCGAACAGTTATAGACCTCGTATCGACACGACTTATCGAGCTATTGGGGTCTGACGTTTACCACCCCTAGGCGAGATATGCGACAGATCAGGCGATCAGACCGGACTGTACGGTAGTGTTACTGGTCGGATTCACTGGAGTGTGAGCGGGCTTGCTCGTCGATCTTCAGATCGCTCAATACCCGGGTGGCCGTTACGTTTAGCAGACCGCTTGCGGCTTGTGGGTGTTTGATATGATCATCGCCTGCTGCCGGCGTATTGACGAGTCTTTAGAGTCCTACACAGAGGTTTCCTGGCTCAAGCGAAACGAAATAGGAGCGCATATGAGATATGTGCGGGACCGAGAATAATGCGTGTATGTGATACCGTATTTCATTCTCGCGATCAAAGTGTCGAATGGTTGTATGCGATATAACCTAGTTATCGATTCAAGCGTTGATTCGATAAGCCGATACATTGTATACTAGTCGGTTGTGTGCGACATGACCGGATCATTGAATCAAGTGTTGATTTAATGATTTAATGCATAATTATATATTTGATATATTACTTTGCATTAACTAGTATTGGTTTACTTTAAATGGATTTTCTCACTTGGATGCACAAGTTGTATATGTGATATACTTTTTTTGCAAATGTTTGTATCATGTTTGATGATACATGTTAACTTGGCTAAATGTAAAGAATTAGACCATGGTTAAGATTATGATTAGGGTTTTCTTTTCTTTATTTATGTATTTATTCATTTTGGAAAATAAATGGAAAAGAGAAAAGAATGGTGGCTTCTTTTGTTGTTTAGTTAAAGCTTCATGAAGCTTTGACTTAGTCCACCATTCTTATCTCATCCTTAACCCTAACCATACCACTCAACCATGATTAATTCTCTACACTAAACCATGGTTCTAAGATGATAAGAATGGATTATTCTTTTCATTTTAGAATTAACTTATCATATCATTTCTTCTTCTTCTTCCTTGAACTCAAGAAGAAAAAGCTTTCTTCATCAATGGTGAATTGAGCAAATGAGTGAGAAATCCAAAACTAAAGTTTACCCACTTCCTATTTCTTCATCCTCTACCTCTTGCCAAGTAGTAGAGTGTGTTTTCTTCACAAGTTTCTTGACTTGGTGAAGTCGGAGCTTGATTTAGCGATGCCTCGACGTAGATCATCTTCGGCATGGACATCGACGACCTAGCTCGCTTATTCTCCGATGAAGTCGACACTAGAGCCCGGATTCGATTTGGACAGCGGAGAGTACCTCATCTCGGAGCTATGGAGGTGGAGAACCGGATCTACAAAGGTTGTATTTCCGTATTCCTTTAGTTAAGTGTTAACTAGTTTATAGTTTCGCCTAGAAATCTAGTCTACGATCCGTAGTCGAGTCTCTCGGCACAAATAATTTTTGAATTTGGCATGATCGATGCCTTGTGAGACCTCACTTGAGTGCCTAGGAACCCTACAGTGGTATTAGAGCCTAGCCAGAGCCTTAGGCGAAGTCCACACGGAGTTTGAAACCCGGACGAACCGATATCCTAACCCCAAAATAGCTCTCTGGACTTTTTCCAAATTCTGGGATTTTTCAGTATTAAAAATATGCAGAAACACATGCAGGAATATCTAAGAGTTACTGTGAAGTCGTAAGCCCTAATTCCATTAAAGCGCCGCGTTTCCGCGACACGAGCATGGCTCGTGCGGCGGAACCGCGACCATTTTGTCGTGTTGTGAGGTAATGTTTGCACAGTAACTCCTATTTATCAGTGCTGGTTTTCATGGGTATTTTTAATATTTTTTCAAGAGTTGAATTTTTCTGGGTTGTTTTGGGGATTCGAATGTTCGATCGGATTATCAAATTTTGTCTGTGTGGCTTTCCGGATAAATTTTAGAATATATTAAAAAATTCGACCGGATATAAATACCCAATTTTTCCCCTGTCGGGAAATTTCCAAGTGTTGGATTTTTCCGTAGTTTAACGACGTTCTAAGTAGTGCAAGTAACGCGATGGACCCTCTAGAAGACAACAAACCTTAACTCGATTATGTGACCGTCTTGAACTGCCCTTTGAACCTTCGGGTTTGGGGCAGTACGGCGTGCCACATGTGAGGCGTTGGCTTGACCCTTCTACGGCTAGACCGTTGGTACTGAGGCACGAACTGAATGTTGTTAGACTTATTTCATGTGTTGATCTGTATCGGGAAAACTTGGGTGTTTGACTGTTCGATCGAAAAGTTTAACATTTTCTATTTATCCGGAATGTGATACAACAATTGGAATTCACAAAAGTTATGAGATAACTGAATGAATGTTATAAACGTAGCACTTTAGTCTCACTTGATCGGTTGCCACGGAATTTTGATGTGATCAAAAGTCCGTCGCAATCACGTAGCGTACGCGGATATTCGCCGGTAAACTTAATAGACAGCTACACCCCATAGCCCCGACCAAGTGACTGTAGGAGAACCCCGCCGCCGAAAGCATCCGTCCGGGTGCTCGCGATAGCGGTGTTCCTCCTTGGTGCACTTCGTCGACGGTATCGGGGGTGCAGCCGTCTACTGAAGTTTGCGATGAGCATTCGATCAGGATGTCGGGAATCTTGTTGAATTACCCGACTTGGTATTGAAAAGTGTTTTCGATTTTGAGACTAAAATGCGGGGTTTATAATTGTTAGGCATGCGATGTCTAAGTAATTCATTTGGTCAGGCATGCGATGTCTGAGATGGTTGCGGATTCCAACTGTTGTAGTTTTACACTTTCTTTTCTGTGACCGTAAGTGTAATATGTGATATCGCCGGTTTCGTTGCTATATGTCAACGACAATTGGGATGCGCATATTTACTTACGTTGATGACATGTGATGTTATGTGTTGCTGGATATGTTATATTGGATCGTCGTGTTTTGAATAGCCGGGGGTTTTTTATGTGAGATGAGTGTTTTTCATTTTCATTCATGTAAAAACTTGTATGTAATATTCTTTTATTGGGGCGCTTCCAGGTTGCGGAAGTTGTCACCTTTTGTATATTATTTTCTTTTCCGCACTAGGATAGACCCAAGGAGGGGAGCACAAGTAACCGGGTTCTGAAGTCCAGTGGGAGACCAATTCGAGGAGTCGAGGCCGGGTCTCCTAACTCCAGAATTGGTAGGGTTGCTTTCCGCTCTCGTAGGGGTCTAGGGGTGTGGGTTTGGCTATTCATCACGACCGTGGAATCCGTGTTTTATACTGGCTCGTATTGAAAACACGGACGTCCTAGTATATCCAATATTTCATATGTTTCTTCTGCTGCGATATCTGTGCTGTGATCATGTGATGTCTGTGATAGATACAGTATATAGTATATAAGATATATTATATAGATGTTACTTATGTTTTACGCCCGCGCTAGCCCTGCCCCGCTCTGCCGTTAGTTACCTAACCTAACGGTGCACGAGGGGACATCGAGGCGAATGCGGATGGCATAAGTGTACGTCGTATTTATCTGTGATGCTTAGGTACTTAAATGATGGGACTTCATTAATATGATTAATAAAATAAAAGAAACCTAAGATGTTGTAGAATCGAATTTCAAAATAAAACAGGTAGCTACAGTTCTTGCTTTGCACAGCGGTATTTACGATATATCCTGCACCTTATTCGATGAGGAAAGGACCGAGATCCCTTCACCGGGAGTGACTCCTTTAGCAATAACTGGCAGATGCTACACCCTCGGTTTGTCTTTTGATTGCTTTTAAGAGTTTTTGCTTTGCACAGTGATATATATGATATATCCCGCACCTCATTCGACAAGGAAAGGACCGACGATCCCTTCACCGGGAGTGACTCCTTTAGCAAAACTAGAAAAGCCTCAAAAACACTCCATTTCAAAATTCATTTGATTCTACAACGATATCAAGTTCATTACGCAATAGGTTTTCAGAAAAACCTGTCGTAGCCCTCCGTCATTTCAGATAAGTACTAGTTAGTATTCGTGCTGCGGTAGTTTGGCATTCGTCAAGGCGTAGTGTACGGTAGCTAACTAGTATTTATCTGCTTATGCATATGATGCACATTGGATTAGGGTATTCGTACGGCGTTGTTTGGCATTCGTCAAGGGTCGTGCGGGTGGGTTTAATTCGATCAAGAAATGTACGGGTTGAACTTGACTAAGTGGACTATGGGTTGTTTGGCATTCGTCAAGGTCATAGAACACTAGGGGCAAAATTTTATCGGGAATTTCAAGTGTTGAAATTTGCAATGAGATTGCATACCTTCTATGAGATAGTTGGATCCCGATACCCGCTGCGAGTAAGAGTTACTCCTGGGAGAGTTTTATACATTACAATTAGCCGATCAAGTAGGTGTCTAGAAAAGTGTCAACGGGGTTACGCCTCTGGGAAAACGAGGTTTACATTAATTAGGTTCGTGCGAAAGCACGGGGGACCTCCCTCAAAGTACCGACACTGGCCTGGCTGAAAGATTGGCGAACTTGTAGTTTGTAATTAATCCCGGCTAGTCTTTCCTTTTAGGGTTTGAAGGAAGATTTGATAAAAAGCAGTGGGAGCCATCCTGATTAGATAAAATAAAACCAATCTATTCTTGCAAGAGCGCACGCTGAGTGTTTTCTTCTCTCTCTCTCCTGGTAGAGACCATGTCACGCCTTAATCAAGATAATAATACGGATAATTGACCGAACCCGCATGTTATACTGAGCTGGGGAACGTTGATCCCGCTCCAACTTATAATTGTTATAAGACAGAGCAGGAATTTGGGGAATACCAGATTTCCCGTGCCGCCCAAACGAAGAGAGTGCATGCTGATGCATCATCTTCGGGTGTGTTCATTATACAGAACTGTTTCTCAGTATCCTCCGCATCCTTGGTATATGATACCGGATCAGGATCCCAGATATGTAATCTGTTACATAGGGCTCCAAAAGGGTAGAAAAACTGAGAACGGGTGATAAGATTCATGAGGCAGAAAACGGGGCAAGTGTTGCAGCCAAGTCTGTTGGTCACTGTCACCCTGTATTGTAATACATTGATTCTGAACGTATGTTATTAGATACCGAACCTGATATACAAAATCATATCTGTCTCTTTATTAGTAAAGAAACGATAAAATTTTGTATTGTTGGATAATGTTTTGAACATTTCCTATATCAAAAGTTGATCGGTTCAGGCACGTTATCTAAAAACATTAATGTTCTAAATCAAACTACAGTTCTTAGTATACAGAACACACACAAGAGGAAGAGTTCAGAAATGAACGAATCCTTCTTGAGGTATTGTAGACTAGGTCAGATCAATGTGACCCGACTAGCTAGAGTTACATATAGATGCATATTTAAATCAGTTTGAATTTACTTCTTGTGAAACTCGCCAGTCATGTCACAAAGATAAGATGACCATAGCTCTGTTTATTGGAAACAGAGAAAGAGTTAATGAACTCTTGGGATGATACATGTTGATGTATGTTAGGTCCCCTGTCTACACATACCAAGACCGGTTCTTTTTACTTCATTACATTCTCTGATAATCTTTCGAGATTCAGACCTATGTTCCTGTTGAAACACAAGTCCGAACCTTTTAAGATATTCACAGAATATAAGTTAGAAGTAGAGAACCAAACTACGGGTATAAGTATTATGTCCTTTGATGAGATCAAGGAGGAGAATACTTGAGCACGGAAATCCTGGACTATTCTAAAGGAGAATGAGATTCTCTCTCAGCATTACTCCTCCGTATACACCATTGCACGATGGTATGTCGGGGCGGAGCAATTGCACCCGATTCGATATGGTGTGCTCTATGATGAGTACTACTGAGTTACCTATTTCCTTTTTGGAAGTTATGCACTTATGAAGTTGCATACCTATTGAATTACGGTTCGAATCAAATCAAAGCCTACCATTTCATATGTGATATGGAAAGGGAAGAGCCCATATCTTAAGTTAGTTAAGATTTGGGGTTGTTCGGCCTATGTCTAAAAGCATGATCCGGACAAGCTCGAGGCAAAGTATGTAATGTAGAACTGGAAAGGTTCCAGCTATACAAAATATAGCAGATGATTTGGTACAACCAAAGGATTCAGTAGATGCCAACGAACCTCAGCCTCTCCGCCGATCTAGTAGGGTTCCTCACCCACCTGAGAGATACTCTGGTTTCTCTATGACAGTGGGAGCGAAGATTACATCATGAGATGATGACCCAACTAGCTTCGAGCTGGCCATCAGGAGTAAGACTCTGTCAGAATGGCTGGATGCTTAGCGATCTGAGATGGAATCCTTATACACCAACAAAGTATGGACTTTGGTTGCTATACCTGAAGGGTTAAATCCCCGTCAGGAGCAAGTATATCTTGAGAAGATTACTTGGTGTATATGGAAAGGTTGAGACTTTCAAAGCTAGACTTATTAAAGGTTTTCGTCATCAACCAGGCGTGGATAATGATGAAACCTTTTTCAAGTAGCTATGCTTAAGTCCATCCAGATCCTACTTGCCACGGCTACATACCATGACTACGATATCTGGTGGTTGGGTGTCATGACTGCATTTCTAAATGATGTTTTAGAAGAGTGTGTCTATAAGTACACAGCCAGAGGGACTCGTAGACAGTGGGAGCAGCGGAAACGTGTGCAAAATGTTTTATATGATAAAGCAGGCATCGCGGAGTTGGAACATCTGTTTTGATAGATAAGTCAAGGAAGTTGACATCATAAAAATGGTAGATGAACCTTGTATAAACAAAAAGGTAGTAGGGAGTATGGTGGTGATCCTCGTAGAGTACGTGGATGACATACTCTTGATAAGAAAGGAGTTTCTTATGCTACGCTCGGTCAATCTCCGCTTATCACAAGGATTCTCCAGATAGGATCAATGTGATACCTCTTCCATCCTGAGTTTTCATCTATGAGATAGATGTTATTTGGATGTTAGTATACTCACTAGTTGTAGTGAGATGGTATCAATCGATCCTGGGAGAATCACTGGGAGTGTTCCAGGGTGATAAAGACGACTGAATGTCAGTCGCAGGCATTGTCTTTACCCTTGGTAAAGGGACGGTATGTTGGAAGAGTTCTAAGCTAGATATCGTGGCACACTAGACGATAAAGGCAGGATACATCGCTACTTAAGATGCTACCAAAGAGGCTGTTTGGATGTATAATGGTTCATGAGATGAACTACGTTCCGACCATTGTGAGACAATGGAGTTGTGGCTTATGCCAAGGAACGCCGGTCCCATCAGTGATCCAGACTTATTCTATGGCAGTATCGCCTGATCCTGGAGATGGTTGATCTCCAGGCTGATCGAGGTTAGGAGAGTAGACTCAGAGGACAACACGGCGGATCCACTCACGAAGGCCTATTCCCAGAGAGAGACTTTTATGGGATGGTTGAGTATGAGATACTACAACCACTGCTACAGATGGCCCTAGTGCAAGTGGGAGATTGTTAGTTATATGTATGCCCTAGAGGCCATTACTGTACATAGGATGTATATTGTAGTGGATGCTGGGACATATATAGGGAGGACTTTCTTGCTCGACATGATAGTATGCTATCTGGTGACCCTTTACCTTAACGTGTACACTGATTGTCTCTCTGTTACATGTTGGTAAAGCCCTTAGGATGTGTACTTGACTACCTGGACTGTGATGCGGATCATACTAGTGGGGACATGGTAGTCCATAAGTACATCCTTCAAAGTCCCTAGTCGTGGGTGTATCGAGACGGGGCATCGATATACCAGAGTAGACTAGCGTATACCTTCTCGACCCATACAGATGGGCGATGGATGATCCCATATCCATTGGTGTTTGACATCGGAGATGATATACGGGTGCTCAGTAGAGACTGGGTACACTGGACGGACGCGCCGAGAACTCCCAGATGGTATTATACCTCACGTCAGATGGCAGTTCTCTGGTGACAATGGTACAGAGTAGTCTGTTGACCCGAGATCGTCATAGAGTCTTGTGTGGTTCCCACTGTGCTTTGATTTCCATCTTACCACGTCCAAGAGGGCGTGCAAAACGGTGGTTTTTGGGTACAGTCCCGAGTCACATGGAGGCAATGAACGATAGGAGGGGATTCGTCTCTCCCGGTATAGGGAGTTGATGTTGCGCTGTGTTCGATTGGCTATAACAGGAAATCCCTAGCCAGGGTTGCTGAGATTTACTGGTAAGTGTTACCAGTAGTTTCTCGAACAGTTATAGACCTCGTATCGACACGACTTATCGAGCTATTGGGGTCTGACGTTTACCACCCCTAGGCGAGATATGCGACAGATCAGACGATCAGACCGGACTGTACGGTAGTGTTACTGGTCGGATTCACTGGAGTGTGAGCGGGCTTGCTCGTCGATCTTCAGATCGCTCAATACCCGGGTGGCCGTTACGTTTAGCAGACCGCTTGCGGCTTGTGGGTGTTTGATATGATCATCGCCTGCTGCCGGCGTATTGACGAGTCTTTAGAGTCCTACACAGAGGTTTCCTGGCTCAAGCGAAACGAAATAGGAGCGCATATGAGATATGTGCGGGACCGAGAATAATGCGTGTATGTGATACCGTATTTCATTCTCGCGATCAATGTGTCGAATGGTTGTATGCGATATAACCTAGTTATCGATTCAAGCGTTGATTCGATAAGCCGATACATTGTATACTAGTCGGTTGTGTGCGACATGACCGGATCATTGAATCAAGTGTTGATTTAATGATTTAATGCATAATTATATATTTGATATATTACTTTGCATTAACTAGTATTGGTTTACTTTAAATGGATTTTCTCACTTGGATGCACAAGTTGTATATGTGATATACTTTTTGTGCAAATGTTTGTATCATGTTTGATGATACATGTTAACTTGGTTAAATGTAAAGAATTAGACCATGGTTAAGATTATGATTAGGGTTTTCTTTTCTTTATTTATGTATTTATTAATTTTGGAAAATAAATGGAAAAGAGAAAAGAATGGTGGCTTCTTTTGTTGTTTAGTTAAAGCTTCATGAAGCTTTGACTTAGTCCACCATTCTTATCTCATCCTTAACCCTAACCATACCACTCAACCATGATTAATTCTCTACACTAAACCATGGTTCTAAGATGATAAGAATGGATTATTCTTTTCATTTTAGAATTAACTTATCATATCATTTCTTCTTCTTCTTCCTTGAACTCAAGAAGAAAAAGCTTTCTTCATCAATGGTGAATTGAGCAAATGAGTGAGAAATCCAAAACTAAAGTTTACCCACTTCCTATTTCTTCATCCTCTACCTCTTGCCAAGTAGTAGAGTGTGTTTTCTTCACAAGTTTCTTGACTTGGTGAAGTCGGAGCTTGATTTAGCGATGCCTCGACGTAGATCATCTTCGGCATGGACATCGACGACCTAGCTCGCTTATTCTCCGATGAAGTCGACACTAGAGCCCGGATTCGATTTGGACAGCGGAGAGGACCTCATCTCGGAGCTATGGAGGTGGAGAACCGGATCTACAAAGGTTGTATTTCCGTATTCCTTTAGTTAAGTGTTAACTAGTTTATAGTTTCGCCTAGAAATCTAGTCTACGATCCGTAGTCGGGTCTCTCGGCACAAATAATTTTTGAATTTGGCATGATTGATGCCTTGTGAGACCTCACTTGAGTGCCTAGGAACCCTACAGCAAGAGCCAGGGTTTCGATTTGGACAGCGGAGAGGACCTCATCATGGAGCTATGGAGGTGGAGAAACGGATCTACAAAGGTTGTATTTCCGTTCTTTTAGTTTAGTTGTAAACTAGTTTCATTTTATCGCCTAAACTTCTAGCCAACGATCCGTATTAGGATTTCTCGGCACCGTATTTTTGAAATTGGCATGGTTGATGCCCTGTGAGACCTCACTAGAGTGCCTAGGAACCCTACAGTGGTATCAGAGCCTAGCTAGAGCCTTAGGCGAAGTCTAGACGACGTTTGAAATCCGAACGAACCCGAAACCCTAATACAAATTGCTCTCTGTACTTTTTTGTAAACTGTGGATTTTTCCAGATTAAAAATATGCAGAAAAATGAGCAGGGTTTTCTTTGAATTACTGTGCAAAACGGTAGCCTAACTCCGTCAAACAGCCGCGGAACCGCGGCGTTAACCCACGTGGCGCTGCGGTTCCGCGGTCATTATGTTGAATCTTTGACTTTTCTTTGCACAGTAATTTTTATATTTGACTCCTGTATTTTCTGGAAAATTTTAATATTTTATTCAATAGTTGAATTTTCTGGGGTTTTTTGGGGATTCGTATATTCGATCGGATTATCAAACTTTGTCTATGTGTTTTTCCGGATAATTTTTGAATATGTTAAAAAGTTCGACCGGATATAAATACCCAAATTTTCCCCTGCCGGAAAATTTCCAAGTATTGGATTTTTCTGAGGTTTAAAGACGTTCTAAGTAGTGCAAGTAACGCGATGGACCCTCTAGAAGACAACAAACCTTAACTCGATTATGTGACCGTCTTGAACTGCCCTTTGAACCTTAGGGTTTGGGGCAGTACGGCGTGCCACATATGAGGCGTTGGCTTGACAATTCTACGGCTGGACCGTTGGTACTGAGGCACGAACTGAATGTTTTTAGACTTGTTTCATGTGTTGATCTGTATCGGGAAAACTTGGGTGTTTGAATGTTCGATCGGAAAGTTTATCATTTTCTAATCATCTGGAATGTGATATAATAATTGGAATTCACAAATAGTTATGAGATAACTGAATGAATGTTATAAACACAGCACTTTAGTCTCAATTGATCGGTTGCCACGGAATTTTGATGTGATCAAAAGTCCGTCGCAATCACGTAGTGTACGCGGATACTCGCCGGATAAACTTAATAGACAGCTACACCCCATAGCCCCGACCAAGTGACTGTAGGAGAACCCCGTCACCGAAAGCATCCGTTCGGATGCTCGCGGCAGCGGTGTTCCGCCTTGGTGCACTTCGTCGACGGTATCGTGGGTGCGGCCGCCTATTGAAGTTTGTGACGAGCATTCGATCAGATTTTCGGGAATATTGTTGAATTGCCCGACTTGATATTGAAAAGTGTTTTCGATTTTGAGACTAAAATGCGGGGTTTATAATTGTTAGGCATGTGATGTCTAAGTAATTCATTTGATTAGGCATGCGATGTCTAAAGAGGTTGTGGATTCCAACTGTTGTAGTTTTACACTTTCTTTTCTGTGACCGTAAGTGTAATATGTGATATCGCCGGTTTCGTTGCTATATGTCAACGACAATTGGGATACGCATGTTTACTTACGCTGATGATCTGTGATGTTATGTGTTGCTGGATATGTTATATTGGATCGTCGTGTTTGAATAGCCAAGGGTTTTTATGTGAGATAAGTGTTTTTCATTTTCATTCATGTAAAAACTTGTATGTAATATTCTTTTATCGGGGAACTTCCAGGTTGCGGAAGATGTCACCGTTGTTGTATATTATTTACTTTTCCGCACTAGGATAGACCCAAGGAGGGGAGCACAAGTAACCGGGTTCTGGAGTCCAGTGGGAGACCAACTCGAGGAGTCGAGTCCGGGTCTCCTAACTCTAGAATTGGTAGGGTTGCTTGCCGCTCTCGTAGGGGTCTAGGGGTGTGGGTTTGGCTATTCATCACGACCGTGGAATCCGTGTTTTATACTGGCTCGTATTGAAAACACGGACGTCCTAGTATATCCAATATTTCATATGATTCTACTGCTGCGATATCTGTGATGTGATCATGTGATGTTCTGTGATAGATACAGTATATAGTATATATGATATATTATATAGGCGTTACTTATGTTTTACACCCGCGCTAGCCCTGCCCCGCTCTGCCGTTAGTTACCTAACCTAACGGTGCACGAGGGGACATCGAGGCGAATGCGGATGGCATAAGTGTACATCGTATTTATCTATGATGTTTAGGTAACTTAAATGATGGGACTTCATTAATGAGATTAATGAAATAAAAGAAACCTAAGATGTTGTAGAATCGAATTTCAAAATAAAACAGGTAGCTACAGTTCTTGCTTTGCACAGTGATATATATGATATATCCTGCACCTTATTCGATGAGGAAAGGACTGAGATCCCTTCACCGGGAGTGACTCCTTTAGCAATAACTGGCAGATGCTACACACTCGGTTTGTCTTTTGATAGCTTTTAAGAGTTTCTGCTTTGCACAGCGATATATATGATATATCCCGCACCTCATTCGACGAGGAAAGGACCGACGATCCCTTCACCGGGAGTGACTCCTTTAGCAAAACTAGAAAAGCCTCAAAAGCACTCCATTTCAAAATCATTTGATTCTACAACGATATCAAGTTCATTACGCAATAGGTTTTCAGAAAAACCTGTCGTAGCCCTCCGTCATTTCAGATAAGTCCTTTTTAGTATTCGTGCTTCGTTTGTTGACCTTGTCAAGGCGCAGTGTGCGGTAGCTAACCAGTATTTATCTGCTTATGCATATGATGCAGATTGGGTTAGGGTAGTCGTGCGGCCTTGTTGACCTTGTCAAGGGTCGTGCGGGTGGGTTTGATTCAATCAAGAAATGACGGGTTGAACTTGACTTGCGGTCTATGGTTTGTTGACCTTGTCAAGGTCATAGATCGTTCGAGGCAAAATATTATCGGGAATTTCAAGTGTTGAAATTTACAATGAGATTGCATACCTTCTATGAGATAGTTGGATCCCGATACCCACTGCGAGTAAGAGTTACTCCTGGGAGAGTTTTACACATTACAATTAGCCGATCAAGTAGGTGTCTAGAAAGGTGTTAACGAGGTTACGCCTCTGGGAAAACGAGGTTTACATTAATTAGGTCCGTGCGAAAGCACGGGGCACCTCCCTCAAAGTACCGACACTGGCCTAGCTGAAAGCTTGGCGAACTTGTAGCGTGTAATTAATCCCGGCTAGTCTTTCCTTTTAGGGTTTGAAGGAAGATTTGATAAAAAGCAGTGGGAGCCATCCTGATTTGATAAAATAATAACCAATCTATTCTTGCTAGAGCGCACGCTGAGTGTTTTCTTCTCTCTCTCTCCAGGTAGCGACCCTATCACGCCTTAATCAAGATAATAATACGGAATATTGACCGAACCCGCTTGTTATACTGAGCTGGGGAACGTTGGTCCCGCTCAAACTTATAATAGTTATAAGACAGAGCAGGAAATTGGGGATTACCAGAATTCCCGTGCCGCCCAAACGAAGAGAGTGCATGCTGATGCATCATCTTCGGGTGTGTTCATTACAAAGAACTGTTTCTCAGTATCCTCTACGTCCTGGGTATTTGATACCGGATTAGGATCCCAGACATGTAATCTGTTACATAGGGCTACAGAAAGGTAGAGAACTGAGAACGGGTGATAAGTTTCATGAGGCAGAAAACGGGGTAAGTGTTGCAGCTAAGTCTGTTGGTCACTGTCACCCTGTGTTACAAATACATTGATTCTGAACGAATGTTATTAGATACCGAACCTGATATACAAAATCATATCAGTCTCTTTATTAGTAAAGAAAGGATATAATTTTATATTGTTGGATAATGTTTTGAACATTTCCTATATCAAAAGTTGATCGGTTCAGGCACGTTATCTAAAAGCATTGATGTTCTAAATCAAACTACAGTTCTTAGTATACAGAACACACAAAAGAGGAAGAGTACAGAAATGAACGAATCCTTCTTGAGGTATTGTAGACTAGGTCATATCAATGCGACCCGACTAGCAAAGTTACATAAAGATGCATATTTAAATTAGTTTGAATTTACATCTTGTGAAACTCGCCAGTCATGTCACAAAGATAAGATGACCATAGCTCTGTTTATTGGAAACAGAGAAAGAGTTAGTGAACTCTTGGGATTGATACATGTTGATGTATGTAAGGTCCCCTGTCTACACATGCCAGGAATGGTTCTCAATACTTCATTACATTCTCTGATGATCTTTCGAGATTCAGACCTATGTTCCTGTTGAAACACAAGTCCGAACCTTTTAAGGTATTCACAGAATAAAAGTTAGAAGTAGAGAACCAAAATACGGGTACAAGTATTATATCCTTTGATGAGATCAAGGAGGAGAATACTTGAGCATGGAATTCCTGGACTATTCTAAAGGAGAATGAGATTCTCTCTCAGCATTACTCCTCCGTATACACCAAAGCACGTTGGTATATCGGGGAGGAGCAGTCACACCCTATTTGATATGGTGAGCTCTATGATGAGTACTACTGAGTTACCTTTTTCCTTAGGGGGTTATGCACTTGAGAAGTTGCATACCTATTGAATAGGGTTCCAATCAAATCAGTAGCCTACCGCTTCATATGTGATATGGAATGGGAAGAGCCCATGTCTTAAGTTAGTTAAGATTTGGGGTTGTCCGGCCTATGTCTAAAAGCAAAATCCGGACACGCTCGAGGCAAGGTCTGTTAAGTAGAACTGGAAAGGTTCCAGCTATACAAACTGCAGCTGATGATTTGATAGAACCAAAGGATTCAATAGATTCCAACGAACCTCAGCCTCTCCGCCGATCTAGTAGGGTTCCTCACCCACCTGAGAGATACTTCGGTTTCTCTATGACAGTGGGAGCGAGGATTGCATCATGAGATGATGACCCAACTAGTTTCGAGCTGGCCATCAGGAGTGTGACTCTGTAAGAATGGCTGGATGCTTATCGATCTGAGATGGAATCCTTATACACCAACAAAGTATGGACTTTGGTTGCTATATCTGAAGGGTTAAATCCCCATCAGGAGCAAGTATATCTTGAGAAGATTACTTGGTGTAGATGGAAAAGTTGAGACTTTCAAAGCTAGACTTGTTAAAAGTTTGCATCATTGACCAGGTGTGGATAATGATGAAACCTTTTCAAGTAGCTATGCTTAAGTCCATCCAGATCCTACTTGTCACGGCTACATACCATGACTACGATATCTGGTGGTTGGGTGTCATGACTGCTTTTCTAAATGATGTTTTAGAAGAGTGCGTCTATAAGTACACAGACAGAGAGCAGCGGAAACGTGTGCAAGATGCTTTATAGGATTAAAGCAGGCATCGCGGATTTGGAACATCTGTTTTGATGGATTAGTCAAAGAGTTTGACATCATCAAAATGGTAGATGAACCTTGTATAAATAAAAAGGGAGTAGGGAGTATGGTGGTGATCCTCGTAGAGTACGTGGATGACATACTCTTGATAAGAAAGAAGTTTCTTATGCTACGCTCGATCAATCTCCGTTTATCACAAAGATTCTCCGTGTAGGATCAAAATGATACCTCCTAAATCCTGAGTTTTGGATCTATGAGACAGATATAATTGGATGTTAGGATTCTCACTAGTTGTAGTGAGATGATATCAAACGATTCTGGGGAAAATCACTGGAAAGGTTCCAGGGTGATAAAGACAACCGAATGTCAGTCGCAGGCATTGTCTTTACCCTCAGTAAAGGGACGGTATGTTGGAAGAGTTCCAAGCTAGATACCGTGACATACTAGACGATAAAGGCAGGATACATCGCTACTTAAGATGCTACCAAAGAGGCTGTTTGGGTGTATATTAGTTCATGAGATGAACTATGTTCCTCCCATTGTGTGACAATGGAGTTGTGGCTTATGCCAAGGAACGCAGGTCCCATCAGTGATCGAGACATATTCTAAGGCAGTATCACCTGATCATGGAGATGGTTGATCTCTAAGGGATCGAGGTTAGGAGAGTAGACTCAGAGGACAACACGGCGGATCCACTCACAAAGGCCTATTCCCAGAAAGAGACTTTTATGGGATGGTTGAGTATGAGATACTACAACCACTGCAACAGATGGCCCTAGTGCAAGTGGGAGATTGTTAGTTATATGTATGCCCTAGAGGCCATTACTATACACAGGATGTATATTGTAGTGGATGCTTGGACATATATAGGGAGGACTTTCTTGCTCGACATGATAGTATGCTATCTGGTTACTCTTTACCTTAACGTGTATACCGATTGTCTCTCTGTTACATGTTGGTAAAGCCCTTAGGATGTGTACTTGACTACCTGGACTATGATGCGGATCATACTAGTGGGGACATGGTAGTCCATAAATACATCCTTCAAGGTCCCTAGTCATGGGTGTATCGAGACAGGGCATCGATATACCAGAGTAGACTAGCGTATACCTTCTCGACCCATACAGATGGGCGATGGATGATCCCATATCCATTGGTGTTTGACATCAGAGATGATATACGGGTGCTCAGTAGAGACTGGGTACACTGGACGGACTCGCCGAGAACTCCCAGATAGTATTATACCTTACGTCAGATGGCAGTTCTCTGGTGACACTGGTACAGAGTAGTCTGTTGACCCGAGATCGTCATAGAGTCTTGTGTGATTCCCACTGTGCTTTGATTTCCACCTTACCACGTCCAAGAGGGCGTGCAAAACGGTGGTTTTTGGGTACAGTCCCGAGTCACATGGAGGCAATGAGCGATAGGAGGGGATTCGTCTCTCCCGGTATAGGGATTTGA
Source organism: Agapanthus africanus (assembly GCA_030015575.1). Taxonomy (NCBI): domain Eukaryota; kingdom Viridiplantae; phylum Streptophyta; class Magnoliopsida; order Asparagales; family Amaryllidaceae; genus Agapanthus; species Agapanthus africanus. The sequence goes on from CM057339.1 coordinate 553,505,544, forward strand.
TGTTGCGCTGTGTTCGATTGGCTATAACCGGAAATCCCTGGCCAGGGTTGCTGAGATTTACTGGTAAGTGTTACCAGTAGTTTCTCAAATTGTTATAGACCTCAGATCGACACGACTTATCGAGCTATTGGGGTCTGACGTTTAGTACCCCTAGGCAAGATATGCGACATATCAGACGACGAGACCGGACTGTACGGTAAGTGTTACTGGTTGGATTCACTGGAGTGTGAGCGGGCTTGCTCGTCGATCTTCTGATCGCTCAATACCCGGGTGGCCGTTACGTTTAGCAGACCGCTTGCGGCTTGTGGGTGTTTGATATGATCATCACCTGCTACCGGCGTATTGACGAGTCTTTAGAGTCCTACACAGAGGTCTCCTGGTTCAAGCGAAACGAAATAGGAGCGCATATGAGATATGTGCGGGACCGAGAATAATGCATGTATGTGATACAGTATTCTGTTCTCGGGATGAATGTATCGAATGGTTGTATGCGATATAACCTAGTTATCGATTCAAGCGTTGATTCGATAAGTCGATACATTGAATACTAGTCGGTTATGTTCGATATGACCGGATCATTGAATCAAGTGTTGATTTAATGATTTAATGTATAATTATATATTTGATATATTACTTTGCATTAACTAGTATTGGTTCACTTTAAATGGATTTTCTCACTTGTATGTGCACATTGTATATGTGATATATTTTTGTGCATAAGTTTGTATCATGTTTGATGATGCATGCTTACTTGAGTTTGTGTAAAGATTAAACCATGGTTATTTAAATGGTTAGGGTTTTGTTTTTCATATCTATTTATTCATTTACTTATTTATTTCTTTTTGGCAAAAGAAAAGAAAAATGGTGGCTTTATTTGGATGCATGTTGAAGCTTCATGAAGCTTTGACTAAGTCACCATTTTTGTCTTCATGCTTAACCCTAACCATTGACCTAACCCTAGTTTACTCTCTACACTTGACCATGGTTTGATTATGATAAGTATTCATTTTAATTTCTTTTTGGAGAGATACTTATCATAACATATTTCATCATCTTCTTCTTCTTCTTCAAGAAGAAACCTTGCTCCATCAATGGCAACTTGAGTTCTAAAGTGAGAAATCCAATTCTAAAGTGAACCCACCTCCTATTTCTTCATCCTCTACCTCTTACCAAGTAGTAGAGTGTGTTTTCTTCACAAGTTTCATGACTTGGTGAAGTGGGAGCTTGATCTTTTGATGCCTCGATGTAGATCATCTTCGGCACGAAGTCGACGACCTAGCCCGCCCATTTTTCCGATGAAGCCGACGCAAGAGCCCGGGTTTCGATTTGGACAGCGGAGAGGACCTCATCATGGAGATATGGAGGTGGAGAAACAGATCTACAAAGGTTGTATTTCCGTTCTTTTAGTTTAGTTGTAAACTAGTTTCATTTTATCGCCTAAACTTCTAGCCAACGATCCGTATTAGGGTTTCTCGGCACCGTATTTTTGAAATTGGCATGGTTGATGCCCTGTGAGACCTTACTAGAGTGCCTAGGAACCCTACAGGTATCATCAATGAAATCAACATAAATCAGTGTCTAGCATCGACACAAAACACATATCCAAATATCTAATATCTCGGGCTCCGGCTATACGCACTGACCCGTATCATAAAATCTCAATACCTCAAATATCAATATCTAGGGCTCCGGCTGTCTGGACTGGCCTCCTGGGCTCCGGCTGTCCGGACTGGCCCAACTCCGATCGGTATGCTCCGGATATCCATCGAGTAACAATAAAATCACCGGTCAGTAGTGCTCCCCTGTCTCAGGCTCAACTCCATCATCTGTGACCTTCTTGCCCCGGGATACCGCACCGGGTCCACTATGCACCCATAGACGGTTCCTCCTTCTCCTCGAATCGGGTGTATGATATTTCTTAAGAGCCGAGAAAACTCATGGTGGACATATCTTAAATCATATTATGAGAAAACCGCAACATTCATTTTTAAAATGATAATCAGTTTTTATAAAATCCATGTGGTTTCTCTAAATCCAGAAATCTCATGAAAATCCCAGTCTCGAGAATGAATAAACAATGAATTTAAAAGTATTGGGCTCCGGCAATCCGGACTGGCCCTAAATAACAATGCATGAAAATGAATATATAGATATGCATGAAAATCACAATAATGAATGCGATGTCTAAGCTATCATATAAAAGTAATCGCATTAGTACCATGTCGAAACTAACAGCTAACAATTTATACTAATGAATAGTATTTTCTAAGTGTACGTGACATGGCAATTACCGATGATAATGTGTGTGAGCCGGCAAGCAGGAGTACATGGAACATACGCATCATCGGTAATGGTGCGGGTGTCCCGACAACATGGTTTCATAATAATAATGAAAGCACAAGTATAAGCATACAAATGCGATAAGAATAATATGAATGTGCGATGATAACCACAAGAATATGCAGGAATAAATAGCAATGCAACAATAAGGAATAAACATTGAATATAATCGAGTCATACAGTTTGGCATTTGAAATCACACGAATCGCGGTTTTTAGAAAATAGGACCTGTCTTTAAAATACCCACGATTCGTCAGTTTTGGAAATAGGTATGACTCGAGTCTAGTCTAACATCTACTAATTAAACTACAGGTCTAAACTACCAGACTAATCGAAAAGGTAAAGAAAACCACCTAAGTCTGAGTCGATATATATATATATATATATAATAGTCGGTAATCCCGCCTCAATAGTATCACGTATGATACAATATATCATATAACATCCTCGAGTCAAGAGTGCGGATCTAACATCAATAAATAGCTCGTACGGTAAATCTATCGTACGACATCCCAAATCTGGGTACAGGTCAATATCATATTTATCACCTTATTCATCTGGTATCCTTTTTATCATATATCATGATCTGGGTTACCGATCTACGTCTAGTACAATACTGATACCATCAACATAATACATATGCGTGTGTATGAAAATACCACGCCAAAAGATCCGCTAAACATCATGTCGTATCTCAAATATGAACCATGTCACATCACCAATCTCATGGCCTCAAGCCCAATCTCATCGACTCATCTCCAAGTATCATATACTATCCTCATAATCCATGTATACGTATACATATATATACATACATAGTCCCATACCTATGTGTGTGTATGTGTATACATATCCTCATATACGCACAAGTATAAAATGAATGCATGTGTGTGTGCGTGTGGGTGTAATCTTACTTTAGGGTTTCGCGACTAGAAAGCTAAACAAGCTACTCCTAATTACACTAAACTATAATATGTACACCTATAAACCATCTTGATCGACAAATAATCTCGCAATATACATATATATATCATATATATAACGAATATCATATTCTATACTACGAACTGCGGGGGTGCTATACGCCATCCGCCCGACTTCCCCCGTAGATATATATCTACTCACCTTGCTCTTCCCTTGCCGTTGTCGACGTTGCCACGCGCTTTCTTGTCGTCTCGAATTCCTCGTGGGGGTACCTACACATCATAACGTATCGTGCCGCATTAAAATCCAATTCAAAACCAAAATGACACACGAATCTCACATAGGTCAAAACATATGGTCTACTCACATAAAACCACCAAATAACACTCGATATAGACGTACAAACGTCAAGTGACCGAATACAAAACCAAATACTAAAATCAAGAATTTAAAATACGTAAAACATAACCCCGAATCAAAACAGCAACTCAAGAAAGTGGTCCCAGATTTTGTTTCAGGCAAAAACTAGGTGCACAAACAATACTGGGGTGCTATATAGGGTGTATGTGAGCTATGGAAGCAACCTGGGCACCTATTTCCACCATGTGGCCAGCCAGAAGCCTCCCAAATCCGGTGAGCTCGGTTTTGGTGTAGAGTTGGGGTCTCGTCAGAGTGGTCTCATACTGGTCTAATTAAGTCTTTGGTATTGTTTGCTTAACTAAAAAATGCTCCAGATCACTCCAGATTTCCCTGCATCCTCACTTTACACACAAAACCGACATGAACAGTTTCTGTTTTGGGTTTCAGGTTTTGTTTTGTGTTTTGTCTGGGTTTATAACACCATGGGGGGTTTGTAATCATTAAATACACTCAATTTCACCAACACAACTCAAATTAAACCCTAACCCTCTCTAGGAATTTCCAAAATTCACTAAACTTCACCAAATCGATTTTAAACTAAACTAGATGCTTAAGGAATGCAAATACTACATAAATTGTGAAAGGATTACCTCATTTGGCCTCTCTTGAATCCACCTAGAACTCAAAATCTGATTTTTCTTTGTCCAAAATGCTTGTGAGGAGCATGTGCATGTTTTTTTTTGTGAAGTGGGGATGGACTTTTGATGTTGTTTTGATGATGTTATGAGGGTTTGAAGAGGAGGGAGGAGATGGGGCTGCTATAGTGAGTTCAAGGGAAAAGATGAAGGAATAAGCGAAGAGGGAATGAGAATGGCCAAGTCAAAGGAGACCCCCTCACCTCTCTCTCTCTCTCTCTCTCTCTCTCATGCCCATACCCATTTCTTAATTCTTTTTCTTTTTCTTTTCTTTTCTTTTCTTTACCTTTTCTTTTCTAAAAACAAACCATGCATGAAACAAAGAAAAGCCATGTTACAAAAAAATGTAGAAATGTGTAATATGATATGGTGCATGTCATGCACAAAACAAGCTTAATGCGCGATTAGTGATTTTTAATCGTGATTAGCACTAAAATAGTGTATAATAAATTAAAAAAATCTATAATTTGCCTAAATCACATACAAACACCCTCATTTCAGTAGTTCCTATAATTTTCAAATTTTTTCCCAATTTAACGGTATTTAATTATACCGCACTAATAAAATATTCAATATATTTATCATTTAATTATAAAAATTCCCAAAAATAATATTTTATTTTTCTTAAATGTTACAGTCTTCCCCCCTTAAAGAAATTCGGTCTCCGAATATAAATTTAAATCCCTCAAATACTAAAACATTTCAGTAAAATGATCAAGTCGTCGGGGCTCCGAAATCATAAATACATAAAACATATCGTAGCGCAATGCATGCGCATGAAAACGAGTATATAACGAAACATCAAAATCAAAATAAAAACTCCGTCAAGCATCCCGCAATCATCGGAGTTATGGTGAAGACACCAAGGTCAAAGCCCAATACGAAAACCAACATGATATACATCAAAACTATACATGTAAACATCTGAAGGAAATGCATGCCAAACCTTTTTACGTTGTTGTGCGATGCGCATAACACTGCACAGTGGAGGACGTCTATTGTAAGAAAATAACTATATATATATATATATATATATATATATATATCCTTTGTTTAATATGCACGTCCCGCTGTTTTGAAAAATAATTTTAGAAGGGCTTCCTTTGTTAAACATTTCGTGTCATCTCGGACACGTAGGTAAATACTGAGACTATAGCTCTTTCTTTAGAAATCCCTTAGATAACTATCAATGCATGCAAAATACATTCAGGTATTGTCCTCGGACTAGTCATGTTCAGCTACTATATCAAATAGTAAATATCATAAAACATGCTGCTCAAAGGAAATCAATCCCAAAATCCATATAAGAATGCCGCGTGCGTCTGGTGCGCATGGAAATCAAAATCAATAAATGTGCCATTCTTGTGCGCATAAACAGACTCTAAGTGCAACGGGTGTGCACGAAAACACCTGTCAAGAGCAACGTGTGTGCCTGACAGCAATATCAGGTGCATCTGATATGCAGAAAGAATCTCGATTTAGTGCATCTGGTGTGCACCAAAATCGCATCAAGCACGTCAAGTCTGCGCAAAATCCAACTCAAGTGCACAAGGTGCACAAAAACAAATATCGAGTACCACAATCGAAATCGACGGTATACAACACATCTCAATCCAAATCCAAATCAGGTATACCGTGGTATATAATCTCACAACCATGTGCATCAATGTGCACAAAATCGAATCAAAATACTAAAAGTGTATGAAATCTATGCCGAAAACACAAGTCAAATCACCTACATAACATAAGCATTAAATCAAAGTGAACATCTCGAATGACATCAAAACGAAGTCAAGTGCAACTGTGGTGCACAAAATCTCAATCGTGCAAATAAATCGCCCAAAATATCAAAATCAAATATGGTGGAAACAGTCTCACTCTAGCACATCCTTTAAAGATCTCTGGCCAACTGTCATGGTCACTCATAACATGTCTCGTCGACGATGCCGAACTCTGGCCTGCAGGGTGTGCACAATATGACTGATTGGGTCCAAGTCTCCTCATATAGTATTCCAAAAAGGTTCTGTCGAAGTCTCTCCCAAATCTTATTTCTGCCGAAATGCCCGGAAGCCATCGTCTTTTACTAAATCTAATTCCTGTTCTAGAACGGCTGCATATTCATCACAACTCCTCCTGGAAGATATATCCAGGTACAACGCCTCTTCATGGGTATCATATCTCTGATGTCGGCGGAGTGGAACGTCATCTCATCAAGATCTCGTACGAACCTCTTACTCTACTTTTCTCTAATGTCGACTGCTTCGGACTTGTCTCTTCGTGGCTGCATGGACTGTGCTCTAACGGCTATACTCGTATCTGGAGTCTCCCAAGCAATGTATCCCATCACATGATATCCGAATGAAGTCAAACCATTCGATCGATTCGTCAAAACCTCACAATCCCCCAAGAGCTCAACATCTTGAGTACAGTTTAATAATATTGAGTACATGCCACAGCACCTATGGACCAGCCGTAGAAGGGCAAACCCAAGCCTCATTAATGGCACCGCTGAACTGCTACAAACCCTAAGGTTTCGAAGCGTTCTCATGGTCATTATATCGAGTTAGGGTTTCATTCTTCTAGAGGTTCCACGGAATTATTTGCATGTTTCTCCGAATACTTTAAAGTTGGAAAAATGGGTTTCTGACATTCGATCGTCTTCTATCGACTCTCAACGTACTTGCGTGAAGTCGTCTCTAGCTAGAATCAATCAATCTGATGACCTCGCATCGGGGTAGGCAACGAATCGCATGTCCTAGTCATTCCTCCTTGGGTGACTAGCGATCTTCTATCATATCTTTAAGTACAACTCGTGCGGCAATAGCTCCAATATCTAGGACGATATCTCGTCATTCGCAGCAACAACTAGCTCATTTTTACGCACGCTGAACAGTTCCTCAATCATCAAAATAGTCGATGCATTGACAGTCCTCACATTCTGGCTGGCCTTTAGCAGTGGCCTAATCCTCTGGTGCTGATCTGCACGTCCGAGAAATCTCGTAAAAGCGATACATCAAACGCTCATGGCACGAAAACAAAATAAAACGACGCATCTATGCAAATCGTATGTCCCTAGAATCACGCCATGGTCAGTTCTTGTCAGTGACGAGCTCGTGTTGACCGCAACTTTAGTCGTAGCTCTCTCTTCCTGTGTAATCGTGGCAGCAAAACCATAAACTGATATCGATGAGGATAGATCATGAATGAATATAATGATGTGCAAGGAAATGTGCATCCTAAGGTTTCTTAAGCGGAGTAGCGTATCGTAAGTATGTCGCGGAACACACACACGGTATGTCACTCTCCTTAAGTCACCTACTCCATCAACCAAGGTCAACCTACGCGACGAAATTTCAAGTCTAATACTCCCTCGACCATGTCTTAGTTCCGTAAGGTCAAGCCTAGATTCCGTATATATACAAACGCCCTAGGCTCCGCATAGTCAAACATAGACTCGAACCAAGGTTAACCTAGCGCTCTGATACCAACTTTGTCACGACCCGAAATAGTATTTGACTGGCACTTGAATCATATGAAGTCTATAGGACCCCATCTGATTCAAGTAAGCCAAAAGCTCAGAAATCTAAACCATTTTTAAAGAAAGTGTTTTGTTAAAATAAGCCGAATATGCGTTTTTAAAACATTAAGTCTTTTCTGAAAATTTCGGCAGAGTTTCCTTTGTAAATACTGGCCCCAAAAGGGTACAACATGCATAATATGAATAAAGGCATCCCCAAGCGGGAGCTAGCTCTTCGTCAATCGACGGTCGCAACCACGCAGGCAATATAATATACAACGCCGAAGGGCGAGGGTCAAAACTCAAAAGGAAACTCAAAAATCAATATGAAAACCATAATAATACAAGCGCGACTCTAAGGTCGAAATAATATATACTGGTCTCTAAGTTGAATAAATATACAAGTCTGGTTGATGGAGTTTCTTAATACAACTGAATAAAATAAGGTACAATGGTGGTCACGATGCAAGTGAACCCACTGTTAGTGTATATGCCCTAGAGGCCATTACTGTATCATACTAGTTTGTATATTACTTGATGGAAGCTTGGGATATTCACCTTGTATTGACAATCTTGCTCAATATAGTAGTATGCTACTTGGTTTGTTTCTACTTTAATGTGTGCATGTGTTTCTTTTAGCATATCGCCTTTACACATTAGTGGAGCCCTTAGGATCTTTGCTTGATTACCAGCGTTGTGATGGCAGTCACACTCGTGGGGGCTGGGTAATCCACAAGCACATCCTTATGCAGGTCCCTAGTCGTAGGACTATCGAGATAGGGCATCGATACTCCGGAGTAGACTAGCGTATGCGCTTCTCATCCCAGCTTGGGAGACGGTCTGTCCCATAGCCGTTAGTACGTCGTACTTGAGATAGTATGCGGGTGCTCGTTAGGTTACGAGTACACTGGACAGGACTCATCGAGAACTGTTGGTTGGTATTATACCTATCGTCAGTTATCAGTTCCCAGGTGACATGAGTACAGCTTAGTCCGTTGACTTGACACTTTCACTTCGCCTCGAGTGTGTTCCCACTGTTCTTTGATTACTACCCTACCACGGCTCAAAGGAGTCGTGCAAACAGGTAGTTTTTGGGTGCAGTCCCGAAGCACTTGGAGGGAGTGACGGTTAGACAGGATTCGTTTCTCCCGGTATTGGGGGTTGATATCGCGCTGTATCTAGGAGAGCCATTACACAAAGTCCCTGGCCAGGGCAAGCGAGATAGACTGGTAGGTTTCCAGTGTTATCTCAGGGTGTTCTGGGCTACACTCCGACACGACTTGTACCGGTATTAAGGGACTGACGTTTACCGCCCCCTAGGCCCGCCATGCGATACTCTTAGATGAACAGACGGGACTGTACGGAGACTGTCACATTCAGGCTCAGTAGGAGTTCAGATGGGTTTACCTCGTCAGTCTTCTTATCGGCATTTACCTGGGGACCGTTACGTACAGCTAGTGTCGCTTGCGGTCTGTGGTTAAACCCACTGCCAGCGTAGTGTCGAGTCTTTAGAGCCCACACAGAGGGTTATTCGCCTTTAGGCAAAACGAGTAGAGGTCGCATGGTTTTGCGACGGGGTTCGTTCACATCCGCGCACTTGTGCACGTTTGGTGTCCGGACAGCTTATAATAGCGGGCTTTGGTTTAAGCCAGATCCTAGTATATGTTTAGGGATTGGTTTTATCTCTTTGTATTCATGTTCCTTGGAACACGGATACGGGTGTGTATACACAGTTGACTGAGGCAGAGGCAGAGCACTTTCATTAGGGTTGATGACCATTGTCATTTTCTTAACCCTAATGTTTATGTGTGAAATATGATTATTAATATTAGTTAATTATAATTGTGTATGGTTAGGGTTGTTGACCATTTGACTATGCTTGGCTTGTTGACCTAGGTGGACAAGTTGACCATCATCATTTCATATGAAAGATGCTCTTTGATTCTTGCAAAAGTAATTAATGTGAAATGATAATGGTCATTTCAAGATTAACCATCACAATTATCTTTAGCTAATTATTTATTTATCATAATTCACATATATGTGAGAAGATTGGCATTATTCTTCTCATTCTATCATTCTCATTCTCTCTCATCCTCTTCCTCTCTCTCAAAGCTCTCCCCTCTCATGAGTTGAGAACCATTGAGCTTGAGATAAATCCCTTTAAAATTACTCTCTACTCTTTCTAAGGTTCTAGGTTTAGCACACCAAGCACCTTAGTTACTTCTAGTTTGAGGTTGGAGCCAAAGGTAGAGGCCCTCGGGTGGATCTTTCTTCTGCAAGAGAAGGCGACGAGGAGAACCCGTTCATCACACTCCAAGGAGCAAGAAGAGAAGGACTTCAAGACTTAGGTATAACCCCTTAACCGAGTATCTAACTCTTTTAGCTTTGTAGTTAGTTTATGTTTAGCAAAGATCCCTCTTTTTGTGTAGTCCATGTTGCCTAGTGTTGTAAAAATCGAATTTTTCATAACGTTTCCGCCTCCCCGCAAGCAATGGGGTGGGCAACGTGGACTTACAGTGGTATCAGAGCCTAGCTAAATACAAACCAACTAGTTAGCAATGTATCTAGAACTTCGATTGAAAAAAATCGCAAAACACATTTTCTAAAACCTAAGTTTCTGCCGATTTTTATTTCTGCTCTAAAAATAATAAATCATGTACTAAAAATCGGCTCAGGCTTTTGTGAGAACAGGCAAGAAAAACGATCCAGTGAGTCGACCAACTCACCGCGGTTCCGCGGCAAGAGCTTGCTCCTGCCGCGGATCCGCGGCCGAGTTGACTCGGCTGTGGATCGTTTTTCCTGCAGTTTTCTTCTGTTGGTGTTTTGTGATTTTTGAGATGGTTTGTTTCTGCCCAGAATTTCCAGAGAACAAGTTAGTTTTTGGGGTGGTCACAAATCCGTATTTTTGATCGAACTTCTTTACACTTTGGCTAATGGGTTATATATGTGATGTGATATATGTATTGAACGTCTGCTAATCCCTATACGTCGATTAGTAGGGGTTATACATATCTGTGATCTGTAATGTTGATGGTTTGTGTATATGAATTCGTTAGATTGTCGCGGATGAATAACCGGGGGGTTGTGAGATGAGAGTTTTCTTATTCTTTCAATTCATGTAATATGTAATTTGATGTAATATTATTTATATGGCCGCACAACCGGGATGGGGTTGTAGCCGTCATTGTATAATTTCTTTTACTGTTTTTGCTCCTAGGATAGACCCAAGGTACGGTGCACAAACTACTGGGTATCTCGAAGTGCCGAGTGGCCTACTCATGGTGTTGAGGGAGGTTGCTTCGCTTCGGGTACTTGGCGGGTAGTTTACCGCACCCGTAGGGGTCTAGGGTGGGGTTTGGCTATTCATCGCGACCGTGTAATCCTCTCTTCGTTACAGGCTCGTACGAAATGCGGATTCCTAGTATGTCCAATGTGTTCATCTGTGATCTGGAATGGCTATCATTGAATGTGACGAATGTATATATCTATATATGACAACTATTTAGGCGTTGCTTATGTTTTGCATCCGCGCTAGTCCAGCCCCCGCTCTGTCGTTAGTTAAGTAACCTAACGGGTGATGACAGGACCCCGTGGCGAATGCGGATGGCATAAGCGTACGTCATATTTTCGTTGTTTTCTGCAATGGTAGGATTAATTGATGGGACGCATTAAAATTAATGCAAGAAAAATAAACCAAGTAAAAGTCGTTGGAACACTTTCAAAACCACTCGGTTCTTTTCAAAACCAACTTTTAAATGCGGAGCTTGAACCACTCCTTTTGAAAGCTATCTCGTTCCTTCGATTATATCAAGTTCACTACGTTCACGGTTTCGCCAAAACCATTCGTAGCCCTCCGTCGTTTCACATGGATGGTCAATAAGTATTCAAGCTATGTTTGTTGGCCAAAGTCAAGGCATAGTGATTGGTAGCTATTGGGTATTCATATGCAGCATAGATAGATGTGTTGGTTTGGGACAGTCGTTCTACCTTGTTGGCCAAAGTCAAGGGTATGTGCGGGTAGGTTCAAATTAACCTGGAGAATGACGGGTAGAACTTGACATGTGACTTATGATTTGTTGGCCAAAGTCAAGGTCATAAGAGCATGGGGCAAAAATCCACATCGGGAGTTTCAAAAGAAACTGAAACATGCTAGCGCTGCATACCATTTGGAGTGTGATGATTCTGGTAGGATTCCTTCAGTTTTTTCACGCGAGGATATTTGGATCCCGATCCTACTGTGAGTATATGCTACTCCTCCGGAACTTTCTCACTTAACGATCAATGCTATAAACCAAGTAGGTGTCTAGAAAAGTGTTAGCGGGGCTACGCCCACAGGGAAAAGAGGTTATTTAATTAAGGAACTTCGCGAAAGTGTTGGAAAACCTCCCTCGAAGTACCGACACCGGCCTGGCTGAACGGTTAAGCAAGAATTGTACGGTGAGATTGATCCCGACTAATTCTTCATTTATTGTTTGAGGAGGGATTCGAGAGACAGTGGGAGCCATCCTGTTTAGACAAATTAAAAACCACTCTAAACTTGCAAGAGCATCATGCTAAAGTGTTTCTTCTCTCTCTCTCCTAATTGCAGCGACCAAATATCATGACTGGACTTAAGTTACTTCTAGATAAAAACATACTGACAGGGCCAAACTACAGAGATTGGCTCAGGAATGTCAAAATGGCAATCACTTATGACAAGTTGGGGTATCTTCTTACCACCAAAGCTCCCCCTGTCCTAGGTCCCAAAACCAGCGTCGCGGATAGGGAAATCCGTAAGACCTAGGAAATCGACTGCGCGAAGGCCAATTGCCTCGTGCTTGCCTCTATGGACAATGAACATCAGAGGAGGCACGAGAATATGGACCTCGAATCCATATTTCTCCATACAAAAGAACTGTATGGAGAGCAATCCCGTATCGCCAGATACGAAGTGTCGAAAAACCTGTTTTCGGTGAGATTGGCCGTCGGATCATCGGTAGCGGAACACGTGCTTAAGATGATTGGCTATATAGAGGAGCTCGCGGACCTTGGGACCACGTTGGAGAATGAGCTCTATACGGACTTGATTCTCCAGTCCCTTCCTTCCACTTACGCCCAGTTTATCCTGAACTTCAACTTGCAAGAAAAGGAAGTTGAACTTTCAGAACTCCTCAACATGCTGAGGAGTGCAGAGGGCACCCTACAGAAAGGTAGGGAAACATCCACTTTGTTTGTAGGAGGATCTTCCTCTTCTTGGTCCAAGGCGAAAGCCAAGGGAAAGAAGAAGAAAACCCCCGCCAAACCAAGGGGCGGTGTTAGTAAAGTGGATACGAAGGGAAAGGCAAAAGCAACAAAGGTAGCGGGGAAGCTTGTGGGGAAGGAAGAGTGCTTTTACTGTCACAAGAGTGGACACTGGAAGAAAGATTGCAGGGCTTGGAAGGCTAGAACACAGGATCTGAAGCAAGTTGCGGCTTCAGCTTCAGGTGTGTATGTTATTGAAAACTGTCTATCAATAAACTCTACTTCCTGGGTATTAGATACAGGGTCAGGATCTCATATCTGTAATTCTTTGCAGGCATTGAGAAAGCGTAGGTTTTTGAAGGCAGGTGATATGACCCTAAAAGTTGCAAACGGAGCTAGCATGGATGCTGAGGCCGTGGGGGACTATCACCTGGGAATTTCAGATGGACATGTTTTGGTTTTACGTAATTGCTTTTTTGTACCCAATGCAACTTGTAATATCATTTCTGTATCTTTAATATCTAAAGAAGGTTATGAATTTGCGTTTGTAAGTAATGTTGTAAACATTCACCTTAATCAAGTTCTGATTGGGTCAGGTACATTAAGCAATGGTATATACATATTAAACCAACCACAGATTTTCAATGTCCAGAATACACACAAAAGAACGTCTCCGGAAACAAATCAGGCTTTCTTATGGAATTGTAGACTGGGTCACATCAATGAGAGAAGGTTGACGAAGTTACATACAGAAGGATATTAGGATCCGTTCGAATATCAATCATATGCAACTTGTCAATCCTGTCTCAAAGGAAAGATGACAAAGACTACGTTCACTGGACACGGAGTAAGAGCGAGCGAGCTCTTGGGACTCGTACACAGCGACGTGTGCGGTCCAATGTCTACGCATGCACGAAGCGGTTATTCTTACTTCATTACTTTTACGGATGACTTTTCAAGGTACGGTTATGTCTTCTTAATGAAACATAAATCCAAAGCCTTTGGAAAATTCCAGGAATATAAGAATGAAGTAGAAAAACAAACAGGCAAAAGTATCAAGACACTAAGATCTGATCGAGGTGGTGAATACTTGAGTGCCGAGTTCCTGGATTACTTAAAAGAGAATGGAATTCTCTCTCAGCTTACTCCTCCATACACTCCGCAACATAACGGTGTATCAGAGAGACGGAACCGAACCCTATTGGATATGGTACAGTCCATGATGAGTAACGCTGAGTTACCGCGATCATTCTGGGGATATAACCTAGAATCAGCCGCATACCTTTTGAACCGAGTTCCAACTAAGACTGTGCCTACTACACCATATCAGATGTGGTGTGGGAAGAGACCCTATCTTAATCACATTAAGAAATGGGGATGTCCAGCTTTTGTCAAAAAGCAGTATGCGGACAAACTCGAGGCACGCTCAGTACGGTGCAAGTTTGTAGGATATCCAAAGAACTCCAAGGGATATTTCTTCTATTGTGAAGAAGAACAAAAGGTTTTTGTTTCTCGTCATGCCCACTTCTTGGAAACTGAGTTTTTGGAATATCAGATAAGTGGGAGCGCAATAGAACTGGAAGAAATTCCAGAACCACGAGCTATTACTAAAAGCTTAGTAGAACCAGAGGGTTCAAAAGATCAGGACATTCCTGCGCCGCTCCGCAGAAGTAGTAGGCAGTCTCATCCGCCCGAGATATACTACGGTTTTCTCATAGACGGGGATAGAGAGGATTGCATCATTGATAGTGATGAGCCGACAAGCTTCCAGCAGGCCATTCAGAGCGTTGACTCGGTAAAATGGCTGGATGCAATGCGGACCGAAATGGAGTCCATGTACACCAACAAAGTATGGACGTTGGACGTTGCTCTAGATGGGGTAAAACCCGTAAGATGCAAGTGGATCTTCAAAAGGAAGATTGGTGTAGATGGACAGGTTGAGACCTATAAGGCTAGACTTGTTGCAAAGGGTTTCCGTCAAAGACCTGGCTTGGACTATGACGAAACCTTTTTCTCCTGTGGCTATGCTGAAATCCATTCGGATCCTTCTTGCCATTGTCACCTTCCACGATTATGAGATCTGGCAGATGGACGTAAAGACCGCTTTTCTAATTGGAAATTTAGAGGAGTGTGTCTATATGGACCAGCCAGAGAGTTTCATTCAGAGTGGGAGCAGCGGAAAGGTGTGCAAGTTGCTTAAGTCCATCTATTGACTAAAGCAGGCATCGCGGAGTTAGAACATCTATTTTGATGAGACGGTCAAAGAATTTGGCTTTATCAAAAATCCAGATGAACCATGCATCTATAGTAGATTTGTAGCAAGAACTGTAGTATTCCTCGTTTTATACGTGGATGACATTCTCTTGATAGGAAATGACATTCCTATGCTACAATCTGTCAAAGGGTTCTTGTCACACAGGTTCTCCATGAAAGACCTGGGTGATGCCTCTTACATTCTGGGGATCCGGATCCATCGTGACAGATCCAAGAGGATATTAGGACTTTCACAGTCCAGGTACATCGACGCCATACTGAAAAGATTCAGTATGGAAGATTCCAAGCGCGGTAATCTACCGGCTTGTCACGGGATCACCCTCTCCAAAGAGATGTCTCCCAAGACTGATTTGGAAAGGGATCGCATGTCTATTATACCCTACGCTTCTGCGGTAGGCTCTATAATGTATACGATGTTGTGCACCGGACCAGATGTAGCTTATACACTGAGTGTAGTAAGCCGGTATCAGTTAAACCCTGGGGAGAAACACTGGATAGCGGTAAAGAATATTCTCAAGTACCTGAGAAGGACTAAGGAGATGTTCTTGGTGTATGGCGGAAAAGACCTCCAGATCGAGGCCTTTGCTGACTCCAGCTTCCAGAGTGACAAGGATGATTCCAAATCCATGTCTGGTTATGTCTTTACCCTCTATGGAGGGGCGGTGTGTTGGAAGAGTTCCAAACAGGAAACCGTTGCTGACTCGACGATGGAAGCGGAATATATCGTTGCTGCAGATGACGCAAAAGAACCCGTCTGGATAAGGAAGTTCCTAACAGAACTTTAGATGGTTCCGTCCATTGTTGATCCAGTACCTCTGTATTGCGACAACAACGGGGCTATGGCTTTAGCGAAGGAACCCAGGTCCCATCAGAAGTCCAGGCATATCTTGAGGCGGTATTACCTGATCAGGGAGATCGTGGGTCGCCAGGAGATCGAGGTTCGGAGAGTTGCTACGGAAGATAACACTGCTGATCCATTCACGAATGCCTTACCCCAGACTCAGTTCAAGCGGCTGATCGAGATGATAGGTCTTCGATACGCCAGTACATGGCCTTAGTGCAAGTGGGTGATTGTTAGTGTATATGCCCTAGAGGCCATTACTGTATCATACTAGTTTGTATATTACTTGATGGAAGCTTGGGATATTCACCTTGTATTGACAATATTGCTCAATATAGTAGTATGCTACTTGGTTTGTTTCTACTTTAATGTGTGCATGTGTTTCTTTTAGCATATCGCCTTTATACATTAGTGGAGCCGTTAGGATCTTTGCTTGATTACCAGCGTTGTGATGGCAGTCACACTCATGGGGGCTGGGTAATCCACAAGCACATCCTTATGCAAGTCCCTAGTCGTAGGACTATCGAGACAGGGCATCGATACTCCGGAGTAGACTAGCGTATGCGCTTCTCATCCCAGCTTGGGAGACGGTCTGTCCCACAGCCGTCAGTACATCGTACTTGAGATAGTATGCGGGTCCTCGTTAGGTTACAAGTACACTGGACAGGACTCGTCGGGAACTGTTGGTTGGTATTATACCTATCGTCTATCAGTTCTCAGGTGACATAAGTACAGCTTAGTCTGTTGACTTGACACTGTCACTTCGCCTCGAGTGTGTTCCCACTGTTCTTTGATTACTACCCTACCACGGCTCAAAGGAGTCGTGCAAACAGGTAGTTTTTAGGTGCAGTCCCGAAGCACTTGGAGGCAGTGATGTTTAGACAGGATTCGTCTCTCCCGGTATTGGGGGTTGATATCGCGCTGTGTCTAGGAGAGCCATTACACAAAGTCCCTGGCCAAGGCAAGCGAGATAGACTGGTAGGTTTCCAGTGTTATCTCAGGGTGTTCTGGGCTACACTCCGACACGACTTGTACCGCTATTAGGGGACTGACGTTTACCGCCGCCCTAGGCCCGCCATGCGATACACTTAGGCGAACAGACCGGACTGTACGGAGACTGTCACATTCAGGCTCAGTAGGAGTTCAGATGGGTTTACCTTGTCAGTCTTCTTATCGGCATCTACCTGGGGACCGTTACGTACAGCTAGTGCGGCTTGCGGTCTGTGGTTAAACCCACTACCAACGTAGTGTCGAATCTTTAGAGTCCCACACAGAAGGTTATTCGCCTTTAGGCAAAACGAGTAGAGGTCGCATGGTTTTGCGACGGGGTTCGTTCACATCCGCGCAATTGTGCACGTTTGGTGTCCGGACTGCTTATACTAGAGGGCTTTAGTTTAAGCCAGATCCTAGTATATGTTTAGGGATTGGTTTTATCTCTTTGTATTCGTGTTCCTCGGAACACCGATACGGGTGTGTATGCCCAGTTGACTGAGGCAGAGGCAGAGGACTCTCATTAGGGTTGATGACCATTGTCATTTTCTTAACCCTAATGTTTATGTGTGAAATATGATTATTAATATTAGTTAATTATAATTGTGTATGGTTAGGGTTGTTGACCATTTGACTATACTTGACTTGTTGACCTAGGTTGACAAGTTGACCATCATCATTTCATATGAAAGATGCTCTTTGATTCTTGCAAAAGTAATTAATGTGAAATGATAATGGTCATTTCAAGATTAACCATCACAATTATCTTTAGCTAATTATTTATTTATCATAAGTCACATATATGTGAGAAGGTTGGCATTATTCTTCTCATTCTATCATTCACATTCTCTCTCATCCTCTTCCTCTCTCTCAAAGCTCTCCCCTCTCATGAGTTGAGAACCATTGAGCTTGAGATAAATCCCTTTAAAATTACTCTCTACTCTTTCTAAGGTTCTAGGTTTAGCACACCAAGCACCCTAGTTACTTCTAGTTTGAGGTTGGAGCCAAAGGTAGAGGCCCTCGGGTGGATCTTTCTTCGGCAAGAGAAGGCGACGAGGAGAACCCGTTCATCACACTCCAAGGAGAAAGAAGAGAAGGACTTCAAGACTTAGGTATAACCCCTTAACCGAGTAGCTAACTCTTTTAGCTTTGTAGTTAGTTTATATTTAGCAAAGATCCCTCTTTTTGTGTAGTCCATGTTGCCTAATGTTGTAAAAATCGAATTTTTCATAACGTTTCTGCCTCCCCGCAAGCACCGGGGTGGGCAACGTGGACTTACACCCACCTACCAAAGCAATCACCCGAAATGAAGGCAGTGTGCCAGCAAAGCCGCAACGAAACCTGTACGGTAAGACCTGCAAGAAACTGTGGCACAACGGGGGTGAGTTGCCAACTCGTGAGTAGAAAACATCACAGAGCAAAAATCGTATGTATGACTCAATCCTAGTTCAATACGATCATAGTATGTATCCTTAATATGAAAAAGTCTGAAGCATGATAAGGTGGCAAGTGTAAACATCTATGCATAAGTGTAATACCAAGTGCTCGTGTTAGTGCCTCAGGTAGCAACATATCATAATATGAGGTATGAATGCAATATAATGAAAACAGAATGCATCATGAATGTGAAAACTGTTTTCTTTGTTTAGTGAGATTTCTGTATATAAAATGAGGTATCATCAATGAAATCAACATAAATCAGTGTCTAGCATCGACACAAAACACATATCCGAATATCTAATATCTCGGGCTCCGGCTATCCGGACTGACCCGTATCATAAAATCTCAATACCTCAAATATCAATATCTAGGGCTCCGGCTATCCGAAATGGCCTCCTGGGCTCCGGCTATCCGGACTGGACGAACTCCGATCGGTATCCTCCGGATATCCGTCGAGTCACAATAAAATCACCGGTCAGTAGTGCTCCCCTGTCTCAGGCTCAACGCCATCATCTGCGACCTTCTTGCCCCGGGGTACCGCACCGGGTTCACCATGCACCAACAAACGGTTCCTTCTCCTCCTCGAATCGGGTGTATGATATCGCTCAAGAGCCGAGAAAACTCATGGTGGTCATATCTCAAATCATATCATGAGAAAACCGCAACTTTCATTTTAAAATGATAATCAGTTTTTTTAAAATCCTTACGGTTTCACTAAATTCAGAAATCTCATGAAAATCCCAGTCTTGAGAATGAATAAACAATGAATTTAAAAGTATTGGGCTCCGGCAATTCGGACTGGCCCTAAATAACAATGCATGAAAATGAATATATAGATATGCATGAAAATCACAATAATGAATGCGATGTCTAAGCTATCATATAAAAATAATCGCATTAGTACCATGTCGAAACTAACAGCTAATAATTTATACTAATGAATAGTATTTTCTAAGTGTACGTGACATGGCAATTACCGATGATGATGTGTGTGAGCCGGCATGCAGGTGTACGTGGAACATACGCATCATCGGTAATGGTGTTGGTGTCCTGACAGCATGGTTTCATAATAATAACGAAAGCACAAGTATAAGCATGCAAATGCGATAAGAATAATATGAATGTGCGATGATAACAACAAGAATATGCAGGAATAACGAGCAATGCAACAATAAGGAATAAATATTGTATATAATCGAGTCATACAGTTTGGCATTTGAAATCACACGAATCGCGGTTTTTAGAAAATAGGACATGTCTTTAAAATACCCATGATTCGTCAGTTTTGGAAATAGGTATGACTCGAGTCTAGTCTAACATCTACTAAGTAAACTACAGGTCTAAACTACCAGACTAATCGGAAAGGTAAGGAAAACCACCTAAGTCTGACTCGATATATATATATAATAGTCGGTGATCCCTCCTCAGTAGTATCACGTACGATACAATATATCATATGACATCCTCGAGTCAAGAGTGCAGATCTAACATCAATAAATAGCTCGTACGGTAAATCCGTCGTACGGCATCCCAAATCTGGGTACGGGTCAATATCACATTTATCACCTTATTCATCTGGTATCAATTTTATCATATATCATGATCTGGGGTACTGACCTACGTCTAGTACAATACCGATACCATCTACATAATACATACGCGTCTGTATGAAAACACCACGCCTAAAGACCTGCTAAACATCATGTCGTATCTCAAATACGAACCATGTCACATAACCGATCTCATGGCCTCAGGCCCAATCTCATCGACTCATCTCCAAGTATCATATACTATCCTCATAATCCATGTATACGTATATATATATATAGTCCCATACCTATGTGTGTGTGTGTGTATACATATCCCCATATACGCACAAGTATGAAATGAATGCATGTGGGTGTGCGTGTGGGTGTAATCTTACTCTAGGGTTTTGCAACTAGAAAGCTAAACAAGTTACTCCTAATTACACTAAACTATAACATGTACACCTATAAACCATCTTGATCGACAAATAATCTCACAATACACACATGTTAGTTGTATGTATGCCCTAGAGGCCAGTATTGTACAGATGATGTATATTATATTGGATGC
This sequence comes from Agapanthus africanus, assembly GCA_030015575.1. Taxonomy (NCBI): domain Eukaryota; kingdom Viridiplantae; phylum Streptophyta; class Magnoliopsida; order Asparagales; family Amaryllidaceae; genus Agapanthus; species Agapanthus africanus. The sequence goes on from CM057339.1 coordinate 553,526,245, forward strand.
TTGGACATATATAGAGAGGACTTTCTTGCTTGATATGATAGTATGCTATCTGGTTGCACTTTACTTTAACATGTATACTTGTCACTTTATACTGTCTTATCATTACATGTTGGTAAAGCCCTTAGGATGTGTACTTGACTACCTGGACTATGATGCGGATCATACTAGTGGGGACATGGTAGTCCAAAAGTACATCCTTCAAGGTCCCTAGTCGTGGGTGTATCGAGACGGGGCATCGATACACCAGAGTAGACTAGCGTATGCGCATCTCGACCCATGAGATGGGCGATGGATGATCCCATATCCATTGGTGTTTGACATCAGAGATGGTATACGGGTGCTCAGTGGAGACTGGGTACACTGGACGGACTCGCCGAGAACTCCCAGATGGTATTATACCTTACGTCAGATGGCAGTTCTCTGGTGACATTTGTGCAGGTTAGTCTGTAGACCCGAGATCGTCATAGATTCTTGTGTGATTCCCACTGTGCTTTGATTTCCACCTTACCATGTCCATGAGGGCGTGCAAAACGGTGGTTTTTGGGTACGGTCCCGAGTCACATGGAGGCAATGAGCGATGGGAGGGGTTTCGTCTCTCCCGGTATTGGGGGTTGATGTTGCGCTGTGCTCGATTGGCCGTAACAGGGAAGTCCCTGGCCAGGGCTAATTAGAGATTTACTGGTAAGTGTTACCAGTAGTTTCTCGACCCATTATGAGCCTCACATCGGCATGACTTATCGGTTATTGGGGTCTGACGTTTACCACCCCTAGACTTGATATGCGACATATCAGACGAGGAGACCGGACTGTACGGGAAGTTTTACCGGCAGGCTTTTACAGGAGTTGGAGCGGGCTTGCTTGCTGATCTTCTGATTGCTTAATACCCTGGTATCCGTTAAGTCCAGCTTGTACCGCTGACGGCTTGTGGGTGCGTGATGTGATCATCACCCACTGCCGGCGTATTGACGAGTCTTTAGAGTCCTACACAGAGGTTTTACTGGCTCAGGCAAAACGAAATAGGAGCACATATGTGATATGTGCGAGACCGAGAATAAATGCGTGTATGTGATACCATATTCTATTCTCGCGACTTTTTGTATCGGTCGGTCATATATTATATGACCGGGTTATCGAATCAAGTGTTGATTCGATGCGTCGATACGATGGATGTTAGCCGGTTATATGAGATATGACCGGATTATTAAGTCAAGTGTTGATTTAATAATTAAGTGTATAATTGTATATTAGATATACTAATTTACATTTGCTAACACTTGTTCACTTAGGGTTTTTTCTCACTTGTACACATTTTTAGTATATATATGATATATATGAAAATGTGTTGTATTTTTTATATCATGGTTGATGATACACTATACATGGGTGTATGAGACTTACACTATGCTAATTTTTATTTTGGGTTTTTAATATCTAAAGTAATTACAAATTCAAGAGGAGGATTAGAAAATGCATGAAGCTTGTGGAAGCTTGTGGATGCATTGACTAATTCAACTTGGTTTTGTTTTTACTATGGATATTTCTTAACCCAACCATAAAGATAAGCCTAGGGTTAAGTCTCTACAAGGATTAGTATATGATACTCTCTCACCATGGTTAGCCTTCTTACTTGATCATTATCCTCTTCACTTTCTTTTGTTCATCATCTTCTTCATTGAACAAAAGGAAAAAGCAAGCTAGGGTTTGATCCAAAGTGAGAATCCTTGTGAGAAACAAAATTCTAAAAAGAACCCACTTCCTATTTCTTCATCCTCTACTAGACTAGCCCTTTAGTATAGGGTGTTTGCTTCACTAATTCTCAAGTTAGTGAAGTAGGAGCTTGAGTCGGAATTCCCTCGACGTAGATCATCTTCGACCTCGGAGACTTCAAGCAAGGTCGCATCCCTCGCGTCGTGAAGCCATGCAAGAGCCCGGGAGAACCTTGATCGCAGCGAAGGGACTTCATCAAGGAGCTTTAGAAGTGGAGGACCGATCTACAAAGGTTGTATATCGCGTTCCCTTTAGTGTAAAGTTGTTTACTTTCTATACGATTCGCCTAAACTCTAGTTTACGATCTTGCTTAGTGTTATTCGGAACATAAAAATTTAATTTTGGCATGGTCGATGCCTTGTAGAGCCTCGTTAGTGTGCCTAGTAACCCTACAGTGGTATGAGAGCCTAGCTAGAGAATTAGACGATGCGTTAACGAGGTTAAAACTCCGAACAAACCCGAATACAACAAAACGACCCCCTCTCTGGACAATTTTTAAAATCTGGGATTTTTGTGAATTAAAAATACTTTAAAAATACAGAAGAGATTTCTAAGAATTACGGAGCAAAAATTATGACGTAATCTGTACGGACCACCGCGGTTCCGCGGCAATACCCTGCTTGTGCCGCGGAACCGCGGCCGTACAGTGAGACTTTGACAGTTGGTTTGCACAGTAATTCTAGATTCTATGATTGTTATTTTCTGGGTATTTTTAATTTGACTCAAGTGTTGAGTATTCAGGGGTTCATTTTGTAATCGTCGATTCGATCGGAGAATTTAATTTTGTTTTGTTATTCCGGATAATTTAGAAAGCACTAAAATGTTCGAACGGATATCATTAACTCAATTTTTCCCGACACGAAAAACATTCAAGTGTTGAATTTTTCTCGGGTTTAAATATTTCGGAAAAACGTGCATGTGATGCGATGAACCCTCTAGAAGACAACAAACCTTAACTCGATTATGTGACTGTCTTGAACTGCCCTTTGAACCTTAGCGTTTAGGGCAGTACGGCATGCCACATGTGAGGCGTTGGCTTGACCCTTCTACGGCTGGACCGTTGCTACAGTGACGTATTCTGGAATTTTTGAAATCCGCTCAAGTGTTGAGCTATTTAGGAAATCTTGGGTATTTGATTATTCGATCGGAAAGTTTAATACTGTCTATTTATCTGGAATGTGATACAATATGTGGAATTCATACAGTTAGGCATAAAATGCGAAATATGTGATATTTCGGATTTAGGATATCTAAAGAGATTGTGGATTCCAAATGTTGTAGTTTTACACTTTCTTTTCTGTCACCGTAAGTGTAATATGTGATATCGCCGGTTTCGTTGCTATATGTCAACGACAATTGGGATGCGCATATTTACTTATGTTGATGACATGTGATGTTATGTGTTGCTGGATATGTTATATTGGATCGTCGCGTTTTGAATAGCCGGGGGGTTTTATGTGAGATGAGAGTTTTTATTTTCATTCATGTAAAATTTAAATGTATGTAATATTCTTTTATTGGGGCACTTCCGGGTCGAGGTTGATGTCACCTTTTGTATATTATTTACTTTTTCGCACTAGGATAGACCCAAGGAGGGTAGCACAAGTAACCGGGTTCTAGGGTCCAGTGGGAGACCAACTCGAGGAGTCGGGTCCGGGTCTCCTAACCCTAGAATTGGCAGGGTTGCTTGCCGCTCTCGTAGGGGTCTAGGGGTGTGGGTTTGGCTACTCATCGCGACCGTGGAATCCGTGTTTTATAGAGGCTCAAAATAAAACACGGACGTCCTAGTATATCCAATGTTTCATATGTTTCTTCTGCTGTGATATCTGTGATGTGATCATGTGATATTCTGTGATAAATACTGTATATAGTATATATGATATATTATATAGGCGTTACTTATGTTTTACACCCGCGCTAGCCCTGCCCTGCTCTGCCGTTAGTTACCTAACCTAACGGTGCACGAGGGGACATCGAGGCGAATGCGGATGGCATAAGTGTACGTCGTATTTATCTGTGATGTTTAGGTGACTTAAATGATGGGACTTCATTAATGTGATTAATGAAAGAAAAGAAACCTAAAAGATGTTGTAGAATCAAATTTTAATAAAAAAGGGTAGCTACAGTTTTTCTTTGCATAGCGGTATATATAATATACTCTGCACCTTATTCGATGAAGAAAGAGCCGAGATCCCTTCACCGGGAGTGAACTCTTTCGCAAAACTGGCAGATGCTACAACACTCGGTTTGACTTTTGATTGCTTTTGGAGTTTTGCTTTGCATAGTGATGTATATGATATATCGTGCACCTTATTCCATAAGGAAAGAGCCGAGATCCCTTCACCGGGAGTGACCTCTTTAGCAAAACAAATAAAAGCCTCAAAATCACTCCATTTCAAAATTCACTCGATTCTACGACGATATCAAGTTCTTTACGCTTATGGTTTTATGAAAAACCTGCGTAGCCATCCGTCAATTCGGATAAGTAATATTTAGTATTCGTGCTGCGGTAGTTTGGCATGCGTCAAGGCGTAGTGTACGGTAGCTGATTATTACTTATCTGTAGCATGAGATGCGATTGGATTAGGGTATTCGTATGGCGTTGTTTGGCATGCGTCAAGGGTCGTACGGGTGGGTTTAATTCAATCACGAATTGTACGGGTTGAACTTGACTAGCGGACTATGGGTTATTTGGCATGCGTCAAGGTCATAGCACGCTAGGGGCAAAATTTTATCGGGAATTTCAAGTGTTGAGATTTGCAATGAGATTGCATGCCTTCTATGAGATAGTTGGATCCCGATACCCACTGCGAGTAATTGTTACTCCCGGGAGGGTTTTACACAGGACAATTAGCCGATCAAGTAGGTGTCTAGAAAGGTGTCAACGGGGTTACGCCTCTGGGAAAATGAGGTTTACTTTAATTAGGTCCGTGCGAAAGCACGGGGAACCTCCCTCAAAGTACCGACACTGGCCTGGCTGAAAGATTGGCGAAGTTGTAGGGTGTAAATTAAATCCCGGCTAGTCTTTCCTTTCAGGGTTTGAAGGAAGATTTGATAAAAAATAGTGGGAGCCATCCTGATTAGATAAGATAATAACCAATCTGATCTTGCAAGAGAATACGCTAAAGTGTTTTCTTCTCTCTCTCTCCAGGTAGCGACCATATCATGCCTTAATAAAGATAATAATATAGATGTATTGACCGAACCCGCATGTTATACTGTGCTGGGGAACGTTGGTTCCGTTCTTTCTTATAAGAGTTATAAGACTGAACAGGATATAGGGGAATACCAGGATTCTCATGCCACCCGAATGAAGAAAGTACATGTTGATGCATTTTCTTCGGGTGTGTTCGTTACAGAGAACTGTTTCTCCATTTTCTCTACGTCCTGGGTATTAGATACCGGGTCAGGATCCCATATATGTAATCAGTTACATGGGCTTAGGAAAGTTAGAGAACTTGGAGAAGGTGATAAAGACATAAGGGTTAGAAATGGTGCAATTGTTGCAGCTAAAACCGTCGGGGAATATCACCTTGTATTGCCAACTGGTAATACATTGATTCTGAACGAATGCTATTACATGCCGAACCTGATATGCAACATTATATCAGTTTCTTTGTTGAGTAAAGAGGGATATAATTTTGTATTACAGGATAATGTTATGAACATTTTCCTAAACCAAAAGTTGGTCGGATCAGGCACGATGTGCAATGGCATTTATGTTCTAAATCAATCAACAGTTCTGAGCATAACAAACACACACAAGAGGAAGAGTTCAGAACTGAACAAATCCTTCTTGTGGCATTGTAGACTGGGTCACATTAATGCGACACGACTAGCTAAGTTGCATAAGGATGGATATTTAAATCCGTTTGAATTTTCATCTTATGACACTTGCTAGTCATGTCTCAAAGGTAAGATGACCAAAACTCCGTTTACGGGACACGGAGAAAGAGTTACCGAACTCTTGGGACTGGTACATAGTGATGTATGCGGTCCCATGTCTACACATGCCAGGGATGGTTCTTCGTACTTCATTACATTCACTGACGATCTATCTAGATTCGGATATGTGTTCCTGATGAAACACAAATCAGAAGCTTTTGAGAAATTTAGAGAATATAAACAAGAAGTCGAGAACCAAACCGGGAAAAGTATTAAAATCCTTCGATCTGATCGAGGAGGTGAATACTTGAGCAATGAATTCCTGGACTTCCTAAAAGAGAATGGGATTCTCTCTTAGCTAACTCCTCCATATACACCACAGCACAACGGTGTATCGGAACGGAGGAACCACACCCTATTAGATATGGTGCGCTCAATGATGAGTACAGCTGAGTTACCTATTTCCTTCTGGGATATGCGCTTGAAACAGCCATAGACCTATTGAATAGAGTTCCTACCAAATCTGTGCCTACCACTCCATATGAGATATGGAAAGGGAAGAGACCACATCTTAATTATATTAAGATATGGGGTTGTCCGGCCTATGTCAAAAGACAAAATCCGGACAAACTCGAGGCAAGATCAGTCTTATGTAAGTTTGTAGGATATCCCAAGAATTCACAAGGGTATATCTTTTACATCCCGAGGAACAAAAGGTGTTTGTTTCTCGACATGCCACTTTCTTAGAAAAAGGTTTTCTAATGAAACAGATTAGTGGCATTGAGGTAGAACTGGAAGAGGTTCCAGCAACACAAACCACAACAGAAGACTTGGTAGAACCAGAGGATTCGGTAGTTCCCGATGAACCCCAGCCACTCCGCCGATCTAGTAAGGTTCCTCACCCACCTGAGAGATACTACGGTTTTCTCATTGATGGTGGGAGCGAGGATTGCATCATGGTTGATGATGACCCAACTAGCTTCGAGCAGACCATCACGAGTGGAGACTCAGTGAAATGGCTGGATGCAATGCGGTCCGAGATGGAATCCATGTACACCAACAAAGTATGGACTTTGGAAGTTGCTCCTGAAGGGGTAAAACCCATTGGGAGCAAGTGGATCTTCAAGAAAAAACTTGGTGTAGATGGGAAAATGGAGACTTTCAAAGCTAGACTTGTTGCAAAAGGTTTTCGTCAAAGACCAGGTGTGGACTATGACGAAACATTTTCTCCAGTGGCTATGCTTAAATCTATCCGGATCATGCTTGCCATCGCTGCATATCATGACTACGAAATCTGGCAAATGGATGTTAAGACCGCCTTTCTAAACGGTGATTTAGAAGAGTGCGTGTACATGACTCAGCCAGAGGGCTTTGTAGATAGTGGTGTAGGGTTCCTAGGCACACTAATGGAGTCTCACAAGTGATCAAACATGCAAATTTCTAAAAATTACGGTGCCGAGAAAACCTAGAACGGATCGTTAACTAGATATTTAGGCAAAGCAAGCAAGTAAACGGAAATATAGAAATAGGGAAGGGGCTACAACCTTTGTAGATCCGGTCCACCACCTCCTAGACTCCGTAATGAAGTCCCCTCGCTGTCCAAATCGTATATTGGGCTCTAGCGTCGGCTTCATCGGAGGAAAAACGGGCTAGGTCATCGACGACGTGCCGAAGATGATCTACGTCGAGGCATCACTAGATCAAGCTCCACCTTCACCAAGCCATGAAAACTTGTGAAGGAAACACCCTATACTACTTGGCAAGAGGTAGAGGATGAAGAAATAGGAAGTGGGTAGACTTTAGTTTTGGATTTCTCACTCATATGCTCAACTTGCCATTGATGAAGACAAGCTTCTTCATGGAGGAAGAAGATGATGAAGAAGAAGAAGATATGATAAGTCTTAATAATTAGATAAAATAAATCAATACTTATCATACTTTTAACTATAGTTAAGTGTAGAGAAAAGACCATGGTTAAAAGGATGGTTAGGGTTAAGCATAAGAACAAAAGAGTGACTTAGTCAAAGTTTCAAGAAACTTCAACTAAAAACAAAACATTCAACCATTCATTTATCTTTTTCTTTTTCCAAAATGAATAAATAAGAAAGATAAATGAATAAATAATCAAAACCCTAATCATTAACTTAAACCATGGTTTGATTCTTTACACTTAACCAAGTAAGCATGTATCATCAAACATGATACAAACATGTGCACAAAACTATATCGCATATACAATGTGTACAATTCAAGTGAGAAAATCCTTTTTAAAGTGAACCAATACTAGTTAACGCAAAGTAATATATCAAATATATAAATATGCACTAAATGATTAAATCAACACTTGATTTAATGATCCGGTCATATCGGATATAACCGACTAGTATCATATGTATCGGCTTATCGAATCAATCCTTGATTCGATAATTAGGTTATATCGCATATAACCATTCGATACATTCATCGCGAGAATAGAATACGGTATCACATACACGCATTATTCTCGGTCCCGCCCATATCTCATATGCGCTCCTATTTCGTTTCGCTTGAGCCAGGAAACCTCTGTGTAGGACTCTAAAGACTCGTCAATACGCCGGCAGCAGATGATGATCATATCAAACACCCACAAGCCGCAAGCGGTCTGCTAAACGTAACGGCCACCCGGGTATTGAGCGATCAGAAGATCGACGAGCAAGCCCGCTCACACTCCTGTGAATCCAACCAGTAACACTTACCGTACAGTCCGGTCTGTTCGTCTGATATGTCGCATATCTCGCCTAGGGGTAGTAAACGTCAGACCCCAGTAGCACGATAAGTCATGCCGACTTGAGGTCCATAACATTCGTGAAACTACTGATAACTCTTACCAGTATATCACTGCAACCCTGGCCAGGGATTTCCTGTTATGGCCAGTCGAGCATAGCACAACATCAACCCCCAATACCGGGAGAGACGAATCCCCTCCTATCGCTCATTGCCTCCATGTGAATCGGGACTGTACCCAAAAACCACCTGTTTGCACAACTCAGTAGAGCCGTGGTAGGGTGGAAATCAAAGCACAGTGGGAGACACACAAGACTCTATGACGATCTCGGGTCAACAGACTAAGCTGTACCAGTGTCACCAGAGAACTGCCATCTGACGTGAGGTATAATACCATCTGGGAGTTCTCGGCGAGTCCGTTCAGTGTACCCAGTCTCCACTGAGCACCCGCATACCATCTTCGATGTCAAACACCAATGGATATGGGATCATCCATCGCCCATCGCATGGGTCGAGAAGATATGCGCTAGTCTACTTTAGAATATCGATGCCCCGTCTCGATATTCCCACGACTAGGAACAATGAAGGATGTACTCACTGACTACCCAGGCCCCACTAGTATGATCTGCATCATAGTCCTGGAAGTCGAGTACACATCCTAAGGGCTTTATCAACATGTAATCAGAGAGACAGAAAGTATACATGTTAAGATAAAGAGCAACCAGATAGCGTAGTATCATGTCGAGCAAGAAAGTCCTACCTATATATGTCCCAGCATCCACTACAATATACATCCAATGTACAGTAATGGCCTCTAGGGCATACATATAACTTACAATCTCCCACTTGCACTAGGGCCATCTGTAGCAGTGGTCGCAGTATCTAATACTCAACCATCCCATATTAGTCTCTCTCTGGGAAAAGGCCTTCGTGAGTGGATCCGACGTGTTGTCCTCTGAGTCTACTCTCCTAACCTCGATCACCCCGGAGATCAACTATCTCCATGATCAGGTGATGCTTCCTCAGAATATGTCTGGGTCACTGATGGGACCAGGGTTCCAGGGCCGAAGCCACACTTCCATTGTCATACAATGGCAGGAACCTAGTTCATCTTATGAACCATTATACACCCAAACTGCCTCTTTGGTAGTATCTTTAATAGCGATGTTACCAGCCTTTATCGTCTAGTTTGTCACGATATCTAGCTTGGAAATCTTCCAACATACCTTCCCTTTACTGAGGGTAAAGACAATGCCTGTGACTGACATTCAGTCGTCTTTATCACCCTGGAACTCTTCCAATGATTCTCCCCAGGATCGATTGATACCATCTCACTACATCTAGTGAGAATCCTTGCATCCAATTACATCTATCTCATAGATGAAAACTCAGGATTTAGGAGGTTTCACTTTGATCCTATTTGGAGAATCCTCGTGATAATAGGAGATTGACCGATCGTAGTATAGGAAACTCTTTTCCTATCAAGAGTATGTTGTCTACGTACAATACGAAGATGACCATCATACTCTCTACTACCCTTTTGTATATACAAGGTTCGTCTACCATTTTGATGAAGTCAACTTCTTTGACTAATCCATCAAAACAGATGTTCCAACTCCGCGATGCCTGTTTTATCCTATAAAGCATCTTGCACACGTTTCCGCTGCTCCCACTGTCTACGAGGACCTCTGGCTGTGTTCTTATAGACGTTCTCTTCTAAATCAGTATTTAGAAAAGCAGTCATGGCACCCAACCGCCAGATATCGTAGTCATGGTATGTAGCCGTGGTAAGTAGGATCTGGATAGACTTAAGCATAGCTACTGGAAAAAGGTTTCATCATTATCCACGCCTGGTCGATGACGAAAACCTTTAACAAGTCTAGCTTTGAAAGTCTCAACTTTTCCATCTACACCAAGTAATCTTCTAAAGATATACTTGCTCCTGATGGGGATTTAACCCTTCAGATATAGCAGCTAAAGTCCATACTTTGCTGGTGTACATGGATTCTATCTCAGATCGCTAAGCATCCAGCCATTCTTACAGAGTCCCTACTCTCGATGGCCTGCTCGAAACTGGTTGGGTCATCATCTCATGATGCAATCCTCGCTCTCACTGTCATCGAGAAACCGAGGTATCTCTCAGGCGGATGAGGAACCCTACTAGATCAGCGGAGAGGCTGAGGTTCGTCGGGGACTATAGAATCCTTATGGTTCTGTCAAATCATCAACTGCAGTTTTGTATAGCTGGAACCTTTCCAGTTCTACAGAACTGATCCTGCCTCGATCTTGTCCGGATTTTGCTTTTGACATAGGCCGGACAATCCCAAATCTTAACTTACTTAAGAGATAGGATCTTCCCACACCATATCTTATATGGAGTGGTAGGCACTGATTTGATTCGAACCTAATTTAATAGGTATGCAGCTTCTCAAGTGCATAACCCCAAAAGGAAATAGGTAACTCAGTAATACTCATCATAGAGCACACCATATCTAATATTGTGCAATTGCTCCACCCTGATACACCGTTGTGCTGTGGTGTATTCAGAGGAGTAACACTGAGAGAAAATCTCATTCTCCTTTAGAATAGTCCAGGAATTCTATGCACAAGTATTCTCCTCCCTGATCTTATCATAGGACATAATACTTATACCCGTATTTTGGTTCTCTACTTCTAACTTATATTCTGTGAATATCTCAAAAGGTTCGGACTTATGTTTCAACAGGAACATATGACTGAATCTTGAGAGATTATCAGAGAATATAATGAAGTGTGAAGAACCAGTCCTGGCATATGTAGACAGGAGACTTTACATACATCATCATGTATCAGTCCCAAGAGTGTACTAACTCTTTCTCTGTTTCTAATAAACAGAGCTATGGTCATCTAATCTTTGTGACATGACTGGCAAGTTTCACAAGATGTAAATTCAAACTGATTTAAATATGCATCTAAAATGTAACTTCATCCAGTCAGGTCGCATCGATGTGACCTAGTCTACAATGCCTCAAGAAGGATTCGTTCATTTCTGAACTCTCCCTCTTGTGTGTGTTCTGTATACTAGGAACTGCAGTTTGATTTAGAACGTCAATGCTTTTAGATAACGTGCCTGAACCGATCAACTTTTGATATAGGAAATGTTCAAAACATTATCCAACAATACAAAATTATATCCTTCTTTACTAATAAAGAGACTGATATGATTTTGTATATCAGGTTCGGTATCTAATAGCATTTGTTCAGAATCAATGTACTGGTAATACAGGGTGACAGTGACCAACAGACTTGGCTGCAACACTTGCCCCGGTTTCTGTCTCATGAAACTTATCACCCGTTTTCAGTTTTTCTACCTTTTTGTAGCCCTATGTAACGGCTTACATATCTGGGATCCTGATCCGGTATCATATACCCAGGATTCAGAGGATACTGAGAAACAGTTCTTTGTAATGAACACACCCGAAGGAGATGCATCATATGCACTTTCTTCGTTTGGGCGGCATAGGAATTCTGGTATTCCCCTATTTCCTGCTCTGTCTTATAACAATTATAAGTTGGAGCGGGACCAACGTTCCCCAGCTCAGTATAACAAGCGGGTTCGGTCAAAATTCCGTTTTATTATCTTTATTAAGGCGTGATATGGTCGCTACCAGGAGAGAGAGAGAAGAAAACACTCTGCGTGCGCTCTTGCAAGATCAGATTGGTTATATATTTTATCTAATCAGGATGGCTCCCACTGTTTTTATCAAATCTTCCTTCAAACCTTAAAAGGAAAGACTAGCCGGGATTAATTACACTCTACAAGTTCGCCAATCTTTCAGCCAGGCCAGTGTCGGTACTTTGAGGGAGGTTCCCCGTGCTTTCGCACGGACCTAATTACTGTAAACCTCATTTTCCCAGAGGCGTAACCCCGTTGACACCTTTCTAGACACCTACTTGATCGGCTAATTGCAAAGTGCAAAACTCTCCCTGGAGTAACAATTACTCGCAGTGGGTATCGGGATCCAACTATCATATAGAAGGTATGCAATCTCATTGCAAGTTTCAACACTTGAAACTCCCGATAATGGTTTTTACCCCTAGCACCTATGACCTTGGCTAAGGTCAACAAATCATAGGTACTAGTCAAGTTCTACCCGTCATTTCGTGATTAATTAGAACCACCCACATGACCCTTGGCTAAGGTCAACAAAGCCACATGACTGTCCTAACTAATCGCATCATATGCGGTGTAGGAAGACATCACTTAGCTACCGTACACTGTGCCTTGACTATGGTCAACAAACACAGCACGAATACTAAGTACTCTACTTCCTAAAATGACGGAGGGTTGAGGCTGGTTTTTGTGAAAACCTTTAACGCTTTGAACTTGATCTCGTTGCGGAATCAAACGGTTTTTAAATGGAATGTTTTTCGGAGCTTTTCTAGTTTTGCTAAAGGGGTCACTCCCGATAAAGGGATCGTCGGCCCTTTCCTCGTCGAATGAGGTGCGGGATATATCATATATATCACTGTGCAAAGCAGAAACTATAGAAGCTATCAAAAGACAAACCGAGTGATGTAGCATCTGCCAGTTATTGCTAAAGGAGTCACTCCCGGTGAAGGGATCTCGGTCCTTTCCCTATCGAATAAGGTGTAGGATGTTCTACAAGGAACACCACGATGCAAAGCAAGAACTGTAGCTACCTGTTTTATTTTGAAATTCGATTCCACAACATCAATTAGGTTTATTTTCTTTCATTAATCTCATTAATGAATATCCCATCATTTAAATTACCTAAACATCACAGATAAATATGACGTACACTTATGCCATCCGCATTCGCCTCGATGTCCCCTCGTGCACCGTTAGGTTAGGTAACTAACGGCAGACGGGGCAGGGCTAGCGCGGGTGTAAAACATAAGTAACGTCTATATAATATATCATATATACTATAATATCTGAACAGAGCACAGAACATCGCATGATCACATCACAGATAAAGCACAGCAGAAGAATCATATGAAATATTGGATATACTAGGACGTCCGTGTTTTCAATACGAGCCAGTATAAAACACGGATTCCACGGTCGTGATGAATAGCCAATCCCACACCCCAAGACCCCTACGAGAGCGGCAAGCAACCCTACCAATTCTAAGGTTAGGAGACCTGGACTCGACTCCTCGAGTTGGTCTCCCACTGGACCCCAGAACCCGGTTACTTGTGCTCCCCTCCTTGGGTCTATCCTAGTGCAGAAAAGTAAATAATATACATCAACGGTGACTACTTCCGCAACCTGGAAATGCCCCAATAAAAGAATATTACATACAAGTTTTTACATGAATGAAAATGGAAAAACACTCATCTCACATAAAAACCCCCGGCTATTCAAACACGACGATCCAATATAACATATCCAGCAACACATAACATCACATGTCATCAACGTAAGTAAATATGCGCATCCCAATTGTCGTTGACATATAGCAACGAAACCGGCGATATCACATATTACACTTACGGTCACAGAAAAGAAAGTGTAAAACTACAACAGTTGGAATCCGCAACTTCTTTAGACATCACATGCCTAATTAAATGAATTCTTTAGACATCGCATGCCTAACAATTATAAACCCTGCATTTTAGTCTCATTATCGAAAACTCTTTTCAATATCAAGTCGGGCAATTCAACAGGATTCCCGACTTTCTGATCGAATGCTCGTCGCAAACTTCAGTAGACGGCCGCACCCCCGACGCCGTCGACAGAGTGCACCAAGGCGGAACACCGCTACCGCGAGCACCCGAACGGATGCTTTCGGCGATGGGGTTCTCCTACGGTCACTTGGTCGGGGCTATGGGGCGAGGCTGTCTATTAAGTTTACCCGGCGAGTATCCGCGTACGCTACGTGATTGCGACGGACTTTTGATCACATCAAAATTCCGTGGCAACCGATCAAGTGAGTCTAAAGTTCTATGTTTATAACATTCATCAAGTCATCTCATAACTTTTTACGAATTCCAAGTATTGTATCACATTCCGGATAAATAGAAAATGTCAAACTTTTCGATTGAACAATCGAACACCCAAGTTTTCCCGATACAGCTCAACACATGAAATAAGTCTAACAACATTCAGTTCGTGCCTCAGTACCAACGGTCCAGCCGTAGAAGGGTCAAGCCAACGCCTCACATGTGGCACGTCGTACTGCCCCAAACCCGAAGGTTCAAAGGGCAGTTCAAGACGGTCACATAATCGAGTTAAGGTTTGTTGTCTTCTAGAGGGTCCATCGCGTTACTTGCACTACTTAGAACGTCGTTAAACTACAGAAAAATCCAACACTTGGAAATTTCCCGATAGGGGAAAAAGTGGGTATTTATATCCGGTCGAACTTTTAACATATTCTAAAAATACCCGGAAAAGCACACCGACAAAAATTAGACAGTCCGATCGAATACACCGAGTCCCCAATACAACCCAGAAAATAAAACTCTGTAATAAATATTAAAATATTCCCAGGAAGACCAGCACTAAAAACTAGGAGTTACTGTGAAAATTAAAACAGATGATGGGACAACTTGGCCGCGGAACCGCCGCACAAGCCATGCTTGTGCCGCGGTTCCGCCGCAATGTAGAGGAATCATGCTGCCGAATTTCAAGTGATTCTTAGGATTACCTGCTGATATTTCTGCATATTTTTAATTTCGAAAAAACCACATTTTACAGAATTGTCCAGAGAGCATTTTTCAAGTCGGGGTTTTGGGTCGATCGGACTTCTAACTCCGTCGGGACTTCGCCTAAGGCTCTAGCTAGGCTCTGATACCACTGTAGGGTTCCTAGGCACACTAATGGAGTCTCACAAGTGATCAAACATGCAAATTTCTAAAAATTACGGTGCCGAGAAAACCTAGAACGGATCGTTAACTAGATATTTAGGCAAAGCAAGCAAGTAAACGGAAATATAGAAATAGGGAAGGGGCTACAACCTTGTAGATCCGGTCCACCACCTCCTAGACTCCATAATGAAGTCCCCTCGCTGTCCAAATCGTATCTTGGGCTCTAGCGTCGGCTTCATCGGAGGAAAAACGGGCTAGGTCATCGACGACGTGCCGAAGATGATCTACGTCGAGGCATCACTAGATCAAGCTCCACCTTCACCAAGCCATGAAAACTTATGAAGGAAACACCCTATACTACTTGGCAAGAGGTAGAGGATGAAGAAATAGGAAGTGGGTAGACTTTAGTTTTGGATTTCTCACTCATATGCTCAACTTGCCATTGATGAAGACAAGCTTCTTCATGGAGGAAGAAGATGAAGAAGAAGAAGAAGATATGATAAGTCTTAATAATTAGATAAAATAAATCAATACTTATCATACTTTCAACTATAGTTAAGTGTAGAGAAAAGACCATGGTTAAAAGGATGGTTAGGGTTAAGCATAAGAACAAAAGAGTGACTTAGTCAAAGTTTCAAGAAACTTCAACTAAAAACAAAACATTCAACCATTCATTTATCTTTTTCTTTTTCCAAAATGAATAAATAAGAAAGATAAATGAATAAATAATCAAAACCCTAATCATTAACTTAAACCATGGTTTGATTCTTTACACTTAACCAAGTAAGCATGTATCATCAAACATGATACAAACATGTGCACAAAACTATATCGCATATACAATGTGTACAATTCAAGTGAGAAAATCCTTTTTAAAGTGAACCAATACTAGTTAACGCAAAGTAATATATCAAATATATAAATATGCACTAAATGATTAAATCAACACTTGATTTAACGATCCGGTCATATCGGATATAACCGACTAGTATCATATGTATCGGCTTATCGAATCAATCCTTGATTCGATAATTAGGTTATATCGCATATAACCATTCGATACATTCATCGCGAGAATAGAATACGGTATCACATACAAGCATTATTCTCGGTCCCGCCCATATCTCATATGCGCTCCTATTTCGTTTCGCTTGAGCCAGGAAACCTCTGTGTAGGACTCTAAAGACTCGTCAATACGCCGGCAGCAGATGATGATCATATCAAACACCCACAAGCTGCAAGCGGTCTGCTAAACGTAACGGCCACCCGGGTATTGAGCGATCAGAAGATCGACGAGCAAGCCCGCTCACACTCCTGTGAATCCAACCTGTAACACTTACCGTACAGTCCGGTCTGTTCGTCTGATATGTCGCATATCTCGCCTAGGGGTGGTAAACGTCAGACCCCAGTAGCTCAATAAGTCATGCTGACTTGAGGTCCATAACATTCGTGAAACTACTGATAACTCTTACCAGTATATCACTGCAACCCTGGCCAGGGATTTCCTATTATGGCCAGTCGAGCATAGCACAACATCAACCCCCAATACCGGGAGAGACGAATCCCCTCCTATCGCTCATTGCCTCCATGTGAATCGGGACTGTACCCAAAAACCACCTGTTTGCACAACTCAGTAGAGCCGTGGTAGGGTGGAAATCAAAGCACAGTGGGAGACACACAAGACTCTATGATGATCTCGGGTCAACAGACTAGGATGTACCCGTGTCACCAGAGAACTGCCATCTGACGTGAGGTATAATACCATCTGGGAGTTCTCGACGAGTCCGTTCAGTGTACCCAGTCTCCACCGAGCACCCGCATACCATCTTCGATGTCAAACACCAATGGATATGGGATCATCCATCGCCCATCGCATGGGTCGAGAAGATATGCGCTAGTCTACTCTGGAATATCGATGCCCCGTCTCGATATTCCCACGACTAGGAACAATGAAGGATGTACTCACTGACTACCCAGGCCCCACTAGTATGATCTGCATCATAGTCCTGGAAGTCGAGTACACATCCTAAGGGCTTTATCAATATGTAATCAGAGAGACAGAAAGTATACATGTTAAGATAAAGAGCAACCAGATAGCGTACTATCATGTCGAGCAAGAAAGTCCTACCTATATATGTCCCAGCATCCACTACAATATACATCCAATGTACAGTAATGGCCTCTAGGGCATACATATAACTAACAAGTGGGAGCAGCGGGAAGATGTGCAAGCTGCTTAAATCCATTTATGGATTGAAGCAAGCATCGCGGAGTTGGAACATCTGCTTTGACGTCATTATCAAAGAGTTTGATTTCGTCAAAAACGTAGATGAACCTTGTATCTACAAGAAGGTGGCAGAGTGTAAGGTTGTCTTCCTCGTATTGTACGTGGACGACATACTCTTGATAGGAAATGACATTCCTATGCTGCAATCGGTGAAGCTCTTCTTATCACAAAGATTCTCAATGAAAGATCTTGGTGATGCCTCCTGCATATTGAGAATTATGATCTATAGAGATAGATCTAAACGGATATTGGGATTGTCCCAATCCAGATACATTGACACCATACTAAAGAGGTTTAGTATGGAAGAGTCCAAACGTGGGTTTTTACCCACAATCTCAGGGCTCACTCTCTCCAAAGAGATGTCTCCCAAGACTGATTTGGAGAGAGCTCGCATGCAAGGGATACCCTATGCTTCGGCAGTAGGCTCTATCATGTACGCGATATTATGTACCAGACCCGATGTAGCATACTCACTAAGTGTAGTGAGTATGTATCAAGCTGATCCTGGAGAGAGTCACTGGACAGCTGTGAAGAGCATTCTCAAGTACTTGCGAAGGACTAAAGAGATGCTCTTGGTGTATGGTAACGGAGAACTCCAAGTGGAGTCCTTTACCGATTCGAGCTTCCAGAGTGATAAGGACGACTCTAAGTCGCAGTCGGGATTTGTCTTTACCCTTTACGGAGGGGCGGTTAGCTGGAAGAGTTCCAAGAAAGAAACCGTGGCAGACTCGACGATGGAGGCTGAATACATCGCTGCCAACGATGCTGCCAAAGAGGCTGTCTGGATCAAGAAGTTCATTTCTGAACTTGGAGTGGTTCCATCCATTGAGCATCCAATACCTTTGTATTGCGATAACAATGGAGCGGTGGCTTTGGCCAAGGAACCCAGGTCCCATCAGCGATCCAGGCATATTCTGAGGCGGTATCACCTGATCCGGGAGATAGTTGATCGCCGGGAGATCGAGGTCAGGAGGGTTGACACGAAGAACAACACAGCGGATCCACTCACGAAGACCATTCCCCAGATACAGTTTGAGAGACTCTTCGGGATGCTTGGTATGCGATACTATAGCAGCTGGCCTT
Organism: Agapanthus africanus; assembly: GCA_030015575.1. Taxonomy (NCBI): domain Eukaryota; kingdom Viridiplantae; phylum Streptophyta; class Magnoliopsida; order Asparagales; family Amaryllidaceae; genus Agapanthus; species Agapanthus africanus. The sequence continues at coordinate 553,544,843 of CM057339.1, forward strand.
AGTGCAAGTGGGAGATTGTTAGTTGTATGTATGCCCTAGAGGCCAGTATTGTACAGATGATGTATATTATATTGGATGCTTGGACATATATAGAGAGGACTTTCTTGCTCGATATGATAGTATGCTATCTGGTTGCCCTTTACTTTAACATGTATACTTATCTCTTTATATTGTCTTATCATTACATGTTGGTAAAGCCCTTAGGATGTGTACTTGACTACCTGGACTATGATGTGGATCATACTAGTGGGGACATGGTAGTCCATAAGTACATCCTTCAAGGTCCCTAGTCGTGGGTGTATCGAGACGGGGCATCGATACACCAGAGTAGACTAGCGTATGCGCATCTCGACCCATGAGATGGGCGATGGATGATCCCATATCCATTGGTGTTTGACATCAGAGATGGTATACGGGTGCTCAATGGAGACTGGGTACACTAGACGGACTCGCCGAGAACTCCCAGATGGTATTATACCTTACGTCAGATGGCAGTTCTCTGGTGACACTTGTGCAGGTTAGTCTGTAGACTCGAGATCGTCAAAGAGTCTTGTGTGATTCCCACTGTGCTTTGATTTCCACCTACCACGTCCATGAGGGCGTGCAAAACGGTGGTTTTTAGGTACAGTCTTGAGTCACATGGAGGCAATGAGCGATAGGAGGGGTTTCGACTCTCCCGGTATTGGGGGTTGATGTTGCGCTGTGCTCGATTAGCCGTAACAGGGAAGTCCCTGGCCAGGGCTGATTAGAGATTTAATGGTAAGTGTTACCAGTAGTTTCTTGACCCGTTATGACCCTCACATCGGCACGACTTATCGGTTATTGGGGTCTAACGTTTACCGCCCCTAGACTTGATATGCGACATATCAGACGAGGAGACCAGACTGTACGGGAAGTGTTACCGGTAGGCTTTTACAGGAGTTGGAGCGGGCTTGCTTGCTGATCTTCTGATCGCTCAATACCCGGGTAGCCGTTACGTCCAGCTAGTACCGCTGACGGCTTGTGGGTGCGTGATGTGATCATCACCCACTGCCGGCGTATTGACGAGTCTTTAGAGTCCTACACAGAGGTTTTACTAGCTCAGGCAAAACGAAATAGGAGCACGTATGTGATATGTGCGAGACCGAGAATAAATGCGTGTATGCGATACCATATTCTATTCTCGCGACTTTTTGTATCGGTCGGTCATATATTATATGACCGGGTTATCGAATCAAGTGTTGATTCGATAAGTCGATACGATGGATGTTAGCCGGTTATATGAGATATGACCGGATTATTAAGTCAAGTGTTGATTTAATAATTAAGTGTATAATTTTATATTAGATATACTAATTTACATTTGCTAACACTTGTTCACTTAGGGTTTTTTCTCACTTGTACACATTTTTAGTATATATATGATATATATGAAAATGTGTTGTATTTTTTGTATCATGGTTGATGATACACTACACATGGGTGTATGAGACTTACACTATGCAAATTTTTATTTTGGGTTTTTAATATCTAAAGTAATTACAAAATCAAGAGGAGGATTAGAAAATGCATGAAGCTTGTGGAAGCTTGTGGATGCATTGACTAATTCAACTTGGTTTTGTTTTTACTATGGATATTTCTTAACCCAACCATAAAGATAAGCCTAGGGTTAAGTCTCTACAAGGGTTAGTATATGATACTCTCTCACCATGGTTAGCCTTCTCACTTGATCATTATCCTTTTCACTTTCTTTTGTTCATCATCTTCTTCATTGAACAAAAGGAAAAAGCAAGCTAGGGTTTGATCCAAAGTGAGAATCCTTGTGAGAAACAAAATTCTAAAGAGAACCCACTTCCTATTTCTTCATCCTCTACTAGACTAGCCCTATAGTATAGGGTGTTTGCTTCACTAATTCTCAAGTTAGTGAAGTAGGAGCTTGAGTCGGAATTCCCTCGACGTAGATCATCTTCGGCCTCGGAGACTTCAAGCTAGGTCCCATCTCTCGCGTCGTGAAGCCATGCAAGAGCCCGGAAGAACCTTGATCGCAGCGAAGGGACTTCATCAAGGAGCTTTAGAAGTGGAGGACCGATCTACAAAGGTTGTATATCGCGTTCCCTTTAGTTTAAAGTTGTTTACTTGCTATATGATTCGCCTAAACTCTAGTTTACGATCTTGCTTAGTGTTATTCAGCACATAAAAATTTAATTTTGGCATGGTCGATGCCTTGTAGAGCCTCGTTAGCGTGCCTAGTAACCCTACAACACACACAGACACACACACACACACACACACACACACACACACACACACACATATATATATATCATATATATAACGAATATCATATTCTATACTACGAACTGCGGGGGTGTTATACGCCATCCGCCCAACTTCCCCCGTAGATATATATCTACTCACCTTGTTCTTCGCTTGCCGTTGCCGACGTCGCCACGCGCTTGCTTGTCATCTCGAAGTCCTCTGGGGGTATCTACACATCATAACGTATCGTGCCGCATTAAAATCCAATTCAAAACCATAACGACACACGAATCTCACATAGGTCAAAACCTATGGTCTACTCACGCAAAACAACCAAATAACACTCGATATAGACGTACAAACGTCAAGTGACCGAATACAAAACCAATTACTCAAATCAAGAATTTAAAATACGTAAAACATAACCGCAAATCAAAACAGCAACTCAATAAAGTGGTCCCAGATTTTGTTTCAGGCAAAAACTAGGTGCACAAACAATACTGGGGTGCTATATAGGGTGTATATGAGCTATGGAAGCAACCTGGGCACCTATTTCCACCATGTGGCCGACCAGAAGCCTCCCAAATCTGGTGAGCTCGATTTTGGTGTGAAGTTGGGGTCTCGTTTGGTCAGGGTGGTCTCATACTGGTCCAATTAAGTATCTGGTATTGTTTGCTTAACTCAAAAATGCTCCAGATCACTCTAGATTTCCCTGCACCCTCACTTTACACACAAAACCGACCTGAACAGTTTCTGTTTTGGGTTTCAGGTTTTTTTTTTGTGTTTGGTCTGGGTTTATAACACCATGGGGGGTTTGTAATCATCAAATACACTCAAGTTCAACAACACAACTCAAATTAAACCTTAACCCTCTCTAGGAATTTCCAAAATTCACTAAACTTCACCAAATCGATTTCAAACTAAACTAGAGGCTAAAGGAATGCAAATACTACATAAATTGTGAAAGGATTACCTCATTTGTCCTCTCTTGAATCCCCCTAGAGCTCAAAATCTGATTTTTCTTTGTCCAAAATGCTTGTGAGGAGCTTGTGCATGTTTTTTATGAAGTGGGGATGGACTTTTGATGTTGTTTTGATGATGTTATGAGGGTTTGAAGAGGAGGGAGGAGATGGGGCTGCCATGGTGAGCTCAAGGGAAAAGATGAAGGAATAAGTGAAGAGGGAATGAGAATGGCCAAGTCAAAGGAGACCCCCTCACCTCTCTCTCTCTCTTTCATGCCCATACCCATTTCTTAATTCATTTTCTTTTTCTTTTCTTTTCTTTTCTTTATCTTTTCTTTTCTAAAAACAAACCATGCATGAAACAAAGAAAAGCCATGTTACAAAAAAATGTAGAAATGTATAATATGATATGGTGCATGTTATGCACAAAACAAACTTTCTAAATTTTTCCGAATTTATCGGTATTTAATTATACCACACTAATAAAATATTCAATATATTTATCATTTAATTATAAAAATTCCCAAAAATAATATTTTATTTTTCTTAAATGTTACAATGTCACATTACAAATACTTGTTACATTTTCTACCATGGTTTATTTCTTCATTCATTCATGATTCAAATTTAAAAGAGAAGAAAAGATAATAGAAGAAAAGAAAAAGGAAAGCATTAGAAAAATGAGTATGGGCAAGAGAGTGAAGTGAGAGAGAGGTGAGGGGTCTCTTTGACCAAGTCCCATTTATGTTCTCTCATTATTTTCCTTTTCATTTTCCTCTCCCTCTCACACCATGGCTGCCCTCATCCCCTCCCTCCTCTACCATATCAAAACTCCATGAAAAACACATCCAAAATTCATCCCCTTTCATTAAAAACATGCACAAGCCCACTACAAACACTTTGGACCAAGAAAGCATGTATTTTGGACACTTGGGGCAACTCAAGAAAATTCTTGAGTTGCCAAATGAGGTAATTCCTTTGCCATTAGTATTGTATTTAATTCCCTTTAGCTTTCATGCAAGTTTAGCAGTGATATTGTGATGTTTAGTGAGGTTAGAAAATTTTAAGTTAGGGTTTTGAGGAATTCTTGAGTTGTGAAGTGTAATTGAGCTTAGTAGAAGCCATACAACCCCTGTAATGATGATATATTGGACTAAACCAGAGACTAGAACCCCAATTAGTGAACTTAGAAATCCCCGATATCGTATTTTGTTGAAATTGAGAGGCTATTTAGAGATCTGCTAACACCCGGGTGACCTGAAAATTATTTAGCAAACATAGTGAGACAAGAAGGAAACCTGGAGTGTACCCTAGAAACCAGAGCCCCTGATTCAACTTCCAGGCCGCAATTTTATTCCTCCTGGCCGCAATTTGCGGCCAGGGTAGGGTGCATTGTATCAGTGTTTGGTCCATGCGGTTTTCTCCAGTAAACTAGACCCTTAACATATGCAAAATTGGCTAATTTGACCTAGGGTAAAATCTGGAGCAAGTTTTCATTGTTTCTAATTTCAAATTGTGAATTCTGTGAACTTGGATTTTAGTATTTGTATTTTCCTCGATCATTTGAAATTTGTACAACGATATCGAGAGTTGTTTGGTTGATTCTTGCATGCGTAAACTACAGGTTTTGACCTATTTGTGATTCGTGCGACATTTTGGTTTTCGTGCGTGATTTCCGTTTACGATGATATATGTGTATATATGTAGGTACCCCCGCGTGGACTTCGGATGATGAAGAAGGGAATGGCGACATCGAATTCGGCAAGAGAAGATCAGGTGAGTAGATATATATATCTACGGGGGAAGTCGGGTGGATGGTGTATAGCACCCCCGCAGTTTCGTAGTGTGGTATACGAATACGTCTACATATATATATATATATGTGTGTGTGTGTGTGTGTGTGTGTGTGTGTGTGTGTTTATTGTGAGATTATTGATTATCAAGATAGATTCTAGGTGTTCATGATATACTGTTAGTGTAATTAGAAGTAACTTAGTTTAGCTTCTTAGTCGCGAAACCCTAGATTAGAGATTACACCCACATGCACATACACATGCATACATTTTATTATTTGTGCGTATATGGGGATATGTGTGTGTGTGTGTGTATATATACACACGCATAGGTATGGGACTATGTATATATATACGTATACATATACATGGATGATGAGGATAGTATATGGTATTTAGAGATGAGTCGATGAGATTGGGCATGATGCCATGAGATCGGTGATGTGACATGGTTCGTATTTGAGATACGACAAGATATTATAGCGGGTCCTTGGGCGATGTGTTTTCATACACACACATACATATATATAGATGGTATCAGTATGTACTAGACTTAGATCAGTACCCCCAGATCATGAAGTATGATGAAAAGGATACCGGATGAATAATGAGATAATACGATAATTGACCCGTACCCAGATTTGGGATGTCGTACGATGGATTTACCGTATGAGCTATGTATTGATGATAGATCTGCACTCTTGACTCGAGGATGTCAAGTTATATATGTTGGATATAGTGCCCTCAAAGTCAATTATTGGATCGCAGGAACGTGATTGCAATGATTGAGGGAGTCCCTATGCCGGTAGGACATCTTACTCGAGATGATAGTATGCTATCTGCTTTGTCTTTATCATCGTGTACTTGCTTTAGGTGATATTACAGCTCACTATTACACGTTGATAGAGCCCTTAGGATTCTTTCTTGACTACCAGCAGTATGATGGTTATCATATACGTGAGAGTTGGGTAGTCTATAAGCACATCCTTAAAGAGTCCCTAGTCGTAGGAGTTTCGAGACTGGGCATCGATACTCCATGAGTAGACTAGTGTATACGGATCGAGACCCCGACGAGGGACGATAGCCGGTCTCACAAGCCATTGGTGTCAGTTGGTTCACCTAAGACGTATACAGGTGCTCATTAGGTTATGAGTACACCGGACAGAACTCGTCGGGAACATGCTAGTTAGTATTATACATGTCGTCAGATAGCAGTTCCATGGTGACATGTGTACAGGTTAGTCCATCGACCTGAGATCGTCATTTGTCTCGTGTGAGTTACCACTGTGCTTTAATTACTACCCTACCACGGCTCAAAGGAGTCGTGCAAACAGGTTTCAGTTGGGTACAGTCCCGAGCCACATAGAGGCAGTGAGCGGATCGGCAGGGGATTCGTCTCTCCCGGTATTGGGGGTGAGATCACGCTGTATCTAGAAGAGCCATTACACGAAGTCCTTGGCCAAGGCAAGTGAGATTTACTGGTAGGTATTCCAGTAGTATCTCAGGGTGTTCTGGGCTACACTCCAACACGACTTATACCGCTACTGGGGGTTTGACGTTTATCAGCCCCCTAGGCCCGATATGCGATACTCATAAACGAACGGACCGGACTGTATGGATATTTTCACTGACAGGATCAGTAGGGTTTCAGGATGAGTTCGCTCATCAGCCTCTTTTTGCTCAATACCTTGGTAGTCGTTACGTACAGCTAGTACCACTGATGTGCTTGTGGTTAAACCCACTGCCAGCGTATTGACGAGTCTTTAGAGTCCCCCACAGAAGGTTTCCCAAGTTTCGGGCGAAACGTTGTAGAGGCCGTATGGTATTATGGTAGGGTTCGATCATATACGTGCACTTGTGCACGGATCATGATCAGACGGATCATACTAGTGGGCTTTGGTTTATGCCGGATCCTAGTATTGGATTTGTTAGATTACTTTCGTCTCATTGCATTCGCATCCAGTCGGAATGCGGATGCAGGTATGTATATACAGGTGAGGGGTATCCTTGTGATCCGTCACGAGCTTAGTTTAGATGTTGCCATTCTCTTTTTTGGATTAAACATTTGGATTAATGTTTATTAGTGGTAATTATGAGCTCAAGTCATCATGAGGAGCATTAATTGTGGCATGTGCATGGGTGATGACTTATGGTCTTTTTATTTGTGCAAATGTCATTTTTTTGATTGATTAGTGTGTTGAAATGATATGAGGAGAGAGAGAGGGAAGCCATGAGGCTAAGGGGTTGGTCTTGAGATTATTCTAGCACTCTCTCATTATCATTCCAACACAATAACAAAAGAAAGCTCTTCTTCTTCCTTTTTCTTCTTGAGCTCACAATCTCCATTAATGGCTTCATCTTCAACCTCCATCCATACAATGTCATGTGTTGAGAATCAATGGATGTTTAGAGACAAAGTTATCACACACATTCTCTACTTCACCTTGGACATGTCGGCTAGCAAACTTCATGTCCGAGTTGCTTCGGTTTGAAGCGGGAGCCCGTAAAAAGACTTATTGATGTGGTGCCCTTTTCGATGAGGAGACCGAAGATCGAGCAAGATCGGAGATGCCGCGAGGACCTAGGGATGGTGGCTAAAGACCGAAGGATACGGATCGATCAGTATAGCCATTCTATCTTCTTTATAGTTATCTAGTTTAGTGTTAATGGTTCGATCCGGGTGAAAGACTACGATAGCGCCGGTTTCGTAAAAGTTTTTGTTCCGCGGTTGGCCTCGGATTGACGGCCGGGGCGCTACCGTAGACTTACAAGGTATCAGAGCCACGCCATTAACCCTTAGCTACCTTGTTTAGACAATGTTATACTAACGAAACCAAAACAACTCTGATTCAATACCCGATGTATTCCAGTTTCTGTCGAAATTGCAGAGTCTTCCAAAAAAAATTTAAACAACTTCAGAAGGCTATTTAAGTGACCACTAGAACACCCTAAAAATTTCAGCCCAATCCACCGGATTTGACCCGGTGAGAGCATGTTCAAAACCGGCCATATTTTGGCTTTTGGGCTTGAAAAATTCAGGGTAATCTAGTCTCTGGAATATTAGTCTAATGGTATTGTTTGTTTAGCCCAGTTTTGAAATGTTGTTATCTACTTGTTTAGGGGCTATTCGGGGTTATTTCGAACTCGATACTTTCTAACATTGTTTAAAATTTATAGTACATTACATTTCTATCTACGACCGTGAATGTCATTCGAGCGGTAAATCTTGTCTAATTGCTATAGCTCTTTTAGACGGGATTACGAACGTGACATTCGCATTGATGTTCTGTGTTGTGCTGTGATGTTGCGGATTTGTCATGGTGGATAGCTTGAATGCAATGTTAGTACAGTTTGGATTTATTTGTACATTTGATATCGCGGGGCGAGCGTCCGACATGTGGACTGCCGTTACTGCCTGTTTGTATATTATTCTTTTGGGGCACGACCAGATTGAGGTCGATGTCACCGTTGTACATATTTTCTTTTCTGTACTAGGATTACCCCAAAGTGGAGTGCACGGATAGCCGGGTTCTAGGGCAACAGGCCCGCATCTCATAGTTTTGAGACGGAGGGGGCTTCACTCTAGAATTGGCGGGCTATTCGCCGCACTCGTAGGGCGTACATGTTGACCTAATGAGGGGTGCTCAAGTTACCGGATTCAGTGAAATGCTGGGTGGTCCATTCACTTTGCTGAAGGGGGCTGCCTCGCTTCAGGTTTTGGCGGGTAACTTACCGCACTCGTAGGGGTCTAGGTTTCATTGCATGGGCTATCCACACGACCAGGGGAACGTCGGGTTTCAATTGCGGCTCAAAGGAAACCTGGGGCTCCTAGATTATTTGTATTGTTCTGTGATGCTTATTACTTTTCTGTGATGTTGCATTTATCATGCCTGGAGCAATTATTATATTTTGATATATATACTAGTAAGTGTTGTATATGTTTTACACCCGCGCTAGTCCAATCCCCGCTCTGTCGTTAGTTAAGTAACCTAACGGGTGATGACGGGACCCAGTGGCGAATGCGGATGGCATATACGTACATCATATTTTCGTTCTTTTCTAGTGTGATTAATTGATGGGATTGCGTTGATTCGGATCAATGCAAGGAAAACAAACCTATTCGATGTTGTTGGAACAATTTTCAAAAGATTGTTATTACAAGGACATTTTCTTTTTGCTTTGCACAGCGGTATTCAGTTGGAATATCCTGCACCTCATTCTACGAGGCAAGGACCGAGATCCATTCATCGGGAGTGACCCCTTAGGCAAAAGTTTGTGTCAGGGTAATAACTTCACTATAATCGATTACTTTTTGCTTTGCATCGCGGTATTCAGTTGGAATATCCTGCATCTCATTCTACGAGGAAAGAGCCGAGATCCGTTCACCGGGAGTGACCTCTTTAGCAAAGGTTTTCGCCATTATATTTTTGTAAAAAGATATCCGGTTCCTTCAACGATATCAAGTTCATTACATTAACGGTTTTTCACCAAAAACCATTCGTAGCCCTCCGTCATTTCAGACGGGTAGCACTTAGTATTCATGCTATGTTTGTTGGCCACCGTCATGGCATAGTGTATGGTAGCTATTTGTTACTTTTCTGTTGCATAGATAGATGCATTGGTTTGGGACAGTCGTACTACTATTTTGGCCTTCATCAAAGGTATGTAGAGTGGGTTCAAATTAACCTGGATAATAACGGGCAGAACTTAACATGTGACTTATGATATGTTGGCCTTCGTCAAGGTCATAAGAGCATAGGGTAAAAATCACATCAGGAGTTTCTAAAGAAACTGAAACTTGCCAGGCATGCGCATACCTTCTGAAATGTGATAATGTGCGTGGAATCCATCAGGTTATCATGCGATGATAGTTGGATCCCGATACCCACCGATGAGTTGGTTTACTCCTCAGGTGATTTTATATGATCCCGACTAGTTCTTCTTTCAGGTTTGGAGGAGAATTTGAGGATACAGTGGAAGGTTTCCTGATTAGATAAAGTGATTAACCATTCTGATCTAGGTTAGAGTGCACACAGAGTGCTTCTTTTCTCTTTCTCTCTTTGACAGCGACCATGGCCTGACCCTGGACTATGACTCAATAACCAAGTTAACCGAACTTTCTTAAAACACTGGATTTTGAATTGTCTGAGTTGCATACATCATTGCCACTCCTTCTTTTACCCTTTACATTTCTCCAGAACACCCCGTATCACTACGAACATCCACTTCCATTGGATAAATCCATCGTATAGTTACATACGAACTCGAAGGTGTAGGGTTACTAGGCACACGCACAAGGGTCTATAAGGCATCAACCATGCCCGATTTAAAATTTAGCCGTGCCGAACAACCCTAAACAAGATCTTTAAACTAGAGATTAGGCGAAACAAAGCATGTAAATATCTTTACATCTAAGAGTTAGGGATTACAACCTTTGTAGTCTGTTCCTTCACTTCTAAAGCTCCGTGTTGAGGTCCCTTCGCTGCGATCATCGAGTTCTCGAACTCTAGAGAGGCTCCACGAAAAGAATGATGCAAACTTGCTTCCAATCTTCGATAACTAAGATGATCTACCTTGAAGTTTCTTAAACACAAGCTCTCACTCTCAAATGAAGCGAACACCCTAATCTAAATGGCTAGGATAGATTAGGATGATGAATTAGGAATTTAGCTCTATTTTATTTTTATAATCTCACCCAATTTCATCACAAGAATCAAAGCTAGAAAGCTTTGCAAGGAGGAAGAAGAAGATGAACAATGAACCATTCTTTTGTGATGAATAATGAAAGTGATGATATCATTACCAAAGCAACCATGGTTAAGTCAAGAAAAGGCTTAACCATTGTAGAGATCTAACCATAGTAAAGGGTGTGGGTTGGGTTAAGTAAATATCTTGCAAAATATCTTTGAAAAAACAAAAAGGAAACCTTCTAGAAGGTTCAAGAAACAACTAACCCAAATCAAACCCAAACCTTGTTTAATCTCCACTAACCATGTTGCATTAGTAATCATATCATGTTACAATATTATATATCACATATACAATATTTATTGTAACAAAATAAAGTAATACAATTAACATATATCGCATATATATCAATGTATTACCCGAGTGAGAAAAAGAATCTTTTAGTGAGCTGATATTAGTTAATGTAATTTAATATATCAAATATATAATTATACATTAAATTATCGAATCAACACTTGATCCGATAATCTGGATATTTCACAAATAACCGACTAATATAATCTGTATCAATTCATCGAATCAACACTTGATCCGATGACCCGGCTATATCACATATACCCGGGCGATATCTCATATCGCGAGAATCTAATACGGTATCACACACACGTATTGTTCTCAGTCCCGCACATATCATATATGTGCTCCTACTCCGTTTTGCCTGAGTCAAGAAACCTCTGTGTAGGACTCTAAAGAATCGTCAATACGCCGGCAGTAGATGATGATCATATCAAACACCCACAAGCTGCAAGCGGTCAGCTAAATGTAACAGCCACCCAAGTATTGAGTGCTCAGAAGATCAACAAGAAAGCATGTACATTCTCCTGTGAATCTAATCAGTAACACTCCCGTACAGTCCGGTCTCGTCGTCTGATATGTCGCATATCTCGCCTAGGGGTGGTAAACGTCAGACCCCAGTAGCTTGATAAGTCGTGTCGATATGAGGTCTATAACATTTCGAGAAACTACTGATAACACTTACAGCAAATCTCAGCAACCATGGCCAGGGATTTCCAGTTATAGCCAATCGAACACAGCACAACATCAACTCCCTATACCGGGAGAGACAAATCCCTTCCTATCGCTCATTGCTTCCATGTGATTCGGGACTGTACCCAAAAGCCACCTTTGCACGCCCTCTTGGACGTGGTATGATAGAAATCAAAGCATAGTGGGAATCACACAAGACTCTATGACGATCTCGGGTCTACAGACTACTCTGTACCAGTGTCACCAGAGAACTGCTATCTAACGTGAGGTATAATACCATCTGGGAGTTCTCGGCGAGTCCGTCCAGTATACCCAGTCTCCACTGAGCACCCATACACCATCCTTGATGTCAAACACCGATGGATATGGGATCATCCATCGCCCATCATATGGGTCAAGATGCGTATACGCTAGTCTACTCTGGTGTATCGATGCCCTGTCTCGATACACCCTCGACTAGGAACAGTTATAGGATGTACTCGTCGACTACCGTAGCCCCACTAGTATGATCTCATCGTAGTCCCAGTAGTCGAGTACATATCCTAAAGGCTTTATCAACATGTAACATAGAGACAATTAGAGTACATGTTAAGATAAAGAACAACCAGATAGCGTACTATCATGTCGAGCAAGAAAGTCCTCCCTATATATGTCCAAGCATCCATTACAATATACATCATATGTACAGTAATGGCCTCTAGGGCATACATATAACTAACAGAAGGAACTTGTTCCAGATTCGAGGATGGATTCTGGTTCTGGAGAGATTGAATAGGACTATTCAGTTGTCTTTTCCTTTTTCCTTCTCTCAGGTTGTGAGGGCTCCTAGGATTAGGAGAGGGTACACCTATTGCGCTTATTGGATAGTCTTCTTCCAAACCATAGGCAGGTGCCGAAAGGTAGGGAAAGAAGAAAACCAATTTGCCTAAGTGTGGTGTACATAAGGTAATAAGTAAAAACAAATAAAGGGACTAGAAAGAGGGCAAAGTAAATTGCAACTGCTATCATTCACGACCAAAACAACATATTTCATCGCCACTCCTACTTCACCTTTGTATTTCTTCAGAACACCCCGTATCACTACGAACATCCACTTCCATTGGATAAATCCATCATATGGTTATATACGAACTCGAAGGAACTTGTTCCAGTTCGAGGATGGATTCGGGTTCAGGAGAAATAGGAATAAGGTTTATTCAGTTGTCTTTTATCTTTACCTTCTCTCAGGTTGCGAGTGCTCCTAGGATTAGGACAGTACTCCTATTACGCTTATTGGATAGTTATCTTCCAATCCATAGGCTGGTGCCGAACGGTAGGGAAGGAAGAAAACCATTTAGCCTAACGATGGTGTACAGAAGGTAATGAGTAAAGACAAATATAGGGATTTAGAAAGATGGAAAAGAAATATACGTTTACAGTCATGAATCTGAAAATGGAAGAGGCATTACTAGGAATACCCAAATACCCCTTCGAAACATATTCATGTTTCAGTTTCACTATGCCTTGTTAATAGAAAACTGATTTCCCAATTAGATCCTTACTCCAGGGTATGTATTTTCCAGTTATGATTCTCACATCTGTATGGTTTTACAGATGATGAGTGGGAGTAAGTTATTGGGAATTAGGTGATCATCCTCATTATAACGGGATTCGTTATAATTGGTGATATTTGAGGAAATCACCTGGGTTTTTGCCGGACGACAAATATTTGGTTTTGAATATCCGTTGTTATGCACTAATTTCAAACTGATATATCTGTATGTTTATTTTATAAAGTGAGATATAACTTTTTGAATATTTGGTTTTGAGATATAACTTTTTATGATACGTACCTGCGATCCAATAATTGACTCTGAGGATATGATATGGTTCGTATTTGAGATGAACCACAATGAGGGTTTTCATGACACCAATTTCAAACCATATATATATACGTATACATATACACGGACTATGAGGATAGTACTTGGGATTGGAGGTGAGTCGATGAGATTGGGCTTGGGGCCATGAGATCGGTGATATGATATGGTTCGTATTTGAGATACGATATGATATTTTAGCGGGTTCTTTAGGCGTGGTATTTTCATACACACGCATGCATACATAGATGGTATCAGATTTGTACTAGACGTAGATCAGTACCCCGATCATGATATTTGATAAAGAGGATACCATATGAATAATGTGATAGATGTGACATTTGACCTGTACCCAGATTTGGGAAGCCGTACGACGGATTTACCCTATGAGCTATATATTGATGATAGATCCGCACTCTTGACTCAAGGATGTCATATTATATAAGGTATCGTATGGGATACTATTGAGGCGGGATCACCGACTATTATATATATATATATATATATATATATATATATATATATATATATATATATATATCGACTCAGATTTAGGTAGTTTCCATACCCCTTCCGATTGGTTGTTAGTTAGACCTGTAGTTATCTAGTAGATGTTAGACTGAACCCGAGTCATACCTATTTCCAAAACTAACGAATAATGAGGATTTTAAAGCCATGTCAAGGGATACTACGGATATTTCAAAAAACGTACCTTTTCTTAGAAACACCGTAGCCCTTATTTTCAAAACACCACGATTCGTACTATTTCAAACGGCAAAACAGTATAACACAGGTGTAGCGATGTAGATTCCTTATTGTTACGTTATCATTCATGTTCCGCATATTATTGTTGCAATTACTATTCATTGCCTTTTATCATGTTGTCATCGTCTCATTGCATGTTATTGTGTACTTAGTGATTGTAAACCATGCTGTCAGGACACCAGCACCATTACCGATGAGACGTATGTTCCGCATACACTTACTTTCCGGCTCACACACATCATCATCGGTAATTGCCATGTCACGTACACTTTAGAAAATACCTTTTCATTGACATAGCTTGATAACTGATAGTCGCATTATGTTATAGCTTCCATATGCTAGTTTAAATATTGCATTTAGTGCATGATATTAGGTGCATTCATATATTCATTGGTTATGCAGTATTATGGAGATTTATGCCGGTATTCACTGTTTATTGGTATCATGATTCTGATGATTTCGGATTTACATGAGATTTCTGGATTTGGGGGAAAACCGCAAAGAATTTAATAAGAGCTTAGTATCATCATTTTAAAATGAAAATTGCGGTTTTCTCATGATGTATGAGTCGTCCACCATGAGTTTTCATGATTGTTGTTGGATTTCGAGACCCGATTCGAGGAGTTGGATGAACCGTCTCGGGTACATGGTGGGCCCGGTATGGTACCCCGGGGCAAGAAGCTCGAGTTGTATTCGATGAGCCTGGCAGGGGAGCACTACCTGCCGGTGATATTATTTGGACTCGTCAGTTATCCGGAGGATACCGGCCGGAGTCATGAGATGGTTATAGGCTTATCTGTTCTGCCGGAGCCCGCGGGCCGATCCCGCAGATGATACGGATGCCTGAGATATTGATATTTGAGATTTGAGATATTGAGATTTGAGACACTGAGATATTGAGATATTTGGATTTATGTTTTGTGTCGATGCTTGACACGGATTTCTCAATTGATTTCATTGATGTTGCTCGATTTATATACATATATAAATCTTATTGATTAAAGAAAACAGTTGTCTCACTCATGATATATTCTGTTTCCATTCATAATGCATTCATACATCATATATATCTGATATGTTGTTATCTGAGGCACTGACACGAGCACGTGGTATTGCACTTATATGTAGATGAATCAGGATATTATTTGAGGATATTACCTGATATAATCTAGGATAGCGTTATGCATGCGATTTCTACTCATAGATGTTTTCTACTCACGAGTTAGCAACTCACCCCCGTTGTGCCACAGTTCCTTGCAGGTTTGCCGTACAAGTTTCGTAATTTAAGTGTCGGTCATGTTCCGTACTTTTCTGGTCATGACATCAGTCCTCGTCCGTGACGAGCTTGTGCTGATCGGAACTCTAGCTGCAGCTCTCTCTGCCTATGCAATCGTGGTAACAAATCACCAACCGATATCGATGAGGATAGATCACATGAATGAATATAATACTGTGCAAGGAAATGTACATCCTAAGGCTTCTTAAGCGGAGTAGCGTATCGTAATTATGCCGTGGAACATACCCACGGTACGTCACCCTCCTTAAGTCACCTATTCCATCAACCAAGGTCAACCTACGCGATGAAAGTTCGGGTCTAATACCCCCTCGACCAAGTCTATGTTCCGTAAGGTCAAGCCTAGGTTCTGAATATATATAAACGCCCTAGACTCCGCATAGTCAAACATAAACTCGAACCAAGGTTAAACCTAGCGCTCTGATACCAACTTTGTCACGACCCGAAATGGCACGTGACTGGCACTTGAATCATATGAAGTCTATAGGACCCCATCTAATTCAAGTAAACCAAAATCCCATAAATCTAAACCATTTGAAAAGAGAGAGAAGGAAAAAATATAGTTTTAAGGCAAGTAGTTTAACAACATAAACTGAAGTATTGCATTTTTAAAACCTCAGGTCTTTTCTAAAAATTTCGGCAGAGTTTACTTTGTAAATACTGGCTCCAAAAGGGTACAACACATGAAATATATATAAAGGCATCCCCAAGCGGGAGCTAGCTCTTCGCCAATCGGCGGTTACAACCACGCAAGCAATATAATATACAACGCCGAAGGGCGAGGATCAAAACTCAAAGGAAACCCAAAAACATCAAGAAAACCATAATAATACAAGCGTGACTCTAAGGTCGAAACAATATACACTGGTCTTCTAAGTCTAATAAATATACAAGTCTGGTTGATGGAGTTTACTAGATACAATAGAAATAATAAAAGGTACAATGGTGGTCACGATGCAAGTGAACCCACCCACCAAAGCAATCACACGGAACGAAGCAGTATGCCAGCAAAGCCGCCAAGAAAACCTGTACGGCAAAACCTGCAAGAAACTGTGGCACAACGGGGGTGAGTTTCCAACTCGTGAGTAGAAAACATCACCGAGCAGAAATCGCATGTATAACTCAATCCTAGGTCATACAATAATAATAACCCCAAAATAATATAGCCTGAAGCATATAATAAAGGCACGGTAAACCCCTATACATAAGTGTGGTACTAAGTGCTCGTGTCAGTGCCTCAGATAGCAACATATCATATATATGAGGTATGAATGCATGAAAACAGAATACATCTAAATGAGAAAACTGTTTTCATAAATTAGTGAGATTTCTATATATATAAATCGAGGTATCATCAATAAATCAACATAAAATCCGTGTCAAGCATCGACACAAAACGAATATCCAAATATCCAATATCTCGGGCTCCGGCTATCCGGACTGGCCCATATCATATAATCTCAATACCTCAAAGTCTCAATATCTCTGGCTCCGGCTATCCGGACTGGCCCCTGGGCTCCGGCTATCCGGACTGGCCCCTCATCAAATCTCACGACTACATCGGTATCCTCCGGATATCCGCCGCGTCATAAATAACCGGTCGGTAGTGCTCCCTTGCCAGGCTCAATGCCATCATCTGCGACCATCTTGTCCTGGGGTACCACACCGGGTCCACCATGCACCCACAGACGTTTCCTCCTCCTCCTCGAATCGGGTATATGATATCGCTCAAGAGCCGAGAAAACTCATGGTGGACATATCTCACATCATATCACGAGAAAACTGTAACTTGCATTTTAAAATGACATTAAGTTTATATAAAATCCTTGCGGTTTCTCCAAATCCAGAAATCTCATGGAAATCCAATATCCCAATCTCAAGAGTAATAACAATGAATTACCGGGCTCCGGCAATCCGGACTAGCCCATAATATCACATGGCAAATGAATATATAAATATGCATGAAATATCACAGCAATAAATGCAATATCTAAATTAGCATATAAAAGGCATGCGCACTAGTATTATGTCGAAACTATCAGCTAGCAATTTATACTAATGAAGTAGTATTTTCTAAAGTGTACATAACATAACAATTTCCGATGATGTGTGTGTGAGCCGGCAAGAAGGTGTATGTATAGCATACACATCATCGGTAATGGTGCTGGTGTCCTGACAGCATGGGTTTATAATCACTAGAGTACACATTAAATATGCAATGGGATGATAACGACATGAATGAACGGAGTATGAATAGTAAACGCGACAATAAGGAATATATCTATATGCGAGTCATACAGTTTGACATTTGAAATAGCGCGAATCGTGTGTTTATAAAATAGGGCTACGGTGTTTTATAAGAAAAGGTACGTCCTTTAAAATATCCGTAGTATCCCTTGGCATGTCTTTAAAATACTCACGATTCGTTAGTTTTGGAAATAAGTATGACTCGACCCCAGTCTAACCTCTACTAAGTAAACTACAGTACTAAACTAACAGACTAATCGAAAGGTAAGGAAAACCACCTAAGTCTGAGTCGATATATATATATATATATATAAGTCGGTGATCCCGCCTCAATAGTGTCACGTACGATACAATATATAATATGACATCCTCGAGTCAAGAGTGCGGGTCTATCATCATAATTATATCTCGTACGGTAAATCCATCGTACGGCATCCCAAATCTGGGTACGGATCGAATATCACATTTATCTCATTATTCCTCTGGTATCCTTATCATCATATCCTGAATTAGGAGTAATGATCTAAAATCTAGTACATTCCGATACCATCAACATATATATATATATATATATATATATATATATATATATGTATGCGTGTGTATGAAAACGCATCGCCTAAAGATCCGCTATAATATCCTATCGTATCTCATAATACGAACCAAGTCACATCACCAATCTCGTGGCATCATGCCTAATCATCTCGACTCACCTCCAAGTACCATATACTATCCTCATCATCCATGTATATGTATACATATATATATATATATATATATATACATACTCACATACATATATGTGTGTGTGTATCCCTATATACGCACAAGAAAAAAAGTGTATGTGTGTGTGCGCGCGTGTACCTTATTCTAGGGTTTCGCGACTAAGGAACTAACTGACGACACTATCGTCCAATTACACTAAAACCAACTCATGTCTCCTAAAGTCTTTTCTTGCTAAGTATACCTATCTCGCAATAACAAATATGCATATATATATATATATATATATATATATATATCATATTCTACGAAATTGCGGGGGTGCTAAACGCCATCCACTCGACTTCTCCCGTAGATATATATCTACTCACCTGGACGCCTCGGCTAATCTGATCCGATTTCAGCTCTGTCGTTCCGCGCCGCGTCCGACGCCTCTGCACCCGATCCTAGAATCGCACACAAGCAAAAAGAGAATAAATATATAAATAGTCGCGGACACAAACAAAACAAGTCAACCACACGCATTAACTCGACGCCCGCACACTTGGTGCACGAAATGCGCCGCGACAACGCCACAAACTACAACTAGGGTCTCCATACGTGGCAACACCAAACCAAAAACCCAATCGCGTTAATCGCGCGTTCACAACACATTAAATATATGTGAAATAGGGTGTATATCATCAAAACCTTAAACTAATTTAATATCGATTTATTCCAAAAAAATCAAGTAAGCATCAATTAACTGTTTTAGTACAAAACTTGATGTTTAACAATTTTTAACAGCCACATAGCTCACTTAATATCCCAATTAGGTCACACCAATACTAATTATATTTTAATCCCACATATTTTTATTAAACCCAAAACTCTAGTTTGCAAAATTACATAATTTGGACAATTTAGGAGCAACAATTAGTAACTTAACAATCTAGATTAGATTTTACATGCCTTGATGTGTTAAGCTACACTTTAAAACCATGAACAATTGATAAAAACCCTAACTTGATTTCAACCCTTCACTTGAGATTTCAACTTGAATTTAAAAACCCTATTTAAAATCACAATAACTTAAATTGGAGGAATTAATCAACACATGACCATAGGGTTAAGATTTTATACCTAACAATTTGTAGATCCCACTTACAAACTAGCCTCCTAAATTAGCTTCCAAGCTCCAAGATCCATGCTTGAATGGCCAAGGAAAAATGGGTAAGGATTCAATTAGAAAATTAGTGAGGTTTTAATTGATTTTTCATGGAATTTTTTGTGGAATTCGGAGATGAGATGAGACGAGGAACTGAGGGGAGGGGGCTGCAGGAATTTCAGCAGTGAGAGGGAGAGAAGAGGTGTGTGGGTGTGTGGCTAAAAGTCCAAGTCAAACTCTCCCCATTAAATATTAATTAAAACCCATGCCTTCATCTCTATTCTATTCTTTTCCTTCTAATTTCTTTTCTCTTTAATGAAGTGGGGCAAATGAGTGGGGATTGGGAGGCTGCCAAGGCTGCTGGTTCGGCCAATAATGGTGAGTGGAGAGAGAGTGAGGTGTATGTGTTGTAGTGAATTCACTCAAGTCAATTAAAACCCATACCTCTTTAATTAATCTATTCATTCTTCTCTTCTTTTTTTTCTTTTGTGAGAAGTGAAGTGAGGGAATTTAGGGATGCTGTTGGTGTGGGCTCGGCCAAGCTTGGGAGCGGGGGGGTATTTGGGTGAGTGAGTGAGGAAATTTCTAAGTAAAGAAAACCCAAATCAACATGCTACATACCCCTTTGTTTATTACATTTTATTTAAACTTTTTCTTTAACTTTCTAGAACCATCTTGACAATTTCTTTCATTTCAAAGACAACACGTTACATTCTGGTTTAATGTGCCGTGATGCACAAAAACTTGTATTAACCCATTTTAATTTTTAATTATCACTAATTAAATGTATTAGTGAAAGCTTAAAATAATATTAAAAATAATTAATTACGAAAAATATTTTAGTAAACTAAAAATTTACAAGCGACCAATTAAATACCAAATACTAGCAATTACATTGCTAGAATAGGTATATTTAATTCTATGTGGAAAAATAATTATTTCCAGGTTTTTACGGAAAACACCAGTTATTTTACCGATAATCGGAAATTTCACCTAAACGATTTTCAAAACGTTACATATGGTGGGTAACCTCAGGCGTCCGAGAGGTACTCCGGTATCCTCAAAGACGGTGACAGGGAGGTTCTTGTTTACCCAGACTTGACACTACTGTTGTTCCAGACTATGAGACCCGGCAGGAGGATGATTGTAGCGTCGTTCTAAACTATCTTTAGAAGTGCACGTGTATATGACTCTGCCAGAGGGTTGTTATAGTCAGTGGGAGCAGCGGAAGTATAGTGGACAAGTAGCTTATGTCTATTTGTAGACTAAAGCAA
This sequence comes from Agapanthus africanus, assembly GCA_030015575.1. Classification (NCBI taxonomy): domain Eukaryota; kingdom Viridiplantae; phylum Streptophyta; class Magnoliopsida; order Asparagales; family Amaryllidaceae; genus Agapanthus; species Agapanthus africanus. The sequence continues at coordinate 553,565,880 of CM057339.1, forward strand.
GTATAGTGGAGATAGATCATCTATTTTTGATGTGACGGTCATAGGATTTGACTTCATCAGAATTGGAGATGGATCTGTTAAGAAGGTAGTAGGGTGTGATGTCCTGATATTTGGATGACATGCACATTATAGGAAGTGAAATTCCTATACTACGATCGGTTATACTGTGGTTGTCACACAGTGGTTTCTCCACATATGATATGGATATAATATCAGGCATTCTGGTTACTAGATCTATGGTTTTAGATCTAGATTTGGGTAGTTTCCCAATCTGGGTACTTAGACAGTATTCTAAAGGTGTTTTAGAATGAACGACTCCTGGCATGGTGGTGTACCTGCAGGTGATGGAGTCACCCTCTCTAAAGGTGTCTTACAGACTAAAGGGGAGAGGGATGTGCATGATTGGCATATCACTTGCTTAGGCAATTGAGTCAATCATGAGATGTCAAGTACCACACCAGATATTATTTTTGCACTAGTTGCGATAAATTTATATTAATCCAATCCTGTAGAAACGTTCGGAAGTAGTTTTAGAACATAAGTGGATGTTCAAGAGATATGATAACGGCAGCCTCCTTTATGAGACGGTTATCATTCCAGGCTTTCAAGGTGACTTGGATGACAGAGTGACTGTCAGAGTTATAGGTTTCCCTCTTTTGAAGGGAAGTTGTTTGGACAGGTGGTCCAAACGGATACTGAGGGAGACAAGGCGCAAAATACTGATTAAGTTCAGTGGACAATACAGTCTAAGAAGTTTACTGGATTTGGAGTTCATTTGTGAACTGCGTCTCATCAGATATCCAGACATATTCTAAGACAGGTATTGCTCAATTCAGGAGATGGCTTTCTGTTAGTGCATGATGCATGCTCCCACAACTCTTGTGAGGCAACGGAAGTGATAAACAAAAAATTTCTGTGCATACAACACACACATCTACCAAGATATAGTCTAAACCACAACTAGTGAACCCTAACTAGAAATCTTATTTACTATGTTAGGGGTTATACCTTGATGATCCGGTCCTTCGGGTCTTCTTTGATGAACTCCTTGGCTCCTTGGACATTGCCAATGCGCTCGATCTCCGGCCACCCCAAGACTTAGATGATCCACCCGAGAGTTATCGTGCAAGCTAGAAACTCTTCACAAGAGTTTAACCTAAAGACCAAGTTTGCTAGAAGAGGTCACTAGGATTATATAGAGATTAGCGTATTGGATTAACTTAAGGTCCTAAGCTTTAGATTCACATCACATGTGAGGGTTAAAGCTAGGAAGAAGAAGGGGGAGAGAAGAAGGAGAGAGAAAGTGTTTGTGATAATGAGAGAGTTCAAGCTTGAGAAAATGATATATTGCAAATGAAATAATTGAAGCATATAATATAAAATTAGCACCATGCTTCAATAGTAATTCCAAAACAATATAAAATTAAACAACCCATTCTTGCAACGATGCTTGGACTTTCTTATCCACCTCATTTATTTATTTTCATAAAATAAATAATGTCATTATGAGGTGGCACCTTCTAGAAGGTATTCTTGTAACAATTATAATAAAACCCCTCCTCCGTATACCGTATACCGTATACCATATACCCGTATCCGAATTCCGAAAAATACGAATACCATTAATCAAATAATATAATACCGGTATCCGGCTTAAACCAAAGCCTACCAGTATTATCCTTCCGATTATTATTCCTGTAACAATTACACGAACATAATCGAAACCCTATCGTAACACCTCACGGCTGCCGTAACAACTTATGGTCTCTACATCTTTCGCCTGAACGAGGGAACCCTCTGTGTGGGACTCTAAAGACTCGACAGTACGCTGACAGTGGGTTTAACCACAAGCACGTCAGCGGCACTAGTTGTGCATAACGGCTACCCAGGTACATGACGAAAAGGTGGCCGACGAGCGAACTCATCACAACCCCAACGAGCCTGCAAGCAACACTTACCGTACAGTCCGGTCTCTTCGTCTGATACGTCGCATATGAAGTCTAGGGGTGGTAAATGTCAGACCCCAGTAACTTTATAAGTCATGCTGATTTATGGCCCATAACGGTTCGAGAAACTACTGATAACACTTATCAGTAAATCTCAAGAACCCTGGCTAGGGATTTGATGTTATGGCCGATCAAGCATAGCGCGACATCAACTCCCTATACCGGGAGAGACGAAACCCCTCCTATCGCTCACTTCCCTCCATGCGATTCGGGACTGTACCTAAAATCCACCTGTTTGCACGACTCGGCAGAGCCGCGGTAGGGAGGAAATCAAAGCACAGTGGGAATCACACAAGACACTATGACGATCATGGGTCTACAGACTAACTTGTACAAGTGTCGCCAGAGAACTGCTATCTGATAATAGGTATATATACCATCTAGGAGTTCTCGACGAGTCCTGTTCAGTGTACACATTCTCCAATGAGCACCTGTGTACAATCTTTGATGTCAAACACCAATGGTTGTGGAATCAACCATCGCCCCCAGGGTCAGGAAATGTACACACTAGTCTAATCTTGTAATATCGATGCCATGTCTCGATATACCCTCGACTAGGAACTATTAAAGGATATGCTTATAGACTTTCCAGGCCCCACTAGTATGATCTCATCATAACCCTGGTAGTCAAGCATAATCCTAAAGGCTTCATCAACATGCATATAAAGATATGAAATATAACACAACACAACACATGTTAAGATAAAGATAAACCAGATAGCATACTATCATTTCGAGCAAAGATTGTTTCTGTACATATACATGCCTAGCATCCTATATAATACAGGCCTCTAGGGCATACATATCTAACAATCTCCCACTTGCACTAAGGCCTGTAGTTGATGCAATAAGTACCCACTGTCTGTACTAGAACCAGTTGCCGGCATACCGCATGCCCAACAGCTCGAACAGTTTCTCAAACTGGACTTGAGGGATGGCCTTCGTGAATGGATCTGTTGTGTTGTCTTTCGTGTCTACTCTACGTACCTCGATGTCCTGGAGATCCACTATCTCCCTGATGAGGTGATACCGCCTCAAGATATGTATGGATTTCTGATGGGACCTCGGTTCCATTGCCAAAGCCATGGCTTCATTGTTATCGTAATACAGAGGTATTGGATTAGCAATGGATGGAACCACTTCAAGTTCGGAAATGAACTTCCTCATCCATACTGCCTCTTTTGCAGCATCATTAGCAGCAATATACTCAGCTTCCATCGTGGATTCAGCGACGGTATCTTGTTTGGAACTCTTCCAACATACCGCCCTCCCGTTTAGGGTAAATACAAACCCTGAGATGGACTTACTATCATCCTTGTCGCTCTGGAAGCTAGAGTCGGTAAAGCCCTCCATTTGGAGATCTCCGTTACCATACACCAAGAACATTTCTTTATTTCTTCTCAAGTACTTCAGAATGTTCTTCACAGCAGTCCAGTGTTTCTTCCCTGGGTTGGATTGATACATGCTTACTGCACTCTGTGCATAAGCTACATCTGGGCGAGTACACAACATCGCATACATTATAGATCCTACTACTGAAGAGTAAGGAATAATGCTCATAGGAGCCCTCTCCTCATCAGTCTTTGGAGACATCTCTTTGGAGAGGGTGATCCCGTGACAAGCGGGTAAATTACCCCTCTTGGAATCTTCCATACTAAACCTCTTTAGTATGGTGTCAATGTATCTCGATTGGGACAATCCCAATAATATCTTATATCTATCTCTATAGATCTTAATCCCTAGAATGTACGAGGCATCGCCCAGGTCTTTCATGGAGAACCTCTGCGATAAGAATAGTTTGACCAATTGTAGCATAGGAATATCATTTCCTATCAAGAGAATGTCGTCCACGTACAATATGAGGAATGTAACAGTACTCTCTACAATCCTTTTATAAATACATGGTTCATCCACATTTTTGATAAAACCAAACTCTTTGATTGTATCATCAAAGCAGATGTTCCAACTTCGTGATGCCTGCTTTAATCCATAGATGGATTTAAGCGGCCTGCATGCCTTTCCGCTTCTCCCACTATCAATGAAGCCTTCTGGCTGATCCATAAAAACGCATTCTCCTAAATCATCATTTAGAAATGTCATTTTAACATCCATCTGCCATATCTCATAATCATAGTGAGCAGCTATAGCAAGCAGGATCCGAATGGATTTGAGCATCGCGACTGGTGAAAAGGTTTCATCATAGTCCAAGCATGGTCTTTGACGAAATCCTTTTGCTACCAGCCTAGCTTTATAGGTCTCCACATGACCATCCACACCGATCTTTCTTTTAAAGATCCATTCGCACCCTATGGGTTTTACTCCAGAAGGTGCAACCTCCAAAGTCCATACTTTGTTGGTGTGCATGGATTCCATTTCGGATCTCATGGCATCTAGCCACTTCACTGAGTCACCACTCGTGATAGCTTGCTGAAAACTAGTAGGGCCATCATCATCCATGATACAATCTTCTCTATCACCATCAATTAGAAAACCGTAGTATCTATCAGGTGGGCGAGAAGTCCTACTAGATCTACGGAGTGGCTGAGGTTCGTCAGGTTCTATTTGTAACACTTTGAATTTCGTTTAGGTAATTTTTCGATAATCGGTAAAATAATCAGTATTTTCCCGTAAAATGTAAAAATAATTTTTTTTCATTATTGGCCTAATTATACAAAATTTTGATAAGAAATTGCTAGGAATTGGTTAATTAATTGTCACTTAAAAATTTCTAGTCATTTAAAAAAATTTCCTTAATTAATTATTTTTAATATTATTTTAAGATTTTAAATATACATTAAATTAGTAATAAATAAAAATTTAAATGGGTAAATTACATACTTAGGAACCATTATAAACTAAAATCTAGTGGTAACAAAAATGTTAGCAATACTTTCCAAGATTGTAGTTTCAATGGTTTAAAAAGGAAATTAAAATGAAATTTAAATAAGGATATGATGTGATATGCATTTATTACACATGAGAGAGTGTTTTTATGTAGAATTTGTAAGTCTATGTAACCCACCCCGGTACTTAAGGGGAGGCAGAAAGAGTAAAAATCAAATTTTTGTCACAAGGGAACATAGACTAACCATGAAGGATCTTTGCTAAACAAAAACTAACAAACTAAGTACAAGTTCTAGCTACTAGGTAAGATGGTTATACCTAGTTCTTGAACTCCTTCTCTTCTTGTTGTGGTCCTCCTTGTTGCTAGCTCCTTGGAGTGGTGTAGACGGCTCCTCCTCTTCGTCTTTTCTTTGCCGAAAAAAGATCCACCCGAAGGCCTCTACCTTGAGCTCCTACCTCAACCAAGAAGTAACTAGAGTGCTTGGCTTGCTAGATTAAGAACTCTAGAATTAGAAGAGAGGTGTTTTGATGGTTTTATCTCATAAAGCTCATGTTTTTCAACTCATGAAACAAGAGAGCTTTGAGAGAGAGGAAGAGGGAGAGCAATGCAAGAGAGAGGAAGAGCATGAGAGAATGAGGGTCTCATCTTTTCAACCTTTCTCTCATATGAGAGATATATGAGAATAATAATAATAATTAAGATAATTGTGATGGTTAGTTGATTTGACCATTACCATATCACATTTAATGCTAATGCAAGCTTCAAGAAGCATCTTTTGCAAAAGAAAATATCAAGGTCAACAAAAGTCAACAAGTCAAATGGTCAACCCAACCATAACCATGGCACAATTATCCTTAATTAATATTATTAACCATATTTCTCATTCTCATTAGGGTTTAGAAAAAAGTCAACGGTCAAAAACCCTAATGAGGTTCCTCTGCCTCTGTCAACTGTGCATACACACCCGCATCCGTGTTCCGAGGAACATGAATGCAATGAGACAAAACCAATCCCAAAACAAATACTAGGATCTGGCTTAAACCAAAGCCCGCTAGTAATAACTGCCCGGACACCAAACGTGCACAAGTGCGCGTATGTGAACGAACCCCGTCGTAAAACCATACGACCTCTACTCTGTTTTGCCCAAAGGTGAACAACCCTCTGTGTGGGACTCTAAAGACTTGACACTACGCTGGCAGTGAGTTTAACCACAGGCCGCAAGCGGTACTAGCTGTACGTAACGGTCCCCGGGTAGATGCCGATAAGAAGACCAATGAGGTGAACCCATCCGAACTTCTACTGAGCCTGAATGTAACAATCTCAGTACAGTCCGGTCTGTTCGTCTGAGAGTATCGCATGTCGGGCCTAGGGGCGGTAAACGTCAGTCCCCTAATAGCGGTACAAGTCGTGTCGGAGTGTATCCCAGAACACCCTGAGAAACTACTGGAAACACTACCAGCAAATCTCGCTTGCCCTGGCCAGGGACTTTGTGTAATGGCTCTCCTAGACACAACGCGATATCAACTCCCAATACCGGGAGAGACGAATCTTGTCTAACCATCACTGCCTCCAAGTGCTTCGGGGCTCCACCCAACTGCTACCTGTTTGTACGACTCATTTGAGCCGTGGTAGGGTAGAAATCTAAGAACAGTGGGAACACACTCAAGGCGAAGTGACAGTGTCAAGTCAACGGACTAAGCTGCACTCATGTCACCTGGGAACTGATAACTAACGATAGGTATAATACCAACCAACGGTTCCCAGCGAATCCTGTCCGGTGTACTCATAACCTAACGAGCACCCGCATACTATCTCCAGTACGACGTACTAATGGCTGTGGGACAGACCATCTCCCCTGCTGGGATGAGAAGCGCATGCTCTAGTCTACTCCAGAGTATTGATGCCCCGTCTCGATAATCCTACGACTAGGGACCTGTATAAGGATGTGCTTGTAGATTACCCAGCCCCCACTAGTGTGACTGCCATCACAACGCTGGTAATCAAGCAAAGATCCTAAGGGCTCCACTAATATGTATAAGCGATATGCTAAAAGAAACACATGCACATATTTAAGTAGAAACAAACCAAGTAGCATATTACCATTTTGAGCAAGATTGTCTATACAACTGTGAATATCCCAAGCTTCCATTAAGTAATATACAAACTAGTATGATACAGTAATGGCCTCTAGGGCATATACACTAACAATCTCCCACTTGTACTAAGGCCAGGTACTGGCGTATCGAAGACCTATCATCTCGATCAGCCTCGAACTGAGTCTGGGGTATGGCCTTCATGAATGAATCTGCAGTGTTATTCTCCGAATCTACTCTCTTCACCTCGATCTCCCAGCGATCTACGATCTCCCTGATCAGGTGATACCGCCTCAAGATGTGTCTGGACTTCTGATGGGACTTGGGTTCCTTCGCTAAAGCTATAGCATCGTTGTTGTCGCAATACAGCGGTATTGGATCAACAATGGTTGGAACCACCTGAAGCTCTGTGAGGAACTTCTTCATCCAGACAGCTTCCTTTGCGGCATCGCAAGCAGCTATGTACTCCGCTTCCATAGTTGAGTCAGCAATGGTTTCCTTCTTGGAGTTCTTCCAGCAAACCGCCCCTCCATTGAGGGTAAAGACATAACCCGACATGGACTTGGAGTCATCCTTGTCACTCTGAAAGATGGAGTCAGCAAAGGCCTCGATCTGGAGGTCCTTTCCGCCATACACCAAGAACATCTCCTTAGTCCTTCTCAGGTACTTGAGAATGTTCTTTACTGCTATCCAGTGTTTCTCCCCTGGGTCCGACTGATGCCGGCTTACAACGCTCAATGTGTATGCTACATCTGGTCTGGTACACAACATCGCATACATTATAGAGCCTACCGCAGATGCGTAGGGTATAGATGACATGCGAGCCCTTTCCAAATCAGTCTTGGGAGACATCTCTTTGGAGAGGGTGATTCCGTGACAAGCCGGTAGATTATCGCGCTTTGAATCTTCCATACTGAATCATTTCAGTATGGTGTCGATGTACCTGGACTGCGAAAGTCCTAACATCCTCTTAGATCTATCACGATAGATCTGGATCCCCGGAATGTAGTTGGCATCGCTCATGTCCTTCATGGAGAACCTCTGTAACAAGAATCCTTTGACTGACTGTAGCATAGGAATGTCATTTCCTATTAGGAGAATGTTATCCACGTACAAGACGAGGAATGCCACAGTTCTCCCTACAATCTTACTGTAAATGCATGGTTCATCCGGATTTTTGATAAAGCCGAATTCTTTGACAGTATCATCAAAGCAGATGTTCCAACTCCGCGATGCCTGCTTCAGTCCATAAATGGACTTAAGAAACTTGCACACTTTACCGCTGCTCCCACTCTGAATGAAACCCTCCGGATGATCCATATAGACGCACTCTTCCAAATTTCCATTTAGAAAAGTCGTCTTTACGTCCATTTGCCAGATCTCATAATCGTGGAAGGCAGCAATGGCAAGAAGGATCCGAATGGATTTGAGCATAGCCATTGGAGAAAAGGTTTCGTCATAGTCCAAACCAGGTCTTTGGCGAAAACCCTTTGCAACAAGTCTAGCTTTATAGGTTTCAACCTGCCCATCTACACCAATCTTCTTTCTGAAGATCCATTTGCAGCCTACAGGTTTTACCCCTTTCTGGAGCAATGTCCAAAGTCCAAACCTTGTTGGTGTACATGGACTCCATCTCGGTCCGCATTGCATCCAGCCAATTTACTGAGTCACCGCTCTGAATGGCTTGCTGGAAGCTAGTAGGCTCATTATTTTCAGTGATGCAATCCTCTCGATCCCCGTCTATGAGAAAACCGTAGTATCTCTCGGGCGGATGAGACTGCCTACTACTTCTGCGGAGTGGCGCTGGGATGTCCGGTTCTCCTGAAACTTCTGGTTCTACCAAGCTTTTAGTAATAGCTTGCGGTTCTAGAATTTCTTCCAGTTCTATTGCGCTCCCACTTATCTGATTTTCTAAAAACTCAGTTTCTAAGAAGTGGGCATGCTGAGAAACAAAAACCTTATGTTCCTCTGCGGAATAGAAAAGATACCCCATGGAGTTCTTGGGGTATCCCACAAACTTACACAGTACTGAGTGTGCCTCGAGCTTGTCCGCATGCTGCCTCTTTATAAAAGATGGACATCCCCATGTCTTAAGATACTTAAGACAGGGTTTCTTCCCACTCCATATCTGATATGGAGTGGTAGGCACAGTCTTGGTTGGAACCTTGTTCAAAAGATATGCAGTTGATTCTAGTGCATAACCCCAGAAAGATCGCGGTAACTCAGCCTTACTCATCAAAGAACGAACCATATCCAATAGAGTTCGATTCCGCCTTTCAGATATACCGTTGTGTTGTGGTGTGTATGGAGGAGTAAGCTGAGAGAGAATTCCATTCTCTTTTAAGTAGTCCAGAAACTCGGCACTCAAGTATTCACCACCTCGATCAGATCTCAGTATCTTGATACTTTTGCCTGTTTGTTTTTCAACTTCATTCTTGTATTCCCGAAATTTCTCAAAGGCCTCGGATTTATGCTTCATCAGGAAGACATGTCCATACCTAGAGAAATCATCCGTAAAAGTAATGAAGTATGAATAACCACTTCACGCATGTGTAGACATTAGACCACACACATCACTGTGTATGAGTTCTAAGAGCTCGCTCGCTCTTACTCCGTGTCCAGTGAACGGAGTCTTTGTCATCTTTCCCATGAGACAAGATTCACAAGTAGTATAAGACTGATACTCGAACGGATTCAAGTATCCCTTTTTATGTAACTTTGTTAACCGTGTCTCATTAATATGACCCAGTCTACAATGCCATAAGAAAGCCTGATTTGTGTCCGGAGACTTTCTTTTAAGTGTGTTCTGGACACTGAAAACTTGAGCTAGATTTAATACGTATATTCCGTTTTCTAATGTACCTGACCCAATCAGAACTTGATTTAGGTGGATGTGGACCACATCGCTTACAAAAGTAAAATCATATCCTTCCTTAGAAAGTAAGGATACAGATATGATATTACAAGCCATACTAGATACATACAAACAGTTACGCAGAATCAATATCTGCCCACTTGTCAATCCAAGGTGATATTCCCCTACGGATTCAGCGTCCACGCTCATTCCGTTGGCAACCCTGAGAGTTATATCACCTATCCTGATAACTATACGGTTTCTCAAAGCCTGTAATGAATTACAGATGTGAGATCCTGATCCGGTATCCAGTACCCAGGAAGTAGGGTTAATTGACATACAGTTTTCTATTACAAACACACCCGAAGCCGAAGCCACAACATGCTTCGAATCCTGGCTACTGGCTTTGCTAGCCCTGCAATCCTTCTGCCAATGTCCTTTCCCGTAATAATAGGAACGTCCCTCCTTTAATATATCCAGTCCCGAATCTTTTGCCCTTCCCTTTCCTTCTTCTTCCAAGGTTTCCTTCAGGGTATAATTAGAGGACAGAGACTGTAGAATCAAGTCAGTATTTGACCCGTTCTTCAACGTGGTCTTCAGGTCCGTGAGCTCATCAAAATAGCTAGTCTCTGTAAGGACGTTGTCCCCTACAGATGACCCGAAAGCCAACCTCACTTGAAGCAATTCGTTCGAGGTCTCATATCTTGCGATACGAGATTTGATCAGTCGAAAATATTGCATTTTTAACACATCAATTTCCCTACCATTTGCACTCATCTAAAGGTGTTCGGTATTAATATAGCATATATTAGCAAAACGTCTGTAAAATACCAAATAACATGTGTTATATATTATAACCGACATTTTGAGGGAAATTGAGTGTTTATCATTGCATGCATCATCTTTGTATAGCGCAACACTTGTCTCGAGAATTTGTGCAAGAAATTCCAAGAAAAGAGCCGAGACTGCAAAATGTGCTGATAAAAATACGCCAAGTCCAAGACTTGTGATCTGACAGTGATATAGAAAGAACTATGAGATTCCACACATCAGAAAAGTGTTACAAGGTCAGCACAAGAATACCACAGAATTTCCATGCAGCGAAGCCATCAATGGGCCGCGGATCCGCGGTCAGAAGGGCCTTCCCGCGGCGGATCCGCGACCACGAAATGATGACGTCAGCAGTTTGACTTCTCAGACTTCTTATTTCAAGGTCCAAACTCATTCAAGCCACTGCAAATTCCAGAGAACTCCAGAAGCTTCTGTCCCAACAGCCAAGCTTCTTGTACAAGATAATCACCTCCAAGCTTCTCATATAAGCTAACTAACTAACTCTAGAAGTTTCTACCTAACTACCAAGCTTGCAAGTGAAGCTAAACTAAACCTAGCTTTTAAAGGAAGCTAATCCTAATCAAGGCTATAAAAAGGACCCAAAGGCTTCACTCTCGAGGTTGTTGAATGGTTGTTGAAAATTGAGCCAAAATCCCACAAGTTGAGTGACACAACTTGTGCATTCAAACCCTAATCCAAATCCAAAAGCCAAATTCAAGATCTCCGAGTACAAATCAAGCAAGAAGCCTTCAACCTTTTAGAAGCGACGCCGGTGTTCAATCGAGCAAGTGATCCAAGACAATCCGTGACTCACGGAGACGGTGCGGAGCTAATTCGACGATCGAGTTCTTTCCTCAATTTCTTGTAGTTCTTGAGCGAATTATAACGGAATTGTTGAATAATAAAAGGTGAAATTTCTTTATCTTGATTTTCTTTATATTTGAGCGTTATGATGAGATCTCAATTCTTGATTGTTTTCTTTGTTATAATAAAAACTCCGCTCGTGGAGGAATCGAAAAAATTGATAGATGACGATGATTAAATTCTTGAACGATTCTTAAGTCTTATGAGTTTTATAAACTCTAGTAGATTGAATCATCGACAATCTAGTTTCGAGTGAAATGCTTTCTTGAATGTTTTTGCTCTTAATTAGAGATCGACGATTGGTGTGCTAATTTGTTCGTTTTTGAAATTTGAGTTGAAAAATTTATTCCATCAAAAATTTTAGATCAAAATTCGCACAAACACTAAACGATTTGTTGTGATTTGTTACAAGGAAATCTGGAATTTGTGGAGCGAGAGGAAAAATTTTCAGAATATTCCAGAGAGTGCAGTAAGTGAACAGTAGCAGCCTCAAGAAATTCTGTGCAGTGATCAATCTACCACACCGCGGATCCACGGCCATTGTATGCTCATTACGGCGGTTCCGCAGCCATCCTAGGTACTTGTTGTGCCAAATTTTCTCAGGTCCTCTCTGACTTTCTTATCTCTTCCTCGATCTGCTCCATTAACCAATTTCTGCATGTTTCTTTGCAAAAATTCGCAGCGCCGCAAAAAATAAAAATTGTGCGTGTTTGATCCTGGTTGTTTGCATTTTTAATACGGAAATTAAGGGGCAATGAACAAATTCAGATTAGGTGGGGGGTTCATTACCCTTCCTAAGCCCCAAAAATCACAAAACTGCATCCGCGTCACCCTCATTAACAAAAAAATATCTAGACATGACTCTAAGGACCGTCGCGCTCACTTAGGACAGGAGAAGGTCGTGGGTAATCTATTGCTTATCCGCGTTTCTTTTGTAGTGTCTAAGAAAAGTGTGTCTAAGGCAAGTGGTTACTTAATTAAGCTCACTACTTACGTAGTGGAGAACCTCCCACTTACCTGGCACTTACCTGGCCACAGGAGAGACAAAGAGGCAGTAGAGGATTGATCCTGCGATTTGTCTTCTGGCAGTTAGGAGCGGTCTAGAGTCTTGACCTAGGTGACCATTAGACTTAGGGTTGCTTGTGCATTTGTTGTGATTTGCATTTTTTCAAAAATCCGTATCTTTTTCAAAACAAACACCAATCCACATTTTCCTTAATTATCTTAACGCTGCCACTTGTGCTAAACCCTTTAGTGCATGCTCGGCTGGACACGGGATTCTAGTGCCCGTCTTGTCCGTGTTCCTCTCATCGACTCCGAAGTCGGTAATTCTACGTCTACCTCTTCTTTACCCACCACACCCACTTCGTGTAAGTCTACGCTAGCGCCCCGGCCGTCTACAGAAGCCAAATGCGGAACAAAAAACTTTTAACTGGCGCTATCGTATACTTTAACCCGGATCTGCCATTATTGCTAAACTAACAAACTGTAAAGAGTGTAGAAAGGTTATACCGAACGATCCGAGTCCTTCGTTCTTTAACCATCATCCCACGCTCCGTTGCGGCTGCTCCGATCTCTTCGATCTCCGATCTGCTCGTCCAGGTGGCACCACGTCTCTGATTCTTTAAACGGGCTCCCGCCACTGACTCGAGGCAACTCGGTCGTCAAGTTTGCTAAAAGAGACGACCAAGAATTATGTAGAGAATGAGTAGATGACTTTGTCTCACTTCGTCCAAGTCCGTGGACGATCGGTAAATGAAGTTGCCGAGGGAATCGGGTGATGGAATGAAATGAGATGTGAATTCCATACACCCCAAAATCTATCATAATCTTTTCAAGTGAAAACTCAAGTGAGATCGATCAAGAGAGGAGGGGGAAGGGGCCGGCCATATATATGGAGAGGGGGGGTGAGTGTAGGAGGAGGGGAAGGTAACCATAAGCAAAAGATCATGAACAAATATCCTTAGCTAAACAAAATGCTTTAATGTTAAAGCATGAGTCATAAACCTAGTCATCATGCATTAATGAACCATTAAATGCATCCAATGAAAACTCAACACCAATTAATCCTAGTCACCTCATCTAGATGCTTCTAGAACACTGACTCACCTCAACTGAAGAAAAGATAAATCCGTCTTTAACCGAATGTTAAAAGACGGCTGATAGAAAACTGGAAACTGGCAACTTCCAAAAGTGATCCTGAAATGACTTTCAGGATAACCCCGAAACTGTATAAATATACCCGCATTTGTATTACGACCGAATACAAATGCAACTGAGACAAAGATATTATACCTACTCAATATAATACTCGGATCCGGCTTAAACCAAAGCCGACCAGTATCATCTGCCCGAAAAATAACACGTGCGTAAACGCACGTGCATTTTCCGAACCCTGCCATAAAACCATACGGCCTCTACAACGTTTCGCCCGAACTTTGGAAACTGTCTGTGGGGGACTCTAATGACTCGTCAGTACCCTGGCAGTGGGTTTAACCACAAACCGTCAGCAGCACTAGCAATGCGTAACGGCTGCCCATGGACTGACCTCAAGGGAGGCTGGTGAGCGAACTCATCCAGAAACCCTACTGAGCCTAACAGTGACAATGTATATACAGTCCGGTCCGTTCGTCTATGAGTATTGCATATCTGCCTAGGGGGCTAGTAACGTCAGACCCCCAATAGCAGTATAAGTCGTGTCGGAGTGTAGCCCAATAACACCCTGAGATACTACTGGAGTACCTACCAGTAAATCTCCTGCCATGGCCATGGACTTTGTGTAATGGCTCTCCAAGATACGGCACGACCTCGCCCCCAATACCGGGAGAGACGAATCCCCTGCTGATCCGCTCACGTGCCTCCATATGGCTCGGGACTGTACCCAAAAGCTATCTATTTGCACGACTCCTTTGAGCCGTGGTAGGGTAGAAATCAAAGCACGGTGGGAACTCACACGAGACAAATGACGACCTCAGGTCAATGAACTAACCTGTACACATGTCACCAGGGAACTGCTATCTGACGATATGTATAATACCAACTAGCAGGTTCCCGGCGAGTCCTGTCCGGTGTACTCATAACCCAATGAGCACCTGTATACATCTTAGGTGATCCAACTGACACCAGTGGCTTGTGAGACCGGCCACCGCCCCTCGTCGGGGTCTCAACTGTACACACTAGTCTACTCCGGAGTATCGATGCCCTGTCTCGAAACTCCCACGACTAGGGACCACAATTAAGGATATGCATATAAACCACCCAACTCTCACGTATATGATCGCCATCATACTGTTGGTAGTAAAGCAAGATCCTAAGGGCTCTATCAAAGTGTAACATGTAATCAGTCACCTGAACATGTACACGACTGATAAAGGCAAACCAAATAGCATACTATCATCTTGAGTAAGACTGTCCTACCGGTATAGGTCCTCCGCAATCATTGCAATCACGTACCTGCGATCCAATAATTGACTATGAGGGCACTATCTCCAACAATCTCCCACTTGCACTCAAGGCTAATTATTGCGATGTCGACTACTCACAGCCCGTGTGAAACCGAACATCCAACTCCTCTACTAATCAGTATCACAAAGCCCGTTTGTAAAACTATTGTGTTCGAGAAATAGCCTTAGTGAGTGGATCCGCCTAGAAGTTTCTTTCTATATCTCTCTTAATCTCAAGTTCGCGGAGAAAGCCATCTCCCGAAATGAGTAATACCTGTCTTAGAATATGTCTGGATATCTGATGGGACCTAGTTCATAAATGAACTCCAAATCCAAACTTCTTAGACTGTATCGATCACTGAACCTAATCAGTATCCGGCACCATGCCACCCACAGTATCCTTTTGGACCACCTGTCCATAATAATGTCCCTCGTCAGAGGGAAAACTATAACTCTGACAATCACTCTGTCAACCATGTCACCTTTAAAGCCTGGAATGATAATCGTCTCCCGAAGGAGGCTGACGTCATCAAATCCGTAGAACATGTACTTATGTTCTAAAACTGCTTCCTTATGTTTCTCCATGATTGGATTAATACAAACTTATTGCATCTAGTGCAAAAACAACATCTGGTGCGGTACTTGACATCTCATGATTGACTCAATTGCCTAAGCAAGTGATCTGCCAATCATGCACATCCCTCTCCCCTTTAGTCTATACGACACCTTTAGAGAGGGTGACTCCATCACCTGCAGGTACACCACCATGCTAGGAGTCATCTATTCTAAAAACCATTAGAATACTGTCAAAGTACCCACATTGGGAAACTACCCAAATCCAGATCTAAAACCATAGATCTAGAAACCAGAATGTCAAATATTATATCCATATCCTTTCTGGAGAAACAACTGTGTGACGACTACAGTACAACCGATCGTAGTATAGGAATTTTACTTCCTACTCTGTGTATGTCATCCAGATACCATGACATCACACCCTACTACCTCCTTAACAGATCCATCCCCTATTCTGATTGAAGTCAAAACCATGACTGTCATATCAAAATTAGATGATCTATCTCCGCTATAACTGCTCAAGTCTATAAATAGATATAAGCTACTTGCTGTAACATTTTCAAAAAAATAAAATATTAATTTTGGGAATTTTTATAATTTAATATTATTTTATTGATTATTTTAATATTAAATCTATATTTAATGCAAATAAATAGGAAAAATGTTAGAAAAATTATGAAAACTTATGGAAAATTCTAAAATGGGTTAATTATTGAAATTATGAAATTTTTAAGTTGTTGTGATCATTTTGACACTAATTTAGTGCTAATCGCGATTAAAATCGCTAATCGGGTTTTTCGGCAATTTTGCGCAAAAACTTGCACATATCACATTTTCTACACTTGTTCATTGTTTCTAGCCATGGATTCATTTGGGTTTACTATTCTTGTGAGAAGGTTTTGGATTTAAAAGAAAAGGGAAAAAAGAAAAAGAAATGAGAGTAGGTGAGAGAGAGGATGGACCATTGACTTGCAACCCTTAACCATTCTTCTCCCATCATTTTCATCCCTCATCTTCCTCCTCCTGCAGCTGCTGCTCCCTCTCCCTTCCTCCACCTTCAAGCCCTCTCTTCATCTCTAAAACATCACAAAAATCCCATGTCGGTTTCATTAAAAAGATGCGCAAGCTCGAGATCTACAAGATGGACCTAGAAAGCTTGGATTGTGGCCACTTGGGGCAACTCAAGAAAGTTCTTGAGTTGCCAATCAAGGTAATTTCTGAACCATAATCTTAGTTTTAGCTTTTCCTATACCCCTATGCAAGTTTTGAATCGATATTGTGTGATATTATGGATTTGATGAAAACCTAGTTAGGGTTTGAGGGAAATTGGTGTTATATTATGAAATTGAGCTCAGTAGAGGTCTTACCAACACCCTAGTGTTTGAATTGAAACCCAAAACCTGAAGCAAACACCAGAATACGGATTTTAGAAACCGATATCGGGAAAATTGTGTAATCTGTCACTGTTATTTGGAATCTGCTATCATACGAGGTATCCTAAAATAAAATTGAGTGGATAGTAGCATGTGCAGGCACCCAGGAAACTAACCCCAAAACCCTAGCCCCTAACTCTTCTTCCCGGCCGCCAAAACCTCCTTTCTGGCCGCAAATTGCGGCCAGACCAGAGAGGAATGTCCTCGTTTTGCGTGCCTGGCACCATTTCATCAATTCTTGGCCCTGGGTACTTCTAGTTTTGACAGATTCTTTCTAGGATGAAATCTGGGACATATATCCTAAGTTGTTGTTTTGGATTCGTATTTCCGTATTCCGTATTTTTAATTCTGAAATGGTGGAATGTGTTTTGCCTCGACTATTTTTCGTTTATACGACGATATAGAGGATTTATTGATGGTTTTGAAGGCGTGCCATAGGTTTTCACCTACAGGCCCCTTATCGTATCGTATTGGATTTAGTGTGTCGTTTCAAGTGTTGATTTGGTTTTGATGCGATGCGATACGTGTGATTTGTGTAGGTACACCGCGACGATCCGAGGCGATGCGGAAGATGACGGAGACATCGACACCGACTCACGGGTTACAGGTGAGTAGATTATATCTACAGGGGGAAGTCGGGTGGATGGCGTATAGCACCCCCGCAGTCCGTAGATAGATTATTATGTAGTTATTGTGATATAGGGTATTGTGGATAGTATAGGGTTAGAAGTGACTAGTGTAGTTCATAGTCGCGAACCCTAGGATAGAATTACACTTATACACACACCCTTGCTTATCACTTGTACTTGCACTGTGATTGACGATATGTGATGACTTTGGAGATGAGTCGATGATGTGGGCTTGGTGCCCTGGGATCGGTGATTTGATACGATTCATATGTGGGAGATGACTTGTGATTCTTGCGGGCTTGGGATATGTGTTTACCCCCGCATGCATACTTCTCTGATGGTATCGACTTGTACTAGACATAGAGTAGTACCCCCAGACTATATGATCTGATGATACTGATACCTGTTATGTGACGAGATAGTGAGTTGTTGACCCCTACCCAGCTATGGGGATGCCGTACGATGATTTACCGTACGAGCCGATATTGATGATAGATCCGCACTCATAACTCGAGGATATCTTACGATATGACATTGAGGCGGGATCACCGACTACATATCTTTATATATATACATTGACTCAGATTTAGGTGGTTTCTACAGCTACCCCTCCTGATTGACCTGTTACTTAGATGTAGTTTGCATAGTAGATACTTCACTGTGGTGTTGACTACTAGATATCTGCATTTTCCTGCTATTCGCATTGCTGGCATATGCTCATTATTATGCTATTATCATGATGTTAGGACACCAGCACCATTATCGATGATGCGTATGTTTCACGTACACTATTTGCCGGCTCACACACTTCATCATCGATAATTGCCATGCCACTACACTTTAGTACTATTGCATTCATGAGATGATTCTTCTTTCGACATATGCGCATTACTATTCCATGTTGCATGATTTCCGATATGATTACTGTTCTTTACATGTCACATACATCATGGATTGATTGTATAGCATATTGCATTGGATTTACTTCTCGATGTGGATTTTCATGTGATTTCTGGTTTTGAGGACCGTGGGATTATTTAATAAAAGATGCTCTTTATGAAAAACCCGGTACCTCGTGATATGATATTCGGTGCGTCCACCACGCATTTTCTCGGTGCTGAGACGTGTGCTTGAAACCCGATTCGAGGAGGTGATGTACCGTTTGCGGGTTCGTGGTGGGCCCGGTATGGTTCCCCTCGGCGAGATGATCGATGGGTTATGCCGATTGAGCCTGGAGGCGGGCGAGTACCTACCGGTGATTGTATTTGAGCTCGGCGGATATCCGGGGGATACCGCCTGGAGCTGAGAGATGGGCGTACTGCCGGGGGCCGACGGGCCGATACCGCAGACAGAGCCCAGAGATGGACATGGGTTGACTCGTACTGCCGGGGGCCGAGGGCCGATACCACAGACGGAGCCCCATATGGATGAGGATTTACGTGTCGATGCTTGGCACGGGTTTCATGATGAGTTTTCCATGATTTTGGTTATATCCTCATATTGCATACATGATGCTTGCTGTCAGTGGGTGACAGGTGGACGGGTTCCACAGATATACAGACTGGATTTACATTTATCTTACACCAATATTAGTGGTATGGGACGCTAATATATGTGTATTGATATCCTTGATAGTTCACCATATTTACTTCATGCAGACATACCTTATATTGATGACATGTTATTACCTGAGTACCTGGCACTACATACATGATTAGATGTTACCTTGCCACCTTATTACACTCAGATGCACTCTTGTGGATTATATTACTGATCGTTGACTTAGGTTTATGTCTTGCTTTCGGTTTCTGCTTGTAGATGTTTCTATTCACGAGTTGGCAACTCTCCCCAGTTGTACCACAGTTCTTGCAGGTTCTACCGTACAGGTTTCTTTGCGGCATTTCTGGCACACTACCCTCTTGCGGGTGATTTGCTTTGGTAGGTGGATTCTTTCGTATCAAGAATCACCATTGTATTTATTTATTTCATTGTATCTAGAAATTGTCCATCAACCAAAACTTGTATATCCTTTCAGACTTAGAGACAGTGTTGTATTATTCGACCTTAGAGTCGCGCTTAGTAGTATTGCGGTTTTCTTGCTACTTTTGAGCTTTCTTTTGGTTTTGATCCTCGCCACTTGGCGTTGTATATTATCCTATCATTGCGTGGTTGTGACCGTCGATTGACGAAGAGCTAGCTCCCGCTTGGGGATGCCTTTACCTTTTTATATATTGTTATTCATGTTGTACCCCATTCGGGGCTAGTTTTACAAAGGAAACTCTACCGAAATTTTTAGAAAAGACTTATTGTTTTCAAAACGTACCTTCGGCTTAGTTATTTAAAAACCTTGATTTCAAACCTGTATTTCTTCACTTCTTTAAACCAGTTTTCTTTATTTATCCTTCAAAATGGTTTTAGATTTCTGGGCTTTTGGCTTACTTGGATCAGATGGAGTCCTATAGGCTTCATATGGTTCAAGTGCCAGTCACGTGCTCTTTCGGGTCGTGACAAAGTTGGTATCAAAGCGCTAGGTTGACCTTGGTTCGAGTCTAAGTTTGACTATGTGGAGCCTAGGGAGTTATTTATATACGGAACTTAGGCTTGACCTTACAGAACTCAGACTTGGTCGAGGGGGTATTCGACCCGAACTTTCGTCGTATTAGGATGACCCTTGGTTGATGGATTAGGTGACTAAAGTAGAGTGACGTACCGTTGGTATGCTCCGCGGCATACTTACGACACGCCACTCCGCTTAAGGAACCTTAGGATGTACATATTCTTCGAGATCAGTGATTCTCTTCATATCCTGGATTATACATCCATTTGAGATTCCCGATTCTATTAGTTTCATGATCATACCTTCATTGATGCTGTTCCTTCCTATGGTCATGTATCCACTTTGGATCTGTTGTTTCCTTTCTTGCCACTGATGTGCTCTCTTTGATACTCGATTGAGGTTCATGTCACCATGTTTGAGCGCAGTTTGGGCTGCTGCTAGGGTTACGGCCGGTGTGAGCTCGTTTGGTACGAGGGCCGACCATTGTGTTTTCTGGTGACATGGGAACGTCTCGAGTTAGTGTTGGTGATTGTGACCTCTAGTGGAGGCGAGTGCTTGGTCTTGCACCGGATGATCGGGCCATTGTTAGAGCTACCAGTTGAGAGATGACTGTTGATGTACAGCATACCTCAGAGATTATGACGTCGCCTACCGTGCAGACAGATGGACCAGCTGTTGCTGAGATTGACAGGATGTTGCTTTCGGAGCTTACGAGCTGAGATTACCGGAGCTTTCAGGCAGATATGCGACAGAGGATAGTTAGTCTACCCGATTTGAGAGACGAAGGTGATTCGTCCGATTTTGCGCCAGAGCGGGCCCAGTTGAGTTGAAGATTTCCAGTGTGGAGAGTCTTACTCAGATCTAGAGCAGATCGACTCAGAGATGACCGCCAATGTGTTGCCTTTCCTGGAGGATTGAGGCGTTGTTCGGCGTACAGGCGTATGAGCCAGTTGCTGCTGCAAAGGAAGAGATATCGCCCAGATGATTGGAGCTACTGCAGCATGAGCATGTTCTTAGAGAGATGTTAGCGAGTTGCTAGTCACCGAGGATGGATGACTAGGACGTGTGGTGAGTTCGCTTACCCCGAGGCGAGGTCATCAGGTGGATTGATTCCAGCTAGAGACGACTTCACGCAGGTTCGTTGAGAGTCGATAGAGACGATCGAATGTCAGGAGCCTATTTTCCAAGTTTAAAGTATACGGAAAGACATGCAGGTGATTCTATGGACCCTCTAGAAGAATGAAACCCTAACTCGACTTAATGACCGTGTGACAGCCTTTGAACCTTAGGGTTTACGGCGGTTCCGCGGCGCCATTAGTGAGGCTTGGGTTTGCCCTTCTACGGCTGGACCACCGACGCTGTGGCATGTACTCGATACTATTAAACTGTACCCGAGATGTGAGCTCTTGGGGGATTATGAGGATCTGACGAGTCGATCGGATGGTTCGACATCTTTCGGATATCGTGATGGGACACTGCTTGGGAGACTCCAGATGCGAGCATAGCCGTTGGAGCACCGTACATGCAGCCATGATGAGACGAGTCCGAATCAGTCGACATTGACGCAGAGTGAAGAAAAGAATTCGCGAGATATTTCGACGAGATGATGTCCCACTCCGCTGACATTAGAGATGTGATATGCACCCCGAGGCGTGGTATATGGATATATCTTCCAGAAGGAAGCGCGATAAGTATGCAGCCGTTCCGGAATAAGCTTTAGCTTCAGCATTGGATGATGACTTCCGGGCAATTCGGCAGGATTGAGATTTGAGAAAGGAACCTCGACAGGACTTTTCTGGAGTACGATACGGGAAGACCTGGACCAGGAGTGGTCATTTTGCGCACACCCAGCAGGCCAGAGTTCGGCATTGTCGACAAGGTAGTTGACCAAGTTCGGATAAAGGAACTTAACCAGATGCGTTGCGAATTGATCAAGGACGGACGAGTGATGAGTATTCCTCCGATGGTTGGGACGTATTCCCGAGGACCAGTTCGGCCTGACATCTGCTACAGAATGATGAAGCTACAGAATACGCGACTTCGAGTCCGTGTGAGAGACTTCAGATTGACCGTGGCCGAGAACAGTGCAGTGCATAGTAGCTTGGCATGACGTCATAATGGACGATGATAGAGACAGTTGAAGCCAGAGGTTCGTGTAAGACACTGACGAGCTGTCATTGCTTCCCGTCGAGACTAGAGACCTGATTTGCTTACAGAGACGTTGGGATGTGACCAGTTTCTGAGAAATGTTGTTCTGAGGACACAGGTGTCTTTTGAGCGAGGAGAGGTTGTGCAGGAAAGCCAGCCTCTGTACAGATCGGCATAGGCATGATTGGAAGAGACCTTGAGCAGGATTCCTTCCAGGACATTGCTGCAACGATATTTGCACCCAGGATCAGATGTGTGACGTGCTTTCAGAGAGCCAGAGGCCGACGCCAGTGATATGCTGCCTTACGAGTGGTCGTAAGGTTTGACCGAGAGGTGACCAGAGAAGTGCCAGAACGGAATCGTCCCCGTTAGCACATCTGACAGGGCCGATGAGCCGATTGACTGTGAGATTGGTAACCCACAGAGAAGATAAGGACCCAGAGAGTCAGAGGACGCCAGATCGTGAGCAAGAGGCAAGTAGATATCCTGCGCTACTAGCAGTGGATTGCACCGACTCCTTCTCGACCTTCGAAGGAGGAACTACCGAAGACGGTATTTATGATTTGTGATTTTGTGATGTGATTATCACGTATCCGTCATTTTGGATTTCGGTATTTTGGGCGTTTTGTTGCATGATTTAGTTTTGGTGACTGAGTTTCATGGTATTGGTTTCATGCACCCACTGGACATTTATATATTTTACGCAGAGTTTTCATGCATTTTAGTGTTATGCTTTGATTCGTGCACGCTGATGCACACGGTTGTGAGATTCTCCTTGGCGGTACACCTGATTTTGGTTTGAGCCGCATTATATCGTTGATTTTGACCCGGATTTTGATGGTGGATTTTTGCACTCCGTGCATGTTGAAGTGCGCAGGGCCTAGATTTTCATTCGTGCACGATGGATGCACCGGTTTGGATTTTCGCGCATGTGGGCGCATGTTTTTAGATACGATTTTGGTGCACACCAGATGCGCTAAATCGGGATTCTTCGTGCATGTCACATGCACCTGATTTATTTTGCTGTCAGGCACATACGTTACCCATGACAGATGCTTCGTGCACACCCGTTGCACTAGATGTTGATTTGTGCACCTGTTTAGCACATAGATGGATTTTGATTTCCGTGCGCACCAGACGCACAGGATTGTGTTATGTGCATTTTGGGGATTGATTTCTAGTAGAGCAGTATATTTTTATGATATTCTCTATGTGTAGATTCGATCCATATCATATCAGTTCTGTATTGGTTTTGACATTGTGTTTTTACATTGACTCCGATGGTTGCGGGATGCTTGACGGAGTTTTGTTTTCGAGTTATCTGCTCAGTACCCTTGCGCATGTATTGCGCTGTGACGTTCTATGTGTTGATGATTTCGGAGCCCCGACGACTTTGGTTTATTACTGAGATTGTTTTAGTAGTGGGGTTTTAAATTTAAATTCGGGGACCGAATTTCTTTAAGGGGGGTAGATTGTAACATTTTCAAAAAAATAAAATATTAATTTTGGGAATTTTTATAATTTAATATTATTTTATTGATTATTTTAATATTAAATCTATATTTAATGCAAATAAATAGGAAAAATGTTAGAAAAATTATGAAAACTTATGGAAAATTCTAAAATGGGTTAATTATTGAAATTATGACATTTTTAAGTTGTTGTGATCATTTTGACACTAATTTAGTGCTAATCGCGATTAAAATCGCTAATCGGGTTTTTCGGCAATTTTGCGCAAAAACTTGCACATATCACATTTTCTACACTTGTTCATTGTTTCTAGCCATGGATTCATTTGGGTTTACTATTCTTGTGAGAAGGTTTTGGATTTAAAAGAAAAGGGAAAAAAGAAAAAGAAATGAGAGTAGGTGAGAGAGAGGATGGACCATTGACTTGCAACCCTTAACCATTCTTCTCCCATCATTTTCATCCCTCATCTTCCTCCTCCTGCAGCTACTGCTCCCTCTCCCTTCCTCCACCTTCAAGCCCTCTCTTCATCTCTAAAACATCACAAAAATCCCATGTCGGTTTCATTAAAAAGATGCGCAAGCTCGAGATCTACAAGATGGACCTAGAAAGCTTGGATTGTGGCCACTTGGGGCAACTCAAGAAAGTTCTTGAGTTGCCAATCAAGGTAATTTCTGAACCATAATCTTAGTTTTAGCTTTTCCTATACCCCTATGCAAGTTTTGAATCGATATTGTGTGATATTATGGATTTGATGAAAACCTAGTTAGGGTTTGAGGGAAATTGGTGTTATATTATGAAATTGAGCTCAGTAGAGGTCTTACCAACACCCTAGTGTTTGAATTGAAACCCAAAACCTGAAGCAAACACCAGAATACGGATTTTAGAAACCGATATCGGGAAAATTGTGTAATCTGTCACTGTTATTTGGAATCTGCTATCATACGAGGTATCCTAAAATAAAATTGAGTGGATAGTAGCATGTGCAGGCACCCAGGAAACTAACCCCAAAACCCTAGCCCCTAACTCTTCTTCCCGGCCGCCAAAACCTCTTTTCTGGCCGCAAATTGCGGCCAGACCAGAGAGGAATGTCCTCGTTTTGCGTGTCTGGCCCCATTTCATCAATTCTTGGCCCTGGGTACTTCTAGTTTTGACAGATTCTTTCTAGGATGAAATCTGGGACATATATCCTAAGTTGTTGTTTTGGATTCGTATTTCCGTATTCCGTATTTTTGATTCTGAAATGGTGGAATGTGTTTTGCCTCGACTATTTGTCGTTTATACGACGATATAGAGGATTTATTGATGGTTTTGAAGGCGTGCCATAGGTTTTCACCTACAGGCCCCTTATCGTATCGTATTGGATTTAGTGTGTCGTTTCAAGTGTTGATTTGGTTTTGATGCGATGCGATACGTGTGATTTGTGTAGGTACACCGCGACGATCCGAGGCGATGCGGAAGATGACGGAGACATCGACACCGACTCACGGGTTACAGGTGAGTAGATTATATCTACAGGGGGAAGTCGGGTGGATGGCGTATAGCACCCCCGCAGTCCGTAGATAGATTATTATGTAGTTATTGTGATATAGGGTATTGTGGATAGTATAGGGTTAGAAGTGACTAGTGTAGTTCATAGTCGCGAACCCTAGGATAGAATTACACCTATACACACACCCTTGCTTATCACTTGTACTTGCACTGTGATTGACGATATGTGATGACTTTGGAGATGAGTCGATGATGTGGGCTTGGTGCCCTGGGATCGGTGATTTGATACGATTCATATGTAGGAGATGACTTGTGATTCTTGCGGGCTTGGGATATGTGTTTACCCCCGCATGCATACTTCTCTGATGGTATCGACTTGTACTAGACATAGAGTAGTACCCCCAGACTATATGATCTGATGATACTGATACCTGTTATGTGACGAGATAGTGAGTTGTTGACCCCTACCCAGCTATGGGGATGCCGTACGATGATTTACCGTACGAGCCGATATTGATGATAGATCCGCACTCATAACTCGAGGATATCTTACGATAAGACATTGAGGCGGGATCACCGACTACATATCTTTATATATATACATTGACTCAGATTTAGGTGGTTTCTACACCTACCCCTCCTGATTGACCTGTTACTTAGATGTAGTTTGCATAGTAGATACTTCACTGTGGTGTTGACTACTAGATATCTGCATTTTCCTGCTATTCGCATTGCTGGCATATGCTCATTATTATGCTATTATCATGATGTTAGGACACCAGCACCATTATCGATGATGCGTATGTTTCACGTACACTATTTGCCGGCTCACACACTTCATCATCGATAATTGCCATGCCACTACACTGTAGTACTATTGCATTCATGAGATGATTCTTCTTTCGACATATGCGCATTACTATTCCATGTTGCATGATTTCCGATATGATTACTGTTCTTTACATGTCACATACATCATGGACTGATTGTATAGCACATTGCATTGGATTTACTTCTCGATGTGGATTTTCATGTGATTTCTGGTTTTGAGGACCGTGGGATTATTTAATAAAAGATGCTCTTTATGAAAAACCCGGTACCTCGTGATATGATATTCGGTGCGTCCACCACGCGTTTTCTCGGTGCTGAGACGTGTGCTTGAAACCCGATTCGAGGAGGTGATGTACCGTTTGCGGGTTCGTGGTGGGCCCGGTATGGTTCCCCTCGGCGAGATGATCGATGGGTTATGCCGATTGAGCCTGGAGGCGGGCGAGTACCTACCGGTGATTGTATTTGAGCTCGGCGGATATCCGGGGGATACCGCCTGGAGCTGAGAGATGGGCGTACTGCCGGGGGCCGACGGGCCGATACCGCAGACAGAGCCCAGAGATGGACATGGGTTGACTCGTACTGCCGGGGGCCAAGGGCCGATACCGCAGACGGAGCCCCATATGGATGAGGATTTACGTGTCGATGCTTGGCACGGGTTTCATGATGAGTTTTCCATGATTTTGGTTATATCCTCACATTGCATACATGATGCTTGCTGTCAGTGGGTGACAGGTGGACGGGTTCCACAGATATACAGACTGGATTTACATTTATCTTACACCAATATTAGTGGTATGGGACGCTAATATATGTGTATTGATATCCTTGATAGTTCACCATATTTACTTCATGCAGACATACCTTATATTGATGACATGTTATTACCTGAGTACCTGGCACTACATACATGATTAGATGTTACCTTGCCACCTTATTACACTCAGATGCACTCTTGTGGATTATATTACTGATCGTTGACTTAGGTTTATGTCTTGCTTTCGGTTTCTGCTTGTAGATGTTTCTATTCACGAGTTGGCAACTCACCCCCGTTGTGCCACAGTTCTTGCAGGTTCTGCCGTACAGGTTTCTTTGCGGCATTTCTGGCACACTACCCTCTTGCGGGTGATTTGCTTTGGTAGGTGGATTCTTTCGTATCAAGAATCACCATTGTATTTATTTATTTCATTGTATCTAGAAATTGTCCATCAACCAAAACTTGTATATCCTTTCAGACTTAGAGACAGTGTTGTATTATTCGACCTTAGAGTCGCGCTTAGTAGTATTGCGGTTTTCTTTCTACTTTTGAGCTTTCTTTTGGTTTTGATCCTCGCCACTTGGCGTTGTATATTATCCTATCATTGCGTGGTTGTGACCGTCGATTGACGAAGAGCTAGCTCCCGCTTGGGGATGCCTTTACCTTTTTATATATTGTTATTCATGTTGTACCCCATTCGGGGCCAGTTTTACAAAGGAAACTCTGCCGAAATTTTTAGAAAAGACATATTGTTTTCAAAACGTACCTTCGGCTTAGTTATTTAAAAACCTTGATTTCAAACCTGTATTTCTTCACTTCTTTAAACCAGTTTTCTTTATTTATCCTTCAAAATGGTTTTAGATTTCTGGGCTTTTGGCTTACTTGGATCAGATGGAGTCCTATAGGCTTCATATGGTTCAAGTGCCAGTCACGTGCTCTTTCGGGTCGTGACACTTGCCCACTATGCTTCCGATGCTCCCACTGACTACGACAACCCTCCTACCGGGTCTCATAGCCTGGAACAACAGTAGTGTCAAGTCTTGGTAGATAAGAACCTCCCTGTCACCGTTCTTGAGACTACCGAAGTACCTCTCGGGTGTCTGAGGTTACCCACCATATCTGCGGAGTGGCTATTGGAATGTCAAACCTGATTGAATATATAGGTCCTATTAAATTTTCTGTAATCGTTTGCGGTTCTGGAATCACTTCCAGTTCTACCATACTCCCACTACTGTTTTCTGAAAAAGATCCATTTTTACTAAAACTGTGGCAAGTCAAGAACAATATCACTATTGATCTTCCAAATGGTAGAATATCAACCCTCGTCATAGCCAGGGTCAACCCACAAACAGCCATTACAGAAACGTGCCCTGAGTTATCCAAAGTCTGGTTTTAAGCATAAGCTGGACAACTCCCCGTACCTTAACATCTTTTAAGGTACGATCTATTCTATATCCAATATAGAAACTTTGGCACTTATTTAATTGGAACCAGATTCAAATCATGCAGCTGTCTCCAGTGCATATCAACTTAATGGAAAGAGGCTAATCAGCATTACTCAACTTAGGAATCCATCCAATTATGAGTAACCTGAAAGAGAAAACTCGTTTCTCAAAACCATCACTTTCATCTGAATACCAATCACAAGAATCTACATCTTCGATCTCTTTGAAGAATCCCGATACTTGTGACACCTGGTTCTCTACTTTATTCTTATACCCACAACTTCTCAAAACTTAGACCTTGTATTTCTACGAAACACTCGTCTAAATACTAGAGAAGTTACAAGTAAATAGAACATAGTACGAGGACCTACCCCTTTTTCCTGAAGGACACTTGGACAACATACAATACTCTGTATAAGTCCGCTGAGTTAAACAACTCATAACCTTTGCATCGTAGGTTGAAAACTGTACCCTGGCGATTTCCTCAAATATCACCAATTACAACGAATTCCGATATAATGAGGATAATCACCTAATTCCCAATAACTTACTCCCAATCATCATCTGTAAAACCATACAGATATGAGAATGAAACCTGGTAAATACATACCCTTGGAGTAAGTGTCTAATCGGGAAAACAGTTTTTCTTTAACAATGCACTGAAACATGAAAATGTTTCGTAGGGGTATCCTGGTATTCATAGTAATGCCTCTTCCATAATCCAATTCATGACTTCAACCGTATATTTTATTGCCGTCTCTCCAAATCCCTTTATTTGTCTTTAGTCGTTACCTTCTGTACACCATCGTTAGGCTAAATGGTTTTCTTCCTTCCCTACCGTTCGGCACCAGCCTATGGTTTGGAAGAAGACTATCCAGTAAGCATAATAGGTGTACCCTCCTAAACCTAGGAGCACTCGTATCTTGAGAGAAGGTGATGATAAAAGACAACTGAATAATACCTTATTCCTTCAAAGGTGAAATAAGAGTGGCGATGAAGTACGCGGTTTTGGTCGTGAATGATATCAGTCGCAATTTACTTTTCCCTCTTTCTAATCCCTTTATTTTGTCTTTACATATTACCTTCTGTACAACCTACTTAGGCTAATTGGTTTTCTTCATTCCCTACCTTTCGGCACCAGCCTATGGTTTGGAATAAGACTATCCAATAAGCGTAATAGGTGTACTCTCCTAAACTAAGGAGCCCTCGCAACCTGAGAGAAGTTGATAATAAAAGACAACTGAATAAACCAATTCTATTTCTCCTGAACCTGGATCCATCCTCGAAGAAGTCCCTTCGAGTTCGTATATAACCATACGATGGATCTATCCAATGGAAGTGGATATCCGTAGTACTACGGGTGTTCTGAGAAATTCAAAGGGTAAAAGAAGGAGTGGCAATGACTTATGCAACATAGACAATCCAAAAGCCAGTATTTTATGAAGGTTCGGTCAACCTGGTCACTGAGTCATAGTCTAGGGTCGGTCAAAGGTCGCTGCCAAAGAGAGAGAGAGAAAAGAAACACTCTGCGTGCACTCTAACCTAGATCAGAATGATCATCACTTTATCTAATCCGGAAACCTCCCACTGTCCTGTCAAATTCTCCTCCAAACCTAAAGAAGAATCAATCGGGATCACCCGAAGAGTAAACCAACTCATCAGTGGGAATCAGGATCCAACTCTCATCGCATGATAACGTGATGGAATGCATCCACGTTACTCATACTCCAGAAGGTATGCGCATACTTGGCAAGTTTCAGTTTCTTTAGAAACTCCCGATATGATTTTTGCCCCATGCTCTTATAACCTTGGCTTTGGCCAAAGTGTCATAAGTCACATGCCAAGTTCTACCCGTCACTATCTTGTCAATTTGAACCCACCCGCACATGCCCCTGACTTTGGCCAATCGGCAGAACGACTGTCCCAAACTAACTCATCTATCTATGCAACAATTGAATACCCAGCAGCTACCAAACACTATGCCTTAACTTTGGCTAAAATGCATAGCTTGAATACTACTAAATACCCAAAAGAAGTGACGGAGGGCTACGACTGATTTTTGGCGAAAAACCTTTAACGTAGTGAACTTGATATCGCTGAAGGAACCTGATAGCTTTTTAAAATATAGTGGCGAAAACCTTTTGCTAAAGAGGTCACTCCCGATGAAGGGATCTCGGCTCTTTCCTCGTGGAATGAGGTGCAGGATATTCCACTGAATACCGCTATGCAAAGCAACTTGTAATCGACTATAGTGAAGTTATTACGCTGACGCAAACTTTTGCCCAAGGGGTCAGTCCCGGTGAAGGGATATCGGCCCTTGCCCCGTCGAATGAGGTGCAAGATATTCCACTGAATACCGCTATGCATAACAAAAGAAAACACCTTTGCAATAACACTTTTTAAATTTTTTCCAACAACTGTAAACAGGTTTGTTATCCTTTGCATTGATCAGAATCAACGCAGTCCCATCAATTAATCACACCAGAAAAGAACGAAAATAAAATGTACGTATATGCCATCCGCATTCGTCACTGGGTCCCGTCATCACTCGTTAGGTTACTTAACTAACGACAGAGCGGGGACTGGACTAGCGCGGGTGTAAAACATATACAACATCTAATAGTATATAAACCAATATACAATAATCGCTCCAGGCGTGATAATATGCAACATTACAGAAAAGTAATAAGCATCACAGAACAATACAGATAATCTGGGATCCCCGAGTTTCACAGAGCCGCTGCTGAAACCCGACGTTCTCCTGTCGTGTGGATAGCCTGTGCAATGTAACCTAGACCCCTATGGGTGCGGCAAGTTACCCGCCAAAACCTGAAGCGAGGCAGCCCCCTACAGCATAGTGAATGGACCACCCGGCACTTCACGGAATCCGGTAATATTGGGCACCCCTCCTTGGGTCAACCTGTACCCCCTACGAGTGCGGCGAATAGTCTGCCAATTCTAGAGTGGGGCCCCTCTGCCTCTCAAAGCCATGAGATGCGGACCCGTTGCTTCTCAGAACCCGGCTATCCGTGCACTCCGTCTCGGGGCAAAACCTAGTATAGTAATGAAAAATAGTACAATAGGTACATCGACCGCAACCTGGTCGTGCCCCAAAAGAATATTATACAACAGGCAGTGACGGCAGTCCACAAGTTGAACGCTCGCCCCGCAATATCAAATGTACAAATAAACACAAACTGTACTATCATTGCACACTGCTATCCACCACGACAAATCCGCAACAACACAGCACAACACAGAACATCAACGCGAATGTCACGTTCGCAAACCCGTCTAAAAGGACTATATCAATCAGACGCGGTTTACCGATCAAATGACATTCCCGGTCGGAGATATAATGTAAGCACTGTAAACTAACATGTTTAAATTTCGATAGACCAAATATCGAGAAGTGGGCCCCACGACTTACTGGTGAACAGTAACAAAACCTGGGCCCAAATGATATATTCCACAAACCACAAAATCCAGAGAAGAACATACTATTCAATTTTGGGAGCATGATCTCACCAAGTGGCGGCGAATCCGCGGCCAAACCATGCGTTTGGCCGCGTTTCCGCGGCGGCTTGGTGGGATCACGTGCCCAAATTTTGTCCGTGTTCTTAGAAAAGCCTGCACAGATTTTTGAGACATGTAGAAAAATTTTAGGAGACCATTTAAAATCGACAGAAACTGTGAGCTTGGAATTTTGCAATTTTCGATTTCCGGTTCGATCGATGTTTTAAACGCGTTAGCACAAGTTAGCATAGCAAAATGGTTAGGCTCTGATACCACTGTAAGTCTACGCTAGCGCCCCGGCCGTCTACAGACGCCAAATGCGGAACAAAAAACTTTTAACTGGCGCTATCGTATACTTTAACCCGGATCTGTCATTATTGCTAAACTAACAAACAGTAAAGAGTGTAGAAAGGTTATACCGAACGATCCGAGTCCTTCGTTCTTTAACCATCATCCCACGCTCCGTTGCGGCTGCTCCGATCTCTTCGATCTCCGATCTGCTCGTCCAGGTGGCACCACGTCTCTGATTCTTTAAACGGGCTCCCGCCTCTGACTCGAGGCAACTCGGTCGTCAAGTTTGCTAAAAGAGACGACCAAGAATGATGTAGAGAATGAGTAGATGACTTTGTCTCACTTCGTCCAAGTCCGTGGACGATCGGTAAATGAAGTTGCCGAGGGAATCGGGTGATGGAATGAAATGAGATGTGAATTCCATACACCCCAAAATCTATCATAATCTTTTCAAGTGAAAACTCAAGTGAGATCGATCAAGAGAGGAGGGGGAAGGGGCCGGCCATATATATGGAGAGGGGGGTGAGTGTAGGAGGAGGGGAAGGTAACCATAAGCAAAAGATCATGAACAAATATCCTTAGCTAAACAAAATGCTTTAATGTTAAAGCATGAGTCATAAACCTAGTCATCATGCATTAATGAACCATTAAATGCATCCAATGAAAACTCAACACCAATTAATCCTAGTCACCTCATTTAGATGCTTCTAGAACACTGACTCACCTCAACTGAAGAAAAGATAAATCCGTCTTTAACCGAATGTTAAAAGACGGCTGATAGAAAACTGGAAACTAGCAACTTCCAAAAGTGATCCTGAAACGACTTTCAGGATAACCCTGAAACTGTATAAATATACCCGCATTTTTATTACGACCGAATACAAATGCAACTGAGACAAAGATATTATACCTACTCAATATAATACTCGGATCCGGCTTAAACCAAAGCCGACCAGTATCATCTGCCCGAAAAATAACACGTGCGTAAACGCACGTGCATTTTCCGAACCCTGCCATAAAACCATACGGCATCTACAACGTTTCGTCCGAACTTAGGAAACTGTCTGTGGGGGACTCTAATGACTCGTCAGTACCCTGGCAGTGGGTTTAACCACAAACCGTCAGCGGCACTAGCAATGCGTAACGGCTGCCCATGGACTGACCTCAAGGGAGGCTGATGAGCGAACACATCCAGAAACCCTACTGAGCCTAACAGTGACAATGTATATACAGTCCGGTCCGTTCGTCTATGAGTATCGCATATCTGCCTAGGGGCTAGTAATGTCAGACCCCCAATAGCAGTATAAGTCGTGTCGGAGTGTAGCCCAATAACACCCTGAGATACTACTGGAGTACCTACCAGTAAATCTCCTGCCATGGCCATGGACTTTGTGTAATGGCTCTCCTAGACACAGCACGACCTCGCCCCCAATACCGGGAGAGACGAATCCCCTGCCGATCCGCTCACGTGCCTCCATATGGCTCGGGACTGTACCCAAAAGCTACCTGTTTGCACGACTCCTTTGAGCCGTGGTAGGGTAGAAATCAAAGCACAGTGGGAACTCACACGAGACAAATGACGACCTCAGGTCGATGAACTAACCTGTACACATGTCACCAGGGAACTGCTATCTGACGATATGTATAATACCAACTAGCAGGTTCCCGGCGAGTCCTGTCCGGTGTACTCATAACCCAATGAGCACCTGTATACATCTTAGGTGATCCAACTGACACCAGTGGCTTGTGAGACCGGCCACCGCCCCTCGTCGGGGTCTCGACTGTACACACTAGTCTACTCCGGAGTATCGATGCCCTGTCTCGAAACTCCCACGACTAGGGACCACAATTAAGGATATGCATATAAACCACCCAACTCTCACGTATATGATCGCCATCATATTGTTGGTAGTAAAGCAAGATCCTAAGGGCTCTATCAAAGTGTAACATGTAATCAGTCACCTGAACATGTACACGACTGATAAAGGCAAACCAAATAGCATACTATCATCTTGAGTAAGACTGTCCTACCGGTATAGGTCCTCCGCAATCATTGCAATCACGTACCTGTGATCCAATAATTGACTATGAGGGCACTATCTCCAACACTTCGATGGACGTTTCTCTATCAAACTTCTTTACCACTACTCTACCGCCGTCCGCAAGTGCGCAGAATCCACCCCGCATCTCTCTCCAAGAGAGATGCTATCCTATGTGAGGTCCTCTTTCGACCTGTCTCACCATTCCACCAGCCAACGGAGATAATTTTGAAATAAAACCCCAATACATCAATCTTCTACCCAAATATCACGGTCTCGAGTTTGAAGACGCATATGTCTTTATTACCAAATTTGAAAATGTATGCATAATGATAGGTACTTCACAGCTTTCTGTGGATGCTATGCATCTACGTCTTCTCCCATTTACCTTGTGCGATATAGCCGAGAAGTGGCTTTATAAAACAACCGCACATTCCATTTCAAACTGGGAAGAATTCGTAAAAGCATTCCTAAAGAAATTCTACCCCAATCATAAAACAGCTTGAGTCCGTAGCGAAATAAATCAATTCACCCAGCTTCCAAATGAAACATTCTCGAAGTGTTTTGAACGCTTCAAGGATCTGTTAGTTCAATGTCCACATCACGGAATCCCTAGATGGGATCTGTCCAGAATCATATATGAGGGCATTAATCCTACCACAAAACAGACCCTTGAATCCATGTGTCAAGGCACCTTCATGACTAAAGATGATGGGGAAGCTTGGAAATTCTTAGAAGATTTCGCGGAAAGATCCTTACAGTGGGAGGGTGTAAGTCAATCGTCTAGGGGGGCAATAACCAATCTGATGTTTTCATAGGAGTTAGAGCTGAAATGTCAACGATGCAAAAGAAACTTGAAACTATGGAAAATAAATTTTTAGCCGCCGCCCTAAATCAAATGTCACTCTCCAAAACTGTATGTGGATGTTGTTCTGATCCTTCTCATTTGACGGAAGAATGTCCATTGAATTCTCCGTTTCAAGGTCATGAGCATACCAATGCTGCTTTCCAACAAAGACCTCGGAACGATCCATATTCTTCCACATATAATCAGGGTTGGAGGAATCACCCTAACTTTGCTTGGAACCAATCACAAACTCAAAACACGGTTCCAAACCAAAACAATTTCCAAAGGGCTCTTCCACCACAACAGCAACCACTTCAATTGAGTCAGCACCCCTTCCAATCACAAAACTTTCAAAATCCAGTCAACACACCTGCACCAAATAATCCTTTGCAGTTGACCGATGCAAATGAATCCTCTTCATTCATGAACTTGCTTCTGACAAATCTCATGCAAGTGTCGACTGAAATAAAGACTTCCGTCGATGATATAAAGAAAAACTCTACCTCTCAAGCTGAGAGTATTAAATCGATGGAAGCCGAAATTGCACGATTAAAAGCCGAATTGAGTGCTAGAGAAAAAGGGAAACTTCCAGCTCAACCTCTATCCAATCCTGGCTATTCACATCATGTGAACGCTATCACCACGTTGAGCTCTGGAAGAGTGCTTGACAATCATGTTGGTGAAGAGATTGATAAAAATGAAGAATCAGTCGACGATACCCCGGCTGAGACTTTTCCTTCCACTTCTGCTTCTAATTCTGACCCTAGTTCGTCTACTCCACCATTTTCTTCCGAGCCTATTCTCCGTTTTCCCCAAGGCTCGACACCTCAGCACAGCTCTTCTAGTCCACCGAAAATGATCCCCACTCCTATTCTTAGATCGTTCCCACCCGCACGATCTTCTCCAATGTTGAACCCCGACCTTATTGCTCAAGCTCCTTACCCGAATCGGTTAAGGGGAAACAGACCAAGTCCACAAATGGAGAAGATCACTAAAATCTTGAAACAAGTTAACATCAACATCCCTCTTCTAGATGCAATCTAACAAGTCCCCGCTTATGCGAAAACTCTCAAAGACTTGTGCACTAGGAAGAGGACGACTCAAGTGCCCAAGAAGATATTCATGTCAAAGACTGTAGACACGGCTTTTCCCCAACAATTACCAAGGAAACGTAAGGATCCTGGCTATCCTACGATTTCTATTTCTATTGTGGACAAACACATTAACCGTGCTCTACTTGACCTTGGCGCAAGTGTTATCCTGCTTCCTTTCTCGGTTTACGAGCAGTTAGGGATCGGAGAGTTGAAACCAGCTCCCTGTACTCTCCAGATGGCTGACCGATCAATCACCAAACCGAGGGGTGAACTAGAGGATGTGTTAATAAAAATCGGGGAATTTGTCTTCCCTGTGGACTTTATTTTACTTGATACACAGCCTGTAGCGAACCCACGGAATCAAATTCCGGTAATCCTTGGTCGTCCATTTTTGGCTACTTCCAACGCTGTAATCAACTGTAGAAACGGCTCTATGACCCTATCCTTCGGGAAGATGTCAATAGAGCTTAACATTTACAAGTTGGGAAGTGTACCCTCCGAACCTACTGCTCAGGTCTGTTCTGTCGAATTAATGGATGTCGACAGCAGCGAATTTGACGATCCTCATGATACTGATCTTGACTCTTTCCATATGTTGTTGTTTGACCCAACTATGTATCATACACATACGGACTCTTCCACCGAGTTTTCCGGGTCAACAACTAACACTGATTATGAACCGTTTTTGGAGTCTGAAGATCACCCCGCGCTTTGTGATGACATTATTCTTCGGGGTATTGATGAGACTTTTGAGGAAATCTTCGCTGATGAACTCGCATTTTTGAAAAGCACGGGTGTTGAGATGAATCCACCTCAATACAATGAAATTGAACCTCCACCCCTTCTTCTGGACTATAAAGAGAATGCGAGTAATCCATCACATACACTGAGTCGTCTCTCCAAAATGAGACGCAAACACATTCTATTCCACCACTTACCCTTTCCCTACTTCTTATTCCACCAACCGGTGCACTACACTGATAAAATCTTCGAATGGTTGGTGTTGACTTTCGGTCTTTGCAAAGTTTGGCATTGACCAGTAATTTTTGACCCCCTCTTGTGATTTTCAAAGCATAACATTGTTTAACTCAAGTTTGGGGGGGGGGTATATTATTGGCTCTTGAAAATAAAAGTTGTCCTCAAAATTGCGAGCCAAAAATAAGTTTGGGGGAGATTTTCACTTCCATGTTTCTTGCCCCCGTTAATAAATTTCCTCCCAAGCTTACAGGTTTTTTGAGATTTAGCAGAAGGCAACAGTGAGGACACTGTTGAAAACAAGTTTGGGGGAGGTTTGTGCTTATTTTCGCATCATTTTGCATATCACTTTGCATAAGCACAAAACATTTGAAAATCTATAAAAATTCAAAAAATTCAAAAAAAAATTCTACATAAATAAGATAATAAAAGATTAGATAGTGAAAAATTACATCCAAAAGATTAGAAAAATTTAAGAAAACCTAGAAAATTAAAAGTTTTCTTAAACGAACTAGTAATAAGTAGTTATGAGTCGTTGTCCCAAGGGTTAGTAAAATGAAGGAGGTCACTAATCTGAGGATAAAAATAAGTCTGAAAAATAGTTTCTATTCTGGAAGCCAAACATTTGAACGTTGATACCCTACTATACGCACTTACACACGTCTTGAAACTCGGGATAGTAGAGGATACCTTGAAATGCTCTTGTCTAAAAGCCAAAGTACGAAGGAAATATAAAATGAAGAAAATAATAAATGGTGAAGAAAAATGAACACTGGTTTTGTTATCGCCAAGGCAGCAATAAAAAAATATAGCGAGGGTGCTTCATCACCTAGTGCCTTAGACCAACTGGTCTGGGAGTCACTGCTAAGCCTTAGGTGGTGCAAGACGAGGAAAATACACCTAATAAGAAAGCACATGAGTAATCGGTCGGTTAGTACCTTAAGAAGTATTAACGGTCGCATGAAAATGTGTGAGCAAATCTAAATATTCATTAATTAAAAATTACTGAGGCAGATGGAAAAGAGTATGATAGCTTGAATTGAATTCTCCGAGTGTAGGGATGTCCTTTACACACACGTAGGGTTATATGATAGATGTTTGGAAGAAAGATAGGAATGAAAAATAAAGACGATGTTTTATTGAGGGATGATGTGATTTCTAATATCCTTTCATGACTATTAAGATAGGGATCATGACAACCGAAAAGCTAGTGTAGTTGGAAACTCTAATTTTCAAAGTTTTTCTTTTACAATTCTTATCTTTACATGTAACTTTCACGGTCTTCCTTTTATTATGGGATTTTGTGGGTGCAATCCGCTGAAAACCTTCAGGAGACAACACTCCTCCTACTAAGGACACCTAGAGGTTTAAAGGCTTGTTGCACGTGCTCAGTGCAATCGTGTTGCCTACGAAAGTGTGCTAGTTAGTTTTTCTTTTTCTTATATTTTCTCCTTCTCTTTCTAATAAAACAGTTTGCTCGAGACGACGAAAAATAAGTTTGGGGGAATTTGATCAGTCGAAAATATTGCATTTTTAACACATCAATTTCCCTACCATTTGCACTCATCTAAAGGTGTTCGGTATTAATATAGCATATATTAGCAAAACGTCTGTAAATACCAAATAACATGTGTTATATATTATAACCGACATTTTGAGAGAAATTGAGTGTTTATCATTGCATGCATCATCTTTGTATAGCGCAACACTTGTCTCGAGAATCTGTGCAGGAAATTCCAGGAAAAGAGCCGAGACTGTAAAAAGTGCTGATATAAATACGCCAACTCCAAGACTTGTGATCTGGCAGTGATATAGAAAGAAATATGAGATTCCACACATTAGAAAAGTGCCACAAAGTCAGCACAAGAATACCACAGAATTTCCTTGCAGCGAAGCCATCAATGGGCCGCGGATCCGCGGTCAGAAGGGCCTTCCCGCGGCGGATCCGTGGCCACGAAATGATGACGTCAGTAGTTTGACTTCTCAGACTTCTTATTTCAAGGTCCATACTCATTCAAGCCACTGCAAATTCCAGAGAACTCCAGATGCTTCTGTCCCAACAGCCAAGCTTCTTGTACAAGCTAATCACCTCCAAGCTTCTCAAATAAGCTAGCTAACTAACTAACTCTAGAAGTTTCTACCTAACTACCAAGCTTGCAAGTGACGCTAAACTAAACCTAGCTTCTAAAGGAAGCTAATCCTAATCAAGGCTATAAAAAGGACCCAAAGGCTTCACTCTCAAGGTTGTTGAACGGTTGTTGAAAATTGAGCCAAAATCCTACAAGTTGAGTGACACAACTTGTGCATTCAAACCCTAATCCAAATCCAAAAGCCAAATTCAAGATCTCCGAGTACAAATCAAGCAAGAAGCCTTCAACCTTTTAAAAGCGACGCCGATCTTCAATCGAGCACGTGATCCAAGATTATCCGCGACTCACGGAGACGATGCGGAGCTAATTCGACGATCGAGTTCTTTCCTCAATTTCTTGTAGTTCTTGAGCGAATTGTAACGGAATTGTTGAATAATAAAAGGTGAAACTTCTTTATCTTGCTTTTCTTTATATTTGAGCGTTATGATGAGATCTCAATTCTTGATTGTTTTCTTTGTTATGATACTTGAGTAAAAACTCCGCTCGTGGAGGAATCGAGAAAATTGATAGATGACGATGATTAAATTCTTGAACGAATCTTAAGTCCTATGAGTTTTATAAACTCTAGTAGATTGAATCATCGACAATCTAGTTTCAAGTGAAATGCTTTCTTGAATGTTTTCGCTCTTAATTAGAGATCGACGATTGGTGATTCAATTTACTAGAGGCTAGAATTTGAGTGAAAATCAACGAAAGGACAAGGGATAGATGATGAAACCCTAGTTTCCGCAAGAGATCCCTAATTCTCGTTGATCGTCATCGATCTAGCAACAAATTATCAATGGATAAGAATACGTAATCATAAGTCTTCATCATTCACTATCGATTCGATCGATTCCTACGAGCCTCATTACAAATCTTGATTACTCATTTGATTTGGATATCATCAATTCTTGATTCTTGATTTTTAGTATTCTTGATATTAGATCTAGATTTTGATAATTCTTGAAATTCACTTTTAAATCTTGAATCGAATTCTCTTTTCTTTTCTCTTTAATTTTCAATTCATCTAAAACAAATACGATCAAATCTCACTTTCCCTGTGGACGATCCGCACTCGCTAACGAACCTACATCGACACCGTTATTGATTGCGGTTTACAAATTTCTTTGATTGTGATATTTTACATTTTCCATACACATCGAGAAAATCATTCAATCAAGAATGCTCTCCATATAAATCTTTGTTATGGAGGAAGACAGAAATTAAGTCCATCTTCTCGTGCTGCCTCCGGTATGCACCATCAACTGAGGCCAGCACGAGGCACTTGGCATTCGCACAGTCCTTTTCCGGTCTTACGGATATCAATATCC
The DNA here is from genome assembly GCA_030015575.1 of Agapanthus africanus. Taxonomy (NCBI): domain Eukaryota; kingdom Viridiplantae; phylum Streptophyta; class Magnoliopsida; order Asparagales; family Amaryllidaceae; genus Agapanthus; species Agapanthus africanus. The sequence goes on from CM057339.1 coordinate 553,606,372, forward strand.
GTGACAGGGGAAACTAGTCCTGAAACGGCATGGGTTTGATTAGTTAGGAGGTGTCCCAGCTTGTCATGGGTAATGGACATCTGGACAGACCTTTGTCAGTCATAACAGTCAGATTCAGTCATTTTATTATCTAGATGTAACCTATGTCTGGTCATTTGGTCGCTGCAATTAAGAGAGAGAGAAGAAAACACTTAGCATGATGCTCTTGCAAGTTTAGATTGGTTTTTAGTTTATCTAAACAGGATGGCTCCCACTGTTTCTCGAATCCTTCCTCAAACCATAAAAGAAGAATTAGTCGGGATTGATCTCACCGTACAATACTTGCTTAACAGTTCAGCCAGGCTGGTGTCGGTACTTCGAGGAGGATTTACGACGCTTTCGCGAAGTTCCTTAATTAAATAACCTCTTTCCCTATGGGCGTAGCCCCGCTAACACCTTTCTAGACACCTACTTGGTTTATAGCATTGATCATTAAGTGAAAAAGTCTCCCGAGGAGTAGCGGATACTCACAGTAGGATCGGGATCCAAATATCATTGTGAGATAATGCTGAAGGAATCCTACCAACATTATCAAACTCCAAATGGTATGCAGCACTAGCAAGTTTCAATTTCCTTAGAAACTCCCGATGTGGATTTTTGCCCCATGCTCTTATGACCTTGACGAAGGTCAACAAATCATAAGTCACATGTCAAGTTCTACCCATCATTATCCAGGTTAATTTGAACCCACCCGTATATACCCTTGACGAAGGTCAACAAGGTAATACGACTATCCCAAACCAACGCATCTATCTATGCTACATATGAACACCCAACAGCTCCCAATCACTATGCCTTGACGAAGGTCAACAAACATAGCTTGAATACTATTGAATATTCATATGAAATGACGGAGGGCTACGAATGGTTTTGGCAAAACCATGAACGTAATGAACTTGATATAATCAAAGGAACCTTGATAGCTTTTAAAAGGAGTAGTTTAAGCTCCGCGTTTTTAAAAGTTTTCTGTTTTAGAAAAAACCGAGTGGTTTTGAAATTGTTCCAACGATTCAGCTTTGGTTTATTTTCTTTGCATTAATATAATGCGTTGTAAGTCCATGTCACGCACCCTACGAACTTGCGGGGAGGCGGAATATATGAAAAACGATTATCAAAGCTTCGTAACACGGACTTGAGCGCATGAATCGTATCTAAACCGTTACTAGCAAACTACGAGAGGTTTAACTACTCGGATTCGAAGTTATACCTCACGTTACTTATCCTTCGGGTCTTCATCGATGTCCTCCACTCCTCGTAGGCTCCTTGGAACATCGGCACCTCAACGGCCTCCTCGAGTCAAAGATGATCCACCCGAGAGCTCCTACGCCAAGCTTGATCTCTATCTTGAGATAACTAGGTTGCTCAAAGTGCTAATCTAAGCTACCTAGGGGATATAGAGTGAGGTTATGGATGTATTAGTCTAGCTAACCCTTGATCTCAACACATGAGAGGTTAGGGTTAGGGTTTCAAGAATGAGAGAGCTTGAGGAGAGAGAAGGTGATGATAAGAATGAATATGAATAATGAGCTCATTAGAATATAACCACCATAACCATTTATCAAATAAATAATATAAATGATTAATCATCATGGTTGATGCATTCACCTTGTGTGATTCATCATATGACTCATTAACTAATTAATGCATCATTTAATACTAAGCATGAATCAAACAAATGAGTCATTAAGCAATTAATGCTTATGCCACCTTAACCCCCAAGTCATCATGCTACTAGAAGCTTCCCGGAAAATTACGAAAACGCCCCTCCAATCCGTGAAAACACGGAAAAACTTAAGACTGTATAAATCCAATAACCAAATACTAGAATCTGGCTTAAACCAAAGCCGACTAGTAAAAACTGTCCGAACGTCGTACGTGCGTTTAAACACGAATGTGTCCAAACCCTTGTCGTAAAACCATACGACCTCTATATCGTTTTGCCTGGAGCAAGGAAAACTCTCTGTGTGGGACTCTAAAGACTCGACACTACGCTGGCAGTGGGTTTAACCACAGACCGCAAGCGGCACTAGCTGTACGTAACGGTCGCCAGGTAGATGTCGATAAGAGGGCCGATAAGGAAAACCATCTGAACTCCTACTGAGCCTGATGTGACAATCTCCGTACAGTCCGGTCTGTTCGTCTAAGACTATCGCATATCGAGCCTAGGGGGCGGCAAGCGTCAGTCCCCTAATAGCGGTATAAGTCGTGTCGGGGCGTAGCCCATTACACCCTGAGAAACTACTGGAACCTACCAGTAAATCTCGCTTGCCCTGGCCAGGGACTTTGCGTAATGGCTCTCTGACACAGCGCGATATCAACTCCCAATACCGGGAGAGACGAATCATGTCTAACCGCCACTGCCTCCAAGTGCTCGGGACTGCACCCAACTGCTACCTATTTGCCCGACTCCTTTGAGCCGTGGTAGGGTAGCAATCTAAGAACAGTGGGACACACTCGAGGCGAAGTAGCAGTGTCATGTCTGCGGACTATGCTGTACTCATGTCACCTGGGAACTGTTAACTGACGACGGGTATAATACCATCCAACAGTTCCCCTGCGAGTCATGTCCGGTGTACCCGTAACCTAACGAGCACATGTATACTATCTCCAGTACGACGTACTGATGGCTGTGGGACATACCATCTCCCCAACTGGGATGAGAAGCATACACACTAGTCTACACTGGAGTATCGATGCCCAGTCTCGATAATCCTATGACTAGGGACAAGTATAGGATGTTGCTTATAGACTACCCAGCCCCCACTAGTGTGACTGTCATCACAACGCTGGTAATCAAGCAAAGATCCTATGGGCTCTACTAATATGTATAAGTGATACGTTACAAGAAACATATGCACATATTAAAGTAGACACAAACCAAGTAGCATACTACCATTTTTAGCAAGACTGTATATACAACTGTGAATATCCCAAGTTTCCATTAAGTAATATACATACAAGTATGATACAATAATGGCCCTTATGGCATATACACTAACAATCTCCCACTTGCACTGGGGCCATGAGCTGGCATATCGTAGACCTATCATCTCGAATAGCCTCTCGAACTGCGTCTGAGGAATGGCCTTTGTGAATGGATCAGCAATGTTATTCTCCGTCTCTACTTTTTTTACCTCGATCTCCCGGCGATCTACGATCTCCTTGATCAGGTGATACCGCCTTAAGATGTGTCTGGACTTCTGATGGGACCTGAGTTCTTTCGCTAAAGCTATAGCGCCGTTGTTGTCACAATACAAAGGTATTGGATCAACACTGGTAGGAACCACCTGAAGTTCTGTGAGGAACTTCTTCATCCAGACAGCTTCTTTTGTGGCATCGCAAGCAGCTATGTACTCCGCTTCCATTGTTGAGTCAGCAACGGTCTCCTGCTTGGAACTCTTCCAACAGACCGCCCATCCATTGAGGGTAAAGACATAACCCGACATGGATTTGGAGTCATCCTTGTCACTCTGGAAGCCGGAGTCGGCAAAGGCCTCAATTTGGAGGTCTTTTCCGCCATACACCAAGAACATCTCCTTAGTCCTCCTCAGATACTTAAGAATGTTCTTTACGGGTATCCAGTGCTTCTCCTCTGGGTTTGCTTGATATCGGCTTAGTACGCTCAATGCGTATGCTATATCTGGTCTGGTACATAACATCGCATACATTATAGAGCCTACTGCAGAAGCGTAGGGTATAATCGACATGCGATCCCTTTCCAAATAAGTCTTGGGAGACATCTGTAATACCCAGCCCCTTTTTGTACCAAAATCTGTATTTTGTTACTCTAGAATTCTATTTATTCTTATTTATAATTGTATTTATTTTATTTATAATTTTATTTCTTCTAAACCCCATATTTCTTTTATTACAACCCAAACCTAATTCCCTTAGCCCAAACTTCTTTTCAAATAAATAAATTATTTCTTTTGCCTCAGCCCAGCCCGTTTCCCATTTCAATTTAAATCCCCCAGCTCATTTTTCTCCCATTTTATTTTTCCTCTAGCCCGGCCCCTTTCTTTCCCTCATTACTAATTCCCTGCCGGCCCATCCATTCTTCTCCCTTCAAATTTTCCCTCATTAATTTTCCCAGCCCGTCTTCCCCAGCAGCCCGGCCCTCTTCTAATAATTAAAATCTTTTCTTTTTTTTTTCCTTATTTTTCCGAGCCCACCGACCCGGCCCAGCTCCTCACACCAAATTAATGGGAATTTATTTAAATTCATCGGCCCAGCCCATAACCCAAATTCCTTTACCTGCTTCACCCGACCCGGCCCGCTTCGCCACTCCCTCTTCTCCAACGGCTATATTTTTCCCTCGCACGCGACCCCTTCCTTCGCCGTAACCCATGCCGCCGCCTCCGCCCGCGCTCGCGCCCACGTCGCAGCACCGTTACCCCCACGGCGCGCACCTCTCTCTCTCCTCTCATAATTCCTTCTCTCCCCCACATCTCCTCCCCTCACTCTTCTTCCCACTCCCGTTCTCTCTTTCTCGAGCCACACTCACGCCTCCTCCGTCGCCGTCCCCCCACTCCGCCGGCCACCTCGTTGGACCCTCATCACCGCCCTCATCTCCTCACCACCTTCCCTCACTCTTCCCTGCCACCATCACCCAATACCCCTAAACCCACAGCCAAGCTCGAACCCTTGCACCCGAGCTCGACCTCCCCTGCGCTGACGACCGGTGAGCTTCTCGTCCCGTCGACGACACACCTGCATCCCGTCGACTCCCCGCATCATCGCCGCCATCAACTTTCTCTCTCCCTCACTCCCGATCTCCCCCCTCTCTTCCTCACTGTCTCTCCTTCTCACTCACTCTCTCTCTGTGTGCATCCCCTCTATCTCTCTGGTTCTCTCTCTTTTGGTCTCTCCCTCTCTGTGTCTCTCTCCTTCTCACTCACTCCCTCCCTCTAATTCTTTCTCCCTCTAACTCTCTACCTCTCTCCTTCTCACTCAATCTCTCTGTGCTCTCTTTCTCTCTACCTGCTTTCCTCTCTCTCTCTACACTTCTCACTCTCTCTCTCCCTATATCACTTTCCCTCTCTTGAACCCACATCCCGAACACCTCACCTGAACCCCGCCAGCAACCTCCATCTCATTGCAACCACCCTCGCCCCCACAAGCCGAGTCGAGATCACCACAAAACATTCAAGCTTTGGCATTTCATCGAGCACTTTTCTTACGTCGTCGATCCCTGCTGTCTCGGTCATCGTCGTTGCTGCCGTACAACCCCGAGACGTTTCCAGGCAAGTATTTTACTTGCTTACATGCTATATACTCAAGTTACAATATTTAATTACATAGATCATGAAGTTACAATTTTAGATCAATTGTGTGCCATACCTGTTCGACGTGTGTTCCAAATGAAATTACTCACCTAATTTGACGGAACTCAATTGTATAATCTGGCCCATATGGCCGTGAATGTAGTGTGTGAATTTCGTTGGATAATATGACCGTTAATGGCCAAAATGACTACCCCTAAGTTTGCTAGTAAAACTGGAATTTTCTTGTACCTGAAAACCGTTAAAATCGCCATAAATTGTGTACACACTGGAACGACGCGCTCGAGGGCTTAAATCGAAGAAAACTCGACGAAGTTAACCCTATATTAGTTTCCAGATATTCCTGTACTTAAACTGTGACGATATTTGGATCGGAGTGCGACTCTGGACTGCAGTCCAGAGTGGCTGTGTTTAATGTGTGCTGTTCCGTAATGGGTACCACCCTGTTTCCTTAACTCATAGGTTGCGGAACTCCACTTTTTATTATAGGTAAATCTGTTAGCTACACAACACAATTGGTTTCATTCTGTTTCGTTATCGTTTGATATTTAATCTGTAATTTAATAGATGTAGACGTATACCAGTCCAGAACAGAATCAGAATTGACGTACTAGTATCAAACAGTGTATATCTCTTTACGTACAGACGCGATTGAAGATACGTCTATTGCGTTGAAGACCTTACTAAAAATCCTAGATTTCATTCAACTGTAGCGTCGCTAAAATCTGATCCCAACTGGGATTAAAATGCGTTGCGAAACGGATTTCTGATTCTGAAACCAGATTTTCAGCCGTGAACGCTTAAAATGAAATGACTATAATTAGTGATCCTGTAACCTGATTGGCATGAAACTAAATTCGATGGATAGATAACTGAACATACTATTTATTACTTGTTCACTGTTTCACTAAATTGTAACCGTATGATTTATGATAAATTATGCAAATGGTAGATTAATGATCCAGGACATCCTAAACATGCTTTATATACTGTTTACGCATCATATCATACACATGTCATTGCATGTGTAACAAAGTGATAACGTGCATTTACCCAGTGTTAGGTATTAGTGATGATTGTGGCAAGTACGTTAGTGTTCGTGTATCAGTGAAAGTGAAAGTGAAAGTGATACGTACTTGTACACAATCAGTGAACCTTATCATTCTATTGCATTGTCGACGTCTGTGAGACGCGTGTACGTGTGACTATAAGTGGTATGGGACACTTATGGAAGCTCTTGCATGGGTGTCACAGATAAGGCACCAGACACTGCCATTTATCTTAGGTATTAGTCGGGACGTGCTTGATGGAGGACCTGCCTCCAGTTCTAGCGCAGACTTGTCACAGACCGATTGGTATTTAGGGTTATGGTTAGCGTTTGATGTAGACCACGGGGTGTGGGGTAGTTTAAGTGTGAGTTCAACAGAATCTTGGGAATCCCTTGCCGGCTTATATATTTAGGGAGATATATGGAGATTTACAGGGTACATGATTATTACCGTGATATACATGTTGGGCCCGTGGTCCCTGCCCTTGGGTTCTGCCCTTGGGTTCTACCCTTGGGTGGAGGACACTCGCGAGTGGTTGACTCTCACACTTGGACTGACGATAGGCTTAGTGACCTGTACAGCGAGACTTAGAGACTGATAGGGATACTGGCATTGCTATATCTTACTTACTGTGCTGACATACATGGCATTTCATTCTACTGCTTTTACTGTTCCGCTGCATTGATTACTGCATGTTCATACCCATACTGCCATTGATTTTCTGTTATAAATATCTATTATCATTGTTGGTATTGTCATATGAATTTATATATATATATATATATATATATATATATATATATATATATATTATTGCTATTGTGTCGCTCTGACGACCTGAGTATGCATGCTCGGTGTAAGGAGAAGATTTAGCCTGGACCAGGACTAGACGTATATCACAGACACCTTGACTTGCTATCCAGAGTTGTATTCGTTTGTTTTCCCCCTCAGGTCACTTCTTTACATCGTTTCATTCAGTTACTGCATTTCTCATTACCTGCGCATCAGTTACTGTTTACCATGAAAAACTAGAAGCCGAAGTATGACTACGGCAGGACATTTCCTTGACCGTAGGAGCATGGCTAGCCTTGTCAACTCCTCGTATTCCGTATTTTGGGAAGCGGGGCGTGACAACATCTCTTTGGAGAGGGTGATTCTGTGACAAGCCGGTAGGTTACCGCGCTTAGAATCATCCATACTGAATCTCTTCACTATGGTGTCTATGTACCTGGACTGCAAAAGTCCCAACATCCTTTTTGATCTATCACGATAGATCCGGATCCCCAGAATGTAGGTGGCATCACCCAGGTCTTTCATGGAGAATTTCTATGATAAGAATCTTTTGACTGACTGTAACATAGGAATATCATTTCCTATTAGGAGAATGCCATCCACGTAGAAGACGAGGAATACTACAGCTCTCCCTACAATCTTACTGTATATGCATGGTTCATCTGGATTTTTGATAAAGTTGAATTCTTTGACAGTATCATCAAAACAGATGTTCCAACTCCGCGATGCTTGCTTTAGTCCATAAATGGACTTAAGCAACTTGCATACTTTACCGATGCTCCCACTCTGAATGAATCCCTCTGGTTGATCCATATAGACGCACTCTTCCAAATGACCATTTAGAAAGGCCGTCTTTACGTCCATCTGCCAGATTTCATAATCTTGGATGGCAGCAATAGCAAGAAGGACCCGAATGGATTTGAGTATAGCCACTGGAGAAAAGGTTTCATCATAGTCCAAACCAGGTCTTTGACGGAAACCCTTTGCAACAAGTCTAGCCTTATAGGTTTCAACCTGTCTATCTACACCAATCTTCTTTTTGAAAATCCATTTGCATCCTACGGGTTTTACCCCATCTGGAGCAATGTCCAAAGTCCATACTTTGTTAGCGTACATGGACTCCATTTCGGTCCGCATTGCATCCAGCCATTTTACTGAGTCACCGCTCTGAATGACTTGCTGGAAGCTAGTAGGCTCATCATAGTCAATAGTGCAATCCTCTCTATCCCTGTCTATGAGAAAACCGTAGTATCTCTCGGGCGGATGAGACTTCCTACTACTCCTGCGGAGTGGCGTCGGGATGTCCCTTTCTTCTGAAGCCTCAGGTTCTACCATACTTTCAGTAGTAGTTTGTGGTTCTGGAATTTCTTCCAGTTCTATTTCGCTCCCACTTGTTTCCTTTACTAAAAACTGATATTCTAGAAAATGGGCATTACGAGAAACAAAAACTTTTTGTTCCTCTGCGTAATAGAATAGATACCCCTTGGAGTTCTTTGGATATCCCACAAACTTACAATGTACTGATCGTGCCTCGAGCTTGTCCGCATGCTGCTTTTTAACAAAAGCCGGACATCCCCAAATCTTTAGATACTGAAGATAAGGTTTCTTCCCACTCCACATCTGATATGGTGTGGTAGGCACAGTCTTGGTAGGAACTAGGTTCAAATGATATGCAGCTGATTCTAGTGCATATCCCCAGAATGATCGCGGTAACTCAGCGTTACTCATCATGGAACAAACCATATCCAATAGGGTTCGATTCCTCCTTTCCGATACACCGTTGTGTTGTGGTGTGTATGGAGGAGTAAGCTGAGAGAGAATTCCATTCTCTTTTAAGTAACCCAGAAACTCGGCACTTAAGTATTCACCACCTCGATCAGATCTCAGTGTCTTTATACTCTTGCATGTTTGTTTTTCCACTTCATTCTTGTATTCTTGGAAATTCTCAAAGGCCTCGGATTTATGCTTCATTAAGAAGACATATCCATACCTAGAGAAATCATCCGTAAAAGTAATGAAGTAGGAATAACCACCTCATGCATGTGTAGACATTGGACCGCACACGTCACTGTGTACGGAGCTCGCTTGCTCTTACTCCGTGTCCAGTAAACGGAGTCTTTGTCATCTTTCCTATGAGAAAAGATTCACAAGTAGCATAAGATTGATATTCGAACGGATTCAAATATCCTTCTCTATGTAACTTAGTCAACCTTCTCTCATTGATGTGACCTAGTCTACAATGCCATAAGAAAGCCTGATTTAATTCCGGAGACTTTCTTTTAAGTGTGTTCTGGACATTGAAAACCTGAGTTTGACTCAATACGTATATGCCGTTATCTAATGTACCGGACCCAATCAGAACTTGATTTAGGTGGATGTGAACTATATCACTTGGGAATATAAAATCATATCCCTCTCTTGAAAGTGAGGACACTGATATGATATTGCAAGTCATAATAGGTACATACAGACAGTTACGTAGAATCAATATCTGCCCACTTGTCAAACCTAGGCGATATTCTCCCACGGATTCAGCATCCACGCTCATTCCGTTTGCAACTCTGAGAGACAAATCACCTACCTTCATAACTCTACGGTTTCTCAAAGCATGTAATGAATTACAGATATGAGATCCTGCTCCGGTATCGAGTACCCAGGAAGTAGAGTTAATTGACAAACAGTTCTCAATAACAAATACACTTGAGGCTGAAGCCACAACATGCTTCGTATCCTGGCTACTGGCTTCTAAAGCACTGCAATCTTTATGCCTATGCCCAATCCTATAACAATAGGAACGTCCCTCTTTTACTATATCCAGTCCCGAAACTTTTGCCCTTCTCTTTCCTTCTACTTCCCTGGTTTTCTTCAGGGTAGGAGACAGAGATTGTAGAATCAAGTCAGTATCTGACTCGTTTCCTAGTGTGGTCTCCAGGTCCTTGAGCTTATCAATACAGCTAGTCATTGTAAGGACGTTGTCCCCTACAGATGACGTGATAGCCAACCTCGCTTGAATTAATTCGTTCGAGGTCTCATATCTTGTGATATGAGATTGCTCTCCATATAAATCTTTGTTATGGAGAAAGATGGAAACTATGTCCATCTTCTCGTGCTGCTTCTGGTATACACCATCAACTGAAGCTAACACGAGGCACTTGGCTTTCTTTTTATCCTTTTCCCTTGTCTGACGGATATCCATATCCGCGACGGTGGAAACTGGACCTGGGACGGCGGGATCTTGAGTAGTATTAGGGTGGTCCAGCTTGTCATAGGAAATGGACATCTGGACAGACATTTTCCAGTCATATAAGTCAGATTCAGTCAATTTGTTATCTAGATGTAACCTAGTCGTGGTCACAAGGTCGCTGCAATTTAAGAGAGAGAGAAGAAAACACTTTTAGCATGATGCTCTTGCAAGTTTAGAGTGGTTTTTAATTTATCTAAACAGGATGGATCCCACTATTTTTCGAATCCTTCCTCAAACCATAAAAGAAGAATTAGCCAGGACTATTCTCACCGTACAATTCTTGCTTAACCGTTCAGCCAGGTCAGCGTCGATACTTCAAGGGAGATTTTCAAAAGCTTTCGCGAAGTTCCTTAATTAAAGAACCTCTTTTCTCTGGGGGCGTAACCCCGCTGACACCTTTCTAGGCACCTACTTGGTTTATAGCATTGATCGTTAAGTGATGAATCTCCTGATAAGTAGTATATACTCACAGTAGGATCGGGATCCAAAATATCATCGTATGATAATGTTGAAGGAATCCTACCAACATTCATCAAACTCCAAAATGGTATGCTCTCTCTGCAAATTTCAGTTTCTTTAGAAATTCCCGATATAAATTTTTGCCCCATGCTCTTATGGCCTTGGCGTTGGTCAAAATATCATAAGTCACATGTCAAGTTCTGCCCATCATTATCCTTGTTAATTTAAACCCACCCGTACATATCCTTGACGTTGGCCAAAATGATAATACGACTGTCCCAAACTAACTCATCTATCTATGAAACAAATGAATATCCAATAGCTACCAAACACTATGCCTTGGCGTTGGTCAAAATACATAGCTTGAATACTACTGAATACCCAAATGAAATGACGGAGGGCTACGAATGGTTTTGGCAAAACCGTGAACGTAGTGAACTTGATATAATCGATGGAACCTGATACTTTTTAAAAGGAGTGGTTAAAGCTCCGCAATTAAAAATTCTGATGTTTTAAAATAACCGAGTGGTTTCTTTTAAATTTGTTCCAACGATTGAACTTTGGTTTATTTTCTTTGCATTATAATAATGTGTCCCATCATTTATCCTATCATTGCAGAAAACAACGAAAATACCACGTCCTCTTCTGCCATCTGCATTTGCCACGGGGTCCCGTCATCACCCGTTAGGTTACTTAACTAACGACAGAGCGGGGGCTGGGCTAGCGCGGGTGTAAAACATAAGTAACGTCTAATAGCTATCATATATAGATATTGTACATTCGTCAGACGCAATAATAAGCATTCCAGATCACAGATGAACTTTATTAGATATACTAGCAATCCGCATTTGCTTTGAGCCTGCAATAAAAGACGGATTACACGGTTGTGATGAATAGCCATTACCCCAACCCTAGACCCCTACGGGTACGGCAAACTACCCGCCAAGTACCCGAAGTGAAGCGGTCTCCCTCAAAAACGTGAGTAGGCCACTAAACACTTCAACGTACCCGGCAGTTTGTGTACCCCGCCTTGGGTCTATCCTAGGAGCAAAAAACAGTAAAAAGAAATAATACAACGGTGGCTACAACCGCAACCTGGATGCGCCCCGCAAAAGAATATTACATCATATTACATTTACATCGAATGAATGAATATTAAACCCATCTCAAACCCCGGCTAATCATCACAACACTCCAATCAAGTCCATATACACAAACAGTAAACATTACAGAAATGCGCAACCCCCTGCCAACCGACATACTAGCAGTTAGGGGAGGTTTACGAACACATTAAACATTACAGATAAAAACCCAATTAGCAAATAATTTAGAACATCGATCAACAACCTTTTTCCGTGTCTACCCCATAAGCAAACCAGCACTGAAGTAACCTGGGCAGAAACAGAATATACAGGAAAACAGAACACCAACATATATGAATTTTAGAGCAAATCGGAGTCAACTCGGGGTTGACTCTACCGCGGATCCGCGGCCAAAAGCACACTCTTGCCGCGGATCTGCGGCCATCGAGCCGAGTTAGAACTCCGTATTTTCCCAGAATTCTTATATTTACCTGCTGTGAATTTTAAGGCATATCAAATATTTTTTTAGACATGTTTAAAATTAACAGAACTGTTAGGGTAACCGGGGTTTCGTTTTCGCGTTTTCTGACGATCGAAGTTCTAATCAGTTGCTAACAAGCTAGTAATGATTTAGTTGGCTCTGATACCACTGTAAGTCCATGTCACGCACCCCACGAACTTGCGGGGAGGCGGAATATATGAAAAACGATTATCAAAGCTTCGTAAAACGGACTTGAGCGCATGAATCGTATCTAAACCGTTACTAGCAAACTACGAGAGGTTTAACTACTCGGATTCGAAGTTATACCTCACGTTACTTGTCCTTCAGGTCTTCATCGCTGTCCTCCACTCCTCGTAGGCTCCTTGGAACATCGGCACCTCAACGGCCTCCTCGAGTCAAAGACGATCCACCCGAGAGCTCCTACGCCAAGCTTGATCTCTAACTTGAGATAACTAGGTTGCTCAAAGTTCTAATCTAAGCTACCTAGGAGATATAGAGTGAGGTTATGCATGTATTAGTCTAGCTAACCCTTGATCTCAACACATGAGAGGTTAGGATTTCAAGAATGAGAGAGCTTGAGGAGAGAGAAGGTGATGATAAGAATGAATATGAATAATGAGCTCATTAGAATATAACCACCATAACCATTTATCAAATAAATAATATAAATGATTAATCATAATGGTTGATGCATTCACCTTGTGTGATTCATCATATGACTCATTAACTAATTAATGCATCATTTAATACCAAGGATGAATCACACAAATGAGTCATTAAGCAATTAATGCTTATGCCACCTTAACCCCCAAGTTACCATGCTTCTAGAAGCTTCCCGGAAAATTACGAGAACGCCCCTCCAATCCGTGAAAACACGGAAAAACTTTAGACTGTATAAATCCAATAACCTGATACTAGAATCTGGCTTAAACCAAAGCCGACTAGTAAAAACTGTCCGAACGTCGTGCGTGCGTTTAAACACGTATGCGTCCAAACCCTTGTCGTAAAACCATACGACCTCTATATCGTTTCGCCTGGAGCAGGGAAAACTCTCTGTGTGGGACTCTAAAGACTCGACACTACGCTGGCAGTGGGTTTAACCACAGACCGCAAGCGGCACTAGCTGTACGTAACGGTCCCCGGGTAGATGTCGATAAGAAGGCCGATGAGGAAAACCATCCGAACTCCTACTAAGCCTGATGTGACAATCTCCATACAGTCCGGTCTGTTCGTCTAAGACTATCGCATATCGAGCCTAGGGGGCGGCAAGCGTCAGTCCCCTAATAGCGGTATAAGTCGTGTCGGAGCGTAGCCCATTACACCCTGAGAAACTACTGGAACCTACCAATAAATCTCGCTTGCCCTGGACAGGGACTTTGCGTAATGGCTCTCTGACACAGCGCGATATCAACTCCCAATACCGGGAGAGACGAATCCTGTCTAACCGCCACTGCCTCCAAGTGCTCGGGACTGCACCCAACTGCTACCTGTTTGCACGACTCCTTTGAGCCGTGGTAGGGTAGCAATCTAAGAACAGTGGGACACACTCGAGGCGAAGTAGCAGTGTCAAGTCTGCGGACTATGCTGTACCCATGTCACCTGGGAACTGTTAACTGACGATGGGTATAATACCATCCAACAGTTCCCCTGCGAGTCATGTCCGGTGTACCCGTAACCTAATGAGCACCTGTATACTATCTCTAGTACGACGTACTGATGGCTGTGGGACAGACCATCTCCCCAACTGGGATGAGAAGCGTACACACTAGTCTACTCTGGAGTATCGATGCCCAGTCTCGATAATCCTACGACTAGGGACAAGTATAGGATGTTGCTTATAGACTACCCAGCCCCCACTAGTGTGACTGCCATCACAACGCTGGTAATCAAGCAAAGATCCTATGGGCTCTACTAATATGTATAAGTGATACGTTACAAGAAACATATGCACATATTAAAGTAGACACAAACCAAGTAGCATACTACCATTTTTAGCAAGACTGTATATACAACTGTGAATATCCCAAGCTTCCATTAAGTAATATACATACAAGTATGATACAATAATGGCCCCTAGGGCATATACACTAACATGTGTCCCATCAATTAATCCTACCATTGCAGAAAACAACGAAAATATAACGTACGCTTATGCCATCCGCATTCGCCACGGGGCCCCGTCATCACCCGTTAGGTTACTTAACTAACGACAGAGCGGGGGATGGACTAGCGCGGATGCAAAACATAAGCAACGCCTACTAGATATCATATATAGATATATACATTCGTCAGATGCAATGATAGTCATTCCAGATCACAGATGAACACATTGGATATGCTAGGAATCCGCGTTTCGTTCAAGCCTGCAACGAAAGACGGATTACACGGTCGCGATGAATAGACAAACCCCACCCTAGACCCCTACGGGTGCGGCAAACTACCCGCCAAGTACCCGAAGTGAAGCAACCTCCCTCAACGACGTGAGTAGGCCACTCGGCACTTCAAAGTACCCGGTAGTTTGTGCACCACACCTTGGGTCTATCCTAGGAGCAAAAACAGTAAAAGAAATAATATACAATGGCGGCTACAACCTCAACCATGATGTGCGGCCATAAAAAATAATATTAGATCAATTTACAATTATTACATCGAATGAAAAATGAAAACCCTCATCTCACATCCCCGGCTATTCATCGGGACGATCCAACAAGTTCATATCCACAAACCAACATCACAGATCACAGATATGTACAACCCCTACTAATCGACGTATAGCGATTAGCAGACGTTCAGTACATATATCACATTACAGATATAATCCAATTAGCTAAACTTTATAGAACTTCGATCAAGAACTGTATTTGAATCTACCCCAAGTAAAATCCAGTACTCTGACAAATCTGGGCAGAAACAAAACTTCCCAAAATACATAAAACCAACACAGAGAACCCCAGAAGAAATTTGGTGCGCAGCCGAGTTGACTCGGCCGCGGAACCGCGGCGGATCACTTGGATCGGCCGCGGATCCGCGGTCTTATGAGCGATTCAGGCGCCCAAATTTCTACAGTTTTCTCTAAAAAGCCTGCTTGTATTTTTCATGTCACTGAAAATATTTTTAGGCCTGTTTTAAAAATCGACAGAAAATACAAGTTACGATGTGTTTTCGGGATTTTTTCCGTGATCGAAGTTCTAACGACTTTGCTAACATGTTAGTTGTTGTTTAGCTAGGTTCTGATACCACTGTAAGTCTATGTAAGCCACCCTGGTACTTACTGTAATACCTTAGAATGTGTTTTGTGGCTAATTATATTTTAATATATGGGTTTTTAATAAAAAGTTTACCAAATTGGTTTTTAATTATTTTATCCTATTTAATGAATATTTTATTCGAATTTTTCTAGGCTTGCACACACTTGTGCATGTTAACTAGGGTGTTAATTTGGGGTTTAACCATTTCTTAATCTAGTTATATAAATTTGTTAAGTGTTTTGGGTTTTAAGTGTGCATAGTTGTTCTTTAAAATAAAAATGAATTGAAAAAGGATTTTTAAATTTGGTTTGAAATGTTGACCATGGGAGAGAGAGAGCATGGTGCTACATGGCTTGTGCCATGCTTCATTAATGATGAGAGAGAGAGTGAGAAGGGAGGGGGTTTGTTTTTCCTTTCTCTCATTCTCATCCTAACTCTCATTGCTCTCATTCTCTCACTCTCAAACACATACACACACAAGACTTCAGCTCCAGCAGCAGCAGAAGGCAACAGCAGCAGTAACACCAGAAGCAGCTTCAGCAGCAGACATCAACAGCATCAGCAGCAGGCAACACCAGCAGCAGCAACGTGCACCTGCATCACCAGCAGTAGTAGCAACCTAGTCCCACTTCTTCTCCTGCTTCTTAGGGTTCTATAGGGTATACTTTCTGAACCCAATTTCCTAGTTTGCTTAACTTGTGCGTAGTTTAGCGTCGGTTTGCGTTTAAAGTTAGTTTTAGTGCTTTATATGGTGAATTGTGTGGACTTTTGATTAAGTGGTGATTGTGTTAGTTAACCTAGCTTATTTTAGTGTTATTAGGGTTACCTCAACTGAGAATTTCCCCAGATTTCACTAAAATACCATAGGGTTTGTGTTTTGTGCAAAATCGGTGTTTTTAGGCGATATATTGGCATTCTGTAATCTGCTTTTGACCCGGGGCCTTCAGGACAAAATTGGGAAAACTGGGGCATGCACACTAGGTCTAGAACACACCACCAGAACACGAGACCCCCATTCCCAACTGAGGCCGCAGATTTAATAGGTTTGGCCGCAATTTGCGGCCAAGTAGGGGGCTGGGGTGTTGGGGTCTTGGCTAGGGTTCTCTGCTGTGCTCTATAGTGTTTTGGCATGTGTAGTTTTGTGAGTTTTGACCTGTAGGAAAATCTGGGACAATATATCGTATTTCATGTCCGTTTTGTTTGCGCGATACGCGCGATACGTGAGTGGATTCTGCGATCCAGCATGTCACGGCGTGTCGCGGTAGTTTTAGACGCGTATACACACGTTTTAGCGTATCGTGCACACGCGCGTTTAGTTCGCGACGCGAGTTTCTCGTTTGGGTTCGATATCGCGTTTTGCGGAATATTTGGCTTATATATAATTTCCTTGTCTCATTTTCAGGTTTGCAGGCGGGAACTACGGACATGGCTACAGAGGGAGACAGGTGGTAGGATTCACCTAGCGTGGAGCGTAGGTGAGTAGATTTAACTTCTACAGGGGAATCGCCCGCATGGCGTTATGCGTCTAGGCTAGGATTCTAATACTTGTTGCGTATTCTACGTCATTGTTAGAATTACGCCTTACCCTATTTATTAGATATATGGTACTGTGACTAGCAGCCGTAGGACACTGCACATATTATTGACGGTTCATGTTGCACGAGCACGGATTGTATGCTACACACACACCGTCAATAATTGCCATATCACACACAAACCCCTTATAGATACTATATTGCTTGGTTAGGGACCTTGTGACATTGATTTGTATTGCTTATCACACATAACTTCTAGCTTGTCGGTATACCTATAGTGTATCATACCATTAGTGATAGGTACATATACACCTTACGATACAGCTACAGGTATACCTTGCTCATATTTTACTTATACCCAGGGGGTATCTTACATATTCTACTTATACCCAGGGGGTATACGACATCACTTACTTATAGGTAGACACCTATACTCAGCTGTACCTTATTGATTTTGCATACATCTGGTTTCAGCTACATATTTTTCTTTATATGCTCGCATTTCAGATATATCGCATATATTTATTCCTGGATTTGTGCATTGTCCATTTGGATTTTACATGATGTTTTCTGGATTTGGGAACCGCGGGAGTTCATGAAATTATGCATACATTGAAAAACCCGGTTTCCTTGATATGATATTTGCGCAGCCACCATGGGATTTATCGGTTCTGATTATATACTCCATACAAGGTGTGGATGCCGTATGAGAGTATATGGTGGGGCCTGGTATGGTTCCCCTCGGCAAGATGATCGATGAACTTTGCCGATTGAGCCTGGAGGCGGGCGAGTACCTACCGGTGACAGTACTTATGGCTCAGCGGGGATCATGGAGATACCGTTGGGAGTCATGCACGTATGCACACGTCGAAAGGCGGGGGTCGGAGCTAGGCACTCGTGCTTTCGGGATAGCGTATGATACGTACCTATCAGGATTTCTGTGTCGATGCTTGGCACATTGTTTTCATGATATTTCCTTTAAACGCCTTTGTATATATAACAGGGGATTTAGCCGTTGTTATATATACCCTTACACCAATATTAGTGGAATGGGACGCTAATATATGTGTATTGACCCCATCATATTTATTTCTGCAAATATATACCTTAGGGATGTTAGAATTCTACTTGAGATTTGATTTGGGATATTAGGTGATTCATTGAGATTGGATGTTGGACATACATATGGCATTACTGATTTGTACATTCGGGATATAGGAGATTACTCGATATTGTATATTGAGGAGATGTGAGACTTATATGATGTGAGAGCCCAACTTGGGGGCTGATTTGAGGAATTGGGATTTGAGTGTCTTGATGGATTGTGATCCTACCACGATGACAGGATTCCGTGGGATGACATATTTCACTCCATACCTCATACCTTTTCACTTATGCACTGTTCCATGTATTAGGAGTACATGTTAGTGTACCCTTCATGATTGCTGCATATTGACATTCTCATATCCCTATTGCATTGTTACTGCATACTACTGTCATGTTATTATTGCTTCACATATTGATTGTACCTGCTAGTGTACTTTCCATTATTCTGCATTCACTCGACCTGTTATTACTGTAAATTGTATATCTTAGATTCATGTTGTACTTACATTCCTGCGATTACCTGCATATGTTATTTACTATTCACGAGTTGGCAACTCACCCCCGTTGTGCCACAGGTATTGCAGGGTGTTCCCCAGAGTAGTCGAGGCAGGCTATTCAGCTATTCACCTATCATCTTTTGGTACAGATACCGCATCGGCTCACAGTATACTATTTTGCTTAGGTGGGCTGGATGATTATCTGTATTTCATATTGTACATTCGTTGTATCGTGTACTCTCCATCTACTATTATGTTGTTGACTTAGAGACTTGGTGAGGACGTTATTGTATATTATTTGTGGATTATTTTCTTTTATATACAGTTTCCTTCCTATTGTCTCTTATTTCTTTGCTACGGCGTCGTATATTTATGATGTGATTGTTTTCCGTGTTTGGGCTAGTTTTTACAAAAGGGGTGTTGCCAAAATTTTAAGGAAAGAAAGTGGGACTTTTAAAGAATTTGGGTTGTGATTTTAAATGTTTCAAAATAATTTTATTATCTTTTCCGTATTTTCATTGTTTAGATTTCTGGGTTTGGTTTTCTTTTACTGCGTTACGTCTGTAGGCGTTGCGTAGTATTAGGATCGTCACGTGCCAATTTCAGGTCGTGACACTTACTGGGAGGCGGAAAGAGTAAAAATCAAATTTTTATCATAAGGGAACATAGACTAACCATGAAGGATCTTTGCTAAACAAAAACTAACAAACTAACTACAAGTTCTAGCTACTAGGTAAGATGGTTATACCTAGTTCTTGAACTCCTTCTCTTCTTGTTGTGGTCCTTCTTGTTGCTAGCTCCTTGGAGTGGTGTAGAAGGATCCTCTTCTTCGTCTTCTCTTTGCCGAAGAAAGATCCACCCGAAGGCCTCTACCTTGAGCTCCTACCTCAACCAAGAAGTAACTAGAGTGCTTGGCTTGCTAGACTAAGAACCATAGAATGAGTAGAGAGGTGTTTTGATGGTTTTATCTCACAAAGCTCATGTTTTTCAACTCGTGAAACAAGAGAGCTTTGAGAGAGAGGAAGAGGGAGAGCAATGCAAGAGAGAGAAAGAGCATGAGAGAATGAGAGTCTCCTCTTTTCAACCTTGCTCTCATATGAGAGATATATGAGAATAATAATAATAATTAAGATAATTGTGATGGTTAGTTGATTTTACCATTGTCATATCACATTTAATGCTAATGCAAGCTTCAAGAAGCATCTTTTGCAAAAGAAAATATCAAGGTTAACAAAAGTCAACAAGTCAAATGGTTAACCCAACCATAACCATGGCACAATTATCCTTAATTAATATTATTAACCATATTTCTCATTCTCATTAGGGTTTAGAAAAAAGTCAACGGTCAAAAACCCTAATGAGGTTCCTCTGCCTCTGTCAACTGTGCATACACACCAGCATCCGTGTTCCGAGGAACATGAATGCAATGAGATAAAACCAATCCCAAAACAAATACTAGGATCTGGCTTAAACCAAAGCCCGCTAGTAATAACTGCCCGGACACCAAACGTGCACAAGTGCGTGTATGTGAACGAACACCGTCGTAAAACCATACGACCTCTACTCTGTTTTGCCCAAAGGTGAACAACCCTCTGTGTGGGACTCTAAAGACTCGATACTACGCTGGCAGTGGGTTTAACCACAGGCCGCAAGCGGTACTAGCTGTACGTAACGGTCCCTCGGTAGATGCCGATAAGAAGACCGATGAGGTGAACCCATTCGAACTCCTACTGAGCCTGAATGTGACAATCTCCGTACAGTCCGGTATGTTCGTCTGAGAGTATCGCATGTCAGGCCTAGGGGGGCTATAAACGTCAGTCCCCTAATAGCGGCACAAGTCGTATCGGAGTGTAGCCCAGAACACCCTGAGAAACTACCGGAAACACTACCAGCAAATCTCGCTTGCCGTGGCCAGGGACTTTGTGTAATGGCTCTCCTAGACACAGCGCGATATCAACTCCCAATACCGGGAGAGACGAATCCTGTCTAACCGTCACTGCCTCCAAGTGCTTCGGGACTGCACCCAACTACTACCTGTTTGTACGACTCATTTGAGCCGTGGTAGGGTAGTAATCTAAGAACAGTGGGAACACACTCGAGGCGAAGTGACGGTGTCAAGTCAACGGACTAAGCTGTACTCATGTCACCTGGGAACTGATAACTGACGATAGGTATAATACCAACCAACAGTTCCCAGCGAGTCATGTCCAGTGTACTCGTAACCTAACAAGCACCCGCATACTATCTCCAGTACGACGTACTAATGGCTGTGGGACAGACCATCTCCCCTGCTGGGATGAAAAGCGCATACGCTAGTCTACTCCGGAGTATCGATGCCCCATCTCGATAATCCTACAACTAGGGACATGTATAAGGATGTGCTTGTGGATTACCCAGCCCCCACTAGTGTGACTGCCATCACAACGCTGGTAATCAAGCAAAGATCCTAAGGGCTCCACTAATATGTATAAGCGATATGTTAAAAGAAACACACGCACATATTTAAGTAGAAACAAACCAAGTTGCATACTACCATTTTGAGCAAGATTTTCTATACAACTGTGAATATCCCAAGCTTCCATTAAGTAATATACAAACTAGTATGATACAATAATGGCCTCTAGGGCATATACACTAACAGAATTTTCCACACAATTCTCTCACAACACCCCACTCACTCTCTTGGCCGAGAGCCTTCCCAGCTGATGTCCCCATTTTCCCCCATTTTCCCCATCTCTTTTGGTTCAAAATCCATTAAAAATCCACAAAATTCTTCACAAAACAAAAACAAATCCTTATGCTATCCTTTATCAAGCCCAAATTAGTTTAAAACATGGAGAAGGAGGTGTCTTTGGAGGCTAGTGCAAGCTAGGGTTCAAACTTGTGAGGTAAAAATTCTAATCTAATTGTTAAATTGTAGTTTAAATATGCTAATTTAGAATTTAAAAGTGTAAAATTTGGATATAATTGCTTGATTATGAAATTCAAGAAAAGAGTTGATTTTGTAATTAGGGTTTGAAGCTTTGTAAATGGGTTAAAATTAGTGTAGTGGCTATCTAGTGGTATAGTTAGGTTGATTGTGTTGGATGGTTATAACTTTATCGCTAATCTACGATGGTTACGCCAATTTTCAATTTTTAGTGCTTACTAGGTTTTCTAAATTCTTAGGAGGTGAATTAATTGCGATATCTTGACGATACTATTAGCATCTCCTACGACATTTAGGGTGTGCGAATGCGAAATTTGGTTTAATCAGGTTTTAGTTTTGACGGTTGCTCCTAAATGACGATTTTAGTTAAGGTTTAGTGATTGGCGTGTGTGTTCCACGCACCTAGTGCACGTTGTGCCTAACTTGTGGACGTTGATCTTTTTATATTGTGACTTGCGTCGTTTCATGATGTGTAATCTTATGTTTTGTGTTGTGCAATTTTAGGATTGATTGCAGAAACATCGGACGCGGTGCGCAAGGGCAAAGCAGTGGTAGGAACGGATTAGCGAGGCGTCCGGGTGAGTAGATGTATACATCTATGGGGAAATCATCTGGATGGCGCAAGGTGCCCCATAGTTAGGATCACTTTATTACTTGCAAACTATATGCATAATTAGTTAGTTAACCATCTCATTCATATGCATACCTTTCTAGTTATTCGTCTGCTGGCATTGCATGGTTATCTATATACCTATGTGTGATATCACCCCTTAGGACACTTACACCATTACCATTGGCTCATGTTGCACGCGCACTATTCATGTGAACACACACGCCTTTGGTAATTTTCATGCCACGAGCAGTGTAGAACCTGCTTAGTTCAGTATCAAACACTTGCATCATACATGATACATTGAATTGCATAGCATGTATATACCTCACTTCATCTGAAAGGTTCCTAGGCACCCTATAGTGGTCTCACAAGGCATCGAACATGCCAATATAAAATTTTACGGGTGCGGAGAGACCCGACTACGGATCGTCGGCTAGATATTTAGGCGAAAAGATAACTAGTTAACACTTAACTAAGGGAATATGGAAATACAACCTTTGTAGATCCGGTGCTCCACCTCCATAGCTCCGCAAAGAAGTCCCCTCGCTATCCAAATGAGTTCCCGGGCTCTAGCGTCGGCTTCGTCGGAGAATGGGCAAGCTAGGTCGTCGATGTCCATGCCGAAAATGATCTACGTCGAGGCATCGCTAAATCAAGCTCCACCTTCACCAAGTCATGAAAACTTATGAAGGAAACACACTCTACTACTTGGCAAGAGGTAGAGGATGAAGAAATAGGAAGTGGGTAGACTTTAGAATTGGATTTCTCACTCTTTATCATCAATCACCATTGATGACCTAAGCTTTCTTCATGATAGATATGAAGAAGAAGAAGAAGAAAGTTATGATAAGTTTTTATGATAAGTCTTATTTAAAAATCAAAGGAAAAGAAATACTTATCATAAACCAACCATGGTTATGTGTAGAGAGCAAACTATAGTTAGGTGAATGGTTAGGTTAGGCATAAAACAAAAATGGTGGACTTTTCAAAGCTTCATGAAACTTCAACAAAGAAACAAAATTATCCACCATTTTCCTTTTGCCAAAATGAAATAAATAAATAAATAAATGAATAAATAAATGAATAAAACAAAACCCTAACCATTATCATGTAACCATGGTTTGATCTTTACACAAAAACCCTAGCAAACATGTATCATCAAACATGATACAATCAAGTGCACAAAAGTATATCACATATACAATGTGTACATCCGAGTGAGAAAATCCATCTTAAGTAAACCGATACTAGTTAATGCAAACTAATATATCAAATATATAATTATGCATTAAATCATTAAATCAACACTTGATTTAATGATCCGGTCATGTCGCATATAACCGGCTAATATCAACAGTAACAACTTATCGCATCAACACTTGATCTGATAACCCGGCTATATCGTATATAACCGATCAATGTCACATATCGCGAGAATTGAATACAGTATCACATACTGGTATCATTCTCGGTCCCGCACACATCTCATATGTGCTCCTATTTCGTTTCGCTTGAGCCAGGAAACCTCTGTGTAGAACTCTAAAGACTCGTCAATACGCCGGCAGCAGGTGATGATCATATCAAACACCCACAAGCCGCAAGCGGTCTGCTAAACGTAACGGCCACCCGGGTATTGAGCAATCAGAAGATCGACGAGCAAGCCCGCTCACACTCCAGTGAATCCAACCAGTAACACTACCGTACAGTCCGGTCTCGTCGTCTGATATGTCGCATATCTTACCTAGGGGTGGTAAACGTCAGACCCCAATAGCTCGATAAGTCGTGTCGATATGAGGTCTATAACAATTCGAGAAACTACTGGTAACACTTACCAGTATATCTCAGCAACCCTGGCCAGGGATTTCCTGTTATAGCCAATCGAACACAGCGCAACATCAACTCCCTATACCGGGAGAGACGAATCCCCTCCTATCGCTCATTGCCTCCATGTGATTCGGGACTGTACCCAAAAACCACCGTTTTGCACGCCCTCTTGGACGTGGTAAGGTGGAAATCAAAGCACAGTGGGAACCACACAAGACTCTATGACGATCTCGGGTCAACAGACTACTCTGTACCAGTGTCACCAGAGAACTGCCATCTGACGTAAGGTATAATACCATCTGGGAGTTCTCGGCGAGTCCGTCCAGTGTACCCAGTCTCTACTGAGCACCCGTATATCATCTCTGATGTCAAACACCGATGGATATGGGATCATCCATCGCCCATCTGTATGGGTCGAGAAGGTACATGCTAGTCTCCTCAGGTATATCGATGCCCCATCTCGATACACCCACGACTAGGGACTTTGAAGGATGTACTTATGGACTACCATGTCCCCACTAGTATGATCCGCATCATAGTCCAGATAGTCAAGTACACATCCTAAGGGCTTTACCAACATGTAATAGAGAGACAATCTGTATACACGTTAAGGTAAAGAGCAACCAGATAGCATACTATCATGTCGAGCAAGAAAGTCCTCCCTATATATGTCCCAGCATCCACTACAATATACATCCAATGTACAGTAATGGCCTCTAGGGTATATATATAACTAACAATCTCCCACTTGCACTAGGGCCATCTGTAGCAGTGGTTGTAGTATCTCATACTCAACCATCCCATAAAAGTCTCTCTCTGGGAATAGGCCTTCGTGAGTGGATCCGCCGTGTTATCCTCTGAGTCTACTCTCCTAACCTCGATCCCCTGGAGATCAACCATCTCCATGATCAGGTGATACTGCCTTAGAATATGTCTGGATCACTGATGGGACCGGCGTTCCTTGGCATAAGCCTTAAATCCATTGTCACACAATGGTAGGAACATAGTTCATCTCATGAACCAATATACACCCAAACAGCCTCTTTGGTAGCATCTTAAGTAGCGATGTATCCTGCCTTTATCGTCTAGTATGTCACGGTATCTAGCTTGAAACTCTTCCAACATACCGTCCCTTTACTGAGGGTAAAGACAATGCCTGCGACTGACATTCAGTCGTCTTTATCACCCTGGAACACTTCCAGTGATTCTTCACAGGATCGATTGATACCATCTCACTGCAGCTAGTGAGTATTCTAACATCCATTTAGATCTATCTCATAGATCCAAAACGCAGGATTTAGCAGGTATCATTTTGATCCTATATGGAGAATCATTGTGATAAACGGAGATTGATCGAGCGTAGCACAGGAAACTCCTTCCCTATCAAGAGTATGTCATCCACGTACTCTACGATGATCACTACCATACTCCCTACTACCTTTTTGTTTATACAAGGTTCATCTTCCATTTTGATGATGTCAAACTCTTTGACTAACACATCAAAACAGACGTTCCAACTCCGCGATGCCTGCTTTATCAGATAAAGCATCTTGCTCACGTTTCCGCTGCTCCCACTGTCTACGAGGCCCTCTGGCTGTGTACTTATAAACACACTCTTCTAAAACATCATTTAGAAAAGGAGTCATGGCACCCAACCACCAGATATCGTAGTCATGGTATGTAGCCGTGACAAGTAGGATCTGGATGGACTTAAGCATAGGTACTGGAAAAGGTTTCATCATAATCCATACCTGGTCAATGATGCAAACCTTTAACAAGTCTAGCTTTGAAAGTCTCAACTTTTCCATGTACACCTAGTAATCTTCTCAAGATATACTTGCTCCTGATGGGGATTTAACCCTTCAGATATAGCAACCAAAGTCCATACTTTGTTGGTGTATAAGGATTCCATCTCAGATCGATAAGCATCCAGCCATTCTTACAGAGTCTCACTCCTGATGGCCAGCTCGAAGCTAGTTGGGTCATCATCTCATGATGCAATCCTCGCTCCCACTATCATAGAGAAAACGAAGTATCTCTCAGGTGGGTGAGGAACCCTACTAGATCGGCGGAGAGGCTGAGGTTCGTTGGAATCTACTGAATCCTTTGGTTCTACCAAATCATCTGCTGTATTTTGTATAGCTGGAACCTTTCCAGTTCTACATAACAGACCTTGCCTCGAGCTTGTCCGGATTTTGCTTTTTAGACATAGGCCGGACAACCCCAAATCTTAACCGACTTAAGAGATGGGCTCTTCCCTTTCCATATCTTATATGGAGTGGTAGGCAACTGATTTGATTGGAACCCTATTCAATAGGTATGCAACTTCTCAAGTGCATAACCCCCTAAAAGGAAATAGGTAACTCAGTAGTACTCATCAAAGAGCACACCATATCAAATAGGGTGTATCTGCTCCGCCCCGACATACCATCGTGCAATGGTGTATACGGAGGAGTAATGCTGAGAGAGAATCTCATTCTCCTTTAAAATAGTCCAGGATTTCCGTGCTCAAGTATTCTCCTCCTTGATCTCATCAAAGGACATAATACTTTTACCCGTAATTTGGTTCTCTACTTCTAACTTATATTCTGTGAATATCTTAAAAGGTTCAGACTTGTGTTTCAACAGGAACATAGGTCTGAATCTCGAAAGATTATCAGAGAATGTAATGAAGTAAAAAAGAACCGGTCTTGGTATGTGTAGACAGGGGACCTTACATACATCAACATGTATCATCCCAAGAGTTCACTAACTCTTTCTCTGTTTCCAATAAACAGGGCTGTGGTCATCTTATCTTTGTGACATGACTGGCGAGTTTCACAAGATGTAAATTCAAACTAATTTAAATATGCATCTATATGTAACTCCAGCTAGTCGGGTCGCATTGATATGACCTAGTCTACAATACCTCAAGAAGGATCCGTTCATTTCTGAACTCTTCCTCTTGTGTGTGTTCAGTATACTAAGAACTGTAGTTTGATTTAGAACGTCAATGCTTTTAGATAACGTGCCTGAACCGATCAACTTTTGATATAGGAAATGTTCAAAACATTATCCAACAATACAAAATTTTATCGTTTCTTTACTAATAAAAGAGACAGATATGATTTTGTATATCAGGTTCGGTATCTAATAACATTCGTTCAGAATCAATGTATTACAATACAGGGTGACAGTGACCAGCAGACTTGGCTGCAACACTTGCCCCGTTTTCTGCCTCATGAAACTTATCACCCGTTCTCAGTTTTTCTACCCTTTTGTAGCCCTATGTAACATCTTACATATCTGGGATCCTGATCCGGTATCATATACCAAGGATGCAGAGGATACTGAGAAACAGTTCTGTACAATGAACACACCCGAAGATGATGCATCAGCATGCACTCTCTTCGTTTGGGCGGCACGGGAATTCTGGTAATCCCAAATTTCCTGCTCTGTCTTATAACAATTATAAGTTGGAGCGGGACCAACGTTCCCCAGCTCAGTATAACAAGCGGGTTCGGTCAATAATCCGTATTATTATCTTGATTAAGGCGTGATATGGTCGCTACCTGGAGAGAGAGAGAAGAAAACACTCAGCGTGCGCTCTTGCAAGAATAGATTGGTTATTATTTTATCTAATCAGGATGGCTCCCACTGCTTTTTATCAAATCTTCCTTCAAACCCTAAAAGGAAAGACTAGCCGGGATTAATTACACACTACAAGTTCGCCAATCTTTCAGCCAGGCCAGTGTCGGTACTTTGAGGGAGGTCCCCCGTGCTTTCGCACGAACCTAATTAATGTAAACCTCGTTTTCCCAGAGGCGTAACCCCGTTGACACCTTTCTAGACACCTACTTGATCGGCTAATTGTAATGCATAAAACTCTCCCAGGAGTAACTCTTACTCGCAGCGAGTATCGGGATCCAACTATCTCATAGAAGGTATGCAATCTCATTGCAAATTTCAACACTTGAAATTCCCGATTAATATTTTGCCCCTAGCGTCCTATGACCTTGACGCAGGCCAACAAACCATAGTCCGCTAGTCAAGTTCAACCCGGCATTTCCTGATTGAATTAAACCCACCTGCACGACCCTTGACGCAGGCCAACAAAGTCGCACGACTACCCTAATCCAATCTGCATCATATGCATAAGCAGATAAATACTATTTAGCTACCGCACACTACGCCTTGACGCAGGCCAACAAACGTAGCACGAATACTAAATAGGACTTATCTGAAATGACGGAGGGCTACGACAGGTTTTTCTGAAAACCTATTGCGTAATGAACTCGATATTGTTGTAGAATCAAATGATTTTAAAAATGGAGTGCTTTTGAGGCTTTTCTAGTTTTGCTAAAGGAGTCACTCCCGGTGAAGGGATCGTCGGTCCTTTCCTCGTCGAATGAGGTGCGGGATATATCATATATATCACTGTGCAAAGCAAAAACACTTAAAAAGCTATTAAAAGACAAACCGAGTGTGTAGCATCTGCCAGTTATTGCTAAAGGAGTCACTCCCGGTGAAGGGATCTCGGTCCTTTCCTTATCGAATAAGGTGCAGGATATATCACATATACCGCTGTGCAAAGCAAGAACTGTAGCTACCTGTTTTATTTTGAAATTCGATTCTACAACATCTTAGGTTTCTTTTAGTTCATTAATCTCATTAATGAAGTCCCATCATTTAAATACCTAATCATCACAGATAAATACGACGTACACTTATGCCATCCGCATTCGCCTCGATGTTCCCTCGTGCACCGTTAGGTTAGGTAACTAACGGCAGAGCGGGGCAGGGCTAGCGCGGGTGTAAAACATAAGTAACGGCTATATAATATATCATATATACTATATACTGTATCTATCACAGAACATCACATGATCACATCACAGATATCGCAGCAGAAGAAACATATGAAATATTAGATATACTAGGACGTCCGTGTTTTCAATACGAGCCAGTATAAAACACGGATTCCACGGTCGTGATGAATAGCCAAACCCACACCCCTAGACCCCTACGAGAGCGGCAAGCAACCCTACCAATTCTAGAGTTAGGAGACCCGGCCTCGACTCCTCGAGTTGGTCTCCCACTGGACTCCAGAACCCGGTTACTTGTGCCCTCCTCCTTGGGTCTATCCTAGTGCGGAAAAGTAAATAATATACAAACGGTGACTACTTCCGCAACCTGGAAGCGCCCCAATAAAAGAATATTACATAAAAGTTTTTACATGAATGAAAATGAAAAACACTCATCTCATATAAAAAAAACCCCGGCTATTCAAACACGACGATCCAATATAACATATCCAGCAACACATAACATCACATGTCATCAACATAAGTAAATATGCGCATCCTAATTGTCGTTGACATATAGCAACGAAACCGGCGATATCACATATTACACTTACGGTCACAGAAAAGAAAGTGTAAAACTACAACAGTTGGAATCCGCAACCTGCATAGACATCGCATGCCTAATCAAATGAATTACTTAGACATCGCATGCCTAACAATTATAAACCCCGCATTTTAGTCTCATTATCGAAAACACTTTTCAATATCAAGTCGGGGAATTCAACAAGATTCCCGACATCCTGATCGAATGCTCGTCGCAAACTTCAGTAGGCGGTCGCACCCCCGATACCGTCGACGAAGTGCACCAAGGCGGAACACCGCTGCCGCGAGCACCCGGACGGATGCTTTCGGCGACGGGGTTCTCCTACAGTCACTTGGTCGGGGCTATGGAGTGAGGCTGTCTATTAAGTTTACCCGGCGAGTATCCGCGTACGCTACGTGATTGCGACGGACTTTTGATCACATCAAAATTCCGTGGCAACCGATCAAGTGAGACTAAACTGCTATGTTTATAAAATTCATTCAGTTATCACATAACTTTTGTGAATTCCAATTGTTGTATCACATTCCGGATAAATAGAAAATGTTAAACTTTCCGATCGAACAGTCGAACACCCAAGTTTTCCCGATACAGCTCAACACATGAAATAAGTCTAACAACATTCAGTTCGTGCCTCAGTACCAACGGTCCAGCCGTAGAAGGGTCAAGCCAACGCCTCACATGTGGCACGCCGTACTGCCCCAAACCCGAAGGTTCAAAGGGCAGTTCAAGACGGTCACATAATCGAGTTAAGGTTTGTTGTCTTCTAGAGGGTCCATCGAGTTACTTGCACTACTTAGAACGTCATTAAACTACGGAAAAATCCAACACTTGGAAATTTCCCGACAGGGGAAAAATTGGGTATTTATATCCAGTCGAACTTTTTAACATATTCTAAAAATACCCGGAAAAGCACACCGACAAAATTAGACAGTCCGATCGAATACACCGAGTCCCCAATACAACTCAGAAAATACAACTCTGGAATAAAATATTAAAAATCCCCAGGAAAACCATCACAGACAACTAAGAACTACTGTGCAAAATTGGATGCACAAAACGACAAACGGGCCGCGGAACCGCCGCACGAGCAAGCTCATGCCGCGGTTCCGCCGCACTTTAGTTGAATTACGGGCACGTGCTGCACAGTTTTTCTTACAATTGCCTGCTGATTTCTCTGAATATTTTTAATCTACAAAAATCCACATTTTACAGAAAAGTCCAGAGAGCATTTTTCAAGTCGGGTTTTGGGTCGATCGGACTTCTGATTCCGTCGGGACTTCGCATAAGGCTCTAGCTAGGCTCTGATACCAGTGAAAGGTTCCTAGGCACCCTATAGTGGTCTCACAAGGCATCGAACATGCCAATATAAAATTTTACGGGTGCCGAGAGACCCGACTACGGATCATCGGCTAGATATTTAGGCGAAAAGATAACTAGTTAACACTTAACTAACGGAATATGGAAATACAACCATTGTAGATCCGGTGCTCCACCTCCATAGCTTCGCAACGAAGTCCCCTCGCTGTCCAAATGAGTTCCCGGGCTCTAGCGTCGGCTTCGTCGGAGAATGGGCAAGCTAGGTCGTCGATGTCCATGCTGAAGATGATCTACGTCGAGGCATCGCTAAATCAAGCTCCACCTTCACCAAGTCATGAAAACTTGTGAAGGAAACACACTCTACTAGTTGGCAAGAGGTAGAGTATGAATAAATAGGAAGTGGGTAGACTTTAGAATTGGATTTCTCACTCTTTATCATCAATCACCATTGATGACCTAAGCTTTCTTCATGATAGATATGAAGAAGAAGAAGAAGAAGAAAGTTATGATAAGTTTTTATGGTAAGTCTTATTTAAAAATCAAAGGAAAAGAAATACTTATCATAAACCAACCATGGTTATGTGTAGAGAGCAAACTATAGTTAGGTGAATGGTTAGGTTAGGCATAAAACAAAAATGGTGGACTTTTCAAAGCTTCATGAAACTTCAACAAAGAAACAAAATTATCCACCATTTTCCTTTTGCCAAAATGAAATAAATAAATAAATGAATAAAACAAAACCCTAACCATTATCATGTAACCATGGTTTGATCTTTACACAAAAACCCTAGCAAACATGTATCATCAAACATGATACAATCAAGTGCACAAAAGTATATCACATATACAATGTGTACATCCGAGTGAGAAAATCCATCTTAAGTAAACCGATACTAGTTAATGCAAACTAATATATCAAATATATAATTATGCATTAAATCATTAAATCAACACTTGATTTAATGATCCGGTCATGTCGCATATAACCGGCTAATATCAACAGTAACAACTTATCGCATCAACACTTGATCTGATAACCCGGCTATATCGTATATAACCGATCAATGTCACATATCGCGAGAATTGAATACAGTATCACATACTGGTATCATTCTCAGTCCCGCACACATCTCATATGTGCTCCTATTTCGTTTCGCTTGAGCCAGGAAACCTCTGTGTAGGACTCTAAAGACTCGTCAATACGCCGGCAGCAGGTGATGATCATATCAAACACCCACAAGCCGCAAGCGGTCTGCTAAACGTAACGGCCACCCGGGTATTGAGCGATCAGAAGATCGACGAGCAAGCCCGCTCACACTCCAGTGAATCCAACCAGTAACACTACCGTACAGTCCGATCTCGTCGTCTGATATGTCGCATATCTTGCCTAGGGGTGGTAAACGTCAGACCCCAATAGCTCGATAAGTCGTGTCGATATGAGGTCTATAACAATTCGAGAAACTACTGGTAACACTTACCAGTATATCTCAGCAACCCTGGCCAGGGATTTCCTGTTATAGCCAATCGAACACAGCGCAACATCAACTCCCTATACCGGGAGAGACGAATCCCCTCCTATCGCTCATTGCCTCCATGTGATTCGGGACTGTACCCAAAAACCACCGTTTTGCACGCCCTCTTGGACGTGGTAAGGTGGAAATCAAAGCACAGTGGGAACCACACAAGACTCTATGACGATCTCGGGTCAACAGACTACTCTGTACCAGTGTCACCAGAGAACTGCCATCTGACGTAAGGTATAATACCATCTGGGAGTTCTCGGCGAGTCCGTCCAGTGTACCCAGTCTCTACTGAGCACCCGTATATCATCTCTGATGTCAAACACCAATGGATATGGGATCATCCATCGCCCATCTGTATGGGTCGAGAAGGTACACGCTAGTCTACTCAGGTATATCGATGCTCCATCTCGATACACCCACGACTAGGGACTTTGAAGGATGTACTTATGGACTACCATGTCCCCACTAGTATGATCCGCATCATAGTCCAGATAGTCAAGTACACATCCTAAGGGATTTACCAACATGTAATAGAGGGACAATCTGTATACACGTTAAGGTAAAGAGCAACCAGATAGCATACTATCATGTCGAGCAAGAAAGTCCTCCCTATATATGTCCCAGCATCCACTACAATATACATCCAATGTACAGTAATGGCCTCTAGGGCATATATATAACTAACATCATCATCATGCTTATATAGATTCCTAACCATAAATCACATTGCATACCCTTGATATCATAAGCATTTATCATATACAACATGTTGGGTATTATGATTTTCTTGAGGATTTCAGTATTGATGAGATTTCTGGATTTTGGGGAAAACCGCAAGAATTTAACAAAAGCTTATTATCATCATTTTTAATATAAAGTTGCGGTTTTCTCGTGATGTATGTGTCGTCCACCATGTGTTTTCATGTTTTCTATTGGATTTCGAGACCCGATTCGAGGAGTGGATGAACTGTCTCGGGTACATAGTGGGTCCGGTATGGTACCCCGGGCAAGAAGATCGAGTTGTAGACGATGAGCCTGGCAGGGGAAGACTACCTACCGGTGATGTCTGACGCGGCGGATATCCGGAGGATACCGACCGTTGTCGTGAGATTTGATGATATGGGCCGATCCGGACTGACGGAGCCCGAGGTATTGAGATATTGACATAGTAAGACATTGAGACAGATATATTTCCATATTTGGTGTCGATGCTTGACACGATTTTCGGATGATTTCATTGATGGTACCTTGGCTATTGTACAGATATTTTTTTTAAGTTAAGAATGCAAAGATCATCGTATTTAAACACTTAAAGATTTCGTATTGAATTTGCATTCATGTGCATACATACTAGTGGCATTACATCATATCTAGATATACATGTTGTGACGCATTTGCGTGCATTCTTACGATAGCCTTATTAGATGTTATTTTCTACTCACGAGCTGGCAACTCACCCCCGTTGTGCCACAGTATCTTGCAGGTCAGACCCGTCAGCCTTGTAGCGGCAGGCGTATCTTTTCATTGGTTTCTTTTGCTCAGACTCGCGACAATGCTCTTAGGTGAGTTGCGAGGACACTTTTGTCTCTTTGTGTACTATCATTGTATCTAGTATTCTCCATCTACCACTTCTTATTTTGTATATGTGACCTAGTGATGAGACCGAGAGATTTGTGTATATGTGGCTTCTCTGGGGTCGAGCTCACTTGAGCCGACGTTATGTTTTTTTCTTATTTTTATGTTACTTTATACTTATTTGCTTGATATTGCATATATATTGCGTGTGGTTGTGATCCGCCTTGGGCAAAGAGCTAGCTCCCGCTTGGGGATGCCATTATTTCATTACAGGTTTATATATCTTTTTGTACCCATTTTAGGGGCTAGTATTTACAAAAGAGACTCTGCCGAAATTTTCGAAAAATTTTGATGTTTTTAAAAAGGGATTAATATAACTTAAAAAATTTAAAATCGTTTTCATGAAAGGTTTTCCTTCACTCTTATTGATTTGGTTTAGATTTTCTGGGCTTTGGCTGACTTAGGTTACGTTACGCCTTTAGACGTCTCGTAATCTAAGTGCCAGTCACGTTTCGTACATTCGGGTCGTGACACTATTGAAACCTCAGGTCTAACCAAATCATCGGTAATTGTTTGTGTATCTGGAATTTCTTCCAGTTCTACCGCATTGCCAACAGTATCATTTGTAAAAAATTCATTTTCTAAAAATGTGGCATACTAAGAAACAAACACCCTTTGTTCCTCCTTGTGGTAGAAGAGATATCCATACGAGTGTTTTGGATATCCCACAAATCTACACAAAACCGATCGTGTCTCGAGTTTGTCCGGATTCTGCTATTTCACATAAGCTGGACAACCCCATATCCTAACTCTTTTAAGAGATGGTCTCTTCCCATACCATATCTCATATGGAGTGGTAGACACGGTTTTGGTCGGCACCCTGTTCAAAAGATGAATCGCAGTCTCTAATGCGTGCCCCCAGAATGATATTGGTAACTCTGCATCACTCATCATAGATCGTACCATATCTAATAGGGTACGATTCCTTCTTTCCGATACTCCATTGTGCTGTGGTGTGTACGGAGGAGTGAGCTGAGAGAGAATTCCATTCTCTTTTAGGAAATCTAGAAACTCTGAGCTTAGATATTCACCTCCTCGATCTGATCGAAGTTTCTTGATACTTAGGCCTGTTTGTTTTTCTACTTCAGATTTATACTCCTTGAACTTTTCGAAGGCTTCAGACTTATGTTTCAACAAGAATACATGTCCAAATCTTGAGAAGACATCAGTAAAGGTTATGAAGTATGAAAAACTACCTCTTACATGTGTATACATTGGTCTACATACATCACTATGTATGAGGCCTAAGAGTTCGGTAGCTCTCTCTCCGTGTCCAGTAAACGGAGTTTTGGTCATTTTACCTTTGATGCAAGACTGGCAAGTCGCATAAAATTTATATTCAAACGAGTTTAAATATCCATCTGTATGTAGCTTGGTTAGTCTTGTTTCGTTAATATGACCAAGTCTACAATGCCAAATGAATGCTTCATTTATATCTGAAACCTTTCTTTTGTTTGTGTGTTGTACATTAAAAACTGTGTGTTGGTTTAGGACGTATATCCCGTTATTTAATGTACCAGACCTAATCAACTCTTGATTAAGGTTAATGTTCATAACATTAGATTGCAATACAAAATTATATCTAGCATTGTCCAACACCGATACAGATATAATATTACATAACATAGAGGGTACAAAATAATACGGGTTCAAAACCAATATACAACCCGACGGCAAACCAAGGTGATACTCTCCCACTGCTATAGCATGTACTGAGGAACCATTCCCAACCCGGAGAGTGTGATCACCTTTCTTCAAAAACTTGCTATTTCTCAGCCCCTGCAGACAATTGCAGATGTGAGATCCTGACCCAGTATCTAATACCCAGGAAGCAGAGTTAATTGAAAAACAGTTTTTTGTTACAAACACACCTGAAGTGGAAGCTTCACCCTACTTCTTCTTCTTGAGGTCGGACAGGTATCCAACGCGGTTTCTCTTCCAGTGCCCAGTCTGGTGGCAGTGGAAACATTCCCCTCGTCCTATCGCAGCAGCCCCTTTCTTGTCCCTTCCCGGTGCCTTTTTTCACTCCGCATCTCTACTTGATGGGATTCTTCTTCTTCTTTCCCTTGGTCTTGGATTTTGGGACGGAGGAAGAAGATGGCCCAGCAATAAGAGCGGGAGTTTTCGCTATCTTTAGTGTGCTCTCTGCACTCCTAAACATATTGAAGAGTTCAGGAAAAGACTTCTCCATGTTGTGCATGTTGAAGTTTACAATGAATTGAGCAAAGGCAGGGGAAAGGGACTGTAGAACAATATCAACATACTGCTCGTTCTCCATGGTCCAACCCAGGTCCTCAAGTTCTTCGATAAGTCCAATCATCTTCAATACATGGTCACTTACAGACGTGCCAGCAGCCATCCGCATCTGAAACAACTTTCGAGATGCCCCGTATCGAAGAGTACGAGATTGCTCTCCATACAACTCCTTTGTATGGAGAAAGATGGATTAAACATCCATCTTCTCGTGCTGCTTCTGATGTTCATTGTTCATAGAAGCAAGCGCGAGGCACTTGGCTGTTGCGCAGTCTATATCCCATGTCTTGCGGATTTCTTTATCCGCAACTGAAGAATCAGGGCCTGGGATAGGAGGGGTTGGTGTAGTCAGGACGAATCCGACCTTATCATAGGTCAGGGCAATATTCACGTTCCTTAGCCAATCTTTATAATTCGGTCCCGTGAGTTTATTTTTGTCTAATAAAAGCTTAAGTCCCGTCATAGGTATCTGCCATTAGGAGAGAGAAAAGAAGACACTCGGCGATTGCTCTTGCATAATTAGATAGGTTATTAATCTTATCTAACTGATGTCTCCCACTGCTTTTTATCAAATTTTCCTTCAAACCTTTTAAAAAGAAAATTAGCCAGGATTAATTGCAATCTGCAAGTTCGCTAACCGGTCAGCCAGGCCAGTGTCGGTACTCCGAGGGAGGTTCCCCGCACTTTCGCACGGACCTAATTAAAATAAACCTCGTTTTCCTAGAGGCGTAACCCCGTTGACACCTTTCTAGACACCTACTTGATTAGCTAATTGTAAAGAGCAAAACTCTCCCGGGAGTAACTTTTACTCACAGTGGGATCGGGATCCAACTATCAAATAGAAGGTATGCAATTTCATTGCAAATTTCAACTCTTGAAATTACCGATATAATTTTTACCCCTAGTGTCTTATGACCTTAACTATAGTCAACAAATCATAAGCACTAGTCAAGTTCTACCTGCCATTTCGGGATTGATTTAGACCCATCCGCATGACCCTTAACTATGGTCAACAAAGTCATACGAATGTCCTAATCGATCGCATCAAATGCTTTGTAGGAAGACATCACTTAGCTACCGTACACCACGCCTTAACTATAGTCAACAAACGCGGCACGAATACTAAGTACTATGCTTCCTAAAATAGCGGAGGGCTACGAATGGTTTTTATGAAAACCTTTAACGTTTTGAACTTGATATCATTATAGAATCGAGTGAGAAGGAGTGATTTAAGCTCCAGTTTTAAAATTCGAATGGTTTTATAGCATCTTTCTAATTTTCTAAAGAGGTCACTCCCGGTGAAGAGATCTCGGCTCTTTCCTTATCGAATAAGGTGCAGGATATTCAAGAATACCACGATGTAAAGCAAAAGTTAGATCAACTATAAAATCAAATCGAGTTCTTTGTAACATTTGCTAGTTTCGCTAAAGGGGTCACTCCCGGTGAAGGGATCTCGGCCCTTTCCTCATCGAATGAGGTGCGGGATATTCAAGAATACCACGATGCAAAGCAAAAGCTAGAGTTACCCATTTTTTTATAAAAAAGTTTGATTCTATAATATTTTTAGGTTTCTTTTTCTTAACATTAATCACATTAATGTTATCCCATCATTTACATTTCCTAAACATCACAAAAAAGAAACGAAAATAGAACGTACGCTTATGCCATCCGCATTCGCCACTGGGCCCCGTCATGCACCGTTAGGTTACTTAACTAACGGCAGAGCGGGGGCTGGACTAGTGCGGTTGCAAAATATAAGCAACGTTTATTATATATCTCATATATAAATATAGCCATTACAGATCACAGATGAATACATTGGATATACTAGGAATTCCGCATTTCATTGAAGCCTTAATGAAAAAAACGGGTTCCACGGTCATGATGAATAGCCAAACCCCACCCTAGACCCCTACGGATGCGGCAAACTATCCGCCAAATTTCCGAAGTGAAGCAATCTCCCTCAACAAAGTGAGTAGGTCACTTGGCACTTCGAAAACCCGGTAGTTTGTGCACCCCACCTTGGGTCTATCCTAGGAGCAAAAACAGTAAAAAGAAATTATACAACGGTGGCTACAACCTCACCCCGGATGTGCCCCGCAAAATAATATTATATTGCTTTTCACAAATTACATTGAATGAAAGAAAAGGAAAAACTCTCTTCTCACACACACACCCGGCCATTCATCACGACGATCCAGCATATTCATATACACATACTATCATAGAAGTGTGCAACCCCGACTAATCGACTTATAGCAATTAGTCGACGTTTCAAACACACATATAAAAAGAACGGATAAATGATATTAAAAGTTCGAATTCGAAACACTCCATATTTCCCTAACACTTAGTTTACATCACATGTAATCTGGAAATAATCAAACAATACCATAAATCCCCAAACCCAGTGTACAGATAACCCTAAAAAATCCAAGCCCAAACCTCATAGGAAATCCGGCGATGCCGGAAAAAATGGTCTTGTCGCCGGCCAAATGCAGGTGGTTGGGGCTCGTTTTTCTAAAGTTTCTTAGTTATCATATAACAAGTATTTTGCACATGTTTAAAAAAATTTCAGAACACTTTTGAAAAATTTCCAGAGAGCAGGGTTTAAAAATATGGTTTTTGGAGTTGTTTCGTGTTCGAAGCTTTAAACGTCGTCTAATCATCTAGTTGTGGTTTAGTTAGGCTTTGATACCATGTTAGTGCATGATGCATGCTCCCACAACTCTTGTGAGGCAGCGGAAGTGATAAACGAAAAATTTCTTTGCATACAACACGCGCATCTGCCAAGATATAGTCTAAACCACAACTGGTGAACCCTAACTAGAGATCTTATCTACTGTGTTAGGGGTTATACCTTGATGATCCGGTCCTTCGGGTCTTCTTTGATGAACTCCTTGGCTCCTTGGACGTTACCAATGCACTCGATCTCCGGCCACCCCAAGACTTAGATGATCCACCCGAGAGTTATCGTGCAAGCTAGAAACTCTTCACAAGAGTTTAACCTAGAAACCAAGTTTGCTAGAAGAGGTCACTAGGATTATGTAGAGATTAGTGTATTGGATTAACTTAAGGTCCTAAGCTTTGGATTCACATCACATGTGAGGGTTAAAGTTAGGAAGAAGAAGGAGGAGAGAAGAAGGAGAGAGAAAGTGTTTGTGATAATTAGAGAGTTCAAGCATGAGAAAATGATATATTGCAAATGAAATAATTGAAGCATATAATATAAAATTAGCACCATGCTTCAATAGTAATTCCAAAACAATATAAAATTAAACAACCCATTCTTTCAACCCTACTTGGACTTTCTTATTTCCACCTCATTTATTTATTTTCATAAAATAAATAATGTCATTATGAGGTGGCACCTTCTAGAAGGTATTCTTGTAACAATTACAAGAATACCCTTCCTCCGTATACCGTATACCGTATACCCGTATCCGAATTCCAAAAAATACGAATGCCATTAATCCAATAATATAATACCGGTATCCGGCTTAAACCAAAGCCTACTGTCACGACCCGAAATTGGCACGTGACGGACCTAATACTACGCAACGCCTAAAGACGTAACGCGGTAAAAGAAAGCCAAAACCTAGAAATCTAAACCATTAAAAAGACAAGAAAAGATAATAGCGGTTTTGAAACATTTGAAATCACAACCCAAATTCTTTAAAAATCTCAACTTTCTTTCTTTAAAATTTTGGCAGCACCTCCTTTGTAAAAACTAACCCCAAAAATAGGTACAACAAAAATATAAATGAAGCACCCCCAAACGGGAGCAAATACACGCCCAAAGGCGGAAAACAACTACCACAACAAATATACGATGCCGTAGCAAAGAAATAAAAGACAATAGAAAGGAAACTGTATAAAAGACAACCAAATCACAAATATTATACAATATCGTCATCACCAAGTCTCTAAGTCAAACAAAATAACAGTAGATGGAGAGTACAAGGATACAACGAATATACAATACAAAAATACGGATAACCATAAAACCTACCTAAGCAAAACTGCACACTATGAGCTAAAGCGGTATCCGTAGCAAAAGATGATAGATGAATAGCTTGCCTCGACTACTCTGGGGAACACCCTGCAAAACAACTGTGGCACAACGGGGGGGAGTTGCCAACTCGTGAATAGTAAATAACATATACAGATAATCGCAAGTATG
This sequence comes from Agapanthus africanus, assembly GCA_030015575.1. Classification (NCBI taxonomy): domain Eukaryota; kingdom Viridiplantae; phylum Streptophyta; class Magnoliopsida; order Asparagales; family Amaryllidaceae; genus Agapanthus; species Agapanthus africanus. The sequence continues at coordinate 553,646,873 of CM057339.1, forward strand.
CACGTACAGTGTGAATCTAAGATATTGTAATGTTTCAGAAATCGTTTTGCGATTTTTTCCATTTTAGGGCAAAATAGTTGGTATTTTCCGTTTTAACCCGATTTCGATCAAACTTCCGTAATACCTTACCAGCACTTTTTTAGCTAAAATAAAGCTTGTGCACGAACTTTAGGGGTAATTGGGAGGTTTAGGTTCAGATAGAATTTTTCCCAAATAAAATATTATTTTAAGCGGTATTTGGTGCACGTAAATCGGGAAATTTCTTCTCTTGAGAATAAATTTATTTTTGTCACTACAATTATTTTAGAACCTTCTTTTTAAATATCTAGATTTTTATGGTGAAAGGATTTATTTTTTTAAAAGATAAAGAAAAAGAAAAGTAGTGTGAACATAAGCTTTTTGTTTTATTATACAATTATTCAATTTTCTTCTAGAAAATTCTACACTTCACCAAAAACCCTAGCCTTCATCAAATGGCCGGCCCCTCTCTCCCCCTTGCTTCCCTTGTTCTTCCTCACTCATTTTTCATCATTTCTTGCACAAATAAATCAAGAAAAATCCAAATAAATTCAAATAAAATCCGAAACCTTCATTCTTCTTCACAAAAGTTGCTTGGATCTTCATTCTAGTGAGGATTTTGGAGGCTAAAGTTTGGTTTTATTCTTGTTTCAAGTGGTGTTCTTGAAGGTATAAAACCTTAACTCTAATCTCTTTTTTGTTGCTTAATACTTTATGCTAGCTTAATTAGATGTTAGTTTAAGCTTTAAATTTCATGTTTCAAAATTCTAGAAATGGTTTTAGAAATTCAAGTTAAGGTTAAAGCTTAATTTAAGTGTTTAATATTTAATTGAAGTGGTAATTTGTGATTAGGAAAAGCTTAACCTAGTAGAAAATGCTAATTATTGTTAATGAATATTTTGTTTAATTAAGGATTTTTGCTTACTAGGTTTTTTCTAAAACTCTTTTTGCAAGTGTTAAAAATATAGAAGTGGTTTAGATAGCTTAGCTAAGCTATTTTAAGGTGTTTGTAATCGCTGGATATGCGTTAGCTTGAAACTAGTGTGAAATATTGCGATAGGTTGCTTACTATGTTTAGGGGTTTTTCCGATGTGGGTTCGATTGGTCGTTGCAAGGTTATATCTATTGTATTCCTCGTAATTCTTGTGTTGTGTTGTGCGATCGGGACGATCGGGGTCTAGACTTAGTGTTTTGTAGTTTAGCGACCCCAATTAGGGTTTTTGGCCGATGTCGTGCGCGATAGATGCGCTAAGTGCGCAGTACAATTTTCAGGGCGTTATTCTTGAGTTTCGATGTCTTTTCGTCGATGTAGGATATTTGCTTATGTGATGTGTTTGTGAAATTTTAGGTTCGCAGGCGGGGACTACGGACACTACTACAAAGGGAAAACCGGTGGTAGGATTCACCTAGCTTGGAGCGTTGGTGAGTAGATTTAACATCTACAGAGGAATCGCTCGCATGGCGTTATGCGTCTGGGCTAGAGATGTTATTTCTGTCGCATATTCTATGTCATATTTAGAATTGCGCATTTACCCTATTACTTAGATATTGTTGTGCTTGGACTAGTATCCTTAGGACACTGCACATATTGTTGACGATTCATGTTGCACGAGCACTGATTGTATGCTACACACACCGTCAATAATTGCCATGTCATGCACAACCCACTTATAGATATGACATTGCTTGGTTAGGGACATTGAGAGTTTGATTCATATTTTTTTACGCATTGACTTATCTCATACCTGTATACCTACATGCTTACACATATGCTCTGAATACTTACATGCTAGTTACCTGTATATCTATAGAGTATTGTACCATTAGTGATAGGTACATGCACACTTTATGACATAGCTACAGGTATACCTTGCACACCTATTTCACTTATACCCAGGGGGTATACTACATCATTACTTGTAGATAGATACATATATCTTGCTATACCTTCATGTTTACACACATATCTGGTTATAGCTACATGTTTATCTTTACTTGATGTTATTTAGAATTGGAGGAATTAGGAACCGCATATATTTATATTTGACTTGTTTCAGTTAAATAGCGGCTTTTCCTTTATATGCTTACATTACAGTTTTCTGTTGCATACATTATATTCATGGATTTTCGCATTAAGATATGGATTTTTCATGATGTTTTCTGGATTTGGGGACCGTGGTATTTCATAAAATTATGCATTATTTGAAAAACCCGGTTTCCCTTGATGATATGATATTACAGCATCCACCATGAGATTTGTCGGTTCTGATTATATACCTGATTCGAGGAGCGGGAGGCACCGTCTATGGGTACATGGTGGGGCCCGGGAGGTACCCCGAGGCAAGAATTGTGGAGTAGACGATGAGTTAGTGGGGGGACCATACCATCCGATGACATTACCAATGACTCGGCGGTTATCATGGGGATACCGACGGGAGTCATGTGCATATAGATACGTCGAGAGGCGAGGGTCAGAGCTAGGCACTCGAGCTTTCGGTATAGCGTATGATACGTACCTATCAGGGGGCCAGTCATGGTGACAGCACCTGATAGACCTGCATTTCTGTGTCGATGCTTGACACATTGGTTTCATGATATTTCTTTTTACTCCTTTTATATATAACAGGGGTTTAGGCCGCTGTTATATATGCCCTTACACCAATATTAGTGGAATGGGACGCTAATATATGTGTATTGACATTAAATTTATACATCATCATATTTATTCATGCAAATATACCTAGAATGTAAAGGACTCATTGACATTGGATTTAGGACATTTGAGAATTCAATTGATATTGATTACAGGATATATGTGAGATCTACTTGATAATGTACATTCGGGGTATACGAGATACACTTGACATTGTACATACGGGATATATGAGATCTACTTGATGTTGTACATTAAGGTTATGTGAGACTTACTTGATATGATAGCCAAATTGGGGGCTGATTTGAGGAAATTGGGATTTGAATTGTCTTGATGGATTTTGATCCTACCACGATGTCATGATTCCGTGGAAATGACATGTTTCATTCCATACTCTACATTTATTGTTTATGCACTGCTTCATGTATTAGTAGTACCTGTTAGAGTACCTTCCATGACTGTTGCATTTACATACCTTTATTCATATCATTTCTTCATGTATCAGTAGTACCGATATAGTACCTTACATGATGCTGCATACAGATTGCCATATTATTACCGCTTCATGTGTAGTTGTACCTGTTAGTGTACCTTTCATGATTATTGCATTACATATGACTATTCATTGATATTAAATGCTTATGTTAGATTCGCGTTGTACGTGCATACTCGCGATTACCTGCATATGTTATTTACTATTCACGAGTTGGCAACTCACCCCCGTTGTGCCACAGTGTTTACAGGTGTTCCTCAGGATAGTCAGAGGCAGGGCTATTTTCATCCATCATATCATCTTTTGCTGCGGATACCACTTCGCCTGACAGTGTGCTGTTTTGCCCAGGTGGGTTTTGTGATTATCCAATATTGTATTGTATATTCGTTGTATCCATGTACTCTCCATCTACCAGTTTTATGTATGACTTAGTGACTTGGTGTGAGGACGATATTGTATATTATTTTGTGACTTAGAGGTTTTTGTAACGTTTTCAAAATAATAAAATATGATTTTTGGGAATTTTTATAATTTAATATTATTTTAATGAATATTTTAATATTCTGGTATAATTAAATACAAATAAAGAGGGGGAAATTTTGGAAAATTCTAAAATAGGGTATTTTATGGAATTATGCCATTTTAAAGTTTTTAAGATTAGTTATATGCTAATTTAGTGCTAATCGCGATTAAAAATCGCTAATTGGATTTTTATCATTTTTGTGCAAAAATGTGCACATATCATTTTCCACACTTGTTACACTTGTTACATATTTTGGGTGCATGGTTGCTTAGGGTTCACCATGGTGGGAAAAGAAAGGAAAAGAAAAGAAAAGAAAGAAAAAGTAAGTATGATGATGTGAGAGAGAGAGAGAGTAGTTGCTTTTGACTTTTGACCCTTTCCTCCATCATTTCCATCTCATTTTCTCTCCCCTCTTCAAACAAGAGCTGTTGCTGCTCTTGCTCCTGCTCCCTGATCTCCCTCCCCTTCACTTCATAGATCCCTCATTTCCCTCACCAAAACCACATTCTCACTTCACAAAACTTGCTCCCAAGCTCACTAGCTACACTTTGAACCTAGCAAGATTGGATTTGGAGGACTTTGAGCAACTCAAGAATTTTCTTGAGTTGCCAAAGGAGGTAATTTCTGCACCCTAGTGTAGTATTTCAATTTCCTTGTGCATCAATTCTATTTTCATGTCGATATGGTGTAATTTGGTGGATTTGTGAAACTTCAAGTTAGGGTTTATATGAGATCTGAAATTAAAGATGAAATTGAGACTGTGGTGACCTTAGAACCCCTGGTGTGATGTTATTTTGGATCAAACTAGAGACTTGAAACCAGAATACAGATTTATGAGACGATGTCGGAGAAAAACTGTGAATCTGTGATCGTATTTAGGAATCTGCTATCACCCCGAGACCCCAAAAATAAAACTGAGTTGACAGTGAGATGTGCAGGCACCATGGAACCACCACACCAAACCCTAGCCCCCAAATCCAAAGTACGGCCGACAATTAATTCCTTCTGGCCGCAAATTGCGGCCAGAGCAGGAGGGAATTGTCTCGATTTTGGTGCATGGCCCTATTTCCAGTAGTCTTGATCCTGGTTATGTCTAGTTTTGACTGATTCCAGTTAGGGTAAAATCTGGGTTGATTTGCTTTAGTTGGCGTATGATTTACGACTTGTTTTAGCATGAATTTTGGTATTTGGTGATACGTTTCTGTCGGGTGGCGTTTGGACGTCAACGACCAGTAGATATTGAACGTGTTTACATGCGAGACGATAGGATTTTACCTATATGAGTAGCGTGTGCTATTTTGGTTTCCGATGTGATTTTCATGTGCTTTAGCGTTGTGATATACTTGTAGGTACCCTACGTGATGTTGAGGCGAAGAAGATGAAGATAGCGACATCGGCATCGGCACACGAGAAGCAAGGTGAGTAGATTTATATCTATGGGGAGAAGTCGGGTGGATGGCGTATAGCACCCCCGCAGTCCGTGGTGATGTATACGAATACGTATACACACATATATTTATTATTTGTTGTTATGATTATTGATGATAATAATGGAATTATTGATGATAAGGATGTATTGGTTTAGTGTAGTGCGAACCCTAGAGTAGTGGTTGCACTCACACATACACGCACACATATACTTGCATACATTCTTTCATTTATCTGTGCGCATATGGAGGTGTGTATATCTACACATAGGTATGGGACTATGTGTTCATATACGGGATTGAGGATGATACGTGGGATTGAGATGAGTCGATGAGGTTTGATTGAGGCCATGAGATTTGGCGATATGACAGAGTTCGTATTTGAGATGTGATATGATGGTAGTGATACCTGTTATGTGATGAGATAATGTGATATTGACTCAGATTTAGGTGGTTTTCATACCCTTCCCGATTGACCTGATTGTTGGGTCCGTAGTTCGCATAGTAGGCGTTAGACTAGACTCGAGTCATACCTATTTCAAAACTAACAAATCGGGGATATTTTAAAGATAGGCAAAAGGGTTTCTACGGATATTTTCAAACGACACATCTTTTCTTAAAACACCGTAGCCCTTATTTTACCAAAAACCCTGATTCGTCCTTTTTTAAAAGGCAAGGCTGCATGATATATTTATTGAGGCATGTTCTTTACTGTTGCGATGATTATTCGATTTCCGCATATTCAAGCTATTTGTATTGCATTGCCTGTGTTTATTAATATATTACAGTCATGCTGCTAGGACACCAGCACAATTATCGATGATGTGTATGTTCCACGTACACTGTTTGCCGGCTCACACACTTCATCATCGATAATTGCCATGTCACTACACTGTAGTACTGTTGCATTTAGGATATGATTCTTGCATGACAGACTGATGTGCTTACATTTCTTTTACATGTCACATACTGTAAGTCCACGTTGCTCACCCCGGTTCTTACGGGGAGGCGGAAACGGCGAAAAACAATTATTTTGGCGCAAGGCAACATGGAATAAAAGCCGGATCTTTGCTAAACTAGAAACTAACAAACTACGAGAAGTGTTAACTACTATGCCGTAGAAATTATACCTCACGAAACCGGTCCTTCGGATCTTCTCTCCGCTGTCCGGCTCACCCATCCACGCTCCGAGGGTCGATCTGGATCTAGGTCACCTCCGCGGCCTTCTTGAGTCAAAGACGATCTACCCGAGAGATGTACACCGAGCTCCACCTCGAGCCGAGGCAACTAGGGCAACAAGATCGCTAGTCTTGAAGTCCTAGGTTATGTAGAGCAGGTTGATGGAAGTATTTGTCTATGTGAATTCTTTTTCTCTCAACACATGAGATCAAAAGAATATTTCAAGAGGAGGAAGATGAAGGAGATCAAGCAACCATGGAGCTCTCTTTCTTTCTTCTCACTTGCAAGAGAGAGAATGAGAAAAGAATAATGAAATTATCAACTAAAGAAAAAAGGCACCATGGTTGCAATAATAGTAAAACAACATCATTACCAATCCTATCATGATAAAGTTGATGCTACATTGAATTGACCATTTTCATAATAAAAAAGAAAAAGAAAATCCAAAGAAGAGTGTAGACCTCTCATGAAGGTCAATGGTCAACTCTGGTCAACGGGTCAACAAAGTCAAGAGAGGTCATGGTGGTCAAATGGTCAATGCAATTAGCCATCACAAATTATCACAAAAAGGATTAGTAAAATAATGTCTCCGGCTCATAATGGTTTTGACCAAACGAATTGCCAAAACCCTAATGAGCCTGCCACATAACTGTTTTGGCCGAACCAACTGCCAAAACCCTAACGGGGCACCTCCTCCTTTATCGCTCCTCAAAACTGTGCATACACACCCGCATCCGCATTCCGTAGAATGCGAATGCACAGAAGACAAAACAAATCCATCCGTGCAATACTAGGATCCGGCTTAAACCAAAGCCCACTAGTATTGCCTGCCCGAACAGCATACGCACACAAGTGCACATAAATGATCGCAGCCCTGCCGTAAAACCATACGGCCTCTACACGTTTCGCTCAGTGCAGGGAAGCTCTCTGTGTGGGACTCTAAAGACTCGACACTACGCTGGCAGTGGGTTTAACCACAGACTGCAAGCGGCACTAGCTGTACGTAATGGTCCCCAGGTAGATGTCGATAAGAAGGCCGATGAGGTAAACCCATCCGAACTCCTACTGAGCCTGTATGTGACAATCTCCGTACAGCCCGGTCTGTTCGTCTGATACATCGCATGGCGGGCCTAGGGGGTGGCGAACGTCAGTCCCCTAATAGCGGTACAAGTCATGTCGGAGTGTAGCCCAGAACACCCTGAGATAACACTGGAAACCTACCAGTATATCTCGCTTGCCCTGGCCAGGGACTGCTCGTGTAATGGCTCTCCTAGAAACAGCGTGATGTCAACCCCCAATACCGGGAGAGATGAATCTTGTCTAACCGTCACTGCCTCCAAGTGCTTCGGGACTGCACCCAACTACTACCTGTTTGCACGACTCCTTGGAGTCGTGGTAGGGTAGTAATCTAAGTACAGTGGGAACACACTCGAGGCGAAGTGAAAGTGTCAAGTCAGCGGACTAAGTTGTACTCATGTCACCTGGGAACTGATAACTGACGATAGGTATAATACCATCCATCAGTTCCCGAGGAGTCCTGTCCAGTGTACTCGTAACCTAACGAGCACCCGCATACTATCTCAAGTATGACGTACTGACGGCTGTGGGACAGACCGTCTCCCCCGCTGGGATAAGAAGCGCATACGCTAGTCTACTCCGGAGTATCGATGCCCTGTCTCGATAGTCCTACGACTAGGGACCTGTATAAGGATGTGCTTATGGATTACCCAGCCCCCACGAGTATGACTGCCATCACAACGCTGGTAATCAAGCAAAGATCCTAAGGGCTCTACTAATATGTATATAAGCGATATGCTAAAAGAAACACATGCACATATTGAAGTAGAGACAAACTAAGTAGCATACTACCATTTTGAGCAAGATTGTCTATACAACTGTGAATATCCCAAGCTTCCATTAAGTAATATACAAGCTAGTATGATACAGTAATGGCCTCTAGGGCATATACACTAACAATCTCCCACTTGCACTAAGGCCATGTACTGGCGTATCGAAGACATATCATCTCGATCAGCCGCTCGAACTGAGTCTGGGGTAGGGCCTTCGTGAGTGGATCTGCAGTGTTATTCTCCATATTTACTCTCTTCACCTCGATCTCTCGGCGATCTACGATCTCCCTGATCAGGTGGTACCGCCTCAAAATGTGCCTGGACTTCTGATGGGACATGGGTTCCTTCGCTAAAGCTATAGCGTCGTTGTTGTCGCAATACAGCGGTATTGGATCAACAATGGAAGGAACCACCTGAAGCTCCGTGAGGAACTTCTTCATCCAGACAGCTTCCTTTGCGGCATCGCAAGCAGCTATGTACTCCGCTTCCATAGTTGAGTCAGCAACGGTCTCCTACTTGGAACTCTTCCAGCAAACCGCCCCTCCATTGAGGGTAAAGACATAACCCGACATGGACTTGGAGTCATCTTTGTCACTCTGGAAGCTAGAGTCGGCAAAGGTCTCGAGCTGGAGGTCTTTTCCGCCATACACCAAGAACATCTCCTTAGTCCTTCTCAGGTACTTGAGAATGTTCTTTACCGCTATCCAGTGTTTCTCCCCTGGGTTCGACTGATACCGGCTTACAACGCTCAATGCGTATGCTACATCTGGTCTGGTACATAACATCACATATATTATAGAGCCTACCGCAGAAGCGTAGGGTATAATAGACATGCGATCCCTTTCCAAATCAGTCTTGGGAGACATCTCTTTGGAGAGGGTGATCCCGTGACAAGCCGGTAAATTACCGTGCTTGGAATCTTCCATACTGAATCTTTTCAGTATGGTGTCAATGTACCTTGACTGTGAAAGGCCCAACATCCTCTTAGATCTGGATCCCCAGAATGTAGTTGGCATCGCCCAGGTCTTTCATGGAGAACCTCTGCGACAAGAATCCTTTGACTGACTGTAGCATAGGAATATCATTTCCTATTAGGAGAATGTCATCCACGTACAAGACGAGGAATACCACAGTTCTCCCTACAATCTTACTGTAAAAGCATGGTTCATCTGGGTTTTTGATAAAGTCGAATTCTTTGACAGTATCATCAAAGCAGATATTCCAACTCCACGATGCCTGCTTAAGTCCATAGATGGACTTTAGCAACTTGCACACTTTACCGCTGCTCCCACTCTGAATGAATCCTTCTGGCTGATCCATATAGACGCACTCTTCCAAATTTCCATTTAGGAAAGCCGTCTTTACATCCATCTGCCAGATTTCATAATCGTGGAATGCAACAATGGCAAGAAGGATCCGAATGGATTTCAGCATAGCCACTGGAGAAAAGGTCTTGTCATAGTCCAAACCAGGTCTTTGACGAAAACCCTTTGCAACAAGTCTAGCTTTATAGGTCTCAACCTGCCCATCTACACCAATCTTCTTTCTGAAGATCCATTTGCAGCCTATGGGTTTTACCCCTTCTGGAGCAAAGTCCAAAGTCCAAACTTTGTTGGTGTACACGGACTCCATCTCGGCCCGCATTGCATCCAGCCATTTTACCGAGTCGCCGCTCTGAATGGCTTGCTGGAAGCTAGTAGGCTCACCATAATCCATAGTGCAATCCTCTCTATCCCCGTCTATGAGAAAACCATAGTATCTCTCGGGTGGATGAGACTGCCTACTACTCCTGCGGAGTGGCGTAGGAATGTCCTGTTCTTTCGAACCCTCTGGTTCTACTAAGCTTTCAGTAATAGCTCGTGGTTCTGGAATTTCTTCCAGTTCTATTGCGCTCCCACTTATCTGGTTTTCCAAAAACTCAGTTTCCAAGAAGCGGGCATGACGAGAAACAAAAACCTTTTGTTCCTCTGCGTAATAGAAAAGATACCCCTTGGAGTTCTTTTGGTATCCCACAAACTTACACTGTACTGAACATGCCTCGAGCTTGTCCGCATGCTGCTTTTTTACAAAAGCTGGACATCCCCATGTCTTAAAGTGTTTAAGACAGGGTTTCTTCCCACTCCACATTTGATATGGTGTGGTAGGCACTGACTTAGTAGGAACTTGGTTCAAAAGATATGCAGCTGTTTCTAGTGCATAATTCCTGAAGGATCGCGGCAACTCAGCCTTACTCATCATGGAACGAACCATATCCAATAGGGTTCGATTCCGCCTTTCCGATACACCGTTGTGTTGTGGTGTGTATGGAGGAGTAAGCTGAGAGAGAATTCCATTCTCTTTTAAGAAGTCCAGAAACTCGGCACTTAAGTATTCACCACCTCGATCAGATCTCAGTGTTTTGATACTTTTGCCTGTTTGTTTTTCAACTTCATTCTTGTATTCCCGAAATTTCTCAAAGGCCTCGGATTTGTGCTTCATCAAGAAGACATGCCCATACCTAGAGAAATCATCTGTGAAAGTAATGAATTATGGATAACCACTTCGCGCATGTGTAGACATTGGACCACACACATCACTGTGTATGAGTCCCAAGAGCTCGCTCGCTCTTTCTCCGTGTCCAGTGAACGGAGTCTTTGTCATCTTTCCCATGAGACAAGATTCACAAGTGGCATAAGACTGGTACTCGAACGGATCCAAGTATCCTTCTTTATGTAACTTTGTCAACCTTGTCTCATTGATGTGACCCAGTCTACAATGCCATAAGAAAGCCTGATTTAATTCCGGAGACTTTCTTTTAAGTGTGTTCTGGACACTGAAGACCTGAGCTTGATTCAAAACGTATATACCGTTTTTCAATGTACCTGACCCAATCAGAACTTCATTTAGGTGGATGTTTACTACATCGCTTACAAAAGTAAAATCACATCCTTCCTTAGATAGTAAGGATACAGATATGATGTTACAAGTCGCACCTAGTACATAAAAACAGTCACGCAGAATCAATATCTGCCCAGTTGTCAGTCCTAGATGATATTCCCCTACGGATTCAGCATACATGCTCATTCCGTTAGCAACCCTGAGAGTCATATCACCTTTCCTGATAACCCTACAGTTTCTCAGAGCCTGTAACAAATTACAGATATGAGATCCTGATTCGGTATCCAATACCCAGGAAGTAGGGTTACCTGACATACAGTTCTCTATTACAAACACACCTGAAGCCGAAGCCACAACATGCTTCGAATTCTGGCTACTGGCTTTGCAAGCCCTGCAATCCTTCTGCCCATGTTCATTCCCGTAACAATAGGAACATCCCTCTTTTACTACATCCATTCCCGAAACTTCTGCCCTTCCCTTTCTTTCTACTTCCCTGGTTTCCTTCAGGGTAGTAGGTAGAGACTGTTGAACTAAGTCAGCATCTGACCCGTTCTTCAACGTGGTCTTCAGGTCCGAGAGTTCAAAAGAGCTGGTCTCTGTAAGGACGTTGCCCCTTACAGATGACCCGATAGCCAACCTCGCTGGAAGCAATTCGTTCGAGGTCTCATATCTTGCGATATGAGATTGCTCTCCATATAAATCTTTGTTATGGAGGAAGATAGAAACTGAGTCCATCTTCTCGTGCTGCCTCTGGTATGTACCATCAACTGAGGCTAACACGAGGCACTTGGCTTTCGCACAGTCTTCTTCCGATGTCCTACGAATATTAATATCCGTGACAGGGGAAACTGGACCTGAGACGGCAGGGGTTGGATCAGTCAAGAGGTGTCCCAGCTTGTCATGGGCAATGGACATCTGGACAGACCTTTGCCTGTCATAACAGTCAGTTTCAGTCATTTTATTATCTAGATGTAACCTAGGTGCGGTCACTGGGTCGCTGCAATTAAGAGAGAGAGAAGAAAACACTTAGCATGATGCTCTTGCAAGTTTAGATTGGTTTTTAATTTATCTAAACAGGATGGCTCCCACTGTCTCTCGAATCCCTCCTCAAACCATAAAGGAAGAATTAGTCGGGATCAATCTCACCGTACAATACTTGGTTAACCGTTCAGCCAGGCCAGTGTCGGTACTTCGAGGGAGGTTTTCCAATGCTTTCGCGAAGTTCCTTAATTAAGTAACCTCTTTTCCCTGGGGGCGTAGCCCCGCTGACACCTTTCTAGACACCTACTTGGTTTATAGCATTGATCGTTAAGTGAGAAAGTTCCCGAGGAGTAGCATATACTCACAGTAGGATCGGGATCCAAATATCATCGCGTGACAAAACTGAAGGAATCCTACCAGAATCCACACTCCAAATGGTATGCAGCGCTAGCAAGTTTCAGTACTTTTCAAACTCCCGATGTGGATTTTTGCCCCATGCTCTTATGACCTTGAGTAAGGCCAACAAATCATAAGTCACATATCAAGTTCTACCCGTCGTTGTCCAGGTTGATTTGAACCCACCCGTATATACCCTTAACTATGGCCAATAAAGTAATACGACGGTCCCAAACCAACGCATTCTATCTATGCAACATATGAATACCCACCAGCTACCAAACACTGTGCCTTGACTAGGGCCAACAAACACAGCTTGAATACTGTTGAATATTCATATGAAACGACGGAGGGCTACGAATGGTTTTGGCGAAACCGTGAACATAGTGAACTTGATATAATCGATGGAACGAGATAGCTTTTAAAAGGAGTGGTTCAAGCTCCGCGTTTAAAAAGCTGTTTTTTAGAAAAGAACCGAGTGGTTTTAAAGTGTTCCAACGACTTTTACTTGGTTTATTTTCTTGCATTAATTCCAATGTGTCCCATCATATATGGATCCTACCATTGCAGAAAACAACCAAAATATGGCGTACGCTTATGCCATCCGCATTCGCCACGGGGCCCCGTCATCACCCGTTAGGTTACTTAACTAACGACAGAGCGGGGGCTGGACTAGCGCGGATGCAAAACATAAGCAACACCTAAATAGATATCATATATAGATATATAGCAATGATAGCCAATCCAGATCACAGATGAACACTTTGGATATACTAGGAACCCACGATTCGTTCGAGCCTGCAACGAAAAGCGGATTACACGGTCGCGATGAATAGCCAAACCCCACCGTAGACCCCTACGGGTGCGGCAAACTACCCGCCAAGTACCCGAAGCGAAGCAACCTCCCTCAACGCGTTAGTAGGCCACTCGGCACTTCGAGATACCCGGTAGTTTGTGCACCCCACCTTGGGTCTATCCTAGGAGCAAAAACAGTAAAAAGAAATTATACAATGACGGCTACAACCCCGACCCGGTTGTGCGGCCAAACTAATAATATTACATCAATTTACAAATTTTACAATGAATGAAAGAAAAAGAAACTCTCATCTCACATCCACCCCGGCTATTCATCCGCGACAATCCAACGAGTTCATATACACAAACCATCAACATTACAGATCACAGATATGTATAACCCCCACTAATCGACGTATAGCGATTAGTAGACGTTCAATACATACATCACATCACAGAAAATATTCATTAGCCAAAGTGTACGGAATATCAATCAAAATACGGATTTGTAACCACCCCAAAAGTCAATTTGCTCTCTGGAAAATCTGGGTAGAAACAACATGCATTAAAAATCCCAAAACAGCCAAACTAAAACACTGCACAAAACCCGGTCCACGGCCGAGTCAACACGGCCGCGGAACCGCGGCGCTTTGACCGACTCAGTGGACCGTTTTTGGGCTGTGTTTTTACAAAACCCTGAGACGAATTTTCATGTATGTTAAATCATTTTTAGAGCAGTATAAAAATTCGACAGAAACCATGGTTTTTCCGGGCGTGTTTTGCGACTTTTTTCCGATCGATATTCTAAACACTTTGCTAACTTGCTAGTTTTTGTTTAGCTAAGCTCTGATACCACTGTAAGTCCACGTTGCTCACCCCGGTTCTTACGGGGAGGCGGAAACGGCGAAAAACAATTATTTTGGCGCAAGGCAACATGGACTAAAAGCCGGATCTTTGCTAAACTAGAAACTAACAAACTACGATAGGCGTTAACTACTATGCCGTAGAAATTATACCTCACGAAACCGGTCCTTCGGATCTTCTCTCCGCTGTCCGGCTCACCCATCCACGCTCTGAGGGTCGATCCGGATCTTGGTCACCTCCGCGGCCTTCTTGAGTCGAAGAAGATCCACCCGAGAGATGTACACCGAGCTCCACCTCGAGCCGAGGCAACTAGGGCAACAAGATCGCTAGTCTTGAAGTCCTAGGTTATGTAGAGCAGGTTGATGGAAGTATTTGTCTATGTGAATTCTTTTTCTCTCAACACATGAGATCAAAAGAATATTTCAAGAGGAGGAAGATGAAGGAGATCAAGCAACCATGGATCTCTCTTTCTTTCTTCTCACTTGCAAGAGAGAGAATGAGAAAAGAATAATGAAATTATCAACTAAAGAAAAAAGGCACCATGGTTGCAATAATAGTAAAACAACATCATTACCAATCCTATCATGATAAAGTTGATGCTACATTGAATTGACCATTTTCATAATCAAAAAGAAAAAGAAAATCCAAAGAAGAGTGTAGACTGTTGGAGATAGTGCCCTCAGAGTCAATTATTGGATCACAGGCACGTCATTGCAATGATTGAGGGAGGACCTATCCCGGTAGGACAGTCTTACTCAAGATGATAGTATGCTATCTGGTTTACCTTTATCATCATGTACTGCTTTAGGTGACTTGACATGTCGCTATTGCACGTTGATAGAGCCCCTAGGATTCTTGCTTGACTGCCAGCAGTATGAGGGCGATCATATAAGTGAGAGCTGGTAGTCTACAAGCACATCCTTAAAAGGTCCCTAGTCGTAGGAGTTTCGAGACAGGGCATCGATTCTCCAGAGTAGACTAGTGTATACAGTTGAGACCCCGACGAGGGGCGGTGGCCGGTCTCACAAGCCACTGGTGTCAGTTGGTTCACCAAAGATGTATACAGGTGCTCATTGGGTTATGAGTACACCGGACAGGACTCGCCGGGAACATGCTAGTTGGTCTTATACCTGACGTCAGATAGCAGTTCCCAGGTGACATGTGTACAGGTTAGTTCATCGACCTGGGGATCGTCATTTGTCTCGTGTGAGTTCCCACTGTACTTTGATTACTACCCTACCACGGCTCAAAGGAGTCGTGCAAACAGGTTTTAGTTGGGTACAGTCCCGAGCCACATGGAGGCAGTGAGCGGATCTTCAGGGGTTCGTCTCTCCCGGTATTGGGGGTGAGGTCGCGCTGTGTCTAGGAGAGCCATTACACGAAGACCTTGGCCAAGGCAGGAGATTTACTGGTAGGTATTCCAGTAGTATCTCAGGGTGTTCTGGGCTACACTCCGACACGACTTGTACCGCTTTTGGGGGTCTGACTTTTACCAACCCCCTAGGCCCGCCATGCGATGCTCATAGACGAACGGACCGGACTGTACGGATATTGTCACTGACAGGCTCAGTTGGGTGTCGGGGTGAGCTTCCTCATCGACGTCCCTTTTGGTCAATAGCTGGTGGCCCGTCACGTATTGGCTTATACCTCTGACGTGCTAGTGGTTAAATCCACAGCCATAGTATTGACGAGTCTTTAGAGTCCACCACACTTTCTGTTACTCAAGCTTTCGGGCGAAACGTTGTAGAGGCCGTATGGAGATATGGCAGGGTCCGATCAGATACGTGCGGTAATTGCACGGATCAGGATCGGACGGTTTTGTACTAGTGGCCGTATAGTTATATGGCAGCGTTCGATCAGATACGTGCGGTATTGCACGCATCAGGATCGGACGGATATTACTAGCCGGCTTTGGCTTAAGCCGGTCCTAGTTTAGTACAGTGTAGATTTTGTCTCATTGCATTTGTATCCCGACGGAATACAAATGCGGGTGTGTATGCACAGTATGGGGTTTTCCTGTAATTTATTACGGGACCAGTTTTCTGGAGTTGCCAGTTTGCTTTCCGTTCCGGCCGGTTTTCCTTTGTTCTTTCCCGGCCGGACTTATCCGATGGAGGGGGTAATTTGCAGTTTTGCAAATTACACTTTGTGGAGGATTTATTTGCATAAGGATTAATTATGAAAGCATCTTTTCTTTTTCCACCATCATTTGATTCTTTCTTAGTCTTTTCCATTGCTTTAATGAGATAAGAAAGGATTAGGATTGATTTTGTGTTTTGTGATGATTATGTTTAATGTTGTGGTCACCACTTACTTTCTCCTACCATCACCTCCCTTCTTGTTTTGCTATCATATTCATTCCTCCACCATCTTATTCTCACTTGATGGATGATAAGTTTTTATGGTTGAGAAAAGAAAGAGAGAAAGAAAAGAAGATGAGAGGTTTTCATTCTTGAAAGAGATTCATTCATCATCTCATTTTCTTACAAGAAAAATGCAAGCACCATTTTTCTTATCTTGTTTCCTCCATCACTTTCAAATGGCAACCACCCCAAAAGTGAGACATACATTATACATTATACTTTCTACAGCATATCTTGAGCATGTCGAGTTGCCGGCTTCATGCGCGAGTTACCTCGGTATTGAGGTGGGAGCCCGTAAAAGTACCCGGCTTCGTGGTGCCCTTTCCGACGAGGAGGAGACGGACGGAGATCCCGTGAGGAGATCGGAGTGGAGATGAAGACCGGAGGACTCGGATCGTATGGTATACTTCTCTACCCCCTCTCTAGATAGCTTAGACTAGTTTAATGGCACGATCCGGGGTTTTGTGCGCGGTGGTGCCGGTTTGCAAAGTCCGCAAAATTTAAGTTTACCACCGTTTCCGCGTTTGGCCGTCGGATTGACGGCCGGGGCGCCGCCGTGCACTTACAGTGGTATCAGAGCCTCGCCATTAACATAGTCTAGCTTGGTGTAATGTGTTTTTCTGTTTCGATCGATCGAATGTTCCAAAACTGCATTTTAGTTCGAATCAGTTTCTGTTGAAAGTTTTTGGTCTCGAAAAATTTTTCAGGTTGTAAAATATTGATGTACTGGAAAATCTAAGAGTTCTGTAAAAATTTGACGAAGTAACTCCACAGTTGGAGCGCGGAACCGCCGCGAAACCCCCCCTCGCGCGGCCCTTCCGCCGCGCACTATTCACATCACTTCACCAAATTTTTTCAGAGGCCTTCTGGGCTTAAAATATGGGTTTTGGAATATTAAAATTGGGCCCAGGATTTCTGTGAGTGCTACAGTTTTGATTGAGGGCCCACTTGTTAATTTTTGATCGATCGGATATTTTAAACACATTTTTCACAGTATTTACATTATATCTGCGACCGTGAATGTCACTCGATCGGTAAATCCTGTTTAACTGCTATAGCCCGGTTAGACGGATTTGCGAACGTGACTTTCACGTTGATGTTCTATGTTTATGCTGTGATGTTGCGGATCGGTCGTGGGGGATAGCCTGGATGCAATGCTAGTACTGTACTGCTGTATTATGTACATGTGATATTGCGGGGCGAGCGTCCGACATGTGGACTGCCGTCACTGCCTGTTTGTATTATTATTTTGGGACACGACCTGGTTGCGGTCGATGTACCCGGTGTATGTATATTTTACATTCTGTACTAGGATTACCCCGCGGTGGGGTGCACGGATAGCCGGGTTCTAGAGGGCAACAAGCCCGCATCTCATGGCATTGGGACGGAGGGGGCTTCACTCTAGGATTGGCGGGCTATTCGCCGCACTCGTAGGGGGTACAGGTTGACCCAGGAGGGGTGCCCAAGTTGCCGGATTCCGTGGAGTGCTGGGTGGTCCATTCACGGCGCTGAAGGGGGCTGCCTCGCTTCAGGTTTTGGCGGGTGACTTGCCGCGCCCGTAGGGGTCTAGGATTTCATTGCACAGGCTATCCACATGACCAGGGGAACGTCGGGTTTCAGTAGTGGCTCTGTGAAACCCGGGGATCCCAGATATCTGTATTGTTCTGTGATGCTGCACATTTCTGTGATGTTGCATTTCTTTTCACGCCTTGAGCGAAATATAATATATTGGTATATATATTAGTAGATGTTGTATATGTTTTACATCCGCGCTAGTCCAGTCCCCGCTCTGTCGTTAGTTAGCTAACCTAACGGGTAATGACGGGACCCAGTGGCGAATGCGGATGGCATATACGTACATCAGTATATTTTCGTTCTTTTTGGTGTGATCAAATGATGGGACTGCATTGATTCGGATCAATGCAAGTTTAAAAACAAACCTAATCTGATGTTGTTGGAACACTTTTCAAAAAGCTGTTATTGCAAGGACGTTCACTTTTGTTTTGCATCGTGGTATTCATTTGGAATATCCTGCTCCTCAGTCGATGAGGCAAGGGCCGAGATCCCTTCACCGGGAGTGACCCCTTGGACAGAAGTTTGCATCAGGGCATTAACTTCACTATAGCCGATTACTTTTGCTTTGCACCGTGGTATTCATTTGGAATATCCTGCACCCCATTCTACGGGGAAAGAGCCGAGATCCCTTCACCGGGAGTGACCTCTTTAGTAAAGGTTTTCGTCACTATATTTTCTAAAAAGCTATCCGTTCCTTCAACGATATCAAGTTCATTACGTTAAGGGTTTTCGCCAGAAACCATTCGTAGCCCTCCGTCGTTTCATATGGATAGTCAATAGTATTCAAGCTGTGTATGTTGGCCAAAGTCAAGGCACAGTGTTTGGTAGCTGTTGGTTATTCATATGCAGCATAGATAGATGCGTTGGTTTGGAACAGTCGTACTGCCATGTTGGCCAAAGTCAAGGGTATGTACGGGTGGATTCAAATTAACCTGGAGAATGACAGGTAGAACTTGACATGTGACTTATGATATGTTGGCCAAAGTCAAGGTCATAAGAGCATGGGGCAGAAATCCACATCGGGAGTTTCAAAAGTACTGAAACTTGCCAGATATGCGCATACCTTCTGGAGTGTGATACCGTGAGCGGATTCCGTCACGTTGTCATGCGATGAGAGTTGGATCCCGATTCCCACTGATGAGTTAGTATACTCCTCGGGTGACCCCGACTAATTCTTCTTTCAGGTTTGGAGGAGAATTTGAGGTACAGTGGGAGGATTGCAGATTAGATAAATTGGTAACCATTCTGATCTAGGTTAGAGTGCACGCTGAGTGTTTCTTTTCTCTCTCTCTCTGGCAGCGACCATTGACCCGACCCTAAGACTATGACTCAGTGACCAAGTTGACCGAACCTTCTTAACACTGGCTTTTGGATTGTCAGAGTTGCAAACCTCATTGCCACTCCTGCTTTTACCCTTTTCTCCAGGACACCCCGTTTTACTACGAACGTTCACTTCCATTGGACAAAACCATCGTATGGTTAGATACGAACTCGAAGGGATTTATTCGAGGATGGTTTCCGGTTCTGGAGAAAACGGATAGGACTATTCAGTTGTCTTTTCTTTTCACCCTCTCTCAGGTTGCGAGTACTCCTTGGTTTAGGAGTAGTACACCTATTATGCAAATTGGATAGTCTTCTTCCAAACCATAGGCTGGTGCCGACCGGTAGGGAATGAAGAAAACCAGTTAGCCTAAACGGTGTACAGAAGGTATTAAGTTCAGACAAAGCAAGGGATTAGTAAGAGGGCAAAGTAAATTGCGACTGATATTCACGGCCAAACCAAGTATTTCTTCGCCAAACCTAAATCACCTTTGTATTTCTCCAGGACACTCCGTATCACTACGAAGATCCACAGTTTATTGGATACTCCATCGTATGGTTATATACGAACTCGAAAGGAACTTGTTCCAGTTCGGGGATGGATTCTGGTTCAGGAGAAATAGGAATAAAGTACATTCAGGTGTCTTTTATCTTCACCTTCTCTCGCGATGCGAGTGCTCCTAGGATTAGGACAGTACACCCTTTATGCTTTTTGGATAGTCTTCTTCCAAACCATAGGCTGGTGCCGAACGGTAGGGAAGGAAGAAAACCATTTGGCCTAAAGGGGTGTACAGAAGGTAAAGACTAAAGACATATGAAGGGATTTGGAGAGGTGGCAAAGAACTATACGGTTACAGTCGTGAATCTGGAAGAGGCATTACTAGGAATACCGGGATAGCCCATCGAAACATTTCAATGTTTCAGTTCAGCTGTGTACTGTTAAAAGAAAACTGATTTCCCGATTAGACACTTACTCCAGGGTATGTATTTACCAGGTAAGATTCTCACATCTGTATGGTTTTACAGATGATGAGTGGGAGTGAGTTATTGGGAATTGGGTGATCATCCTCATTATATCGGGATTCGTTGTAATTGGTGATATTTGAGGATGCCACCTGGGTTGTTTGCCGGTCGGCAAATATTTGGTTTTGAATATCCGCTGTTGTGCACCAATTTCAAATTGATATATCTGTTCGTCTATTTTCATAGAGTGAGATATACCTTTTGATATTATGTCGATGACATTTACCTATATCAGTGGATGGTTAGGTAAGGAGCATTGAACCGCGGTGTAATTCTTCTTAACCATAAGTACAGTTTTCAACCTACGACACACAGTGAATGAGTCATCAGACTCAAGGGACTTATACAGAGTATTGCATATTGTCCAGTGTCCACTAGGACAGAGGGGTTGGTCCTCGTACTGTGTTCTGTTTACTTATGACTTCTCTAGTTCTTAGACAAGTGTTTTCGTAGAAACATAGGGTCGAAGTTTTGAGAAGTTATAGGTATTTGAATAGAGTAGAGAACCAGGTACAGCAAGTATCGGGATTCTTCAAAGTGATCGAAGATGTAGATACTTGTGAATGATATTCAGTTGATAGTAATGATAAAGAGAAATTGCTTCTCTTTCAGGTTACTCATAATTGGAAGCATTCCTAAGTTGAGTAACGCTGATCGGCCTCTCTCCATTTAGTTGACATGCACTGGAGACAGCTGCATGATTTGAATCTGGTTCAATTAAATCAGTGCCTCTGGTTCTATATTGGATATAGAACAGTTCATATCTTAACGTTGTTAAGGTACGGGGAGTTGTCCGGCTTATGATTAAAACCAGACTCTGGATAACTCATAGGCACGTTTCTGTAATGGCTGTTTGTGGGTTGACCCAGGCTATGACGAGGGTTGACTTTCTACCATCTGGAAGATCAATAGAAATATTGTTCAATACTCGCCACAGTTTTATTAAAAATGGAGTTTTTCAAAAACAGCAGTGGGAGTATGGTAGAACTGGAAGTGATTCCAGAACCGCAAACGATTACTGAAGATTTGATAAGGAACCTAAAGATTCAATCTGATTTGACATTCCATTGGCCACTCCGCAGATAAGGTGGGTAACTTCAGGCACCCGAGAGGTACTTCGGTAGCCTCAAGGACGGTGACAGGGAAGTTCTTGTTTACCCACACTTGCCATTGTTGTTGTTCCAGGCTGCGAGACCCGGCAGGAGGATAAGTATAGCGTCTTTCTAGACTAGTTTTAGAAGTGCACGTCTATATGACTCTGCCAGAGGGTTGTCGTAGTCAGTGGGAGCAGCGGAAGCATTGGTGGACATCAGGCTTATGTCTATTTATAGACTAAAGCAGATGTAGCGGAGATAGATCATCTATTTCTGATGTGACAGTCATAGGTTTGACGTCATCAGAATAGGGGATGGATCTGTTGAGAAGGTAGTAGGAAGTGATATTCCTATACTACGATCGGTTATACTTTGGTCGTCACACAGTGGTTTCTCCACACAGGACTTGGATATTATATCAGACATTCTGGTTACTAGATCTATGGTTTTAGATCTAGATTTGGGTGGTTTCCCAATCAGGGTACTTGACAGCATTCTATGAGTATTTAGAATGGACGACTCCTGGCATGGTAGTGTACCTGCAGGTAATGGAGTCACCCTCTCCAAAGGTGTCTTACAGACTAAAGGGGAGAGGGACGTGCATGATCGGCAGATCACTTGCTCAGGCAATTGAGTCAATCGTGAGATGTCAAGTACCACACCAGTTGTTGTTCTTGCACTAGATGCAATAAGTTGACATTGATCCAATCCTGGAGAAACAGTCGGAGGCAGTTTTAGAACATAAGTGGCTGTTCTAGGGATATGATAACGAAAGCCCCATTCGGGAAACAGTTATCATTCCAGGCTTCCAAGGTGACATGGACGACAAGAAGGTTGTCAGAGTTATAGTTTTCCTTCTGACGAGGGGCAGTATTTTGGACAGGTGGTCCAAGGCAATACTGAGGGTGGCATGGCGCAGGATACTGATTAGGTTCAGTTGACGATACAGTCTAAGAAGTTTGGTTTTGGAGTTCATTTATGAGCTTGGTCCCATCAGACATCCAGACATTCTAAGACAGGTATTGCTCATTTCGGGAGATGGCTTTCTCAGCGAACTTAAGATATAGAGAGACATAGAAAGAAACACCACAGGCGGATCCACTCACTGAGGCTATTCCTCGAACGCAATAGTTTCACAAACGAGTTTTGTGAGACTGACAAGTAGAGGAGTTGGGTGTTCGGTATCACACGGGCTGTGAGTATGCGACATCGCAATAATTAGCCTTGAGTGCAAGTGGGAGATTGTTGGAGATAGTGCCCTCAGAGTCAATTATTGGATCACAGGCACGTGATTGCAATGATTGAGGGAGGACCTATCCCGGTAGGACAGTCTTACTCAAGATGATAGTATGCTATCTGGTTTACCTTTATCATCATGTACTGCTTTAGGTGACTTGACATGTCGCTATTGCACGTTGATAGAGCCCCTAGGATTCTTGCTTGACTGCCAGCAGTATGAGGGCGATCATATAAGTGAGAGCTGGTAGTCTACAAGCACATCCTTAAAAGGTCCCTAGTCGTAGGAGTTTCGAGACAGGGCATCGATTCTCCAGAGTAGACTAGTGTATACAGTTGAGACCCCGACGAGGGGCGGTGGCCGGTCTCACAAGCCACTGGTGTCAGTTGGTTCACCAAAGATGTATACAGGTGCTCATTGGGTTATGAGTACACCGGACAGGACTCGCCGGGAACATGCTAGTTGGTCTTATACCTGACGTCAGATAGCAGTTCCCAGGTGACATGTGTACAGGTTAGTTCATCGACCTGGGGATCGTCATTTGTCTCGTGTGAGTTCCCACTGTACTTTGATTACTACCCTACCACGGCTCAAAGGAGTCGTGCAAACAGGTTTTAGTTGGGTACAGTCCCGAGCCACATGGAGGCAGTGAGCGGATCTTCAGGGGTTCGTCTCTCCCGGTATTGGGGGTGAGGTCGCGCTGTGTCTAGGAGAGCCATTACATGAAGACCTTGGCCAAGGCAGGAGATTTACTGGTAGGTATTCCAGTAGTATCTCAGGGTGTTCTGGGCTACACTCCGACACGACTTGTACCGCTTTTGGGGGTCTGACTTTTACCAACCCCCTAGGCCCGCCATGCGATGCTCATAGACGAACGGACCGGACTGTACGGATATTGTCACTGACAGGCTCAGTTGGGTGTCGGGGTGAGCTTCCTCATCGACGTCCCTTTTGGTCAATAGCTGGTGGCCCGTCACGTATTGGCTTATACCTCTGACGTGCTAGTGGTTAAATCCACAGCCATAGTATTGACGAGTCTTTAGAGTCCACCACACTTTCTGTTACTCAAGCTTTCGGGCGAAACGCTGTAGAGGCCGTATGGAGATATGGCAGGGTCCGATCAGATACGTGCGGTAATTGCACGGATCAGGATCGGACGGTTTTGTACTAGTGGCCGTATAGTTATATGGCAGCGTTCGATCAGATACGTGCGGTATTGCACGCATCAGGATCGGACGGATATTACTAGCCGGCTTTGGCTTAAGCCGGTCCTAGTTTAGTACAGTGTAGATTTTGTCTCATTGCATTTGTATCCCGACGGAATACAAATGCGGGTGTGTATGCACAGTATGGGGTTTTCCTGTAATTTATTACGGGACCAGTTTTCTGGAGTTGCCAGTTTGCTTTCCGTTCCGGCCGGTTTTCCTTTGTTCTTTCCCGGCCGGACTTATCCGATGGAGGGGGTAATTTGCAGTTTTGCAAATTACACTTTGTGGAGGATTTATTTGCATAAGGATTAATTATGAAAGCATCTTTTCTTTTTCCACCATCATTTGATTCTTTCTTAGTCTTTTCCATTGCTTTAATGAGATAAGAAAGGATTAGGATTGATTTTGTGTTTTGTGATGATTATGTTTAATGTTGTGGTCACCACTTACTTTCTCCTACCATCACCTCCCTTCTTGTTTTGCTATCATATTCATTCCTCCACCATCTTATTCTCACTTGATGGATGATAAGTTTTTATGGTTGAGAAAAGAAAGAGAGAAAGAAAAGAAGATGAGAGGTTTTCATTCTTGAAAGAGATTCATTCATCATCTCATTTTCTTACAAGAAAAATGCAAGCACCATTTTTCTTATCTTGTTTCCTCCATCACTTTCAAATGGCAACCACCCCAAAAGTGAGACATACATTATACATTATACTTTCTACAGCATATCTTGAGCATGTCGAGTTGCCGGCTTCATGCGCGAGTTACCTCGGTATTGAGGTGGGAGCCCGTAAAAGTACCCGGCTTCGTGGTGCCCTTTCCGACGAGGAGGAGACGGACAGAGATCCCGTGAGGAGATCGGAGTGGAGATGAAGACCGGAGGACTCGGATCGTATGGTATACTTCTCTACCCCCTCTCTAGATAGCTTAGACTAGTTTAATGGCACGATCCGGGGTTTTGTGCGCGGTGGTGCCGGTTTGCAAAGTCCGCAAAATTTTAGTTTACCACCGTTTCCGCGTTTGGCCGTCGGATTGACGGCCGGGGCGCCGCCGTGCACTTACATAGACCTCTCATGAAGGTCAATGGTCAACTCCGGTCAACGGGTCAATAAAGTCAAGAGAGGTCATGGTGGTCAAATGGTCAATGCAATTAGTCATCACAAATTATCACAAAAAGGATTAGTACAATAATGTCTCCAGCTCATAATGGTTTTGACCAAACGAATTGCCAAAACCCTAATGAGCCTGCCACATAACGGTTTTGGCCGAACCAACTGCCAAAACCCAAATGGGGAACCTCCTCCTTTATCGCTCCTCAAAACTGTGCATACACACCCGCATCCGCATTCCGTAGAATGCGAATGCACAGAAGACAAAACAAATCCATCCGTTCAATACTAGGATCTAGCTTAAACCAAAGCCCACTAGTATTGCCTCCCCGAACAGCATACGCACACAAGTGCACGTAAGTGATCGCAGCCCTGCCGTAAAACCATACGGCCTCTACACGTTTCGCTCAGTGCAGGGAAACTCTCTATGTGGGACTCTAAAGACTCGACACTACGCTGGCAGTGGGTTTAACCACAGACTGCAAGCGGCACTAGCTGTACGTAACGGTCCCCAGGTAGATGTCGATAAGAAGGCCTATGAGGTAAACCCATCCGAACTCCTACTGAGCCTGTATGTGACAATCTCCGTACAGTCCGGTCTGTTCGTCTGATACATCGCATGGCGGGCCTAGGGGGTGGCGAACGTCAGTCCCCTAATAGCGGTACAAGTCGTGTCGGAGTGTAGCCCAGAACACCCTGAGATAACACTGGAAACCTACCAGTATATCTCGTTTGCCCTGGCTAGGGACTAATCGTGTAATGGCTCTCCTAGACACAGCGCGATGTCAACCCCCAATACCGGGAGAGATGAATCTTGTCTGACCGTCACTGCCTCCAAGTGCTTCGGGACTTCACCCAACCACTACCTGTTTGCACGACTCCTTTGAGCCGTGGTAGGATAGTAATCTAAGTACAGCGGGAACACACTCGAGGCGAAGTGAAAGTGTCAAGTCAGCGGACTAAGCTGTACTCATGTCACCTGGGAACTGATAACTGACGATAGGTATAATACCATCCATCAGTTCCCGACGAGTCCTGTCCAGTGTACTCGTAACCTAACGAGCACTCGCATACTATCTCAAGTACGACGTACTGACGGGTGTGGGATAAACCGTCTCCCCCGCTGGGATGAGAAGCGCATACGCTAGTCTACTCCGGAGTATCGATGCCCTATCTCGATAGTCCTACGACTAGGGACCTGTATAAGGATGTGCTTATGGATTACCCAGCCCCACGAGTATGACTGCCATCACAACGCTGGTAATCAGGCAAAGATCCTAAGGGCTCTACTAATATGTATATAAGCGATATGGTAAAAGAAACACATGCACATATTGAAGTAGAGACAAACCAAGTAGCATACTACCATTTTGAGCAAGATTGTCTATACAACTGTGAATATCCCAAGCTTCCATTAAGTAATATACAAGCTAGTATGATACAGTAATGGCCTCTAGGGCATATACACTAACAAATACATCATGCTTTCTGATTATACGCATTGAGATATGTTGTTTCCATGATATTTCTGGTTTTGGGAACCGTGGGTGTTTCAAAAGGGAATATGTAACTGTTTTAAAACCCGGTTACCCTTGATATGATATTTCAGTGCGTCCACCATGTGTTTTCTCGGTGCTGAGAGCGACATGTGAAACCCGATTCGAGGAGGCGGATGAGGCCAATTGCGGGTACATGGTGGACCCGGTATGGTTCCCCGGGGCAAGAAATGTTTTTCGTGGAGTAGACGATGAGCCTAGCAGGGTGGCAAGTACCTGCCGGTGATTGGTTGGACCTGGCGGTTATCCGGAGGATACCGACCAGAGTCGATAGATGGATATGGGCTTACTGCTGGGGCCGAGGACCGATTCCGCAGACGGAGCCCGTTATATGAGGATTTACGTGCCGATGCTGGGCACGGTTTTCATGATGTTTTCGAGTGTCGATGCTGGGCACTCCGGTTCCATGATTTTGACGTGTCGCGAGGGACACATGTGGTTTACATCCTCATATTTCCATGCATATGCTGATGATATTTACATGCATGATGGTTTTGTCATTTGGGTGACGAGTGGACGGGATCCACGTACATGCAGATTGATTTCATTGATTATACCTCACATTTATGACATGTTATTACCTGAGGCACTGACACGGGTATTTGGCACTACCTCATGTATAGAGATTACATTGATAGTTTAGCATGCTTTAGACTTATTCATATTGAGGTTTATTTATATCTGATCGTATTGACCTAGGATGGGTCATACATTCGATCTCTGCTTGTAGATATTTTCTATTCACGAGTTGGCAACTCACCCCCGTTGTGCCACAGTCCTTGCAGGTTTTTGCCGTACAGATTCCTTAGCGGCATTTCTGGCACACTGCTTCCATATGGGTGACTTGCTTGGGTAGGTGGGTTCTTTTGTATCAGAACCGCCATTGTTCCTGTATTATTCATTGTATCTAGAAATTCCATCAACCAAAACTTGTATATTGTTTCAGACTTAGAAAACAGTGTTGTATTATTTCGACCTTAGAGTCGCGCTTGTAGTATTACGGTTTTCTGGCTGTTTTTGAGTTTCTTTTTTTTTTGGGTTTTGATCCTCGCCCTTTGGTGTTGTATATTATTATTGCTTGAGTGGTTGTGACCGTCGATTGACGAAGAGATAGCTCCCGCTTGGGGATGCCTTTTATCATTTCATATATATTATTCTTGTTGTACCCCGTTCGGGGCCAGTTTTTACAAAGGAAACTCTGCCGAAATTTTCAGGAAAGGTTACACATTTTAAAAATGCATATTCGGCTTAGTTATTTAAAAACTTTGATTTTCGAAACATGATTTCTTTACTTCTTAAAACCAGTTTTCCTTATTTACTCTTTAAATGGTTTTAGATTTCTGGGCTTTTGGCTTACTTGGATCAGATGGGGTCCTATAGACTTCATATGGTTCAAGGGACAGTCACGTGCTCTTTTGGGTCGTGACATTTTTGTACAGTTTCCTTTCTATCGTCTTCTATTTCTTCGCTACGGCATCGTATATCTGTTGTGGTGGTTGTTTTCCTCCTTTTGGCGTGGATTTGCTCCCGTTGGGGATGCTTTACTTTATATTTATGTTGTACCCATTTTGGGGGCTTGTTTTACAAAGGAGGTGCTGCCAAAAATTTTAAGAAATAAAAGTGAGATTTTTTAAAGAATTTGGGTTGTGATTTCAAAGGTTTTGAAAATACTATTATAACTTTCTTGCTACTTTTGATGGTTTAGATTTCTGGTTTTTGGCTTTCTTTTACTGCGTTGCGTCTGTAGGCATTGCGTAGTATTAGGGCCGTCACGTGCCAATTTCGGGTCGTGACAAAGTTGGTATCAGAGCGCTAGGTTTTACCTTTCGGAGTGTAGGATGACCTTGGTATGATGGAGTAGGTAGCTTAAGCAGAGTAACGTAGTGTGTGTATGTCCGCGGCATACTCACGATGCGGTACTCCGTCTAAAGTGACCTAAGTACAAATTTCTTGAAATTCCTTCCTTGATATATATCCTTGAGATTCGATTTCCGTGTTCATATCGAATCCTATCTCTATTTATAGCCTTTGTCGCCGATGACAATGGAGACTCAGAGTGATGCAGCGAGGGACGAGATCAGGATTGACTCGGGTAGGATGAGGACTGACCAGGATGGCACGCTCGTTGCACAGGTGCAGATGGATTCGCCTTCGACAGATAGTATCGCTAGGCTTGTGGCAGAGATGCAGGACTCGCGCCAGACGATGAGTTCATTGGTTGAGGCCGTTCGAGCGCAGCGACAGGAGGTTGTCACCCCTGTTACCAGTTGTTCCTTGCAATCAGCATGCAGCATTCCGTCATTTACATAGCACTAGTAGATGCAGTCCCAGTTGACGAGGCACGCCTTCCAGAGACTTTGGGAGTTCCGGAACAGTGGAGGACTAGTACCGGTGTACCAGCCCAGAGACAGAGGCCTAGTCGTCGAGACAGCTTTCGTGACCATCGCGGGAGTAGCAGACGTTTGGGACGAGGAGAGTCGTGTTAGCTAGATCAGCTGTTTGTTGTGTTAATTTCTGTCAGCGATTCTTTTGTTGCGCAACACGTATTTCAGTCGTGTGCCAATCGGTTAGGAGATTCGTCCGTCGTTGTGATCCTTCTAGAGATGTTGGATTTGACGTCCTCCTGGGCACAGATTGGTTAGCTACGTGCTAGGCGTCTGTGGACCGCCGCAAGAAAACAGTCAGGTTTTGTTTTCCCGGCGAGTCGGTTCTTGTTGTGCGGGATGACAGTGGTGCCACCTCTCACAGCTTGAATTCAGTCTTTTTCGCTAGTCTGCTTTTGAATAGAGGATGTCGAGGATTCTTGACGTTTATTCGTGATACCGGAGCCACAGTGGGTTTGTTGTACCGGGTTCCTTCGTGCGAGAGTTTTCCGACGTTGTTCCAGATAAGCCGGCGAAACTTAGGGAGCTTAAGGATCAGCTGCAGAGTTGTTTGTTGGGGGGCTTGTGTGTATGAGTGTTTCGCATTGGGGAGCTCCTATTTCTATTCGTCAAGGAGAAAGACGACAGTTTGAGGTTTTGTATTGATTGATCGTCAATTGAACCGGCTTACGGTGCGGATAGGTATCCGTTACCTCGCATTGACGATTTCTTCGCTCAGCTTCCGAGTGCGAGACATTTTCTAAGTTTGTTGGGACCAGGTCATCATTGTTGCGGGTTCGGAGTGATGACATTCCGAAGACTGCCTTGTGCGTGCTACGAGCTTTGTGTGTTTTGGTGGTGTCATTGGACTCACCAATGCCCTAGCAGCATTCGTAGATATGATGAACCAGATTTCTTCAGGCCGTTCCTCGACCAGTTATTGTTGTGTTATTGACGACATTCTGGTCTATTCAATGTTTCGTGAGGGACAGGAGTAGCACTTGAGGATTTGTTTTGCAGACATTAGGAGAGCCCCAGCTGTTGCTAGATTCTCGGAGTGTTCCTTCAGGATTGTTTGTGTTGACTCCTAGGTCTTATAGTTACGGGAGACGGTTTTCGTATGGTTCTGAGGAAGATCGAGGCCATACAGCTATAGCCCAGACTTGTGTACGGACGGAGGTCCGCAGATTTTTGGGCTTAGCAGGTTTTTACCGCCGTTTCGTGCAGGATTGCTAGTGTAGTGCTGCACCGTTGACTGAACTGACCGGAAAGGAGGTTCTTTTTCCTTGGACTGAGGCATGTGTGCGGAGTTTTCGGCAGTTGGAGATTCGGTTGACAACTGCACCAGTTCTTTCTTTGCTTTCTGGTTCGGGCGACTTTGTTGTTTAACTGTGATGTTTCACGAGTGAAGCTCGATTGTATACTGAGGTGACACTATAGAGTTATCGCTTTTGCTTCCCTCCAGTGGGAGGAAGTACGAGCAGGATATCCCACTCATGATCTGGAGATGGCCGCGGTGGTCGTGCGTCGAAGATTGGAGACACTACTTGTTCGGAGAGTCGTGTCAGATTTTCACGGACTACCAGAGCTTAATGCACATCTTCCTGCAGCGGGTTTTGATTGTTGAGACAGCGTCGTTGGATGAAGCTTGTGTAGGATTGTGTTTGTGAGATCCTCGTTACCCGTGGCAAGGCGATTGTGGTAGCTGATGCTGGAGTCGTAGGCCCGGGGTTAGCTTGTTCCAGCTGTGTGCAGTGTTGAGATAGTTTTCTACAGATTTACAGTTCTTGTGCGATCGCTGAGTACAGCTTATGTTCGCCTCTACTGAGGGGACAGCTTGCTCATGTCCGCGCCGACCACTTTTCCTTAATCGCTTTCACGAGGCACTGCCCGCCGATGCTCGTTCGTCAATGATTCTTGAGCATACTTGGTTGGGTAATGATTCGGAGTCCTTGATTTATGACAAGGGTGTACTAAGTTTAGGGACGCGTTTGTGTACCTGATACTATTGGGTAGAGACGTGAAATCCTAGAGCAGACACATATGTCAACTCTCTGTACTCATTCAAGTTCCACCAGCATTTGACATGACTTGTGAGATAGTTACGGGTGGGCAGGGATGTAAAGAGAAGTTTCGGATTTCGTTTCGAGGTGTCTGTCTTGTTGTGTGTTAAGGTTGAGCATCTGAGAACAGCTGGAGAGTTGCAACCTTTAACCGTTCAGGAGTGGGAATGGGAGCAGGTCTCCATGAATATTCATTATGGCGTCTACCCAGGTTTAGTCTGGGTGTGACTCCATTCGGATGCTAGTTGTCCGGTTATACTCGGGTTGCTCAGTTGTCCTTGGTTAAGTTTATGCGTTGCATGGAGTTCCTTCATGGGTCGTATCCAAATAGGGCACCCTATTCGGTTGCCGTCTTGGGCAGGAACTTCAGGAAGCCTTGAGTACTGGTTGAGCTTTAGCTCCGTTTTTCCATCCGCAGGATGATGGTTTTGTGAGAGCGGGCTATACCGACTCTGGAGGATATGCTTGTGCGTATGTATTAATTGTTGTCGGCAGTTGGGATCGTCACTTGCCATTGCAAGGATTCTCCTTCGATAGCTGTTATCAGGAGGCACTCCAATTGGCAACCTTTAAGTTTTGTTTGTTAGGTGGTGTCGATCTCCAGTCTGTTTTTCTGACTCTGCGTAAGTAGGATTTTTGGACCCCAGCTAGTCTAGAGATTTCGGAGATGATCCAGTTGGTTCAGGTCAGGATGAGAGTAGCCCAGTGCAGACAGAGATCTTATGCCGACCGTAGTGGTCGCAGACTTGAGTTCGCAGTGGGAGATCATGTATTCCTACGGGATTTTCCGATGAATGACGTGTTGAGTTTTGGGAAGTATCCCGGGATTGTAGGTCCTTTTGAGATCCTCAAGCGAGTTGGTTCCGTTGCCTATAATTTGGCACTTCCGCCCAGATTTTTTAGTATTCACCCGTATTCCTTGTGTCGATACTTCGCAATTACCTTCATGACCTTTTTCACATGATTCAGCATCAGACCAATTAGCTTGGACGCGATCTTTCGTTCACCAGCAGCTACTAGTTATAGTGCATCGGCAGGTAGAGGAACTTTGGTCAAGGGTCTTGCCGTCTGTGAGGGTTCTTTGGCGTAGCTGTATAGTGAGATGATCACTTGGCAAGCTGCAAGCGAGATTTGGGAGTATTGTACTCATCTTCTTGAAGGTACGCATAGATGAATTTTAATTCAGGGACCGAATTTCTTTAAGGGGGGAAGATTGTAATGTTTCAGAAATCGTTTTGTGATTTTTTCCATTTTAGGGCAAAATAGTCGGTATTTTCCGTTTTAACCCGATTTCGATCAAACTTCCGTAAAACCTTACCGGCACTTTTTTTAGCTAAAATAAAGCTTGTGCGCGAACTTTAGGGGTAATTGGGAGGTTTTGGTTCAGATAGAATTTTTCCCAAATAAAATATTATTTTAAGCGGTATTTGGTGCACGTAAATCGGGAAATTTCTTCTCTTGAGAATAAATTTATTTTTGTCACTACAATTATTTTAGAACCTTCTTTTTAAATATCTAGATTTTTATGGTGAAAGGATTTATTTTTTTAAAAGATAAAGAAAAAGAAAAGTAGTGTGAACATAAGCTTTTTGTTTTATTATACAATTATTCAATTTTCTTCTAGAAAATTCTACACTTCACCAAAAACCCTAGCCTTCATCAAATGGCTGGCCCCTCTCTCTCCCTTGCTTCCCTTGTTCTTCCTCACTCATTTTTCATCATTTCTTGCACAAATAAATCATGAAAAATCCAAATAAATTCATAGAAATTCAAATAAAATCCAAAACCTTCATTCTTCTTCACAAAAGTTGCTTGGATCTTCATTCTAGTGAGGATTTTGGAGGCTAAAGTTTAGTTTTATTCTTGTTTCAAGTGGTGTTCTTGAAGGTATAAAACCTTAACTCTAATCTCTTTTTTGTTGCTTAATACTTTATGCTAGCTTAATTAGATGTTAGTTTAAGCTTTAAATTTCATGTTTCAAAATTCTAGAAATGGTTTTAGAAATTCAAGTTAAGGTTAAAACATAATTTAAGTGTTTAATATTTAATTGAAGTGGTAATTTGTGATTAGGAAAAGCATAACCTAGTAGAAAATGCTAATTATTGTTAATGAATATTTTGTTTAATTAAGGATTTTTGCTTACTAGGTTTTTTCTAAAACTCTTTTTGCAAGTGTTAAAAATATAGAAGTGGTTTAGATAGCTTAGTTAAGCTATTTTAAGGTGTTTGTAATCGCTAGATATGTGTTAGCTTGAAACTAGTGCGAAATATTGCGATAGGTTGCTTACTAGGTTTCGGGGGTTTTCCGACATGGGTTCGATTGGTCGTTGCGAGATTATATCTATTGTATGTTAGTGTATATGCCGTAGGGGCCATTATTGTATCATACTAGGTTGTATATTACTTAATGGAAGCTTGGGATATTCACAGTTGTATATAACAGTCTTGCTAAAAATGGTAGTATGCTACTTGGTTTGAGTCTACTTTAATATGTACATATGTTTCTTGTAACGTATCACTTATACATATTAGTAGAGCCCATAGGATCTTTTGCTTGATTACCAGCGTTGTGATGGCAGTCACACTAGTGGGGGATGGGTAGTCTGTAAGCAACATCCTATACAGGTCCCTGGTCGTTGGATTATCGAGATAGGGCATCGATATTCCGGAGTAGACTAAGTGTATACGCTTCTCATCCCAGTTGGGGAGATGGTCTGTCCCACAGCCATCAGTACGTCGTACTGGAGATAGTATACAGGTGCTCGTTAGGTTACGGGTACACCGGACAGGACTCGCCGGGGAACTGATTGGTTGGTATTATACCCGTCGTCAGTTAACAGTTCCCAAGTGACATGAGTACAGCATAGTCCGCAGACTTGACACTGCTACTTCACCTCGAGTGTGTCCCACTGTTCTTAGATTGCTACCCTACCACGGCTCAAAGGAGTCGTGCAAACAGGTAGCAGTTGGTTGCAGTCCCGAGCACTTGGAGGCAGTGGCGGTTAGACAGGATTCGTCTCTCCCGGTATTGGGAGTTGATATCGCGCTGTGTCAGAGAGCCATTACGCAAAGTCCCTGGCCAGAGCAAGAGAGATATCCTGGTAGGTTCCAGTAGCTTCTCAGGGTGTAATGGGCTTCGCTCCGACACGACTTATACAGCTATTAGGGGATTGACGCTTGCCTCCCCCTAGGCTTGATATGCGATAGTCTTAGACGAACAGACCGGACTGTACGGAGATTGTCACATCAGGCTCAGTAGGGGTTCGTATGGTTTTCCTCATCGGCCTTCTTATCGACATCTACCTGAGGACCGTTACGTACAGCTAGTGCCGCTTGCGGTCTGTGGTTAAACCCACTGCCAGGGTAGTGTCAAGTCTTTAGAGTCCCACACAGAGGGTTTCCCTGCTCCAGGCAAAACGATATAGAGGTCGTATGGTTTTACGACAAGGGTTCGGACGCATACGTGTGTTTACGCACGTACGGCGTTCGGACAGTTTTTACTAGCCGGCTTTGGTTTAAGCCAGATTCTAGTATCGGGTTATTGGATTTATACAGTCTAAAGTTTTTCCGTGTTTTCACGGATTGGAGGGGCGTTCTCGTAATTTTCCGGGAAGCTTCTAGAAGAGTGGTGACTAAGGGGTTAAGGTGGCATGAGCATTAATTGCTTAATGACTCATTTGTGTGATCCATCCTTTGTATTAAATGATTCATTAATGAGTTAATGAGTCATATGATGAATCACACAAGATGAATGCATCAACCATGATGATTAATCATTTATATTATTTATTTGATTAATTGTTATGGTTGTTATATTCTAGTGAGTTCATTTTTCTTCTCATTCTAATGCTCACCTTCTCTCTCCTCAAGCTCTCTCATTCTTGAAACCCTAACCCTAACCTCTCATGTATTGAGATCAAGGGTTAGCTAGACTAATACTTCCATAACCTCACTCTATATCCCCTAGGTAGCTTAGATTAGCACTTTGAGCAACCTAGTTATCTCAAGTTAGAGATAAAGCTTGGCGTAGGAGCTCTCGGGTGGATCATCTTTGATTTGAGGTGCCGATGTTCCAAGGAGCCTACGAGGAGTGGAGGACCGCGATGAAGACCCGAAGGACAAGTAACGTGAGGTATAACTTCGAATCCGAGTAGTTAAACCTTTCGTAGTTTGCTAGTAATGGTTTAGAAATGATTCATGCGCTCAAGTCCGTGTTACAAAGCTTTGATAATTGTTTTTCATATATTCCGCCTCCCAGCAAGTTCGTGGGGTGCGTGACATGGACTTACAGTGGTATCAGAGACAACTAAACCATTACTAGCTTGTTAGCAACTAGTTAGAAGTTCGATCGACAGAAAACACGAAAACAAAACACCCCGTACCCTAAGTTTCTGTTAATTTTAAAAGTATCTAAAAAAATATTTGACATACCTTAAAATTCACAGCAGGGTATTTTAAGAATACTGGGAAAATACGAGCCAGCAACTCGGCAAAACAGCCACGGATCCGTGACAATAGAGTGCTTATGCCGCGGATCCGCCGCCAGTCAACTCCGAGTTGACTCGGATTTGCTCTGTAATTCTTATTTTTTGGTGTTTTGGTTCTCTGTTTGTTCTGTTTATACCCAGGTTACTTCAGTGCTGCTTTGCTTTCAGGGTAGACACGGAACATGGTTATCGATCGATATTCTAAGATATTTTCTAATTGGGTTTTTATCTGTAATGTTTAATGTGTTCGTAAACCTCCCCTAACTGCTAGTATGTCGGTTGGCTGGGGGTTGCACATTTCGGAAATGTTTACTGTTTGTGTATATGAATTGTGTTGGACTGTTGTGATGATTAGCCGGGGTTTGAGATGTGTTTAATTTTCATTCATTCGATGTAAATGTAATATGATGTAATATTCTTTTGCGGGGCACATCCAGGTTGCGGTTGTAGCCACCGTTGTATTATTTCTTTTTACTGTTTTTGCTCCTAGGATAGACCCAAGGCGGGGTACACAAACTACCGGGTACTTTGAAGTGTTTAGTGGCCTACTCACTTTGTTGAGGGAGACCGCTTCACTTCGGGTACTTGGCGGTAGTTTGCCGTACCCGTAGGGGTCTAGGGTGGGGTAATGGCTATTCATCACAACTGTGTAATCCGTCTTTTATTAATGCGGATTGCTAATAAATCCAATAAAGTTCATCAGTGATCTGGAATGCTTATTATTGCGTCTGACGAATGTACAATATCTATATATGATAGCTATTAGACGTCACTTATGTTTTACACCCGCGCTAGCCCAGCCCCCGCTCTGTCATTAGTTAAGTAACCTAACGGGTGATGACGGGACCCCGTGGCAAATGCGGATGGCATAAGAGGACGTGATATTTTCGTTGTTTTCTGCAATGATAGGATAAATGATGGGACGCATTATTATAATGCAAAGAAAACAAACCAAATTTTAATCGTTGGAACAAATTTAAAAGAAACCACTCGGTTATTTTAAAAGAGCAGAATTTTTTAATTGCGGAGCTTTAACCACTCATTTTAAAAAGTATCAGGTTCCTTCGATTATATCAAGTTCACTACGTTCACGGTTTTGCCAAAACCATTCGTAGCCCTCCGTCATTTCATATAGATAGTCAATAGTATTCAAGCTGTGTTTGTTGACTAAAAGTCAAGGCACAGTGTTTGGTAGCTGTTGGATATTCATATGCAGCATAGATAGATGCGTTGGTTTGGGACAGTCGTATTACCTTGTTGACTAAAGTCAAGGGTATGTACGGGTGGGTTCAAATTAACCTGGATAATGACAGGTAGAACTTGACATGTGACTTATGATTTGTTGACTAAAGTCAAGGTCATAAGAGCATGGGGGAAAAATCCACATCGGGAATTTCTAAAGAAACTGAAATTTGCAGAGAGAAGCATACCATTTTGGAGTTTGATGAATGTTGGTAGGATTCCTTCAACATTATCATACGATGATATTTTGGATCCCGATCCTACTGTAAGTACATGCTACTTATCAGGAGATTCGTCACTTAACGATCAATGCTATAAACCAAGTAGGTGCCTAGAAAGGTGTCAGCGGGGTTACGCCCCCAGAGAAAAGAGGTTATTTAATTAAGGAACTTCGCGAAAGCGTTGGAAAACCTCCCTCGAAGTATCGACACTGACCTGGCTGAACGGTTAAGCAAGAATTGTACGGTGAGAATAATCCTGGCTAATTCTTCTTTTATGGTTTGAGGAGGGATTCGAGAAACAGTGGGAGCCATCCTGTTTAGATAAATTAAAAACCAATCTAAACTTGCAAAAGCATCATGCTAATAGTTTTTTCTTCTCTCTCTTAAAATTGCAGCAACCTTGTGACCACACATAGGTTACATCTAGATAACAAATTGACTGAATCTGACTTATATGACTGGCAAAGGTCTGTCCAGATGTCCATTGCCTATGACAAGCTGGACCACCCTATTACTACTCAAGATCCCGCCGTCCCAGGTCCAGTTTCCACCGTCACGGATATGGATATCCGCCAGACAAGGGAAAAAGATAAAGCGAAAGCCAAATGCATCGTGTTAGCTTCAGTTGATGGTGTATACCAGAAGCAGCACGAGAAGATGGACTCAGTTTCCATCTTTCTCCAAAACAAAGATTTATATGGAGAGCAGTCTCATATCGCTAGATATGAAACCTTGACCGAATTAATTCAAGCGAGGTTGGCTGTCGGGTCATATGTAGGGGACAACGTCCTTACAATGACTATCTATATTGATGAGCTCCAGGACCTGGAGACCGCGTTGGGAAACGAGTCAGATACTGACTTGATTCTACAGTCTCTACCTTCTACCCTGAAGGAAACCAGGGAAGTAGAAGGAAAGAGAAGGGCAAAAGTTTCGGGATTGGATATAGTAAAAGTGGGATGTTCCTATTGTTACAGGAATGAACATTGGCAGAATGATTGCAGGGCTAGCAAAGCCAGTAGCCAGGATTCGAAGCATGTTGTGGCTTCATCCTCAAGTGTATTTGTAATTAAGAACTATTTGTCAATTAACTCTACTTCCTGGGTACTAGATACCGGAGCAGGATCTCATATCTGTAATTCATTACATGCTTTGAGAAACCGTAAAGTTATAAGGGTAGGTGATTTGTCTCTCAGAGTTGCAAACGAAATGAGCGTGGACGCTGAATTCATGGGAGAATATCGCCTAGGTTTGACAAGTGGGCAGATATTGATTCTACGTAACTGTCTGTATGTACCTAGTTTGACATGTAATATCATATCAGTGTCCTCACTTTCGAGAGAGGGATATGACTTTACATTCATAAGCGATGTAGTTCACATCCACCTAAATCAAGTTCTGATTGGGTCCGGTACATTAGATGACGGTATATACGTATTGAATCAAGCTCAGGTTTTCAATGTCCAGAACACACTTAAAAGAAAGTCTCCAGAAATAAATCAGGCTTTCTTATGTCATTAGAGACTAGGTCATATCAATGAAACACGATTAACGAAGTTACATAGAGAAGGATATTTGAATCCGTTCGAATATCAATCTTATGCCACTTGTGAATCTTGTCTCATGGGAAAGATGACAAAGACTCCGTTTACTGGACACGGAGTAAGAGAAAGCGAGCTCTTGGGACTCGTACACAGTGACGTGTGCGGTCCAATGTCTACACATGCGCGAGGTGGTTATTCCTACTTCATTACTTTTACAGATGATTTCTCTAGGTATGGATATGTCTTCTTAATGAAGCATAAATTCGAGGCTTTTGAGAAATTCCAAGAATACAAGAATGAAGTGGAAAAACAAACAGGCAAGAGTATAAAGACACTGAGATCTGATCGAGGTGGTGAATACTTAAGTGCCGAGTTTCTGGGTTACTTAAAAGAGAATGGAATTCTCTCTCAGCTTACTCCTCCATACACACCACAGCATAACGGTGTATCGGAGAGACGGAACCGAACCTTATTAGATATGGTACGTTCCATGATGAGTAACGCTGAGTTACCGCGATCATTCTGGGGATATGCACTAGAATCAGCTGCATATCTTTTGAACCGAGTTCCAACCAAGACTGTGCCTACCACACCATATCAGATGTGGAGTGGGAAGAAACCATGTCTTAAGTATATTAAGAC
Organism: Agapanthus africanus; assembly: GCA_030015575.1. Classification (NCBI taxonomy): domain Eukaryota; kingdom Viridiplantae; phylum Streptophyta; class Magnoliopsida; order Asparagales; family Amaryllidaceae; genus Agapanthus; species Agapanthus africanus. The sequence continues at coordinate 553,685,978 of CM057339.1, forward strand.
ATGGGTATGTCCAGCTTTTGTAAAAAAGCAGCATGCGGACAAGCTCGAGGCACGCTCAGTACAGTGTAAGTTTATGGGATATCCAAAGAATTCCATGGGATATTATTTCTATTACGCAGAGGAACAAAAGGTCTTTGTTTCTCAACATGCCCGCTTTTTGGAAACTGAATTTTTGGAAAATCAGAAGAGTGGGAACGCAATAGAACTGGAAGAAATTCCAGAGCCACAAGCTATTACTGAAACCTTGGTAGAATAAGAAGGTTCAGGAGAACAGGACATCCCGACGCCACTCCGCAGGAGTAGTAGGCAATCTCATCCGCCTGAGAGATACTACGGTTTTCTCATAGACGGGGATAGAGAGGATTGCACTATTGACTATGATGAGCCCACTAGCTTCCAGCAAGCCATTCAGAGCGGTGACTCAGTAAAATGGCTGGATGCAATGCGGACCGAAATGGAGTCCATGTACACTAACAAAGTATGGACTTTGGACTTTTCTCCAGATGGGGTAAAACCCGTAGGATGCAAATGGATCTTCAAAAAGAAGATTGGTGTAGATAGACAGGTTGAAACCTACAAGGCTAGACTGGTTGCAAAGGATTTCCGTCAAAGACCTGGTTTGGACTATGACGAAACCTTTTCTCCAGTAGTTATGCTTAAATCCATTCGGGTCCTTCTTGCTATTGCTGCCTTCCACGATTATGAAATCTGGTAGATGGACTTAAAGACGGCCTTTCTAAATAGTAATTTGGAAGAGAGCGTCTATATGGATCAGCCAGAGGGATTCATTCAGAGTGGGAGCAGCGGTAAAGTATGCAAGCTGCTTAAGTCCATTTATGGACTAAAGCAGGCATCACGGAGTTGGAACATATTTTTTGATGATGCTGTCAAAGAATTCGACTTTATCAAAAATCCAGATGAGCATATACAGTAAAATTGTAGGGAGAGCTGTAGTATTCCTCGTCTTGTACGTGGATGACATTCTCCTAATAGGAAATGATATTCCTATGTTACAGTCAGTCAAAAGATTCTTGTCACATAAATTCTCCATGAAAGACCTGGGTGATGCCACCTACATTCTGGGGATCCGGATCTATCGTGATAGATCAAAAAGGATGTTGGGACTTTCGCAGTCCAGGTACATAGACACCATAGTGAAGAGATTCAGTATGGATGATTCTAAGCGCGGTAATCTACCGGCTTGTCACGGAATCACCCTCTCCAAAGAGACGTCTCCCAAGACTGATTTAGAAAGGGATCGCATGTCGATTATACCCTACGCTTCTGCGGTAGGCTCTATAATGTATGCGATATTATGTACCAGACTAGATGTAGCATATGCATTGAGCGTAGTAAGCCGGTATCAAGCAAACCCAGGGGAGAAGCACTGGATAGCAGTAAAGAACATACTTAAGTACCTGAGGAGGACTAAGGAGATGTTCTTGGTGTATGGCGGAAAAGACCTCCAGATGGAGGCCTTTGCCGACTCCGGCTTCCAGAGTGACAAGGATGACTCCAAATCCATGTCGGGTTATGTCTTTACCCTCAATGGAGGGACGGTCTGTTGGAAGAGTTCCAAGCAAGAGACCGTTGCTGACTCAACAATGGAAGCGGAGTACATAGCTGCTTGCGATGCCTCAAAAGAAGCAGTCTGGATGAAGAAGTTCCTCACAGAACTTCAGGTGGTTCCTACCAATGTTGATCCAATACCTCTGTATTGTGACAACAACGGCGCTATAGCTTTAGCGAAGGAACCCAGGTCCCATCAGAAGTCCAGACACATCTTAAGGCGGTATCACCTGATCAGGGAGATCGTAGATCGCCGGGAGATCGAGGTGAAGAGAGTAGAGACGGAGAATAACATTGCTGATCCATTCACAAAGGCCCTTCCTCAAACGCAGTTCGAGAGGCTATTCGAGATGATAGGTCTACGATATGCCAGCTCATGGCCCTAGTGCAAGTGGGAGATTGTTAGTGTATATGCCCTAGGGGCCATTATTGTATCATACTAGGTTGTATATTACTTAATGGAAGCTTGGGATATTCACAGTTGTATATAACAGTCTTGCTAAAAATGGTAGTATGCTACTTAGTTTGGGTCTACTTTAATATGTGCATATGTTTCTTGTAACGTATCACTTATACATATTAGTAGAGCCCATAGGATCTTTTGCTTGATTACCAGCGTTGTGATGGCAGTCACACTAGTGGGGGCTGGGTAGTCTGTAAGCAACATCCTATACAGGTCCCTGGTCGTTGGATTATCGAGATAGGGCATCGATATTCCGGAGTAGACTAAGTGTATACGCTTCTCATCCCAGTTGGGGAGATGGTCTGTCCCACAGCCATCAGTACGTCGTATTGGAGATAGTTTACAGGTGCTCGTTAGGTTACGAGTACACCGGACAGGACTCGCCGGGGAACTGATTGGTTGGTATTATACCCGTCGTCAGTTAACAGTTCCCAGGTGACATGAGTACAGCATAGTCCGCAGACTTGACACTGCTACTTCGCCTCGAGTGTGTCCCACTGTTCTTAGATTGCTACCCTACCACGGCTCAAAGGAGTCGTGCAAACAGGTAGCAGTTGGGTGCAGTCCCGAGCACTTGGAGGCAGTGGCGGTTAGACAGGATTCGTCTCTCCCGGTATTGGGAGTTGATATCGCGCTGTGTCAGAGAGCCATTACGCAAATTCCCTGGCCAGGGCAAGCGAGATATACTGGTAGGTTCTAGTAGCTTCTCAGGGTGTAATGGGCTTCGCTCCGACACGACTTATACCGCTATTAGGGGACTGACGCTTGCCGCCCCCTAGGCTTGATATGCGATAGTCTTAGACGAACGGACCGGACTGTACGGAGATTGTCACATCAGGCTCAGTAGGGGTTCGGATGGTTTTCTTCATCGGCCTTCTTATCGACATCTACCTGGGGACCGTTACGTACAGCTAGTGCCGCTTGCGGTCTGTGGTTAAACACACTGCCAGCGTAGTGTCGAGTCTTTAGAGTCCCACACAGAGGGTTTCCCTGCTCCAGGCGAAACGATATAGAGGTCGTATGGTTTTACGACAAGTGTTCGGACGCATACGTGTGTTTACGCACGTACGACGTTCGGACAATTTTTACTAGCCGGCTTTGGTTTAAGACAGATTCTAGTATCGGGTTATTGGATTTATACAGTCTAAAGTTTTTCCATGTTTTCACGGATTGGAGGGGCGTTCTCATAATTTTCTGGGAAGCTTCTAGAAGAGTGGTGACTAAGGGGTTAAGGTGGCATGAGCATTAATTGCTTAATGACTCATTTGTGTAATTCATCCTTTGTATTAAATGATTCATTAATGAGTTAATGAGTCATATGATGAATCACACAAGATGAATGCATCAACCATGATGATTAATCATTTATATTATTTATTTGATTAATTGTTATGGTTGTTATATTCTAGTGAGTTCATTTTTCTTCTCATTCTAATGCTCACCTTCTCTCTCTTCAAGCTCTCTCATTCTTAAAACCCTAACCCTAACCTCTCATGTGTTGAGATCAAGGGTTAGCTAGACTAATACTTCCATAACCTCACTCTATATCCCCTAGGTAGCTTAGATTAGCACTTTGAGCAACCTAGTTATCTCAAGTTAGAGATAAAGCTTGGCGTAGGAGCTCTCGGGTGGATCATCTTTGATTCGAGGAGGCCGTTGATGTGCCGATGTTCCAAGGAGCCTACGAGGAGTGGAGGACCGCGATGAAGACCCGAAGGACAAGTAACGTGAGGTATAACTTCGAATCCGAGTAGTTAAACATTTCGTAGTTTTCTAGTAACAGTTTAGAAACGATTCATGCGCTCAAGTCCGTGTTACGAAGCTTTGATAATTGTTTTTCATATATTCCGCCTCCCCACAAGTTCGTGGGGTGCGTGACATCGACTTACATTGTATTCCTCGTAATTTTTGTGTTGTGTTGCGCGATCGGGACGATCAGGGTCTAGACTTAGTGTTTTGTAGTTTAGCGACCCCAATTAGGGTTTTTGGCCGATGTCGTGCGTGATAGATGCGCTAAGTGCACAGTACAATTTTTAGGGCGTTATTCTTACATTTCGATGTCTTTTCATCGATGTAGGATATTTGCTTATGTGATGGGTTTGTGAAATTTTAGGTTCGCAGGCGGGGACTACGGACACTACTACAAAGGGAAAACCGGTGGTAGGATTCACCTAGCTTGGAGCATTGGTGAGTAGATTTAACATCTACATGGGAATCGCCCGCATGGGGTTATGCGTCTGGGCTAGAGATGTTATTTCTGTCGCATATTCTATGTCATATTTAGAATTGCGCATTTATCCTATTACTTAGATATTGTTGTGCTTGGACTAGTATCCTTAGGACACTGCACATATTGTTGACGATTCATGTTGCACGAGCACTGATTGTATGCTACACACACCGTCAATAATTGCCATGTCACGCACAACCCACTTATAGATATGATATTGCTTGGTTAGGGACATTGAGACTTTGATTCATATTTCTTTACGCATTGACTTATCTCATATCTGTATACCTACATGCTTACACATATGCTCTGAATACTTACATGCTAGTTACCTGTATACCTATAGAGTATTGTACCATTAGTGATAGGTATATGCACACTTTATGACATAGCTACAGGTATACCTTGCACACCTATTTCACTTATACCCAGGGGGTATACTACATCATTACTTGTAGGTAGATACATATATCTTGTTATACCTTCATGTTTACACACATATCTGGTTATAGCTACATGTTTATCTTTACTTGATGTTATTTAGAATTGGAGGAATTAGGAACCGCATATATTTATATTTGACTTGTTGCGGTTAAATAGCGGCTTTTCCTTTATATCATTACATTACAGTTTTCTGTTGCATATATTATATTCATGGATTTTCGCATTAAGATATGGATTTTTCATGATGTTTTCTGGATTTGGGGACCGTGGTAGTTCATGAAATTATGCATTATTTGAAAAACCAGGTTTTCCTTGATGATATGATATTACAGCATCCACCATGAGATTTGTCGGTTCTGATTATATACCCGATTCGAGGAGCGGGAAGCATCGTCTGCGGGTACATGGTGGGGCCCGGGAGGTACCCCGGGGCAAGAATCGTGGAGTAGACGATGAGTTAGTGGGGGAACCATACCATCCGGTGACATTACCAATGACTCGGCGGTTATCATGGGGATACCGACGGGAGTCATGTGCGTATAGATACGTCGAGAGGCAAGGGTCAGAGCTAGGCACTCGAGCTTTCGGTATAGCGTATAATATGTACCTATCAGGGGGGCAGTCATGGTGACAGCACCTGATAAACCTGCATTTCTGTGTCGATGCTTGACACATTGGTTTCATGATATTTCTTTTTACTCCTTTGTATATATAACAGGGGTTTAGACCGCTGTTATATATGCCCTTACACCAATATTAGTGGAATGGGACGCTAATATATGTGTATTGACATTAAATTTATACATCATCATATTTGTTCATGCAAATATACCTAAAATGTAAAGGACTCATTGACATTGGATTTAGGACATTTGAGAATTCAATTGATATTGATTACAGGATATATGTGAGATCTACTTGATATTGTACATTCGGGGTATACGAGATACACTTGACATTGTACATACGGGATATATGAGATCTACTTGATGTTGTACATTAAGGTTATGTGAGACTTACTTAATATGATAGCCAAATTGGGGGCTGATTTGAGGAAATTGGGATTTGGATTGTCTTGATGGATTTTGATCCTACCACGATGTCAGGATTCCGTGGAAATGACATGTTTCATTCCATACACTACATTTATTGTTTATGCACTGCTTCATGCATTAGTAGTACCTGTTAGAGTACCTTCCATGACTGTTGCATTTACATACCTTTATTCATATCATTTCTTCATGTATTAATAGTACCGATATAGTACCTTACATGATGCCGCATACAGATTGTCATATTATTACCGCTTCATGTGTAGTTGTACCTGTTAGTGTACCTTTAATGATTATTGCATTACATATGACTATTCATTGATATTAAATGCTTATGTTAGATTCGTGTTGTACGTGCATACTCGCGATTACCTGCATATGTTATTTACTATTCACGAGTTGGCAACTCACCCCCGTTGTGCCACAGTGTTTACAGGTGTTCCTCAGGATAGTCAGAGGCAGGGCTATTTTCATCCATCGTATCATCTTTTGCTGCGGATACCACTTCGCCTGACAGTGTGCAGTTTTGCCCAGGTGGGTTTTGTGATTATCCGATGTTGTATTGTATATTCGTTATATCCATGTACTCTCCATCTACCAGTTTTATGTATGACTTAGTGACTTGGTGTGAGGACGATATTGTATATTATTTTGTGACTTGGAGGTTTTTATACAGTTTCCTTTCTATCGTCTTCTATTTCTTCGCTACGGGGTTGTATATCTGTTGTGGTGGTTGTTTTCCGTCTTTTGGCGTGGATTTGCTCCCGTTGGGGATGCTTTACTTTATATTTATGTTGTACCCATTTTGGGGGCTTGTTTTACAAAGGAGGTGCTGCCAAAAATTTTAAGAAATAAAAGTGAGATTTTTTAAAGAATTTGGGTTGTGATTTCAAAGTTTTGAAAATACTATTATCACTTTCTTGCTACTTTTGATGGTTTAGATTTCTAGGTTTTGGCTTTCTTTTACTACGTTACGTCTGTAGGCGTTGCGTAGTATTAGGGCCGTCACGTGCCAATTTCGGGTCGTGGCAATGCAATTAACAGCAATAACAGGTCATATGAATGCAGTAATAATGAAAAGTACACTAGCAGGTAAAACTAACACATTAAGCAATAATAATATGACAATCAGTATGCAATAATGATATGAGAATGTAGATATGCAACAATCATGAAGGGTACTATAACAGGTACTACTAATACATGAAACAGTGCATAAACAATAAATATGAGGTATGGAGAGAAATATGTCATTTCTAAGGAATCCTGACATCGTGGTAGGATCACAATCCATCAAGACAATCAAAATCCCAATTCCTCAAATCAGCCCCCAAATTGGCTCTCATATCAAAGAAGTCTCACATCTCCTCAATGTACAATATCGAATAAATCTCCTATATCCCGAATGTACAAAATCAAGTGAGTCTCGTATATCCTTTATCAAATCTCAAGAAAATATCATATGTCCTAAATCCAATATCCAGTGAATCTCTTATAACTTAGGTATATCTGTGTGAATAAATATGATAAGGTATATATATATATGTCAATACACATATATTAGCGTCCCATTCCACTAATATTGGTGTAAGGGCATATATAACAGCGTTCTAACCCACTGTTATATATACATATGAGTAAAAAGAAATTCATGAAACCAATATGCCAAGCATCGATACAGAAATACCGATCTATCAGGTGCTTTCACCAAGACTGGCACCCTGATAGGTACGTATCATACGCTATACCGAAAGCTCGAGTGCCTAGCTCTGACCCTCTCCTTTCGACGTATCCATACATAAATGACTCCCGTCGGTATCCCCATGATAACCGCCGAGTCATAGGTAATGTCACCGGAGTGTATGGTTCCTCTGCCGGGCTCATCGGCGTGGTGCATCGACATCCCTTTCTTGCCCCGGGGTACCTCCGGGCCCCACCATGTACCCTCATACGGCCTCTACGCCTCCTCGTAGGGGTATATATATATATATATATATATATATATATATATATATCAGAACCGATAAAACTCATGGTGGATGCTGAAATATCATATCAAGGAAACCGGGTTTTTCAAATAATGCATAATTTCATGAACTCCCGCGGTTCCCAAATCCAGAAAACATCATGAAAATCCATGAATATAATATATGCGACATAACTGAAATGTAAGCATATAAAAGGAAAAACCGCTAAGTAACATCAGTAAAGGTAAATATGTAACTGTAACTGATATATGTGTAACATACAGGTGTAGCAAGGTATAGGTATCTACCTATAAGAACTGATGTAGTATACCCCCTGGGTATAAGTGGAATATGTGAGCAAGGTATACCTGTAGCTATATCATAAAGTGTGTATGTACCTATCACTAATGGTACAATACTCTATAGGTATACAAGTATGCTAAATGTCATATGTGATAAGAAATATGAATCAATGTCACAATGTCCCTAACCAAGCAATATAATATCTATAAGTGGTTTGTGTGTGACATGGCAATTATTGACAGTGTGTGTAGCATACAATCAGTGCTCGTGCGACATGAATCGTCAATAATATGTGCAGTGTCCTACGGCTACTAGTCCACGCACAACATCATCTAAGTAATAGGGTAATGCGCAATTCTAAATATAACATAGAATATGCGACAGGTATTAACATTCCTAGCCCAGACGCATAACGCCATGCGGACGATTCCCCTGTAGATGTTAAATTTACTCACCTGGTCGCGTGCTACACGTAACCGACCACCTGCTTCCCTTTCTTTGTTGCGTCCAATGTATCCGCCTGCGAACCTGGATATTACACAAGGAATCCATATATAAGCAAAATATCTCGCAAAACGCGATATCGAAACCAAACGAGAAACTCGCGTCGCGAACTAAACGCGCGTATGTACGATACGCTGAAACGTGTGTATACGCGTCTAAAACTATTCCGACACGTCGCGACACGCTGGATCACAGAACCCACTCACGTATCGCGCGTATCGCACAAACAAAACGTACTAGAAAAGCGATATATGGTCCCGGATTTTTCTACTGGTGAAATCTCACAAAATTGCATATGCCAAAACACTAGAAAACACAGCAGACTACCCTAGCCAAAACCCCAACACCCATCTCCTCTACTTGGCCGCAATTTGCGGCCAGGATGAATAAACCGGCGGCCAAGTTTGGGAATGAGGGGCTCGTGTTCTGGTGGTGTGGTCTATACCTAGTGTACATGCTCCAGTTTCCTCAATTTTGATCTGAGAGAGCCGGGTCACAAGCAGATCACAGAAAGCTACAATATCGCTTAAAAACACTAATTTTGAACAAAAAGGAAACCCTATGGTATTTTAGTGAAATCTGGGGATAATCTCAGTTAAGGTGACCCTAATAACACTCAAATAGGTTAGGTTAACCAATAAAATTATTACTTGGACCAAACCCCACACAAATCACCATAATTAGCACAAAACTCACCTTTATCACTAACCGAAGCTAAATAACACACAAGCTCAGAAAAAAGGAATTGAGTTCAGAGATTATACCTCACTCACGACCTAGGCACAAGGAGAAGGAGAAGAAGAGGAAGAAAAGCTGCTGCAATTGATGCATGAAGCTGATGTTGTTTGCTGCTGCTGATGGTGCTGTTGTTGGTGCTGCAGTTGAAGCCTCTGCTGCGCTGCTGCTGATGGTGCTGCTGTTGGTGCTGCTGCTGAAGCCTCTGCTGCTGCTGCTGGCTGCTGGTGTGTGTGTGTGAGAGAGAGTGAGAGAATGAGAGAAATGATAATGAGAAGGAGAAATGAGAGCCATGGCAAAAAACCCTCCCTTCTCTCTCTCTTTCCTCATTAAATGAGGCATGGCTCATGCCATGTAGCCCCATGCTTCTCTCTCTATATATCTCTCTCTCTTTTTCAACAAAAGAAAATAAAACATTTTTATTTTTAAAACAACCATACACAATTAAAACCCAAAAGCACCTAATAAAATTTTTAAACTAGATTAAGGCAATGGTTAGCTCACCATGATTGCTAATCATGGTTTAACCCCAAATTAAAACCCTAGTTAACATGCACAAGTGTGTGCAAGCCTAGGAAAATTATAATAAAATATTCATTAAATAGGATAAAATATTTGAAAATCAATTTGGTAAACTTTTTATTAAAAACCATGCATTAAAATATAATTAGCCACTAAACACATCCTAAGGTGTTACAATCTTCCCCCCCCCCCCTTAAAGAAATTCGTCCCCGAATTTAAAAATATAATGCTACGCGTACCTTCAAAGAGAGGATTACAAACTCTTAAATCTCACTCGCAGCCTCCCAAGTGATTACCTCACTATACGGCTACGTCCAAGAAAAACCCTTCACAGATGGCAAGACCCTTGACCGACGTTTCTCCTCCTGCCGAGCCATTAACACAATTGGCTACTGGTGAACGAAAGATCACGTCCAAGCTAAATGGTCTGGTGATGAATCAAGTAAGAAAGGTTATGAAGGTAATTGCAAAGTATCTACACAAGGAATACAGGGTGAATACTCAATAATCTGGGCGAAAGTGCCAAATTAAAGGCAACGAAATTAACTCGCTTATAGGATCTCAAAATGACCTACAATTCTGGGATAAGCTTCCCAAAGCTCAACACGTCATTTATTGGAAAAATCCGTAGGAATACACGATCTTCCACTGCGAACTCAAGCCCACGACCAACACGGTCAACATAAGACCTCTGTTCGCAATGGACAATTCTCATCCTGACCTAAAACAACTGGATCATCTCCGAAGTCTCTAGACTAGCTGGGGTCCAAAATCCTACTTACGCAGAGTCAGAAAAACAACAGGCTGGTGATCGACACGACCTAACCCTTAAACCTAACGGTTGCCAATTGGAATGTCTCCTGATAACAGCTATCGAAGGAGAACCTTAACAATGGCGAGTGACGATCTCCAACTGCCGACAACAATTAATACATACGCACAAACTTAACAAAGAACAACTGAGAAAACTGAGTATAACCGAACGACAAGAATCAGAAAGGAGTCACACCCTGACTAAACCTGGGTAGACACCATAACGAAATTCGTGGAGATCTGCTCCCACTCCCTCTTCGGAACGGTTAAAGGTTGCAACTCTCCAGCCGGTCTCAAATGCTCAACCCAAGAACACAACAAGATAGACACCTTGAAACGAAACCCAAAACATTTCTTTATATCCCTGCCCACCCGTAACTATCTCACAAGTCACGTCAAATGTTGGTGGAACTTGAATGAATGCAGAGAGTTGACTGATGTGCCTGCCCTAGGATTTCATCTCTCTCCCCAATAATATCAGGTACACAAACGCGTCCCTAACTTAGCACACCCGTGTTACAATTCAAGGACTCTGAATCATTACCCAGCCGAGTATGCTCAAGTATCTCTGACGAACGAGCATCGGCGAGCAGTGCCTCGCGAAAGCGATTAAGGAGAAGTGGTCGGGCGCGGACATGAGCAAGCTGTCCCCTCAGTAGAGACGAACTTAAGCTGTACTCAACGATTTCACAAGAACTGTAAATCTGCAGAAGACTATCTCAACAATCAAAATCCGCTGCAGGAAGATATACATTAAGCTCTGGTGGTCCGTGAAAATCTGACACGGCTCTCGAACCAGTAGTGTCTCCAAATATCTAACGCAAAACCACCGCGGCCATCTCCAGATCATGAGTGGAATATCCTGCTAGTACTTCCTCCAAATGTAGGGAAGCAAAAGCGATAACTCTATAGTGTCACCACAGTACACAATCGAGCCCCAATCAAGAAACATCACAGTTAACAACAAGGTCGCCCGAACCAGGAAGCAAAGAAAGAACTGATGCAGTTGTTAACCGAATCTTCAACTGTCGAAAACTCCGCACACATGCCTCAGTCCAAAGAAAAGAAACCTCCCTCCCGGTCAATTCAGTCAACGGTGCAGCACTACACTGGCAATCTTGCACGAAACGGCGGTAAAAACCTGCTAAGCCCAAAATCTGCGGACATCCGTCCTGCACACAAATCTGGGCCTAAGCTGTACGGCCACGATCTTCCTCGGAACTATACAAAACCGTCTCCCGTAACTACAAGACCTAGGAGTCAACACAAACAAGCCTGAAGAAACAGCAAACCGCTAGGGCTCTCCCAACGCCTGCAAAACAAATCTACAAGTGCTACTCTTGTCCCTCACGACATATTGAGTAGACCAGAATGTCGTCAATAACACAACAATAACTGGTCGAGGAACGGCCTGAAGAAATCTGGTTCATCACATCTACGAATGCTGCTAGGGCATTGGTGAGTCCAATGACACCACCCAAACACACAAGCCCGTAGCATGCATAAGGCAGTCTTCGGAATGCCATCACTCCGAACCCGCAACAATGATGACCTGATCCCGAATAAACTTAGAAAATGTCTCGCACTCTCGAGCTGATCGAAGAAATCGTCAATGCGAAGTAAAGGATACCTATCCGCACCGTAAGCCAGTTCAATTGACGGTCCGTCGATACACAACCTCAAACTGTCGTCTTTCTCCTTGACGAATAGAAATAGGAGCTCCTCAAGACGAAACACTCAGACGCACGAAACTTCCCAATAACCAACTCTGCAGCTGATCCCTTAGCTCCCTAAGCTTTGCCGGCTCATCTGGAATAACGTCGGAAAACTTTCGCACGAAAGAAACCGGTCCAACAAACCAACGGTGGCTACGGTGTCACGTGTAAGTCTAAGCTAGCGCCCCGGCAGTCTACAGACGCCAAATGCGGAACAAAAACTTTTTAACTGGCGCTATCGTATACTTTAACCCGGATCTGCCATTATTGCTAAACTAATAAACTGTAAAGAGTGTAGAAAGATTGTACCGAACGATCCGAGTCCTTCGTTCTTCAACGATCATCCCACGCTCCGTTGCGGCTGCTCCGATCTCGTCGATCTCCGATCTCCTCGTCGAGGTGGCACCACATGATCGGTTCTTTAAACGGGCTCCCGCCTCTGACTCGAGGCAACTCGATCGTCAAGTTTGCTAAAAGAGACGACCAAGAATGATGTAGAGAATGAGTAGATGACTTTGTCTCACTTCATCCAAATCCGTGGACGATCGGTTAATGAAGTTGCCGAGGAAATCGGGTGATGGAATGAAATGAACTGTAAATTCCATACACCCCAAAACTATCATATCTTTTCAAGAATGAATCAAGTGAGAGTGAGTATGAGGAGAGAGAGGGCCGGCCATCTATATAGCAAGAGGGAGGTGACCGTAGGAGCAAAGAGGGTGACCTTAAGAAAAAGCTTCTCACTTAAAAAATATCTTAAGCAATCCAAAACCATTAATAACAAAGCATGAATCACTAAACACCTCATCATGCATTAATGAACCATTAAATTCATCCAATGAAAACTCAACACCATATAATCCTAGTCACCTCATCTAGAAACTTCTAGAATACTGACTCATCATATCTGAAGAAAAGATAAATCCGCCTTTAACCAAATGTTAAAAGACGGCTGATAGAAAACTGGAAACTGGCAACTTCCAAAAGTGATCCTGAAACAAATTTCAGGACAACCCCGAAACTGTATAAATATACCCGCATTTGTATTACGACCGAATACAAATGCAACTGAGACAAAGATATTATACCTACTCAATATAATACTCGGATCCGGCTTAAACCAAAGCCGACCAGTATTATCTGTCCGAAAATCGACACGTGCGTAAACGCGCGTGCATTTTCCGAACCCTGCCATAAAACCATACGGCCTCTACAACGTTTCGCCCGAACTTGGGAAACTGTCTGTGGGGGACTCTAATGACTCGTCAGCACCCTGGCAGTGGGTTTAACCACAAACCGTCAGCGGCACTAGCAATGCGTAACGGCTGCCCATGGACTGACCTCAAGGGATGCCGATGAGCGCACTCATCCGGAAAACCCTACTGAGCCTAACAGTGACAATGTATATACAGTCCGGTCCGTTCGTCAATGAGTATCGCATATCCGCCTAGGGGGCTAGTAACGTCAGACCCCCAATAGCAGTATAAGTCATATCGGAGTGAAGCCCAATACACCCTGAGATACTACTGGAGTATCTACCAGTAAATCTCCTACCATGGCCATGGATTTGTGTAATGGCTCTCCTAGACACAGCACGACCTCGCCCCCAATACCGGGAGAGACGAATCCTCTGCCGATCCGCTCACGTGCCTCCATATGGCTCGGGACTGTACCCAAAAGCTACCTGTTTGCACGACTCCTTTGAGCCGTGGTAGGGTAGAAATCAAAGCACAGTGGGAACTCACACGAGACAAATGACGACCTCAGGTCGATGAACTAACCTGTACACATGTCACCAGGGAACTGCTATCTGACGATAGGTATAGTACTAACTAGCAGATTCCCGGCGAGTCCTGTCCGGTGTACTCATAACCCAATGAGCACCTGTATACATCTTAGGTGATCCAACTGACACCAGTGGCTTGTGAGGCCGGCCACCGCCCCTCGTCGGGGTCTCGACTGTATACACTAGTCTACTCCAGAGTATCGATGCCCTGTCTCGAAACTCCCACGACTAGGGACCACAATTAAGGATATGCATATAAACTACCCAACTCTCACATATATGATCGCCATCATACTGTTGGTAGTAAAGCAAGATCCTAAGGGCTCTATCAAAGTGTAACATGCAATCAGTCACCTGAACATGTACACGACTGATAGAGGCAAACCAGATAGCATACTATCATTTCGAGTAAGACTGTCCTACCGGGACAGGTCCTCCGCAATCATTGCAATCATGTACCTGCGATCCAATAATTGACTATGAGGGCACTATCTCCAACAATCTCCCACTTGCACTCAAGGCTAATATTTCGATGTCGACTTCTCACAGCCCGTGTGAAACCGAACATCCAACTCCTCTACTAATCAATCTCACAAAGCCCGTTTGTAAAACTATTGTGTTCGAGAAATAGCCTCAGTGAGTGAATCCGCCTAGAAGTTTCTTTCTGTATCTCTCTTAATCTCAAGTTCGCGGAGAAAGCCATCTCCCGAATTGAGTAGTACCTGTCTTAGAATATGTCTGGATATCTGATGGGACCTTAGTTCATAAATGAACTCCATATCCAAACTTCTTAGACTGTATGGATCACTGAACCTAATCAGTATCCGGCACCATGCCACCCACAGTATCCTCTAGAACCACCTGTCCATAATACTGTCCCTCGTCAGAGGGAAAACTAAAAACTCTGACAATCACTCTGTCATCCATGTCACCTTCGAAGCCTGGAATGATAACCGTCTCCCGAAAGAGGCTGCCGTTATCAAATCCGTAGAACATGTACTAATGTTCTAAAACTGCTTCCTTATGTTTCTCCAGGATTGGATTAATACAAACTTATTGCATCTAGTGCAAAAACAACATCTGGTGTGGTACTTGACATCTCATGATTGACTCAATTGCCTAAGCAAGTGATCTGCCAACCATGCACATCCCTCTCCTCTTTAGTCTGTAAGACACCTTTAGAGAGGGTGACTCCATCACCTGCAGGTACACCACCATGCTAGGAGTCATCTATTCCAAAAACCATTAGAATATCTGTCAAAGTACCCACATTGGGAAACTACCCAAATCCAGATCTAAAACCATAGATCTAGAAACCAGAATGTCAAATATTATATCCATATCCTGTCTGGAGAAACAACTGTGTGACGACCACAGTACAACCGATCGTAGTATAGGAATTTTACTTCCTACTCTGTGTATGTCATCCAGATACCATGACATCACACCCTACTGCCTTCTTAACTGATCCATCCCCTATTCTGATTGAAGTCAAACCCATGACTGTCACATCAAAATTAGATGATCTATCTCCGCTATAACTGCTCTAGTCTATAAATAGACATAAGCTACTTGCCCACCATGCTTCCGCTGCTCCCACTGACTACGACAACCCTCCTACCGGGTCTCATATCCTGGAACAACAGTAGTGTCAAGTCTGGGTAGATAAGAACCTCCCTGTCACCGTCCTTGAGCCTACCGAAGTAGCTCTCGGGTGTCTGAGGTTACCTACCATACCTGCGGAGTGGCTATTGGAATGTCAAACCTGATTGAATGTATAGGTCCTATTAAATTTTCCGTAATCGTTCACGGTTCTGGAATCACTTCCAGTTCTACCATACTCCCACTACTGTTTTCTGAAAAAGATCTGTTTTACTAAAACTGTGGCGAGTCAAGAACAATATCACTATTGATCTTCCAAATGGTAGAATATCAACCCTCGTCATAGCCAGGGTCAACCCACAAACTAGCCATTACAGAAACGTGCCCTGAGTTATCCAGTGTCTGGTTTTAATCATAAGCTGGACAACTCCACGTACCTCAATATCTTTTAAGGTACGAACTATTCTATATCCAATATAGAAACTTTGGCACTAATTTAATTGGAACCATATTCGAATCATGCAGCTGTCTCCAGTGCATATCTACTTAATGGAAAGAGGCTAATCAGCATTACTCAACTTAGGAATCCATCCAATTATGAGTAACCTGAAAGAGAAACACGTTTCTCAAAACCATCACTATCATCTGAATACCAATCACAAGAATCTACATCTTCGATCTCTTTGAAGAATCCCGATACTTGTGATACCTGGTTCTCTACTTTATTCTTATACCCACAACTTCTCAAAACTTAGACCTTGTATTTCTACGAAACACTCGTCTAAATACTAGAGAAGTTATAAGTAAATAGAACATAGTACTAGGACCTACCCCTTTGTCCTGATGGACACTTGGACAACATACAATACTCTGTATAAGTCCACTGAGTTGAACAACTCAAAACCTGTGCGTTGTAGGTGGAAAACTGTACCCTGGCGATTTCCTCAAATATCACCAATTACAACGAATTCCGATATAATGAGGATGATCACCTAATTCCCAATATCTTACTCCCACTCATCATCTGTAAAAACCATACAGATATGAGAATGAAACCTGGTAAATACATACCCTTGGAGTAAGTGTCTAATCGGGAAAAACAGTTTTTCCTTTAACAATGCACTGAAACATGAAAATGTTTCGTAGGGGTATCCTGGTATTCATAGCAATGCCTCTTCCATAATCCAATTCATGACTTCAACCGTATATTTTATTGCCATCTCTCCAAATCCCTTTATTTGTCTTTAGTCGTTACCTTCTGTACACCATCGTTAGGCTAAATGGTTTTCTTCCTTCCCTACCGTTCGGCATCAGCCTATGGTTTGGAAGAAGACTATCCAGTAAGCATAATAGGTGTACCCTCCTAAACCAAGGAGTACTCGCAACTGAGAGAAGGTGACGATAAAAGACAACTGAATAATACCTTATTCCTTTAAAGGTGAAATAGGAGTGGCGATGAAGTACGCGGTTTTGGTCGTGAATGATATCAGTCGCAATTTACTTTGCCCTCTTTCTAATCCCTTTATTTTGTCTTTACATATTACCTTCTGCACACCCTACTTAGGCTAATTGGTTTTCTTCATTCCCTACCTTTCGGCACCAGCCTATGGTTTGGAATAAGACTATCCAATAAGCGTAATAGGTGTACTCTCCTAAACCAAGGAGCTCTCGCAACCTGAGAGAAGGTGATAATAAAAGACAACTGAATAAACCAATTCTATTTCTCTTGAACCTGGATCCATCCTCGAAGAAGTTCCTTCGAGTTCGTATATAACCATACGATGGATCTATCCAATGGAAGTGGATATCCGTAGTATACGGGTGTTCTGAGAAATTCAAAGGGTAAAAGAAGGAGTGGCAATGACTTATGCAACTCAGACAATCCAAAAGCCAGTATTTTAAGAAGGTTCGGTCAACCTGGTCACTGAGTCATAGTCTAGGGTCGGTCAAAGGTCGCTGCCAAAAAGAGAGAGAGAAAAGAAACACTCTGCGTGCACTCTAACCTAGATCAGAATGGTCATCATTTTATCTAATCCGGAAACCTCCCACTGTCCTGTCAAATTCTCCTCCAAACCTAAAGAAGAATCAATCGGGATCACCCGAAGAGTAAACCAACTCATCAGTGGGAATCAGGATCCAACTCTCATCGCATGATAACGTGATGGAATGCATCTACGTTACTCATACTCCAGAAGGTATGCGCATACTCGGCAAGTTTCAGTTTCTTTAGAAACTCCTGATATAGTTTTTGCCCCATGCTCTTATGATCATGACTAAGGGCCACCCCACCATAAGTCACATGTCAAGTTCTTCCCATCATTATCTTGTTAATTTGAACCCACCCGTACTCGCCCTTGACTAAGGGCCAACAAGGTTGTACGACTATCCCAAACCAACTCATCTATCTATGCAACATGTGAACACCCCAGCAGCTACCAATCACTATGTCCTAGCTAAGGGCTAGACCAACATAGCTTGAATACTACTGACCATCCATATGAAATGACGGAGGGCTACGGCTGGTTTTTGGCGAAAAACCTTTAGCGTAGTGAACTTGATATCGCTGAAGGAACCTGATAGCTTTTTAAAATATAGTGGCGAAAACCTTTTGCTAAAGAGGTCACTCCCGGTAAAGGGATCTCGGCTCTTTCCTCGTGGAATGAGGTGCAGGATATTCCACTGAATACCGCTATGCAAAGCAACATGTAATCGACTATAGTGAAGTTATTACTCTGACGCAAACTTCTGTCCAAGGGGTCGGTCCCGGTGAAGGGATATCGGCCCTTGCCTCGTCGAATGAGGTGCAGGATATTCCACTGAATACCGCTATGCATAACAAAAGGAAACGTCTTTGCAATAACACTTTTTAAATTGTTCCAACAACTGAAAACAGGTTTGTTTTACTTTTGCATTGATCAGAATCAACGCAGTCCCATCATTCAATCACACCAGAAAAGAACGAAAATAAAATGTACGTATATGCCATCCGCATTCGTCACTGGGTCCCGTCATCACCCGTTAGGTTACTTAACTAACGACAGAGCGGGGGCTGGACTAGCGCGGGTGTAAAACATATACAACATCTAATAGTATATAAACCAATATACAATAATCGCTCCAGGCGTGATAGTATGCAACATTACAGAAAAGTAATAAGCATCACAGAACAATACAGATAATCTGGGATCCCCGGGTTTCACAGAGCCGCTGCTGAAACCCGACATTCCCCTGTCGTGTGGATAGCCTGTGCAATGAAACCTAGACCCCTACGGGTGCGGCAAGTTACCCGCAAAAACCTGAAGCGAGGTAGTCCCCACAGCATAGTGAATGGAACACCCGGCACTTCACGGAATCCGGTAAATTGAGCACCCCTCCTTGGGTCAACCTGTACCCCCTACGAGTGCGGCGAATAGTCTGCCAATTCTAGAGTGGGGACCCTCTGCCTCTCAAAGCCATGAAATGCGGACCTGTTGCTCTCCAGAACCCGGCTATCCGTGCACTCCGTCGCGGGGCAAAACCTAGTACAGTAATGAAAAATAGTACAATAGGTACATCGACCGCAACCTGGTCGTGCCCCAAAAAGAATATTATACAACAGGCAGTGATGGCAGTCCACAAGTTGGACGCTCGCCCCGCAATATCAAATGTACAAATAAACTCAAACTGTACTACCATTGCACACTGCTATCCACCACGACAAATCCGCAACATCACAGCACAACACAGAACATCAACGCGAATGTCACGTTCGCAAACCCGTCTAAAAGAACTATAGCAATTAAACGCGGTTTACCGATCAAATGACATTCCCGGTCGGAGATATAATGTAAGCACTGTAAACTAACATGTTTAAATTTCGATCGACCAAATATCAAGAAGTGGGCCCCATGCAAATCTGTAGAACAGTAATAAAACCTGGGCCCAAACTGTATTTATCAAAAACCCCAAAATCCATCACAGAACCCACTGGAAAATTTTGGGAGCACGTGCTCCTCACATGGCCGCGGAAGCGCGGCCAAACCATGGGTTTGGCCGCCCTTCCGCGGTAGCTTGGAGGAGTCACGACCCCAAATTTCTTCGTGGTTCTTAGAAAAGCCTGCACGGATTTTTAAGACATCCAGAAATGAATTTTGAAGCCATTTAAAATTAACAGAAACTGTCGGCTTGGATTTTTGCAGTTTTTAGTTTTCGGTCGGATCGATGTTTTAAACGCGTTAGCACAAGTTAGTATAGCAAAATGGTGAGGCTCTGATACCAATGTAAGTCTACGCTAGCGCCCCGGCAGTCTACAGACGTCAAATGCGGAACAAAAACTTTTTAACTGGCGCTATCGTATACTTTAACCCGGATCTGCCATTATTGCTAAACTAACAAACTGTAAAGAGTGTAGAAAGATTGTACCGAACGATCCGAGTCCTTCGTTCTTCAACGATCATCCCACGCTCCGTTGCGGCTGCTCCGATCTCGTCGATCTCCGATCTCCTCGTCGAGGTGGCACCACATGATCGGTTCTTTAAACGGGCTCCCGCCTCTGACTCGAGGCAACTCGATCGTCAAGTTTGCTAAAAGAGACGACCAAGAATGATGTAGAGAATGAGTAGATGACTTTGTCTCACTTCGTCCAAATCCGTGGACGATCGGTTAATGAAGTTGCCGAGGAAATCGGGTGATGGAATGAAATGAACTGTAAATTCCATACACCCCAAAACTATCATATCTTTTCAAGAATGAATCAAGTGAGAGTGAGTATGAGGAGAGAGAGGGCCGGCCATCTATATAGCAAGAGGGAGGTGACCGTAGGAGCAAAGAGGGTGACCTTAAGAAAAAGCTTCTCACTCAAAAAATATCTTAAGCAATCCAAAACCATTAATAACAAAGCATGAATCACTAAACACCTCATCATGCATTAATGAACCATTAAATGCATCCAATGAAAACTCAACACCATATAATCCTAGTCACCTCATCTAGAAACTTCTAGAATACTGACTCATCATATCTGAAGAAAAGATAAATCCGCCTTTAACCAAATGTTAAAAGACGGCTGATAGAAAACTGGAAACTGGCAACTTCCAAAAGTGATCCTGAAACGAATTTCAGGACAACCCCGAAACTGTATAAATATACCCGTATTTGTATTACGACCGAATACAAATGCAACTGAGACAAAGATATTATACCTACTCAATATAATACTCGGATCCGGCTTAAACCAAAGCCGACCAGTATTATCTGTCCGAAAATCGACACGTGCGTAAACGCACGTGCATTTTCCGAACCCTGCCATAAAACCATACGACCTCTACAACGTTTCGCCCGAACTTGGGAAACTGTCTGTGGGGGACTCTAATGACTCGTCAGCACCCTGGCAGTGGGTTTAACCACAAACCGTCAGCGGCACTAGCAATGCGTAACGGCTGCCCATGGACTGACCTCAAGGGATGCCGATGAGCGCACTCATCCGGAAAACCCTACTGAGCCTAACAGTGACAATGTATATACAGTCCGGTCCGTTCGTCAATGAGTATCGCATATCCGCCTAGGGGGCTAGTAACGTCAGACCCCCAATAGCAGTATAAGTCATGTCGGAGTGAAGCCCAATACACCCTGAGATACTACTGGAGTATCTACCAGTAAATCTCCTACCATGGCCATGGATTTGTGTAATGGCTCTCCTAGACACAGCACGACCTCGCCCCCAATACCGGGAGAGACGAATCCCCTGCCGATCCGCTCACGTGCCTCCATATGGCTCGGGACTGTACCCAAAAGCTACCTGTTTGCACGACTCCTTTGAGCCGTGGTAGGGTAGAAATCAAAGCACAGTGGGAACTCACACGAGACAAATGACGACCTCAGGTCGATGAACTAACCTGTACACATGTCACCAGGGAACTGCTATCTGACGATAGGTATAGTACTAACTAGCAGATTCCCGGCGAGTCCTGTCCGGTGTACTCAGAACCCAATGAGCACCTGTATACATCTTAGGTGATCCAACTGACACCAGTGGCTTGTGAGACCGGCCACCGCCCCTCGTCGGGGTCTCGACTGTATACACTAGTCTACTCCGGAGTATCGATGCCCTGTCTCGAAACTCCCACGACTAGGGACCACAATTAAGGATATGCATATAAACTACCCAACTCTCACATATATGATCGCCATCATACTGTTGGTAGTAAAGCAAGATCCTAAGGGCTCTATCAAAGTGTAACATGCAATCAGTCACCTGAACATGTACACGACTGATAGAGGCAAACCAGATAGCATACTATCATTTCGAGTAAGACTGTCCTACCGGGACAGGTCCTCCGCAATCATTGCAATCATGTACCTGCGATCCAATAATTGACTATGAGGGCACTATCTCCAACATCACGAAGGAACACCAAGAATCCACGACATCTCCTCAAAAGCCGACTAGCGAAAAGGCTGAATTCAAGCTGTGAGAGGCGGCACAACTATCCACCTGCACAACAAGAACTGACTCGCTGGGAAAAACAAAACCTGACTGTTTTCTCACGGTAGTCCACAGACGCCTAGCACGTAGCTAACCAATCCGTGCCCAGGAGAACGTCAAATCCAACATCTCTACAACCGAAATACGTGTCGCGCAACAAGGGAATCGCTGACAGAAGTTAACACAACAAACGGCTGATCTACCTAACACCACTCTCGTCCCAACCACGGCACAAGTGAAAAACCAACAAATACATCAAAAGAACAAATAAATTAAGGATACCTGAAAACTCTGCGTTGGACGCCCACGCGTCCCGATGAGTAGAAGCAAACTCTCGTGTCTGCCCCGACCCGCAACTGGCTGAACTCCTCCTCTGCTAGACTGACCCCTCTGAGCAAACCTTCCGCGTCCATGACCTCTCTGAATATGACCCTGACGAGGTGCTAAGGAACAATGTCTGATGAAGTGCTGAAGGTTTCCACATCGAAAACATCCACGCGCTGACTGCTGACCCTCCTGGGGATGAGAGCTGGATGACTGTCATCGTCCTAAGCCTCTGCTACTCCCGCGACGGTCAAGAAATCTGTCTCGACGATTAAGCCTCTGTCTCTGGGCTAGTACACCGGTACGAGTCCTCCGCTGTTCCGGAACTCTCAGAGTCTCTGGAATACGTGCCTCGTCACTGGAGCTGCATCCACTGGTGCTATGTAGGTGACAAACTGCTGCATGTTGATCGCAAGGAACAACTGAGTAACAGGGGTGACAACCTCCTGTCGCTGCGCTCGAACGGTCTCAACCAATGAACTTATCGTCTGGCGCAAGTCCTGCATCTCTGCCACAAGCCTAGCGAGCTGATCTGTCGAAGGCTGATCCGTCTGCACCTGTGCAACTAGAGTGCCATCCTGGTCAGTGCTCGTCTCACCTGAACCAACTCCGACCTTGTCCCTCGCTGCATCACTCTGAGTCCCCATAGTCATCGGAGGCAAGGCTATAAATAGAGATAAGATTCGATAAGAATACGGAAATCGAATCACAAGGATATGAATAATCAAGGAAGGAATTTCAAGCAATGTACTTAGGTCACTTTAGGCGAAGTACCGCATCGTGAGTATGCTGCAGACATACACACACTACGTTACTCTGCTTAAGCTACCTACTCCATCATACCAAGGTCATCCTACACTCCGAAAGGTAAAACCTAGCGCTTTGATACCAACTTTGTTACGACCCGAAATTGGCACGTGACGGCCCTAATACTACGCAACGCCTAAAAACGTAACGCGGTAAAAGAAAGCAAAAACCCAGAAATCTAAACCATTAAAAAGACAAGAAAAGATAATAGCAGTTTTGAAACATTTGAAATCACAACCCAAATTCTTTAAAAATCTCAACTTTCTTTCTTTAAAATTTTGGCAGCACCTCCTTTGTAAAAACTAACCCCAAAAATAAGTACAACAAAAATATAAATGAAGCATCCTCAAACGGGAGCAAATACACGCCCAAAGGCGGAAAGCAACCACCACAACAAATATACGACGCCGTAGCGAAGAAATAAAAGACAATAGAAAGGAAACTGTATAAAAGACAACCAAATCACAAATAATATACAATATCGTCCTCACCAAGTCTCTAAGTCAAACAAAATAACAGTAGATGGAGAGTATAAGGATACAACGAATATACAATACAAAAATACGGATAACCACAAAACCCACCTAAGCAAAACTGCACACTATGAGCTGAAGCGGTATCCGTAGCAAAAAATGATAGATGAATAGCCTGCCTCGACTACTCTGGGGAACACCCTGCAAAACAACTGTGGCACAACAGGGGTGAGTTGCCAACTCGTGAATAGTAAATAACATATATAGGTAATCGCAAGTATGCACGTACAGCGTGAATCTAAGATATGCAATTAACAGCAATAACAGGTCATATGAATGCAGTAATAATGAAAAGTACACTAGCAGATACAACTAACACATGAAGCAATAATAATACGATAATCAGTATGCAATAATCATGCAATAATGATATGAGAATGTAGATATGCAACAATCATGAAGGGCTATAACAGGTACTACTAATACATGAAACAGTGCATAAACAATAAATATGAGGTATGGAGAGAAATATGTCACTTCCACGGAATCCTAACATCGTGGTAGGATCACAATCCATCAAGGCAATCAAAATCCCAATTCCTCAAATCAGCCCCCAAATTGGCTCTCATATCATATAAGTCTTACATCTCCTCAATGTACAATATCGAATAAATCTCCTATATCCCGAATGTACAAAATCAAGTGAGTCTCGTATATCCTTTATCAAATCTCAAGTAAATATCATATGTCCTAAATCCAATATCCAGTGAATCTCTTATAACTTAGGTATATCTGTGTGAATAAATATGATAAGGTATATATATTAAGAGAATAATGGAGAAAAGAGGCCATAGGAGGGGATTCCCTCCTATGGCGTCGAAAAAATACCCCTTCCCAAGTTTTTCCCGACGATCGGCACCCACCATCTTCATCATCATCATCTAAGATGTGGGTACACCAAATTTTATGTTTTTCTACAACTTTTTCACCGTTGATTTAGTGGGTTCAAAATTAACGGTTTACCGACAATAGAACTTTTTACATTGCTAAATCAACGGTGAAAATGTTGTGGAATCACATGAAATTTGGTGTACCCACATCTTAGATGATGATGATGAAGATGGTGGGTGCCGATCGTCGGGAAAAACTTGGGAAGGGGTATTTTTTCGACGCCATAGGA
Source organism: Agapanthus africanus (assembly GCA_030015575.1). Taxonomy (NCBI): domain Eukaryota; kingdom Viridiplantae; phylum Streptophyta; class Magnoliopsida; order Asparagales; family Amaryllidaceae; genus Agapanthus; species Agapanthus africanus. Next base: position 553,710,930 of record CM057339.1, read on the forward strand.
GGAAATCCTCTCCTATGGCCTCTTCCCTCCATTAATCTCATATATTAATGTCAATACACATATATTAGCGTCCCATTCCACTAATATTGGTGTAAGGGCATATATAACAGCGTCCTAACCCACTGTTATATATACATATGAGTAAAAAGAAATATCATTAAACCAATGTGCCAAGCATCGACACAGAAATACCGATCTATCAGGTGATGTCACCAAGACTAGCACCCTGATAGGTACGTATCATACGCTATACCGAAATCTCGAGTGCCTATCTCTGACCCTCGCCTTTCGACGTATCCATACGTACATGACTCCCGTCGGGATCCCCATGATAACCGCCGAGTCATAGGTAATGTCACCGGAGTGTATGGTTCCCCTGCCGGGCTCATCGGTGTGGTGCATCGACATCGCTTTCTTTCCCCGGGTACCTCCGGGCCCCACCATGTACCCTCATACGGCCTCTACGCCTCCTCGTAGTGGTATATATATATATATATATATATATATATATATATCAGAACCGATAAAACTCATGGTGGATGCTGAAATATCATATCAAGGAAACCGGGTTTTTCAAATAATGCATAATTTCATGAACTCCCGCGGTTCCCAAATCCAGAAAACATCATGAAAATCCATGAATATAATATATGCGACATAACTGAAATGTAAGCATATAAAAGGAAAAACCGCTAAGTAACATCAGTAAAGGTAAATATGTAACTGTAACTGATATATGTGTAACATACAGGTGTAGCAAGGTATAGGTATCTACCTATAAGAACTGATGTAGTATACCCCCTGGGTATAAGTGGAATATGTGAGCAAGGTATACCTGTAGCTATATCATAAAGTGTGTATGTACCTATCACTAATGGTACAATACTCTATAGGTATACAAGTATGCTAAATGTCATATGTGATAAGAAATATGAATCAATGTCACAATGTCCCTAACCAAGCAATATAATATCTATAAGTGGTTTGTGTGTGACATGGCAATTATTGACAGTGTGTGTAGCATACAATCAGTGCTCGTGCGACATGAATCGTCAATAATATGTGCAGTGTCCTACGGCTACTAGTCCACGCACAACATCATCTAAGTAATAGGGTAATGCGCAATTCTAAATATAACATAGAATATGCGACAGGTATTAACATTCCTAGCCCAGACGCATAACGCCATGCGGACGATTCCCCTGTAGATGTTAAATTTACTCACCTGGTCGCGTGCTACACGTAACCGACCACCTGCTTCCCTTTCTTTGTTGCGTCCAATGTATCCGCCTGCGAACCTGGATATTACACAAGGAATCCATATATAAGCAAAATATCTCGCAAAACGCGATATCGAAACCAAACGAGAAACTCGCGTCGCGAACTAAACGCGCGTATGTACGATACGCTGAAACGTGTGTATACGCGTCTAAAACTATTCCGACACGTCGCGACACGCTGGATCACAGAACCCACTCACGTATCGCGCGTATCGCACAAACAAAACGTACTAGAAAAGCGATATATGGTCCCGGATTTTTCTACTGGTGAAATCTCACAAAATTGCATATGCCAAAACACTAGAAAACACAGCAGACTACCCTAGCCAAAACCCCAACACCCATCTCCTCTACTTGGCCGCAATTTGCGGCCAGGATGAATAAACCGGCGGCCAAGTTTGGGAATGAGGGGCTCGTGTTCTGGTGGTGTGGTCTATACCTAGTGTACATGCTCCAGTTTCCTCAATTTTGATCTGAGAGAGCCGGGTCACAAGCAGATCACAGAAAGCTACAATATCTCTTAAAAACACTAATTTTGAACAAAAAGAAAACCCTATGGTATTTTAGTGAAATCTGGGGATAATCTCAGTTAAGGTGACCCTAATAACACTCAAATAGGTTAGGTTAACCAATAAAATCATTACTTGGACCAAACCCCACACAAATCACCATAATTAGCACAAAACTCACATTTATCACTCAAGCTAAATAACACACAAGCTCAGAAAAAAGGAATTGAGTTCAGAGATTATACCTCACTCACGACCTAGGCACAAGGAGAAGGAGAAGAAGAGGAAGAAGAGCTGCTGCAGTTGATGCATGAAGCTGCTGCTGATGCAGTTTGCTACTGCTGATGGTGCTGCTGGTGGTGCTGCTGCTGAAGCCTCTGCTGATGGTGCTGCTTGTTGGATATATGTATGCCCTAGAGGCCATTATATGATAGTGGATGTATCTGTACATGTATATATATATATTCAGTGTACATTCTTGCTCGACATGATAGTATGCTATCTGGTTCTACTTTATCTGACATGTTGATTTGATCATGCTTTTATTCATTTATACATGCTGATAAAGCCCTGAGGATATCGGCTTGACTACAGTGATTATGATAGAGATCATACTAGTGGGACATCTGTAGTTTATAAGCATATCCTGAAATGTCCCTAGTCGGAGATGTATCGAGACGGGGCATCGATATACCAGAGTAGACTAGCGTATATGATACTAGACCCATGTGATGGGCGATGGATGTTCCCACATTCATCGATGTTTGACATCAAGATCATATACGGGTGCTCAGTGGTGACTGGGTACACTGGACGGACTCACCGAGAACTCCTATATGGAATTATATCTATCGTCGGATAGCAGTTCTCAGGTGACACTGGTACAGGTTAGTCTGTAGACCCGAGATCGTCATAGAGTCGTATGTACTCTCCCACTGTACTTTGATTACCACCCTGCCACGGCTCTACTGAGTCGTGCAAACAGGTGGCCGTTGGGTACAGTCCGAGACACACGAAGGCGATGAGCGATAGGAGGGGTTTCGTCTCTCCCGGTATTGGGAGTTGATGCTGTGCTGTGCTCTACTGGTTATATCAGTAAGTCTCTGGCCAGGGCTGCTGAGATTTACTGATAAGTGTTATCAGTAGTTTCTCGATCTGTTATAGACCATTCACCGGCACGACTTATTGAGTTATTGGGGTCGACGTGACCATCCTTAGGCTCGATATGCAGCATATCTGACGAAGAGACCGGACTGTACGGTAGTGTTGCCGGTTGGCTCGACGGGAGTTGTAGCAGGTTCGCTTGTTTTCTTCTGATCGCTCAATACCCGGGTGGCCGTTACGTTTAGCTGACCGCTTGCGGCTTGGGGGTGCTTGATATGATCATCACCCACTGCCGGCGTATTGACGAGTCTTAGAGTCCCACAAAGGAGTTGCCTAGTCCAGGCGAAACGTTGTGGTGCGCGTATGCGATATGCGCATGGATCCGGTTAAAATGCGGGTATAAGATACCGTATATTAATTGGGCGGCTTGCTTTTGGTCGGGTCGTATGTGATATGACCGGGTTGATAAATCAAGTGTTGATTTATCATTTAACCGTTAGCTTCTCACTAGAAATCCTATCTTGTTTCTTTTGGATGTATGCATGCATGTATGCATTCATTCTTGTTCATGCACATATGGATGTGCATGCACACATGCATACATACATCATTCTATCATGGTTGTTTATACATAGAGAATGGTGGCAATATAAGACTCACACCATGGGTTTTTATATGGATTATTATTGCATTTATGTTAAAACAAAAGGAAAAAGAAAAAGGGTTAATTCATAGAATGTTTCTACACTCTTCTTCATCTTACCATGCTCACCTACTTATTAACCCTTGGTTATTTTTCCTTTGGTGTTTTAAACTCAAAGTCAATAATATCTTTATCATTAACCATGGTTTGAAATGAGAAGTGGAAAATATATATACTTATATTTTTCATTTTTCTCATTAAAGTTTATCTTCTCTTCTTCTTAAAAAATCCATCATCTTCTTCAACCTTGATCTCTTGCTCTCTAGACTTTTCAAGTGAGCAAAATACTCAAAAAGATAGGATTTTGAAGTGAGAAAGAGAACCACAACACCATTCTACACAAGTCTAGCCCACTTGTTTAGAGTGTTAGCTTCATTTCATCCTCTTGTTAAAGTGTAGTTGCTAGCTTGGACAAAGGAGCTTCGGGTGGATCGTCGTGGACGTTAGAAGACTTCAAGCTAATCGTTTACCAACTCTCAAGTGGCCAAGGAGTCTACAAAAGGGAGCTATAAAGGTTGTAGTCTCAAAACCCTAGCCTTTGTTACATATGATATTGGTTAAAGTTTTTGAAACCCTAATTTTCTAGGATAGATCATTTGTATGCTTACTTAGCACCATAAAAATTTGATATTTATGACATGTGATGCTTCCAAACCTCTCATAGGGTGCTAGGTAAAACTAACATTGGTATCAGAGCCGACCTAAAACATTAGGCGATACTTTAGCGAAGTAAATACTCCGATCGAACCGAAATACGGAATTACGGGACCCTCTCAGGACATTTTTTGTCACGCCCCGCTTCCCAGTGTACGGTGAAGGGGACGCGACGAGGCCCGCTACGTATGTACTCAGAAGTACATATGCTAAGCGTAACTAAGCAATATAAAGTAAATCACAAAAGACAAATGATATAGAAATAACAACAACTTTTATTAATAACATTCTTTGTACAATGCCTGAAAAGAAAATACAACTGGAATGAAAAGCAATGCCTAAACAGTGGCATAACAGAAAATGAAAATACTGGAAAGAACAAGGTACAATTATCTAGAGCTCTGGGTCTTCTTGGAACTGCTCCAAATCTTCACCGGTGGGCTCGATCTCAGCTTGGTCCAACGCACCTGACGACATTCAAAGAAGAAAGAAATAGAATGTCGTCAGCGAACAGATCGCTCGGTAAGTCCCAAAGATAAGAAGAATGAGAATGACAGAGTAACAGTATTTTCTAAAGTATTATATTGTTGAATATTATGGAATATTGAGTTAACGCTGTTGTTTGTAGCTTGGTACAGAAGGATGCCAGTGTATACGAGGGGGATCTCTATATGCTAGAGATCAGGGCAAAAGAAAAGTACAAGGAACCGTTATGCCACGGTACAACAGCAATAGGATTCAGGTTAGGTGTCTTAATCTGACCACCTCGTGCCACCTTTAACACCTTCCGTACCAATCTACCCCTTAAACCCCGTAATGTTTTAACAGTATTGTAGTGTTGGAATATGTAATTTGGGTGACTGATCAAAACCATGATATCAATAAACGTGTTGTAACTGTATAATCAGGTAAATAGAATATCAGGATAATGGATGAATATCCATGGTTTGATTCAGTCAAAATGAATATATTGTTAACTGGATTCAGGGATTCATGTATTCAAATTGTGTTGGAATATAAAAGAATATAGATTGACTTGAATCATATTCAAGTCAGAAATAGTCAGACTCTAACCCGAGTCAGACTAAAAGAAAGGTAATTTGAAGTTCAATATTAGTTAGGGGCCTTATTGTAATTTGTAAAACTTGAGGGGGTTTTATGTAAAAATACTTTTGTATAGTTTTCAAAATACACCTCAAGTATTTATTATTCTTCTTTATAATTATAATGAATGTGAATTTTATTTGTGTTATTCTAGTGAATATATCCTAATAAAAGTATTAATTGTTTTATTAGAATTTCATGGTATTTTAATGTAACTTTTAATCTTGGAATTTTAGGAAAAAGTGGAAACTTTATATTATAATAAAATAGGTGTCTAAATGATAATTATATATATATATTAACACAAGAATAATTTTAAATAATTATTTTATTTTCCAAAAATCGCATTTTTCTTAAATGCCGTATTTTTAACCCTTCGAGACCAAATGCTCCTTGCGGAGGTCTGAATCTCGCACTACTAGCCCGCGGGTGCACGATGAACCGTACTATCCCTAACGGATTCCCCAAAAGTGGGTTGTAGCGGCGCTTTGCTTAGGTTTAACAAATACTTTTCATTTAGGAAAACGGTTTTATAAATATAAGGTATTTATTTGTAAAAGAGTATAGTTTTCCGTATTTTAGTTATTAGGGTTTCCTAAGCCAACTAGCATATTTCTAAGGTCTAAATGATAAGTCATTAGAAGCCTCAAATCGCCTCTTCACCGTCAATTGCGGCCAGGTAAGTGCCAGGTAAGTGGGAAGGAACCACAGTCGTGGGCCTAATTAAAAACCACTAGCCTAGACACACTTGTCTAGACACCACAAGACAGTTTAGATAAACGATCGATGTCCATGACCTATCGTGCTTTCATTTTATTTAAAATTTTTATTCAACTTAAAGCTTTCAAGTAAAGGTTATAAAGAATATGGTATTTTAGTGAAAAGTCCTGTAATGTCGTATTCTATGTTTTGACATTTATCAATTAGGGTTATATTTGAGTGTGTGTAGAGGTAGGTCATTACCTCGTGACTTATTTTAAGTTTTGATAAAGTTTAGAGGTGAAACATGACATATTAAACTTAAAGGTATTAAAGAGTAAGAATACGGTATTTGAAAACGTTATCATTTCATGTGTGAAATTTCATTCAAATTGATTTCTACAAGTTTAGTGATCAAGATAAACTTATTTAGGAGTGAGGGAATTGATTAAATGAAGAAAAATGAACTTCATGGTATTTTTATGAAAAGAATACGGTTTTGCAAAGAAGTTATCATTTCATGTGAGAAATTTTGTTTAAATTAGTTTATGGGTGATTAATAGTCAACATGAATATGGGTAGGTATTATGTATTAGGTGACAAGTGGAAATTTGCAGAGAAACGAATCGGAAATCGGATTATTCCGATTTCCGTCGGGTTCCAAAAAGTCGTATTTTTATATTAAAGAAAAGAGAGATAGAAGAGATGGGACTTACGGGTTTGGACAAGCTAAGGGGCCTAAAGAAGGTGGTGGTTGTCGATGCGTCGAAAACGTCGCGAAGGTTCTAGTCCGGTCGCCGGAATTCGTCGTCGGTTTCGGCAGCGCTTCACTTCTCGCTCTTTGTACCGAGTTCTCAAAAATTTGAGAGAGTGGACTTAGAGTGGTGAGGTGAAATGGTAGAGGGTAGGGGTCTTTATATAGGGCTAGGCTAGGGTTAGGGTTAGGATTAAAAAATATTTTTAAAAAATTAAAAATTCATTAAATTTGGACTTAAAAAGGTTTAATGGAAATTGTGTAACAGTACTGGAAAATGGAGTATGCAGGGAGGTTGACCGAGTCAACACGAAACTTTTTCGTGTTGACGACTCGGCCGACCGGCCGAGTCCGGCCGAGTCGCCGGCCGATTCGGCCGAGTCTGGGCCGAGTCGGGTGTCGTTGGGTAGGGTTTGTTCTGGAGGAGATTTTGGTATAGTTTATTTTTTATAAATTGCAATAAATTGTGAGTTATGGCTGTTTGACCGTTTGACTTTCCAAAAAATTTAAAACAAAAAGATATAAAAATTATGTGGGGCATGGGATTCGAACTCTGGTGGCTTGGTTCAGCAGTGCAAGGTGTTACCAGTGAGCTACAAGCTCCTTTTTATAATTATTGTGTTATTTAATTACTTAAACTGATAGCAGCAAGAATAAATACTCCTAGTATACATTAAATTTTAAAGTGATTTCTTGTACACTAAAAATGGAGTTATTTCATTCTTGTAGCTTGTAATTAAAAACAAAAATAATTACCTAAATCTTGTGCTCAGGCTAAAATACCCCTTTGTGGATTTTAAAAATATTTTGAAAAAAATTTGTATAGGAAAAAGTGTATAAGACAAATAGGGTTGTTACATTTTTTCAAACCTGGTTATTTTCAGAATTAAAAATACTTAAAAAATACAGCAGGTGAATATAAGAAATACTGTGAAATACGAAGCCATGAGCCGTTCAAGCCGCCGCGGAACCGCGGCCAATCCTTGCTTGAACCGCGGCTCCGCGGCCATACAGAGGCTTCATGTCTTGTTATTTGCACAGTAATTCCTATACCTGCTTGTATATTGTTTTAGGTATGTTTAATCTGATTTTTGTGCTGTATATTCTGGGGATGGTTTTGAGTTCAATGATTCGATCGGAATTTTTATTTCGTGTCTTTTCCGGGTAAATTAGAAAGTATTGAATTGTTCGAACGAGTATCGTTTGCTCACTTTTCACGGGGTTTAAATCTTTCGGATATATGTGCAAGTTTTGTGGTGGACCCTCTAGAAGACAACAAACCTTAACTCGATTATGTGACCGTCTTGAACTGCCCTTTGAACCTTAGGGTTTGGGGCAGTACGGCGTGCCACATGTGAGGCGTTGGCTTGACCCTTCTACGGCTGGACCGCTACTACTGTGTCACACTCCGGATTTTTTGAACTCCGCTCAAGTGTTGAGCTTTAGGGAATTTTGGGTATTTGAACATTCGGTCGAAAACTTTAATATTGTCTATTTATCTGGAATGTGATACAATATGTGGAATTCATATAGTTTAGGCATGAAATACGAAGTATGTGATATTTCGCATTTATGATGTCTAAAGAGAATGTGGATTCCAAATATTGTAGTTTTACACTTTCTTTTCTGTGATCGTAAGTGTAGTATGTTCGATATCGCTGGTTTCGTTGCTATACATCAACGACAATCGGGGTACGCATACTTACTTTCATTGATGATATATGATATTATGTGTTGCTGAGATATGATGTGCAGGATTGTCGCGATCGAATAGCCGGGGTTTTTTTTATGTGAGATGAGAGTTTTATATTTTCATTCATGTAAATTCAAATGTAATGTAATATTATTTTATTTGGGGCACTTCCGGGTTGAGGTTGCTGTCACCAGTGTTGTATATTATTTACTTTTCCGCATTAGGATAGACCCAAGGATGGGAGTACAAGTGACCGGGTTCTGGGGTTCAGTGGGAGGCCATCTCGAGGAGTCGAGACTGGGTCTCCTAAACTCCAGGATTGGTAGGGTCGCTTGCCGCTCTCGTAGGGGTCTAGGGTGTGGGTTTGGCTATTCATCGCGACTGTGGAATCCGTATTTTCTATTGTTGGCTAAAATACTAAATACGGACGTCCTAGTATATCCCACATTATATATATGTTTCTGCTGCCTGTGTTCTGAGATATCTGAGACGAATGACATATTATATATATGATATATAGTAGATGTTGCTTATGTTTTGCACCCGCGCTAGTCCCGTCCCGGTATGCCGTTAGTTAAGTAACCTAACGGTGCATAACGGAACATTGCGGCGAATGCGGATGGCATAAGCGTACGTGTTATTTTCGTTTCTTTTTCTGTGATTGGCTTAAGGACTTAAATGATGGGATTACATTAATATGATTAATGTAAAGAAAATAAACCTAAAAAGATGTTGTAGAATCGGATTTGAAAACCACTCGGCTCTTTATGAAAAAGTTGTATTTCAAAAACTGCGGAGCACAAGCCACTCCTTTTCAAAACCATTTGATTCTACGACGATATCAAGTTCAAAGCATTAAAGATTTTCTTAAAAATCATTCGCAACCCTCCGTCATTTTAGGAAGTAGAGTACTTAGTATTCGTGCTACGTTTGTTGACCTTAGCCAAGGCGTAGTGTACGGTAGCTAAGTGATGTCTTCCTACAATGCATATGATGCAGATTAATTAGGACGGGTATATGACTTTGTTGACCTTAGCCAAGGGTCATGTAGACGGGTCTGATTAATCAAGAAATGACGGGCTGAACTTGACTAGTACTTGTGATTTGTTGACCATAGCCAAGGTCATAGGTACTAGGGGTAAAAATCATATCGGGAATTTCAAGTGTTGAGATTTGCAATGAGATTGCATACCTTACATATGATGGTTGGATCCCAATCCCACTGTGGGCAATAGTTGCTCCTAGGAGAGTTTTGCAGTTTACAATTAGCTAACTCATTAGGTGTCTAGAAAGGTGTTAACGGGGCTACGCGTCTGGGAAAATGAGGTTTACTTTAATTAGGTCCGTGCGAAAGCACGGGGAACCTCCCTCAAGTACCGACACTGGCCTGGCTGAACGGTTAGCGAAGTTGTAGACTGTAATTAATCCTGGCTAGTTTTCTTTTTAAGGTTTGCAAGAAAAACTTGATTAAAGCAGTGGGAGACATCGATTAGACAAGATAATAACCAATCTGATCTATGCAAGAGCTTTCGCTGAGTGTATTCTTTTCTCTCTCTTAATGGCAGATACCAATGACTGGACTCAAGTTTCTACTAGATAAACACAAACTGAATGGGACCAATTATAAAGACTGGCTGAGGAATCTGAAAATAGTCTTGACTTATGATAAAGTATCATATGTCCTCACGGCTTCAGCCCCGCCCACCCCAGGTCCAAAATCCTCAGTTGCGGACATTGAAGTCCGCAAGACATGGGACGCTGACTGTGCCACGGCCAAATGCCTCGCGCTTGCATCGATGAACAATACACATCAAAAGCAGCACGAGAATATGGACATTCAAACCGTATTCCTCCATACAAAGGAGTTGTATGGAGAGCAATCCCGCGTATTACGATACGAAGCATCAAAGAAATTGTTTCAGATGCGAATGGCCCCTGGCACACCGGTAGGAGACCATGTTCTGAAGATGATAGCTCTTATAGAAGAGCTTGAGGACCTTGGATGGACAATGGACAATGAACAATACACGGATATTATTCTGCAGTCCCTCCCCTCCACCTTTGCTCAGTTCATAGTCAACTTCAACATGCACGGCATGGAGAAGGAGCTACCTGAACTCCTTAATATGTTAAGGAGTGCAGAGAGCACTATGAAATCAATGAAAACTCCCGTTATGACTATTGGGCAATCTTCTTCTTCTCGCCCAAAGGCTAAGGCCAAAGGAAAGAAAAAGAATAAGCCCACCAATCCTAAGGGTGGAGTTAAAAAGGTGAAGGGAAAGGAAAAGTCCAAAGCTGGAGACTCGGGGAAAGGTGAATGTTTTCATTGCCACAAGATAGGTCATTGGAAACGCAATTGTACGGAGTACTTGATGTTAGTTATATGTATGCCCTAGAGGCCATTACTGTACATTGGATGTATATTGTAGTGGATGCTAGGACATATATAGGTAGGACTTTCTTGCTCGACATGATAGTACGCTATCTGGTTGTACTTTATCTTAACATGTATACTTTCTGTCTCTCTGATTACATGTTGATAAAGCCCTTAGGATGTGTACTCGACTTCCAGGACTATGATGTAGATCATACTAGTGGGGCCTGGGTAGTCCATGAGTACATCCTTGAAATGTTCCTAGTCGAGGGAATATCGAGACGGGGCATCGATATTCCAGAGTAGACTAGCGCATATCTTCTCGACCCATGCGATGGGCGATGGATGATCCCATATCCATTGGTGTTTGACATCGAAGATGGTATGCGGGTGCTCAGTGGAGACTGGGTACACTGAACGGACTCGCCGAGAACTCCCAGATGGTATTATACCTCACGTCAGATGGCAGTTCTCTGGTGACACTGGTACAGCTTAGTCTGTTGACCCGAGATCGTCATAGAGTCTAGTGTGTCTCCCACTGTGCTTTGATTTCCACCCTACCACGGCTCTACTGAGTTGTGAAAACAGGTGGTTATTGGGTACAGTCCCGATTCACATGGAGGCAATGAGCGATAGGAGGGGATTCGTCTCTCCCGGTATTGGGGGTTGATGTTGCGCTATGCTCGACTGGCCATAACAGGAAATCCCTGGCCAGGGTTGCAGTGATATACTGGTAAGAGTTATCAGTAGTTTCACACATGTCATGGACTTCACGTCGGCATGACTTATCGAGCTATTGGGGTCTGACGTTTACCACCCCTAAGCGAGATATGCGACATATCAGACGAACAGACCGGACTGTACGGTAAGTGTTACTGGTTGGATTCACAGGAGTGTGAGCGGGCTTGCTCGTCGATCTTCTGATCGCTCAATACCCGGGTGGCCGTTACGTTTAGCAGACCGCTTGCGGCTTGTGGGTGTTTGATATGATCATCATCTGCTGCCGGCGTATTGACGAGTCTTTAGAGTCCTACACAGAGGTTTCCTGGCTCAAGCGAAACGAAATAGGAGCGCATATGAGATATGTGCGGGACCGAGAATAATGCGTGTATATGATACCGTATTCTATTCTCGCGATGAATGTATCGAATGGTTATATGCGATATAACCTAGTTATCGAATCAAGGATTGACTCGATAAGCCGATACATTGGATACTAGCCGGTTATATGCGACATGACCGGATCGTTAAATCAAGTGTTGATTTAATGATTTGATGTATAATTATATATCTGATATATTACTTTGCATTAACTAGTATTGGTTCACTTTAAATGGATTTTCTCACTTGAAATGCACAAGTTGTATATGTGATATACTTTTGTGCACAAGATTGTATCATGTTTGATGATACATGCAAGCTAAGGTTAGTGTAAAGAATGTACCATGGTTAAACTAATGGTTAGGGTTTTGTTTTTCCATTTGCTTATTTATCTATTTATTTATCTTATTCATTTTGGAAAAGAGAAAGATGAATGGTGGCTTTATTTGTTTTTAGTTGAACATTCATGAAACTTTGACTAAGTCACCATTCTTGTCTCATGCTTAACCCTAACCATATGAACTAACCATAGAACATTCTCTACACTTAACCAAGGGTTAGTAAATGATAAGTATTGATTTATTTATCTAATTTATATAACTTATCATATCTTCTTCTTCTTCATCATCTTCTTCTTTCATGAGAAGAAAGCTTGCTACATCAATGGTGATTGATGAAAAAGTGTGAGAAATCCAAATCTAAATTCTACCCACTTCCTATTTCTTCATCCTCTACCTCTTGCCAAGTAGTATAGGGTGTTTCCTTCACAAATTTTCTTGACTTGGTGAAGTTGGAGCTTGTTCTTGTGATGCCTCGACGTAGATCATCTTCGGCATCGAACCGACGATCAAGCCCGCCCATTTCCTCGATGAAGCCGATGCTAGAGTTCGGGATCCAACTTGGACAGCGGAGGGACCTCTTCACGGAGTCTAGGATGTGGAGGACCGGATCTACAAAGGTTGTAGCCCCTTCCCTTTAGCTATATTTCCGTTTACTTGCTCGTTTCGCCTAAATATCTAGTTAACGATCCGTAGTCTAGGGTTTCTCGGCACCGTAAATTTATAAATTGGCATGGTTGATGCATTGTGAGACTCCATTAGAGTGCCTAGGAACCCTACACTTGAACCTCAAGAAGAAGCATGGGGATGCTTCCGCTTCAGGTGTGTTTGTGACAGAAAACTGTTTTTCAATAAACTCTGCTTCCTGGGTATTAGATACCGGTTCAGGTTCTCACATTTGCAATTCTATGCATGGGATGAGAAATAGCAAAGTTTTGAAGACAGGTGACCATACTCTCCGCGTTGGAAATGGTTCCAATGTGCATGCAGTCGCAGTGGGAGAGTATCACTTGGGGTTGCGATCTGGGTGTATATTGGTTTTGAACCCATGTTATTTTGTACCAAGTATGCTATGTAATATAATATCTGTTTCTTTGTTAGACAATGAAGGATATAATTTTCTATTGCAGAACAATGTTATGAACATTCACCTAAATCAAATGTTGGTTGGGTATGGTACACTTAATAACGGGATATACGTCCTAAATCAACACACAGTTTTCAGTATACAACACACTAAGAAAAGAAAACTTTCAGAATTAAATGAAGCTTTTCTTTGGCATTGTAGACTTGGTCATATTAACGAAACAAGACTAAACAAGTTACACAAAGATGGATATTTAAACCCTTTTGAATATAAATCTTATGCGACTTGCCAGTCTTGTATCAAGGGTAAAATGACCAAAACTCCATTTACCAGACACGGAGAAAGAGCTACTGAGCTCTTAGGCCTCATACATAGTGATGTATGCAAGCCAATGTCTACACAGGCTAGAGGTGGTTTTTCATACTTCATTACTTTCACTGACGATTTCTCAAGATTCGGTCATGTATTTTTATTAAAACACAAATCCGAAGCTTTCGAGAAATTCATTGAATATAAACAAGAAGTAGAAAAACAAACCGGCTTGAGTATCAAGATGCTTCGATCAGATCGAGGTGGGGAATACCTTAGTACAGAATTTGCAAACTTCCTAAAAGAGAATGGGATTCTCTCTCAGCTCACTCCTCCTTACACACCACAGCACAACGGTGTGTCTGAACGACGGAATAGGACCCTATTAGATATGGTCCGATCCATAATGAGTGATGCTGAGTTACCTGTCTCATTTTGGGGGCATGCATTGGAGACTGCAGCGTTTCTACTGAACAGGGTTCCAACCAAAACCGTGTCTACCACGCCATATGAGATATGGCATGGGAAGAGACCATCTATTAAGAGAATTAAGATTTGGGGTTGCCCGGCCTATGTTAAAAAGCAGAATCCGGACAAACTCGAGACACGGTCGGTCATGTGTAACTTTGTGGGATATCCAAAGAACTCATATGGATATCTATTCTACCACAAGGAGGAACAAAAGGTGTTTGTTTCTCAGCATGCCACATTCTTGGAAAAAGAGTTTTTCACAGATAAAGATGATGGCAATGTGGTGGATCTAGAAGAGGTTCTAGAGACACAAACTACAAATGACGACTTGGTTGAACCGACTGTTGAAATAGAAACTGAAGAACCTCAGCCACTTCGTAGGTCTGGTAGGACTTCTCGCCCACCGGAGAGGTACTACGGTTTCCTCATTGATGGTGACGGAGAAGACTGCATCATGGATGATGATGATCCTACCAGTTTTCAGCAAGCTATCACGAGTGGTGACTCTGTGAAGTGGCTGGATGCCATGAGATCCGAAATGGAGTCTATGTACACCAACAAAGTATAGACTTTGGACATTGTACCCCCTGGGGTAAAACCTGTGGATGCAAATGGATCTTTAAAAGAAAGATTGGTGTAGATGGGCAGGTAGAGACCTATAAGGCAAGACTTGTGGCGAAGGGTTTTCGTCAAAGACCAGGTTTGGACTATGACGAAACTTTTTCGCCCGTAGCCATGCTTAAATCCATTCGGATCCTACTTTCTATTGCTGCTCACTACGACTATGAAATCTGGCAGATGGACGTTAAAATAACATTTCTAAATGGATATTTAGAAGAATGCGTTTATATGGATCAGCCAGAGGACTTCATTGACAGTGGGAGCAGCGGGAAAGCATGTAGATTGCTTAAATCCATATATGGGTTAAAGAAGGCATCTCGGAGTTGGAACATCGGTTTCGATGATGTTATCAAAGAGTTTGATTTCATCAAAAATCCAGATGAACCTTGTGTTTATAAGAAGGCTGTAGGAAGAGTTGTCGCATTCCTCGTATTGTACGTGGATGACATTCTTCTGATAGGAAATGATATTCCTATGCTACAGTCGGTCAAATCTTTCTTATCACTAAGGTTCTCTTTGAAGGACCTGGGTGATGCCACATACATCCTGGGCATAAGGATCTATAGGGATAGATCCAAAAAGTTATTGGGATTGTCCCAAACCAGGTACATCAACACCATCCTAAAAAGATTTAGTATGGAAGACTCCAAGCGGGGTGCCTTACCCGCTTGCCATGGAGTCACTCTCTCCAAGGATTCTTGTCCAAAGACCGATGAAGAGAGAGCTCGCATGAGCATTATACCATATGCTTCGGCAGTAGGATTTATAATGTATGCGATGTTATGTACACGCCCAGATGTAGCTTATGCACTTAGTGTTGTAAGCAGGTATCAATCCAACCCAGGAGAGAACCACTGGACAGCTGTGAAGAACATTCTTAAGTACTTGCGAAGGACTAAAGAATTGTTCTTGGTGTATGGTAATGCAGATCTCCAAATAGAGGCCTTTACCGATTCGAGCTTCCAGAGCGATAAGGACGACAGCAAATCTATCTCAGGGTTTGTATTTACCCTCAATGAAGGGGCGGTAAGTTGGAAGAGTTCCAGAAAGGATACCGTTGCAGACTCTACGATGGAGGCTGAGTACATTGCTGCAAATGATGCCGCCAAGGAAGCCGTCTGGATGAAGAAGTTCATTTCGGAGCTAGGAGTAGTTCCAACCATTATTGATCCAATAGCATTGTATTGTGATAAAAATGGGGCTATGGCGTTAGCCAAGGAGCCCAGGTCCCATCAGCGGTCCAGACACATCCTGAGGCGCTTTCATTTTATCCGGGAGATTGTAGATCGCCGCGAGATCGAGATTAAGAGAGTAGACACAAAGAATAACACAGCGGATCCACTCACCAAGGCCCTCCCTCAGCCGCAGCATGAGCGACTTTTTGAGATGTTGGGTATGAGATATGCCAATAACTGGACTTAGTGCAAGTGGGAGATTGTTGGATATATGTATGCCCTAGAGGCAATTATATGATAGTGGATGTATCTGTACATGTATATATATATATTCAGTGTACATTCTTGCTCGACATGATAGTATGCTATCTGGTTCTACTTTATCTGACATGTTGATTTGATCATGCTTTTATTCATTCATACATGCTGATAAAGCCCTGAGGATATCGGCTTGACTACAGTGATTATGATAGAGATCATACTGGTGGGACATCTGTAGTTTATAAGCATATCCTGAAATGTCCCTAGTCGGAGGTGTATCGAGACGGGGCATCGATATACCAGAGTAGACTAGCGTATATGATACTAGACCCATGTGATAGGCGATGGATGTTCCCACATTCATCGATGTTTGACATCAAGATCATATGCGGGTGCTCAGTGGTGACTGGGTACACTGGACGGACTCACCGAGAACTCCTATATGGAATTATATCTATCGTCGGATAGCAGTTCTCAGGTGACACTGGTACAGGTTAGTCTGTAGACCCAAGATCGTCATAGAGTCGTGTGTGCTCTCCCACTGTACTTTGATTACCACCCTACCACGGCTCTACTGAGTCATGCAAACAGGTGGCCGTTGGGTACAGTCCCGAGACACACGAAGGCGATGAGCGATAGGAGGGGTTTCGTCTCTCCCGGTATTGGGAGTTGATGCTGTGCTGTGCTCTACTGGTTATATCAGTAAGTCCCTGGCCAGGGCTGCTGAGATTTACTGATAAGTGTTATCAGTAGTTTCTCGATCTGTTATAGACCATTCACCGGCACGACTTATTGAGTTATTGGGGTCGACGTGACCATCCCTAGGCTCGATATGCAGCATATCTGACGAAGAGACCGGACTGTACGGTAGTGTTGCCGGTTGGCTCGACGGGAGTTGTAGCAGGTTCGCTTGTTTTCTTCTGATCGCTCAATACCCGGGTGGCCGTTACGTTTAGCTGACCGCTTGCGGCTTGGGGGTGCTTGATATGATCATCACCCACTGCCGGCGTATTGACGAGTCTTAGAGTCCCACAAAGGAGTTGCCTAGTCCAAGCGAAACGTTGTGGTGCGCGTATGCGATATGCGCATGGACCCGGTTAAAATGCGCGTATGAGATACCGTATATTAATTAGGCGGCTTGCTTTTGGTCGGGTCGTATGTGATATGACCGGGTTGATAAATCAAGTGTTGATTTATCATTTAACCGTTAGCTTCTCACTAGAAATCCTATCTTGTTTCTTTTAGATGTATGCATGCATGTATGCATTCATTCTTGTTCATGCACATATGGATGTGCATGCACACATGCATACATACATCATTCTATCATGGTTGTTTATACATAGAGAATGGTGGCAATATAAGACTCACACCATGGGTTTTTATATGGATTATTATTGCATTTGTGTTAAAACAAAAGGAAAAAGAAAAAGGGTTAATTCATAGAATGTTTCTACACTCTTCTTCATCTTACCATGCTCACCTACTTATTAACCCTTGGTTATTTTTCCTTTGGTGTTTTAAACTCAAAGTCAATAATATCTTTATCATTAACCATGGTTCGAAATGAGAAGTGGAAAATATATATACTTATATTTTTCATTTTTCTCATTAGAGTTTATCTTCTCTTCTTCTTAAAAAAGCCATCATCTTCTTCAACCTTGATCTCTTGCTCTCTAGACTTTTCAAGTGAGCAAAATACTCAAAAAGATAGGATTTTGAAGTGAGAAATAGAATCACAACACCATTCTACACAAGTCTAGCCCACTTGTTTAGAGTGTTAGCTTCATTTCATCCTCTTGTTAAAGTGAAGTTGCTAGCTTGGACAAAGGAGCTTCGGGTGGATCGTCGTGGACGTTAGAAGACTTCAAGCTAATCGTTTACCAACTCTCAAGTGGCCAAGGAGTCTACAAAAGGGAGCTACAAAGGTTGTAGTCTTAAAACCCTAGCCTTTGTTGCATATGATGTTGGTTAAAGTTTTTGAAACCCTAATTTTCTAGGATAGATCCTTTGTATGCTTACTTAGCACCATAAAAATTTGATCTTTGTGACATGTGATGCTTCCAAACCTCTCATAGGGTGCTAGGTAAAACTAACACTGCTGTTGGTGGTGATGCTGCTGCTGCTGGCTGCTGGTGTGTGTGTGTGAGAGAGTGAGAGAATGAGAGAAATGATAATGAAAAGGAGAAATGAGAGCCAAGGCAAAAAAAACCTCCCTTCTCTTTCTCTTTCCTCATTAAATGAGGCATGGCTCATGCCATGTAGCCCCATGCTTCTCTCTCTCTCTCTCTCTCTCTCTCTCTCTCTCTCTCTCTTTCAACAAAAGAAAATAAAACATTTTTATTTTTAAAACAACCATACACAATTAAAACCCAAAAGCACCTAATAAAATTTTTAAACTAGATTAAGGCAATGGTTAGCTCACCATGATTTCTAATCATGGTTTAACCCCAAATTAAAACCCTAGTTAACATGCACAAGTGTGTGCAAGCCTAGGAAAATTATAATAAAATATTCATTAAATAGGATAAAATATTTGAAAATCAATTTGGTAAACTTTTTATTAAAAACCATGCGTTAAAATATAATTAGCCACTAAACACATCCTAAGGTGTTACACCTACTAGTATTATCCTTCCGGCTATTATTCCTGTAACAATTATACGAACATAATCGAAACCCTGTCGTAACACCTTACGGCTGCCGTAACAACTTATGGTCTCTACATCTTTCGCCTGACCGAGAGAACCCTCTGTGTGGAACTCTAAACACTCGACAGTACGCTGGCAGTGGGTTTAACCACAAGCACGTCAGCGGCACTAGCTGTGCGTAACGGCCACCCGGGTACATGACGAAAAGGTGGCCGACGAGCGAACTCATCACAACCCCAACGAGCCTTCAAGCAACCATTACCGTACAGTCCGGTCTCTTCGTCTGATACGTCGCATATGAAGTCTAGGGGTGGTAAATGTCATATCCCAATAACTTTATAAGTCATGCTGATTTACGGCCCATAACAGTTCGAGAAACTACTGATAACACTTATCAGTAAATCTCAAGAACCCTGGCCAGGGATTTAATGTTATGGCCGATTAAGTCAATTATTGGATCGCAGGCACATGATTGCAATGATTGAGGGAGGTCCTATACCGGTAGGACGGTCTTACTCGAGATGATTGTATGCTATCTGGTTTGTCTTTATCATCGTGTACATGCTTCAGGTGACACTACAGATCACTATTACATGTTGATAGAGCCCTTAGGATTCTTGCTTGACTACCAGCGGTATGATGGAGATCATATACGTGGGAGCTGGGTGGTCTATAAGCACATTCTTAAAGTGTCCCTAGTCGAGAGAGTTTCAAGACTGGGCATAGATACTCCAGAGTAGACTAGTGTATACGGATCGAGACCCTGACGAGGGGCAGTGGCCGGTCTCACAAGCCATTGGTGTCAGTTGGTTCACCTAAGATGTATACAGGTGCTCATTGGGTTATGAGTACACCTGACGGACTCGCCGTGAACATGCTAGTTAGTATTATACCTATTGTCAGATAGCAGTTTCCTGGTGACATGTGTACAGGTTAGTCTACTGACCTGAGATCGTCATTTGTCTCGTGTGAGTTACCACCGTGCTTTGATTACTACCCTATCACGGCTCAAAGGAGCCGTGCAAACAGGTTTTAGTTGGGTACAGTCCCGAGCCACATGGAGGAAGTGAGCGGATCGTCAGGGGATTCGTCTCTCCCGGTATTGAGGGTTGATGTCGCGGTGTGCACGGATGGCCATCACCAGAAATCCTTGGCCAAGGTAGTCAAGAATTACTGATCTAGGATCGATAGTTTCTCAGGTGGTGATGGGCTTCATACCGACACTAAATGTCGCGTTATTAGGGGTCTAGCCTTATCCACCCCCCTAGACTCGATATGCGATACTCATAGACGAACGGACCGGACTGTACGGATATTGTCACTGTCATGCTCAGTAGGGTTTCAGGATGAGTTTGCTCGTCGGCCTCCCTTTCGCTCAATACCTGGGTAGCCGTTACGTACAGCTAGTGCCACTGACGTGCTTATGGTTAAACCCACTGCCGGCGTATTGACGAGTCTTTAGAGTCCCATACAGAGGGTTTTCCTATTTCGGGCGAAACGTTGTAGAGGCCGTATGGTTTTATGGCAGGGTTCGATCATATACGTGCACTTGTGCACGGATCATGATCGGATCGATGATAGTAGTAGGCTTTGGTTTAAGCCGAATCCTAGTATTATAATGTTGGATTACTTTCGTCTCGTTGTATCCATATTCAGTCGGAATACAGATGCGGGTATGTATATACGGATGAGGGGTATTCTTGTAATTCGTTACAGGATTTCTTTAGTATGGAAGATTCGGTGGTGGCGTTGCCTTACAAATTAGCATCCCAAATTTTTTTAAAATGGCATGCTTGATGCTTGTAAAACCCATTGGTGGATCTAACAAACACTTTCATCTTTCTCGTATTGTACGTGGATGACATACTCTTGATAGGAAATGATGTTCATATGCTACATTCGGTCAAGCTCTTATTATCACAAAAGTTCTCCATGAAAGATCTAGGTGATATCTCCTACATCATGTGGATTAAAATCTATAGAGATAGATCTAAGAGGATGTTGGGATTGTCCCAATCTAGGTACATTGACACCATACTAAATAGGTTTAGTATGGAAGATTCTAAGCATGGTAATTTACCCACTTGTTCAGGAATCACCCTCTCCAAAGAGATGACTTCCAAGACTGATTTGGAGAGGGCTTGCATGTAAGGGATACCCTATACTTCTGCAGTTGGGTCAATCATGTACGCGATGTTATGTACCAGACCAGATGTAGCTTATGCACTTAGTGTGGTAAGTAGGTATCAATCAGATCCAGAGGAGAAGCACTGGACAGCTGCAAAGAACATTCTTAAGTACTTGAGAAGGACTAAAGAAATGTTCTTGGTGTATGATAACAGAGAACTCCAGATGGAGTCCTTTACCGATTCGAGCTTCCAGAGTGATAAGGATGGCAGTAAGTCGGTCTCAGATTTTGTCTTTACC
Organism: Agapanthus africanus; assembly: GCA_030015575.1. Classification (NCBI taxonomy): domain Eukaryota; kingdom Viridiplantae; phylum Streptophyta; class Magnoliopsida; order Asparagales; family Amaryllidaceae; genus Agapanthus; species Agapanthus africanus. Next base: position 553,732,245 of record CM057339.1, read on the forward strand.
CTCAATGGAGGGGCGGTATGTTGGAAGAGTTCCAAGTAAGATACCGTGGCAGACTCGACGATAGAGGCTGAATACATCGCTGCCAACGATGCTGCCAAAGAGGCTGTCTAGATAAAGAAGTTCATTGCCGAACTTGGTGTGGTTCCATCCATTGAGTATCTAATACCCTTGTATTGTGATAACAATGGATTTGTGGTTTTGGACAAGGAACCCCGGTCCCATCAGCGATCTAGACATATTCTTAGGCGGTATCACCTGATCCGGGAGAGTTGATCGCCGGGAGATCGAGGTCAGAAGAGTTGACACGAAGGATAACACAGCGGATCCACTCACGAAGGCCCTCCCCCAGACGCAATTTGAGAGACTTTTTGAGATGTTGGGTATGAGATACTGTTAGTGTGTGTTGCATGCTCCCACAACTCTTGTGGCGCGGCGGAAGCGGTGAACGAAAATTTTCTTGGCATACAACACGCACTTCACCGAAGATCTTGTCTAAACCACAACTAGAAAAACCTAACTAGAGATCTTATCTACTATGTTAGGGATTATACCTCAATGATACGGTCCTTCGGGTCTTCTCTTTGATGAACTCCTTAGCTCCTTTAGATGTTGCCGATGTCTTCGATCTCCGGCCACCCAAGACCTAGATGATCCACCCGAGAGTTATCGTGCGAGCTAGAAACTCTTCACAAGAGTTTAACCTAGAGACCAATTTTGCTAGAATAGGTCACTAGGATTATGTAGAGATGAGTGTATTGGATTAACTTGAAATCTTTAGCATTTCTTTCTCTTAACCTTCTCTTGATTCACTTAACATTCACATCTCATGTGAAGCTATTTATAAGAAGAAGGAGAAGGAGGAGATGAGAAGGAGTAAGTGTTTGTCATGATTTAAAGAGTTCAAGCATGATAAAAAAGGGTATAGCACTAAATGAAATAATTGAAGCATGCATTATATAAATTAGCACCATGCTTCAATAGTAACTCCAAAACTATATAAGAAATAAAACCCATCATTTCAACCATGCTTGTATCTTTTTAATTTCCACCTCATTTATTTATTTTCATAAAATAAATGATGTCATTATGATATCATTATGAGGTGGCACCTTCTAGAAGGTATTTTTGCAACAATTACAAAAATACCCCTCCTCCGTATACCGTATACCCGTATCCGAAAAATACAAATACAATTAATCCAATAATATAATACCGGTATCTGGCTTAAACCAAAGTCTACCAGTATTATCCTTTCGATTATTATTCCTGTAACAATTACAGGAACATAATCGAAACCCTGCCGTAACAGCTTACGGCCGCCATAACAACTTACAGCCTCTACATATTTCGCCTGAACGAGGGAACTCTCTGTGTGGGACTCTAAAGACTCGACAGTATGCTGGCAGTGGGTTTAACCATAAGCACGTCAGCGGCACTAGCTGTGCGTAACGGCTACCCAGGTACATGACGAAAAGGTGGCCAACGAGCGAACTCATCACAACCTTCATGAGCCTGCAAACAACACTTACCGTACAGTCCGGTCTCTTCGTCTGATACGTCGCATATGAAGTCTAGGGGTGGTATATGTCAGACCCCAGTAACTTTATAAGTCATGCTGATTTATGGCTCATAACAGTTCGAGAAACTACTGATAACACTTATCAGTAAACCTCGAGAACCCTGGCCAGGGATTTAGGTGTTATAGCCGATCAAACATGGCGCGACATCAACTCCCTATACCGGGAGAGACGAAACCCCTCCTATCGCTCACTGTCTCCATATGATTCGGGACTGTACCCAAAATCCACCTGTTTGCACGACTCAATAGAGCCATGGTAGGGAGGAAATTAAAGTACAGTGGGAATCACACAAGACTCTATGACGATCTCGGGTCTACAGACTAACCTGTACAAGTGTCGCTAGAGAACTGCTATCTGACAATAGGTATATATACCATCTAGGAGTTCTCAGCGAGTCCTGTTCGGTGTACCCATTCTCCAATGAGTACCTGTGTACAGTCTTTGATGTCAAAACATCAATGGTTGTGGAATCGACCATCGCCCCCAGAGTCAAGAAACGTACACACTAGTCTAATCTGGTAATACCGATGCCCTGTCTCGATATACCCTCGACTAGGAACTATTGAAGGATATGCTTGTAGACTGCCCAGGTCCCACCAGTATGATCTCATCATAATCCTGGTAGTCAAGCATAGTCCTAAGGGCTTCATCAACACATCACATGTTATGATAAAGATAAACCAGATAGCATACTATCATTTCGAGCAAAGATTGTTTCTGTACATATACATGTCTAGTATCCTATACAATACAGGCCTCTAGGGCATACATATCCAACAGATACTACAACAACTGGCCTTAGTGCAAGTGGGAGATTGTTAGGAATATGTATGCCCTAGAGGCCATTATTATATGATATAGTGGATGCTTGGACATATATAGAGAGGACTTTCTTGCTCGACATGATAGTATTCTATCTGGTTACTCTTTATCTTAATATGTACACTTGTATTGTTATACTGTCTCTCTGATACATGTTGATAAAGCCCTTAGGATGTTAGCTTGACTACTAGGACTATGATGCAGATCATACTAGTGGGGCTTGTGTAGTCCGCAAGCACATCCTTTAATAGTTCCCAGTCGAGAGAGTATCGAGACAGGGCATCGATATTTCAGAATAAACTAGTGTGTATGTTTCATGAGCCTGTATGGGGCGATGGTTGATCCCATATCCATTGGTGTTTGACATCAAAGATTGTACACAGGTGCTCATTAAAGAATGGGTACACTGAACAGGACTTGCCGAAAACTCCTAGTTGGTACCATACCTATCGTCAGATAGCAGTTCTCAGGTGACACTTGTGCAGGTTAGTCTGTAGACCCGAGATCATCATAGAGACTTGTGTGGTTCCCACTATGCTTTGATTTTCTCCCTACCACGACTCAAAGGAGTCGTGCAAACAGGTGGATTTTGGGTACAGTCCCGAGTCACATGGAGGCAATGAGCGATAGGAGGGGTTTCGCCTCTCCAGGTATAGGGGGTTGATGTTGTGCTATGCTCGATTGGTTATAAAAGCAAGTCCTTGGCCAAGGCTGATGTGATTTACTGGTAAGTGTTATCAGTAGTCGGTTATAGGCCACACATCGGCATGACTTATCAAGTTATTGTGGTCTGATGATTCCACCCCTAGACTTGATATGCGATATATCAGACAAAAAGACCGGACCGTACGGTAAGTGTTGCTTATCGTCTTTGTGGGAGTGTGGACAAGCTTGCTTGTTGATCTTCTATTCGCTCAATACCTGGGTAGCCGTTATGTCCAGCAAGTACCGCTGACGGCTTTTGGGTGACTGATGTGATCATTACCTACTGCTGGCGTATTGACGAATCCTTAGAGTCCCACACAGAGGTTTTCTAGCTCAAGCGAAACGAAGTAGGGCACATATGGTGATATGTGCGGGAACTTGATTAAATACGAGTATGTGATACCGTATTCTAATCTCGCGATATGAGATATCGGTTAGGTTATATGTGATATGACCGGGTTATTGAATCAAGTATTGATTCAATAATGTGATATACATATAAATAATATTAGTCGGTTATATATGATATAACCGGATTATTGAATCAAGTGTTGATTTAATAATTTGATATATTAATATATATTAACTAATATTATTCTCACTAAATATTTTCTTCTCTTTAAAATACATTTAATATATATGTGATATATATTAATATATGTATTTATAAATTGTGTCATAGTGGATGATACATAGAACATGAGTGTATGAGACTCACACCAAAACTAAAGATAATTTGGATGTTTATTTATAGTATTTCAAAATTAGGTGGAAATAAGCATGGCTTAGACGCTTGTAGAAGTATATAGAAGTCATGACTCATTCAACTAATTTTGTTTTTACTGCAGATATTTTATAACCCAATCATTATCTTTAGCCCATGGTTACCTCTCACGCTTATCACTTGAGATTTTTTTCCACCCAAGTTCAGCTTCTTGCTCTCTAGCTTTTCATGAGATGAGAAAAGAAAAGGAAATAGAGATTTCTAAAGTGTGCAAAATTCCTACTTCATCAGCCTACTCTCATCTAGCCCATAAGATTAGGTTGTTTGCTTCACTAATTCTTGATTAGTGAAGAGGTAGCTTGAGTTAGAGTAACTTCAAGGTGGATCATCTTCGGCCTCGAAGACGACGAAGTAAGCTCGTTCCTTTCGCCTAGTGAAGCCTAAGAAGAGTTCTAGGGACCACTACTTGGAGCTAAGGGACTAGTAATTGGAGATTTAGAAGTGAAGGATCGGTCTACAAAGGTTGTATTCTCTATTCACTTAGTGTAAAGTTTGTTTACATGCTATCCAACCCCAATTCTCTAGTTCGATTCTAGGTTAGCGTAGCTTGGACCTCTAGATTTTTTAAAATTGCATACTTGATGCATGTAGAACCAAGTAGAGGTACTAAAAACCATTTTCAATTTCCTCTATGTCGATACTCCATTTTTGAAAAACCAATAATTCTTTTATGTAAAAACCAATCATTATCAATGAAATGTACAGTAAGACAAATATAACTCATGTCCCATTTTGTAGTCCAAAGATTAGAAATTAATGCAATTTTACTTTTAAGATTTGCAAAAATATCAATCAAATTGGATTTACTATCATGAAATTTTTTTAAAACATCACTTTTAAGTGTTGTTCTTGATACTCTTTGAAATGCTGGATTATATACATTTTTTACCAATCTATCATTTTTTTTGTTTTCTACAAAATTAAATGGTTGTTCAGCATGTATGACATATCTTGCAAGTTCTCTTCTATTAGCATCTTGCAAATAAAAAAACTAGTTAAAGAGTTAGACGACATACTTAGAGTCGTCTGCCGAGAATTTGCTTTTCGTGTTTGATTAAATGTCTTTTAGGTGGGTAGTTTTACCTGAAACGACACAAGTAAAATCTGCTTGGTAATGAGTATAAACTGCATGCTTGCATTTACCTGCAACTGTTTGTACTACAAAATATTTCAAAACATCAGAAGTTTTAGCTCTTTTATCTTTAGGGTCAGAAGCTTTTGCTTCAGAAGCGGTAGGAGCATAAATTTCTTCAGGGACATGACTCTGTGATGCAACAGGGATTTCAAAATTAGAAGATTCATAGTTAGAAGAATAAGAATCAAAATTAGTTTGCAGCATGTTAGTTAATCTCTGTCTTTCTTGTGAATCCATATCGATTTGAAATGAACGTCTCCGTGAAGATGAAGCACTCATGTTACCTTGTGAAGATGAACCTAACATTCTTAATTAAAAATATTAGTAAGACAGAAAGAAAGATGATAAAAAATATACGAGAAAAATATATAATCAATACAAAAAAAAACCATGATTCCAAATAGCAGAATCAAATGAGTAAAACTGATGTGACGACTAAGACCGTAGAAATGAATATTGCGCGATTCTAATTTTAACAGTAAACTTCCCGAAAATTAAAGAGAGTGGCTGAGAGATTGAAAATTTTGTTATGGTGAATTGTGAGAAAAATGAGAAGTGTAGAGAGCTATTTATAGAGTTTTGGATTAGAAGTATATGAATGTATATTTTTGAGTGAGGAGATTTTAAATAATTTTACAAACAACAATTTAATTCAAATTCCTCCCTTTATTAAAAAAACTCATCCATATTCAGAAAAAAAAACTTTCAAGATAATGACCGGCCCCAACACGGAACCTCCAGGTCAGGCCAAATTCAAATTTGACCGGTTCAGCCGGGCCGGGCAGGGTTCGGCCGAAGCCGGGCCGGGCCAGGGAATAGGTCGGGCCTGACCGGGCCCGCCACAAGGCACTTGGGCTCCCTTAGACACCTTGATCTCCAACTTTCCACTGGCAATCTCCATCCTCAGTCATCCCTCTCCCCCCTCTTCAACTCCAAATCCCAGAACCCCCAAATCGAAGAAGCCCAAGCCCCCAATCTCAACAAACCTATCTCGCCTCAACCCTCACCATCTCCAGCACCTCCTCTTCTCCTCCAACTATTCCTGTCACCGCTTCCCCATCCTCTCCTCCAATGGCCGACCCGTGCATGTCGATGTCCGAAAGCTCGATATCGCCGTTTCCAACAGCTTCGTTGTGGTTTCTGGGTCCTCGAATGAGAAGGTTTTGGAAGAAAATGGTGACCCAGTTGAGGATTCTTCTGGGTTTCTTGGGTTTGAGGATTTTCTCCAGAGGTTGGCGATGGAGCCGGGTTCTGATTGTAGATTGGTTGGTTTTGGAAGGGCGGTTTCGGATGGCGGATTAACTGCTTCAATTCATGATGTTGTGGTATGAATTATGCTCAATTCTCTAAGGCCTTGTTAGGCAATCGAGTTAAGTTTAGAGAACCAGAGTTTCATGGATATATATAACTTAACTCCAAAATCCTCACTGTGCGAGGCTTTCATTTTGGAGTTTAGAGAACTCTGGTTTTCTATACTCCAAAGTTGACATAATAGGAGTTTACTGAACTCCGATCCTATCTCAACTCCCAAAAGAAAATAGAGCCATGTTTGGGATGGGTTTGGAGCTTAGGAAACTATGGTTATCTAAACTTCAAAGTTGCTAAAATTCAGATAACCGTAGTTCACTAAATTCCAAACCAGCCAAAGTTTTCTAAACTCCAAAATTTGTAAAGAAAACATCCATTTTTGGAGTTTAGATAACTCTAAATCAAGATTTTGGAGTTTAGATAACTACAAAGTCAAACACCCCATCAAAGTTAAAGTTTTAAATGGAGTTTGAGTTGCAAACCATACTTTGCATACTCTCTACTTCCACTTAAAAATAATAAACTCCGGTTATCCTAAATAGGGCCTAGAAGAAAACACACATTTTGGAGTTTAGATAACTCTAGAATTTTTTTTGGAGATTACATTGGAATCTCGGGGATTCAGATTGAGCAGGTCCAAGACAACATATATGCACTGCAAATTTAGTAGCCAGAGAAGTCAAAACCATATTGGTATAACATTGGAAGGGCAAAAGATATCACCGAGCGACCAGTTTAGATATCTAGGTTCCATCATCCAAAAGAATGGGAAGATCGATAGTGATGTTAATCAAAGAATCCAAACTGGTTGGTTGAAATGGAGGAGTGCAACAGGGATTTTGTGTGATCGTAACTTTCCGTTAAAATTGAAAGGGAAGTTTTATCGGAGCGCTATTCGGCCTGTCTTATTATATGGTACAGAATGCTGGGCTCCTAAGAAGCATCATACACAGAAAATGCACGTAGCGGAGATGCGCATGCTTCGTTAGATGTGCGGTAACACTAGAAAAGATAAGGTGCGAAATGAGGATATTCGTGCAAAAGTTGGTGTAGCACCTGTGGAGGAGAAGATGCGGGAAAACCGGCTAAGATGGTTTGGTCATGTGCGACGCAGACCTATGGAAGCACCGGTTCGACGAATAGATACTCTTGATATGGGCAATGGCAAAAGGGAGACCGAAGAAAACATGGATGGAGGTGATACGAAACGATATGGTTGCCAAAGGACTCAATGAAAGTAAATTGTTCGATAGAAGTGAGTGGAAACAGAGGATTCATGTGCTGGACCCGGCGTGATTCTCATGTTGGTTCATGTAGCCTACCCCATATGCTTGGGATAAAAGGCTCAGTTGTTGTTGTGTATAACTCCAAAGCCAAACACCCCATCAAAGTTAAATTTTAGTTGGAGTAGAGCCTTGCAAACTAGAGTTTACATCTCCTCTACCTCCGCTTAAAAATGAACTCCGGTTATCCTAACTCCATACCCAAAAAGGGCCTAAGATTTTTATATCTTATATTTGGGCATTTTCATGAGTGAATATGTATTGTGATTTATCGCGTGCTTGTTCTTCATCCATCTTGGTTTGACATGAAATTTGATTGAGTATTTATGGTTGATATTTTGGTTGTGTAGATGACTTCAATTTTGATCTTCTTATTTTATGTGGATTGGAGTCGAACATAATTCTATCTAGTCTATCGTCATCTTAATATTCATGTAGAATTTCACCCAAGTCTTAGGATACCTAGTCAATCCCCTAGTCTGGAAGAATTTGGAGATGACAAGTTTTTCCACTCCTCCACGGGTTTTCTAGGCCAAAAATTTGTCTCTAAAAAAAAGTGACATTAGGTTGACGTCTGGTTGTAAAATGTTGTCAATTATTTCATGGAGCATAGCTTCAATCCTGTACCCATCTGATTGGAAAAGGCTTAGATGATGGCAGTAGAATTTGAAGATAAGAATTAACCGTCTACTTAGACATATACTTTACGTCCTAAAATTGCTATTATTTAGCTCTATCGTACTTAAGTTTTTGCTATAAAAATATCAAAAATTTAAACCCCTATCAAGCTAATGAAGACCTGTTTGAAAGGGTGTGATTTTCTAATTATTTTTAATGTTTACGTGGATAGTTTTCTTGAATTGCAAGGTGTGATTTTAGTTTAATAACATCATACTTTCTTTATATCTAATAAATAGATTAACTATTGTGAACTGAGATTCCTTTTCTTATTCATTTTGCTCTCTTTGAGTAACTATCTGAAGTTGCTTCAGCTATATGTTCTTAAAGCCGTTGTCGCTGCACCAAAACTCCGAAATTATGATGATACTCGATGAGCAAATTTTATATTCGAACATGCTCTGAGCGCTCTTTATATGTGTTGAACACCTAGGCTTCTAAGCAACAATATTTTTATATAGATTAATCCGTTTTACGCACACGTTGCTTTGAGACCATTATAAATTTATAATGTCCTTGCCACTGCACCAAAACTCTGAAATAATAGTGAGGGCTGATATATATATATATATATATATATATATATATATATATATTGTAAATTGCTTAATAATACCTCACTGTTTCACCACTTTTGCATTTTAATACCATATATTTTTCTTATCAACACTTTAATACCCTAATATATTTTTCTTATCAACACTAAAAGACATCGTTATAATTTTTTTTCCTTTCTGAAGCATTTTTGTTTCCCACTCTATGGGTCTGGTGCACCAAATTTCGTAGAAGAAATTAACATCAACTCCCGAATTATTAATTATGTTGGCACATATGCATCCCCTGCACAGCTGGTAAATTCCACTTATAAACATTCACATCCTTAATAGATATTTAAATCATTTATATCCAGTGGTTTTCAGGTTATGCCTTCATTGCGGAGACTGGGTATTGGCCGAAAGATTGTTCAAAGGATCATAAGGTATGATCAGGTATCTAATATGTCTTTCCTATTTCGCCAAAGGGGAAATAACATTTTTCCTAGCTTTACAACTAAATAAAAAGGTAATATTCTATGTTTGTATACATCTTCTCCATTAAGGAGAACTAATTAATATTACAAAGTTGTCACTATATTCATTTGTAAGAGCATCTATCTGTAGGTAGATAAGAGACATAGGTTAGTCCCCCTCCCCCATTAATAATACTGGGACGGTTCATTCTTAGAACATATATGGGATTTAAGACGAAGTTTATTGATTTTATCTTCATGTTTTTTATTACCTACTTTTCGTGTGTTTTAGGAATGTCTTTTATCGATCTTTTTTCCCTCAAAAATATTTTTTCAGGGTTCTCACTGGTCGTGGAATCTCTGACATATCAGTCTTGTGCTCAGAAAAGGAGAGGTATAAAGAAAATGAAATGATCCTTCAATTGCTACAATTTCCTGGTTGATAGTATGCTTTGTATTGTTGTATTGGACATAAAGTGACACCAACTATAGGATTTCATAATGTCAAGTTTTTAGATGAAAGGAGCAGCAAAATATCAGCCTTGCATGATTGAATTTATTATTGCGATCACTATCGTTTGTAATACCTTCATGATGTTGTAACTCATAGCTTTGTTGGATACTGTTAAAGGTTAGAAACACTCCTACGCTGTCACTATACGTGTATCCATGAAACAATACACCGGTAGATTCATCTTGGCTTCATGATAATATAAACCAAAACAAATCTTTCATGAATTAGCTTATGATGCTATAATGAAATTTCAATGTATTTTTGCTAAATGCTGCAATGTTTACGATGCATTTTTAATTTTAGCTACTGTATCTTCACCAAGCTGTTTGTGATACTTTGACCTTTTTCCATCAGATTATTCTTTGAAGCGTGTGGATTTGGGGAAGATTCTCTAGGATCTACCACAATGATCTACACTCGAACTGCTTCAAGTTTCTCTCAAAATAATCAAATGTTGGCATCCGCTGGTCGAATGCTGCTATTGATTCCTCCTATTAAAGAACCATTTCTGTCCAATACAGTTGCTGCTGAGGCCAATGATACTGTTATTACCTCGACAGAAATTCCTTAACGCAGAGAAGCTTAGACATCTTATTATTAGGGTAATTATAGTACAATACCATCAATTTATCAAAATTTTTATCATTTCTGAGATAAATATTATAAACTTTATAAATTATATTAATTTTACCATGAACTTCCGTGCTTGCTGCTGAAAAATGTCACCTGTTAGTTATATTACGAAAACCTATAGTAGTCGCATGATCAAAAGGCGACCATTATATCTCTATCTTACCCTTGTAGGTTTATAAAAATTATCTCTCTATCTCCTCTTTTAACTCTTCTATTTCGGAGAACAAATCAATTGCTTAAAGGTATATAGAGCCAGGAGCCGAGTGAGAAGAATTAGAACAAGAGAGTTGACGGGAAATGAGAATTTATAGAATTCAGGACAGTGAAATTGTATTGGTCACTTTACAGCCACATGACTATGTAATGTTTTGGAATGATAACCAAAGAATGATATCTTAATGCCACAAGTGGTTAAGTTCATGGTATTTTAAGGCAATATATAAAGTTCATGGTATCAATGTGTTGTATACGAGCAAACGTTTTATATGAAACAAATTGTCATTTTCCATCACAGAAGGACCCAATGCATGTTTGGCATGATCAAGACTAGATTTGGGTGAATATGGCGTTGAATTGGCCACTGGGTGAAAATTATGCTTCTATAGGCTTCAGAGTAAACGCTGTGATTGAAGATATCGAGATTGTGTGGTTAACAAGAAATGCAAAAGGGCAGCTCCATCAAAGATAGGGTTGAAATTTGAACTGTTTGGGGGGGGGGGGGGGGGGGGGGGATGATGCGTATAATTGGTTCTGATTTGGATTGTAATAATGTAATATATTTTGCTTTTTAGCAGAGCATTAGATGAAATGGAAAAGAACTATGTTTGCATGAACAATGTAACAAAGCAGATTATGTAATCAACTGCAATTACATTTTTGGTATTGATCATTGTTTGGCGCTCTAGTCATGGCAATAATATTTAAAATTTTGCACGTCGCATTGCACACAAACTGTTAAACAAGCATAGGCACAAAAAGCATGACACAGCCAGCACAAATTGCACACAACTTGTGTCGGGCCATGGCCAAATTTCTCAGGCTTATGACAATTGTTACAGGCGTCATTCTTAACTCTTTTGATATATAATTTTATTTCGATCTGTTGACCTGCAACTCGAAGAAAGTAGATGGTTCTTTCATCTGTGTATGTATGCAGTTATCGCATGCCGTTTATTAAAACTATGCTCAAGCAAGTATGAACACATATTTCAACTTTTGTTTTCAGGCATTTTGCCCATTTGACCTGCAACCCGTAATGAGCCGTTCATTTTCTGAAAGAAAAATCTAAACCACATGCTCTCGCCATGAGAAATAAGAAATATTAAATGCATTGCGCTCCGAATAATTTCTTCCATATTAAACTTGTAGGCTGTAGAATTTGCAATCCAATCACATATTTGAGAATCCAAAATCCGAACCGATAACAGTTCTGATCCTGTCAGATTTTTTAGGGCAAGATATGCTGAGAGTTTGTTGTCTAAATTAACAACCGACTGCTCAAAACTCATGTGTTTTTATCTTAATTATTATTTAAATTGCTACTAATTTATTTTTAGGGAATTTGCAGGAAACTAAAATAACAACCCATTTCTGGTCACCATCATAAACAAGACCATTGTTTTCTTTCATTTAAAATAGTCATCATCTTCCTTTTCATTTGGGTCTAACGGCATTTCTCCTTCGGGTTGGAGGTAAGTTCTAAATAAATTTCCTTTTTTTGTTCATCTACTTTTTCTTTTGCATATTTCATGCCCAATTATGGTTTTTTCTGTATTGAGATTAATTGTTAAAGGAACCTGATAATTTATGAATGATTTTTTCATTTGATGTGGACAAAAAAAATTAGGTACAATTTATCTTTTGAAATCGCAGGTTTTATCAATACAAGTTTATGCATAGAACCTTAAACCTAGATAATTATTCTATGGAAATAAAAAAAATACTATTATCTTTATTCTTCTTTTTATAGATTGGCATGAATTTGATATTGATCAATATTTAACTTCTCAGAGGACATTCTTGACAAAATATTCTGAACTATTCTATGGCATATCAAAATATTCTTGCTCATTGCATCCTACATATTATACTTGAGCATATCATTATCTAACCTAAATATAAATTTTTATCTTAAAACAGGAGAAAAATGTCTGATATCAAGATAGATTCCCACACTGTAAGATCCCATGGAAGAGAAGTGGCCAAAATCCACTTACATGATTGGATCATACTAGTAGTTCTCATCGGGATTGATGCCGGTTTAAATTTTATCGAACCTTTTCATCGATTCATCGGAGAAGATATGATGACTGACCTAATGTTTCCGTTCAAGAGACAAGACACGATTCCATTTTGGGGTGTTCCGGTACACTCTTTTTGGTCTAGCTAAATTGAAAGAAAAAAAATACCCTTGCATTTGCATGTATAGCAGAAAACCACCTTACCATTTTTTGATAGGCATTTATGTGTTGAAGACGAACATAATTTCTTATAAGAAATCCCTCACCTTTCTTTCTTCGTGAATTCTTTTCTATGATCTAGGGGAAATTGGAGGAATATAGCAAGTCCCTAGGACAAATGATTGGGGAGAGGGTCCACAGATACTCCCGTAGCCTTTATTATGCTCTCCGCTCAACTAAAACAATTCAAAAAACAAATACGGACCAAAACAAAGGGCTCTCTCTTCTTCCTCTAGGTTTTGATTCGGGTGCCTAGAGTTTGCTTCATAGTGACGCCATTTCTACGGAAAGGCTTTATATGATAATGACTACGACGAAACTATTAAATGTGCGAAGTCTGTGAAATGAATAAAATTACGCAATACTGGAAATGTGGCAAAAGAGTAGCAATAATTCCAAGAGAAGATTAAGAAATCCTAAAGTGACGAAGAAAACAATAATTTCTATTGGTTTCTACAGTTTGGAAAAATAAAAGTAAGGTAGTTTTCTGCTATATGTATAAAACAGAAGAAAATTTCGTGCAATTCAGGCCTTCTTCAACTTGAGAGAGTAACAGTCTTATGGTTTCCTTGTGGTCAGATTGTTGCAGTTTTGTTGCCTATTCTAATTTTCACTGCATTCTACTTCAAAAGGAGAGATGTGTATGATTTGCATCACGCTATACTTGGTAATTTTTTTCCTCCTATGGCTATATACTTACTATGATAAATACTAAAATTTGCAATTCATTAATCAAGGCATTTTCTACGCGGTGCTTATAACGGGTGTTATAACGGATGCAATTAAGGATGCTGTTGGCCGACCACGCCCTAACTTCTTCTACCGATGTTTTCCTGATGGAATTGCGGCGAGTTATTAGAAATCATAGGCCTAATCATTTTTTAATTTTATTTTTTTTATTTAAGTTTTGATTTAGTTCTTATAATTATATATTAATCCGGTATGAATTTCTTCTAGACTTTTGATCTTACGAAACAAGGAGATGTGTATTGTAGCGGAGACCTGGCAGAAATTAAGGAGGGATATAAGAGTTTTCCAAGTGGCCATTCATCATGTAAGCAATACAATTCTTTACATTATACTACTGTAATGCTAAGAATCATGCGACATAGCAAAATTGCATAGTTTGAAAAGAATTATGGAAAAATAACTTCTCTAACCAACTTTTGATACATACTTTCTTTAAATATGAAACCATTTAACATTTTCTATTTGTATAAACAATAAATTATCCATATTATAAGTAGAAATTGTTACAAATTTGTCTTCCAATTTCCATATAAATTATTTAACTATCACTATTAAAAATCCCATTCTTCATACAAATAATTCTTGTTAGCGTTATGTTTTACATATTAAACTTCTGAACCTTCTAATTTCTTTATAAATGATAGAGTCTGGATTCTAATAAGTTAATACACAAATTCGTAACTTTTTTCTATATTTAATAGCATTGTTCATGCACACCATGTGTGTGCGCTTATATATATTTCTTGTTAGTGTGCTTAAAATATCTATAACACAATATCTAATAAGTTTTACACAGGTTCGTAACTTTTTTCCATATTTAAAAGCATTTCTTTATAAATTATAGGGCATTGTATGATGTGAACTAAGTGTATGCATATGCAGGCATATGCAGGCATTGTTTGTGATGAATAGCGATGCATGAATGCGTTCTGACTATTCCCATAAAAACCTATTTACTTGTCTTTGCGATTAAAATTTATTTCAATAGAATAGCAATGCATGAATGCGTTCTCACTTTTCCCTGTAAATCTATTTATTTGTCTTTGCGGTAAAAAAGTTTTCAATCTTCCATTCCTCGATATTTTAATTAGTATAAGTTCCTTTAATTCAAATTTCAGGGAATTTGAGATCCATTCACTTAAACCTTTGAGTAAATTAAAAAAAAGAGTAAATTAAAAAAAGGACATTAGTCTGTCAGCAAGAGATTCAAAATATATAAATATATGCATACAGTAAAATTTGTTTTTCAGTTTTTTTGTTTTAAGATAGAAACTTGTTTTACAGTTTTATTGCCTCTCATGGTAATTCAATCAAAATTCATTTAATCTATTTGTATATATGCAGGGTCATTTGCAGGGCTAGGTTTTCTTGCATGGTATCTTTCTGGCAAACTCAAGGCTTTCGACCGGAGAGGTCATGTTGCAAAACTTTGCGTTGTGTTTCTTCCTTTGCTCACTGCATCCCTCGTAGCGGTTTCTCGAGTCGATGATTACTGGCATCATTGGCAAGATGTGTTTGTTGGTGGATCCTTAGGTTCTTTTCTATTCCATTATCATATTTGACACTGTTTGCATTTAAATGTTATTGTAGCTAATCTATTAACCTTGTTTCATGCAGGGATGATAATTGCATACTTTACTTACCTGCAATTCTTCCCACTCCCTTGTGATGCTCAAGGTATGTTTCATATACTTTTGTGTGTCGGGTTTGGATTTCTTGCTCTCTTTTTCCTTGCTTGGAAAATCCAACGGTTCATATTAGTGTAAATAGGGGGCCCATGGTTGAGGGAAATCCAAAGGCCATGATTCATCTGAGTAGTAAAAAACAGAATAGGGGATCCTGATCGGTGTGTCCTTAGATGTAATATATTTTGCTTTTCAATCATTGATAACTCAGTAATCGTAGATCTTATATAGTATATATTCTCTTTTAATATATGTGTACTAGTTTTTTTGCATGTGTGATGAATGTGAATATATGTAGAAATTATTGAATTGTATAATTGAGATTATAAATGTCATTGCTCATTGCAGCAAATTTTTTTATATGAATTCTTTTTTCAAGAGTTGTTTTGTTATTTAAACTACCCTATTTTTAAGGCTATGCAATGATTTATTTTAAAAAGTCTTGATGTGGATTATCTAGGAATAAATCAATTTTTTCTGTTTTTAAAATTTTCTCTTTTAATTAAAGTTGGAAGTGCCACATGCCCCCCCCCCCTCCCCTTCGCATTAAAATAGTAGAGATTTTTTGTACCAGACGAAAGCAAGGGTCTTGAATTTGAAATTTCAATTTAATACTACACGTGGCAAGAGAAATCTCATTATTTTAAAAGAAAATATCAAAAGAAATAATAACTAATTTTTCCAAATCTACGCAAATCTTTCAAAAAATAAATATAAAAAATCTATAAGAAGTCTTTAAAAATCTATATTATCTTAACTAAATTTTTAACAAATCCTCTAAAAAAATCTTTAAGCATACTGTTAACATTTACATATGTGCTTCACATATGCAAAACGCAAGTTGGTGTATAATTAAACATGCCATAAACCAACATAACTTTGTAAACATGCATGTTTGGAGATTGGAAAATGAAAAGAAAGCAGTGGGAAAATGAAATGGAAAGAAAGTGAAGAGAAAGTATTAATTCTAGTTTATTTTGTTAATAACAAAGTGGAAAGGAAGCCGAGTTGGCGCTTCTGGACAATGACAAGTGAGAATGGATTGATTGGTTGGAATAGCTGAAAATAAGAAAATATGAAATAGAAATGAAAGTAAGATAAAATATAATAAAAATTCATTTTTTTCTCACTTTCTAAGCTTTTGGAGAGAAACTAAATAACAAAGAAAATATGATGCAGAAGGAAAGTGGAAAAGTACTTTCTAAACCTTTTTTGTGCCTAAATAAAGAAATTTAGAAAGTGATTGTTACTTTCTCACTTTCTTTTACACTTTTCTAGTACCAAACATGCCCATGGAAGCTTGTTAGAGATTATATAGCAAGTAGTCAGAGATGTTAACTATGATAGTTAGAGATAAGATTGCTAGAGTTTTATTAGATATTGTTAGGAGTAAATAAACAAAATTTAATTTGTTTCTTTGAGGAGCCGAAGAACCAATTCTGTCCCGATTTGAAGTTATTTTCCCCCCCTTTTCGCCATTTTTTTTAACTCGGTTTATGTTGATAGATATTGTTAAGTTGGGTTCCAAACAAAAGCTACTTTTGAATCTCTTGATTATTAGCAAGTCTCATAAGCATTTATGATTTAATTGTTGGAAAGTAGAATTCTGTAAAACAAGGACTCTTAGGGCCTGTTTGGTTGCAGGATTTCTTTGGATTTGGATTGTGGAATCCTAAGATTCCATAATTTTGTGTTTGGTTGGAGAATTTGGATTTCTAGAATTCCTTTGTTTTTTTATGGAGGGCCCACCACAAAACATGGATTCCTGAATCCTAAATTTTTTAAAGGATCTTCAAGGATTTGGTACTATTCATTGTACTTTTAGATGGGACCCGTGTACTTTATTTATTTAATAATCCTCTTTCTATCTATCTTTCTCTAAAATCCTCAAATCCAAATCCCCTTTTATTTTCACCAACCAAACAAAGATTACAAGAATCTACAAATCCAATACTAGAAATCCAAAACCAACCAAACAACAAATTACCAAATCCAGAAATTTTCAACCGTACTATTTTGGAATCCAAATTTCATAATCTTGCAACCAAACACGCCCTTATCATGACATGTACATTCTCTGTTTGCATCTTTTATGTCGATTTTTGCTTCAGCAGGAAAATTTCACAATTCCTGCAATACATGTACATAGAATGCAATATAATAAAAATGTCTGAACCTGTTCTTCATTTTAATGCAGGTTGGGGGCCTCATGCATATTTCCAAGTACTGGCTACTTCGCGGCGCGAAATTCAACCAAATGCAGGCAATGCATCTGAGGTGAAGATGGCAGACTCAAGCTCAGACATGGAGGAATTAGAAAGTGGAAGGAGATATTAACTCAAAATTATATGCAACATAAAAATTTGGCATTCTTTAATTTCCATGATACATAAAATTACAGTTTTGTTGAGATCATATGATCAAGGTAGAATGTGTTTTCTTCCTATTAATAATGATGATCTTTTTCACCATTACAATCAAACTGAAGTTTGTATCTTGATATTTTCTCTTGTTTTCTATGATTTTGAGTTCAGAATATTTCTTTTTCACAAGCAGACATACAAACTATGCCTAAGTGTCAGCATCTATCATGCACATATAGAAAACATTTATGAATGACCCTGTGATTCACTTTATGAATGATCCTGTCGGATTAAATGGATACATCATGAACATCTTTGATGTCGAAATTTGGAGTTGTGTGATGCATGAGTAGATCCAATTCTCATAGATTTTGTATATGAAACTTCATTTGAGATTCCAAAATACGGAAAAAGAAATTGAGGAAATATGTCGCCATTGCTCGTAAGCTTTAAATTCTTGCTGAGCATTTAAATTCTTGCTGAGCATTCTTCTCCTCCTTTTCTCAAATTGCATTGCTGTATGCATTGCGTGCCAAAAATCACAGTATTTTTTTTTGATGATTTCATACAATCTTTCTACTAAAATCCACCACCGGACCCTAATGCAGAATTCGATTGGTGATCTTTTCCTCTAAATAAATTTCTGCACTTACATTTGCATATCATTAAAAACAACTACTCACATCAAAATTCAAATAAAATAAACCACTGCCATGAGATTCAGATTTCTAAGTGGGGGGGTTCTAATTTTAGATAAACCGAATTGAAATCATTGATTCATATATGTACACAATATCATATTTACAAAAGTGAGTTAAAAAGAAAAATCTAAGCACATGTGCTCAGTGCTTTTGACTTCTAGAAACCGAACAAATTCCTGCTGCACCATTGCTCCACCATTCACCGGATCAAAGCTGCATCGGTAGAAACTGAAAGATAGAAAAACAAGGAGTTAATTGCATATAATACATGTCATGTATTCTATCACCCCTCAACCGGTTTTATTAGTATACAACCACCACAAGGTGTCGATGATCAGGAAAAAATTTCTTCGTTGGGTCCAATCGAGATCGATTAACATCCTGTTTAATTTATAACACATAACACTGTATGTTAGGAATATGTATGCCCTTGGGGCCATTATTGTATGATATAGTGGATACTTGGACATATATATAGAGGAGTTTCTTGCTCGACATGATAGCATGTTATCTGGTTGCTCTTTATCTTAACATGTACACTATTATTATTATTCTGTCTCTCTGATACATATTGATAAAACCCTTAGGATGCTGGCTAGACTACCAGGACTATGATATAGATCATACTAGTGAGACTTGTGTAGTCCGCAAATACATCCTTTAACAGTTCCTAGTCGAGAGAATATCGAGACAGGGCATCGATATTCTAGAGTAGACTAGTGTGTACGTTTCTTGTTCCTGTATGAGGCTATGGTTGATCCCACAACCATTGGTGTTTGATATCAAAGATGGTACACACGTGCTCATTAGAGAATGGGTACACCGAACAGGACTCGCCGAGAACTTTTAGATGGTACCATACCTATCGTCAGATAGCAGTTCTCAGGTGATACTTGTACAGGTTAGTCTGTAGACCCGAGATCGTCATAGAATCTTGTATGGTTCTCACTGTGCTTTGATTTCCTCCCTACCACGGCTCAAAACAGGTGGATTTTGGGTACAGTCCCGAGTCACATGGAGGCAGTGGGCGATAGGAGGGGTTTCGTCTCTCCCGGTATAGGGAGTTGATGTTGCGCTATACTCGATTGGCTATAACAGGAAGTCCCTGGCCAGGGCTGATGAGATTTTCTGGTAATTGTTATCAGTAGTTTCTCGAAAGGTTATAGGCCATACATCGGCATGACTTATCAAGTTACTGGGGTCTGACGATTCCACCCCTAGACTCGATATGCAACATATCAGACGAAGAGACCGGACTGTACGGTAAGTGTTGCTTATAGGCTTTACGAGAGTTTGGACAAACTTACTTGTTGATCTTCTATTCGTTCAATACCTACGTAGCCGTTACGTCTAGCTAATACAGCTGACGACTTGTGGAAGACTGATGTGATCATTATCTACTACTGGCGTATTGATGAGTCTTTAGAGTCCCACACAGAGATTTTCTAGCTCAAGCGAAACGAAGTAGGGCACATATGGTGATATGTACGGGAGCTTAATTAAATATGTGTATGTGATACCGTATTCTAATCTCGCAATATGTGATATCGGTTAGGTTATATGTGTTATAACCGGATTGTTGAATCAAGTGTTGATTCAATAATATGTTATATGTATATATGTTTGATACTGGCCGGTTATATGTGATATAACCGGATTATTGAATCAAGTGTTGATTTAATATTGAATATTGAATATTGTCGGTTATATGTGATATAACCAGGTTATTGAATTAAATGTTGATTTGATAAAACGATATACATATTTATATGATATTAGTTGGTTATATATGATATAACCGGATTATTGAATCAAGTGTTGATTTAATAATTTGATATGTATTTATATTTAATATATTTATATATTAACTAATATTAAAGTTCACTAATAATTTTCTTCTCTTTAAATACATTTAATATATATGCGATATATATTTAAATATGTATTTGGATTATGTATCATAGTTGATGATAACATTGAACATGGGTGTATGAGACTCATACCTAAAGCTAAAGATTATTGAGGATTTATTTATTTTGAGTAAAAAGAAAAGAGGAAAATAAGTCATGGCTTAGATGCTTGGAGAAGCATTGAGAAGCCATGACTCATGCTCTCCTTTTTGTTTTACTCTTAGATATTTATTGACCTCACCCTTATCTTTAGCCTATGGTTAATTCTCTCATTATTCATCACAAACTCATCCAAGTTCATTATCTTCTTCTTCTTGAGTTTTAGGCTCTAGGGTTTTTTCTTGAGTTGAAGAAAGAGAGGAAAATATTTTTAAAATGGGCATATCTCCTACTTCATCAACCTACACTATCCAAGCCCTTTAGTATAGGTTATTTGCTTCACTAATACCATGATTAGTGAAGAATTAGCTTGACCTAAAGAGGCTTCAAGGTGGATCATTTTCGGCTTCGAAGATAACGTAGCAAGCTCGATCATTTCTTCAAGTGGAGCCAAGAAGAGTTCTAGGGACTACTACTTGGAGCTTAGGGACTACTACTTGGAGCTTTAGAAGTGAAGGACTTGGTCTACAAAGGTCGTAACCCTCTTCACTTAGTTATAGAACTTGTTGGCTTGCTAAAAATCCTAATTCTCTAGTTCGATTCTAGGTTAGTGTAGCTTAGACCTCTAGATTTTTCAAAAATTGCATACTTCATGTATGTGGAAACCTGGTAGAGATGCTTAGACACACTTTCACTGTAGTGAGTCGAGAATCAAGTCAAAATTTCCTCTTCTAAGTCATACCGAAACTAATCCCTAGGGATGTCACTTGCTAAAAAAGTCCTTGAGGTAACACATTATGGTTATATGCAATTAACCCAAAAAATAAAGATTACATTAGTCAGAAACAAAGCATCAAAACAGAGGAAAATCAAGGAAAGGTAAACGACAATTGTAGACGCAATAGTTTCTATAAAGAACATAAAAATAATACTGATGATAAAAGAAAAGAATACTACTTCCATGGAGATGCAAAGGATTAACTCTTGGGAAAACTAAATAACTCTATCTCCTAAATGAATACTTTCTTCTTCTTTTGATCTCTAATTACTGTTATATGCCACCAGTTGGATCTAAATACATATGGGAGCCTCTCCAAGTCACATTCTGCTTTCTTTAAAGATCTTATAGATAGGATGATCGTGCCCAATATCGTGGAATTGAGGAACTTAAGCGCAACAACCCTTCTATTCAAATTTATTTTCAATAACATAAAAGCATAACGAGCACTGAAACTATCACGGAGAGGTTGAATGAATTTATTCAGTCAATGCACTGAGCTAAGAAAAGCTACAAGGTGGTTCAGTTCTTAGATCACATTTTCGATGATATCTTAGGAAAATTCATCAGTTGCTACATTTAACTATAATACATAGTATCATCTCATTTTAGAAAAAATAAATAAATAATAACAGATAAGAAAAGCATTCAAGGTCATTTTTCTTTTCATAGTTCGTTTTGACTTCCAGATCACCAGTTATGTTTGTTTATCATTGGTGGTTGTGCTTTTGCTCAGTAAAAGCTTTTTAATGAATATTGCGTGAATATCGCATCTATATTTCAAAATTTTCCAACAGTGCATATTTAAGCAGGAAAATTGTGATCGTTGTTTGGATTATTAAAAAAACTAATAGATGTAAAGCTTATTTACAGCTTACAAACCCCAAAACTAAACTAAACAATTTAAAATCCAAACGAATAGATAATTAGCTCGATATTTTTTTTGGTGTTAGATCGTACAAAATGGATGACAACCAAATCATCTATTCTTATGGTACTGAAGATAATATGAACTTATGAAAGTTGCGTCATTGATAAATAACTGAGAAGAAAACCAAGTATTGGACAGTTCTGGTAATAAATCTAAGAGTACCTTGTAAAGGTTGGGAAATAACTAATATTCTGTTGGGTTTGGGAGACAGTGAGGAAAAAGAAAAGAAATCAAAAAAAGAAAGTTGCTTTCTTTTGTTTGATTCCAAAGGAAAATGAGAGAGAGAGAGAGAAAATTTTAGCCAAAATTTAATTTTGGGGGTTTCTTTAATTTCACCTAACGAAAGTAAATAAAATATAATTAGAATAATTGGATTTTTTCCGAAACACATCATATCTTACTGAAACTCTTGCCAGATCTTTAATTGAATCAGGTTTGAATTTCCACTGTGATAATATTTTTTGTTCAATTCTTTCTTGATCCCAGCAAGAAAATTAATTTCCCTTCATTTCTTTTCCTTTTCCATTTCTCTTTCTTTTGATTTTCTGATCCCTTATTTTCTCTCCAGCCAAACAGAACCTAAGGGTCAAAAGTGTAGTGCCCCAGAAAAAAGGAAAAAGAAAAGAAAAGAAAACACAGTTGTGGACCAATACCTGCCATCCATGCCAGTAATTACAACTGTATTCTGAGCTCCAAATGCAGCAACGTAGCGTGTTACTTCTGGCAAGTGAAATTGAGCAAACGACCACTCAGAACTAAAATACTTTGGCAACACACCTGGAGAAATTTCAATCCTGGTGAGGGTCCAAGTTCACATACCACTATTTGCATATATATCAATAGTCGCAAGCAATAACAAGCATAAATTATCGAAAAATAGCTCATAAATTAAAGAAAAACGCCTATCATCTACTATGCCTGTCTTGATTAAGAAAAGGGATCAAGTATAAAATTTACAGACTAGAGTAGTCAATTGGCGGCCTACCTTCTGGGTTCATGGAACCCAATGAGCAATGATCGAAAAATTTAAATAATTACATAAGGAAACATTCTACAAGAAGGAATGAAGCAGATAAATTTGTTATTGGGAGTTGCACTCAACTTTAAGATATGATGGAGGGGCAAAGAGATTTAAGAAAAGAAGAAGACCACATTCATGTAATAGAAAAAAAGTATACAAAATTAATTAATCGAATCTATTGTGTATGCAACATCGTATTTGTAATTTCAGTCAGTAAAAATCAGCTGTGCACTTCTATTTAAGATTGATCCTATATTAGACAGCTAAAATGGACTAAATTGCCCTCAAAATAATCTGAACCAAGCTCCCAGTAGAGAAAAACATGAACATTGGAATTTAACATGGAACACATCCAGCAGTTTTATGAAAGAAAATTTCAAAATAATTTATCTGCTACTCTGGAAATACAACAACAAAGTCTTATCCCAAATTTTTGGGGTCACTCATATGGATTCTTTTCTTCCATTAGCCTCTGTTAGGGGTCGTTTTCTCAGTTAAACCAATAATTAACACATCTGGCGCATCCCTGATTTGGGTGCTGCACTTTTTAGGCTGATTTGAGAGGAGGGTGAAGAATAGAAAATAACAATGGTAATTTCGCCAAAGAAACTAGGTTTTTTTTAATTAATCAAAAGTTGCCTTACAATTTCAGAACGAGTCCTTTAATAGACTTACAATCAAAATCAAAACTAATTTGCTAACAAAATAAAAACCGCTAAAAAATAGAAACGGCTAAAAATAGAAAGTTGCTATAATTCAAAACTAATTATTGGATTGCGTCCCAAATTGATTCCCGATGCTGCCTGTCAAATCTTAACTGATTCTGGAACTGATTTTATCCCTTAATTCGAAAGTCAGTTTGTAATGAATCTTTGACCGCGGTTTTCGGGGGCCTAAATGATGGATTTTCCCGATTCCGAGATACGTCAATGAAATGCCTGCGGCCTATCAATTGACCCAGACAATTTGGCTGGTCAAACGCACGAATCGGACAAGATTTGGCAGTTCGGATTCTCGGGTTGAACTAGACGCGACTTGTTTTGGAACGGTCGAGCCGCTCCATGTAGGCTAGGGTTGCATTATCCACCCCGTCGTAAAAAGAGCTCGACCTCGAGCTCAGGCCGTCGTCCTTGGAAGAGCTCTCGTCACCTGCATATGGGATCAAGTGTCTGACGTTGAATATGTTTGAGGTCTTCAAATGACCAGGCAACTTCAATTGATACACGTTGTCCCCCACCTTCTTGAGAATCTCATAGGGTCCCACCTTCCTGTTGCTCAATTTATTATACTCACATACCGGGAAGCGGTCTTTGGTGAGGATGGCCGAAACAAAATCACGTTCTTCGAAAACTACGCGACGACGATGCTTGTTCGCAGTTGCCTCATATTTGGAGTTGGCAGCGTCAATCTGCTATCGAACTTGATCATGAATGCTTTTCAGGTGCTCATTCATGTCTTCAGCTTTAACATTGAGATGTCCCATGTAGGGCATTGGTGCTAAGTCCATGACGCCAATGAGGTTACTCTCATACACGATCTCAAATTGACTCATCTATGTCGTGCGATTAACAGAACGGTTGTAAGCGAACTCAACTGGTGCAAGGACGAGGTCCCATTTTCTTGGGTTTTCTCCTACCAGGCTATGGAGGAGGTTACCGAGGTTTATGTTGACCACTTCAGTTTGGCCATCTGTTTATGGATGGCAAGCGCTGTTAAAACACAGTTTGGTGCCCAAGTTCCTCCATAGAGTCTTCCAAAACTGGCTCATGAATTTGGTGTCCCTGTATGGATTCGGATACCCCATTTAGGCGCACAATTTCCTTGAAATACAGGTCACCGATCCGAGATGCGTCCATAGTCTTCTTACATGCCAGAAAATGGGCCATCTTGAAGAATCGATCGACCACAACATAGACTGAATCCATACTCCTTTGAGTTCGGGGCAGGCCTAGGACAAAGTCTATGCCGACGTCTTCCTATGGTGCTACTGGGATCGGGAGCGGGGTGTACAGACCCGCATTCGTGGCTGTTTCCTTGGACACTTGGCAAATATGGCAGCGCTCTCTGAAACGTATCACATCTCTTTTCATGTTAGGCTAATAATAGTCACGAGAGATAAGGGCTAAGAGTTTATCGAGCTCAAAATGGCCCTCGTTATGAAGCTCCTCCACAATCTTTTTTCTCAGTGAACACTCTGGGATGCAGAGTTGTGGCCTCCGAAAAAGACAGTCGTCCATCAGCAGATAGCCCGACTTGCGTTGCTCGGGCCCATCTTGAGATTGCTTTAATGCTCTTTGGATAGGACCGAAGAACGGGTCCGCGGGTTAAAGTTCGCGAAAGGTATCGAACCCCATGACCTGAGCTTACATTACGGAGAGTAAGGTCGCTCTTCTGCTCATAGCATCTGCCACTCGGTCATCGACCCCCGTGATATACTTTAAAGAGAAGGTGAATTGTCGGATATATTCAACCCATCGACCATGCCGGCGGTTCAGCTTATGCGACCCATTAATATACTTGAGTGCTTCATGATCAGAATGAAAGATGAACACGTGCTGCAATAAGTAGTGCTCCCAATGTTGCAAGGCTAGGGCAATGACATAGAACCCGGCGTCGTAAGTGTTGTACTTGGCCCTGGTGCCATTTAATTTCTCGCTGAAGAAGGCCACTGGTCACTTTTCTTGGCTGAGTACGCCACCGATACCCAGCCCCAATGCATCACATGCCACCTCGAATACTTTGTCAAAATCCGGTAAAGCCAGCAAATGAGCGGTAGTTGGTTTCTCTTTGATGGCGTTGAATGCTTGTTGTGCTTCGTCGCCCCAGTGGAAACCTACCTGCGACTTGGGACAGTCTGTGGTTGAGGCTATTATTCAGCTGAAATTTGGTATGAAGCGAGGGTAGAAAGAAGCGAGGTTGTGGAAACTCCGGGCTTCATGAATGTTCCATGGTGCTGGCCAGTCCCGAACTACATGTACTTTGGATGGGTATGCACGTACCTCCTCACTGGAGACAATGAAGCCTAAAAATATGACTTGATTTGCCAAAAAGTGGCATTTCTTTGGATGGGCATAAAGTTGTTGCTTTCTTAACACCTCGAGAACATTTCTCATATCCTGCAAATGAGCCTCACGAGAAGGACTATAAATAAGAATGTTGTCAAAGTATATAACCACGAACCTAAAGAATGGCCATAAAAGGTGGTTCATGGCCCTCATGAATATGCTTGAGGCATTGGACAAACTAAACGGCACCACCAACCATTCGTAAAGCCCATCCTGTATTTTGAACGCGGTCTTCCATTCATCCCCCTGTCGGATGCAGATTTGGTGATACCGGCTCTTCAAGTCTATCTTCAAAAAGACCTTGGCACCCACAAGTTGATCGAGCATGTCGTCGAGTCGCGGTATCGGAAAGCGATACTTCACAGTGATTTTATTGATGCTACGACTATCGATGCACATGCGCCATGATCCGTCCTTCTTGGGAGTTAAAAGGGCTGGTATAGCGCAAGGACTCATGTTGGGTCGCATAAATCCTTTCTCCAATTGCTCCTCCACCTGCCTCCTCAGTTCATGGTGTTCTCTCGGGTTCATACGGTATGCTGGTTTGTTGGAAAGGCTTGCGCCAGGAACAAGATCGATGCAGTGCTGTATGTCCCTTATTGGTGGGAGATTCTTGGGAAGATCGTCTGGGAATACATCGGTGTAATCCCGCAGTAGTGGCTTAACCATATTAGGAACTTCTAAGGGTTTAGGTTCTGCACGTGCTTCAGCGCTCACCAGGGCATAGATAACCTCGGTTTCTTATGCCTCCTCGAACGGACACGCCTCATTGGTAAGCGTTACTTTGTAAAAGACTACTTCCCTCTCCCGACACGGGTTTGGGTCCAGCCTCTTCTCTCATGAGTCTAAGCACAAAATTCTGGTCATCTTTCATGAAGGTATAGATATCTGCTGCTCATCATGCACTGTCTTCCGATAGTATTGCCACGGTCGCCCTAGTAGTAGATGGCATGCGTCTATGGTCATGATGTCACACCAGACTTCATTAAAATACTTGTTCCCCATAGAGAAGGTGTTAGTTATATGTATGCTCTAGAGGCCATTATTGTACATGACTGTATATTATAGTGGATGCTTGGACATATATAGAGAGGACTTTCTTGCTCGACATGATAACATAGTATGCTATCTGGTTGCTCTTTATCTTAACATGTATACTAGTATTATTATACTGTCTCTTTCTGATACATGTTGATAAAGCCCTTAGGATGTTAGCTTGACTACCGGGACTATGATGCAGATCATACCAGTGGGGCTTGGGTAGTCCGTAAGCACATCCTTTAATTGTTCCTAATCGAGAGAGTATCGAGACATGGCATCGATATTCCAGAGTAGACTAGTGTGTACGTTTCTTGACCCTGTATGGGGCGATGGATGATCCCATATCCATTAGTGTTTGACATCAAAGATTGTACACAGGTGCTTATTGGAGAATGGGTACACCGAACAGGACTCGCCGAGAACTCCTAGATGGTATTATACCTAACGTCAGATAGTAGTTCTCTGGGGACACTGGTGCAGGTTAGTCTGTAGACCCGAGATCGTCATAGAGTCTTGTATGATTTCCACTGTGCTTTGATTTCCTTCCTACCACGGCTCAAAGGAATCGTGCAAACAGATGGATTTTGGGTACAGTCCCGAGTCACATGGAGGCAATGAGCGATAGGAGGGGTTTCGTCTCTCCCGGTATGGGAAGTTGATATTGGCTATAGTGCCCTCAAGTCAATTATTGGATCGCAGGCACGTGATTGCAATGATTAAGGAAGGACATATACTGGTAGAACAGTCTTACTCGAGATAACAGTATGCTATCTGGTTTGTCTTTATCATCGTGTACATGCTTCAGGTGACATTACAGATCACTATTAAATGTTGATAGAGCCCATAGAATTCTTGCTTGACTACAAGCAGTATGATGGCGATCATATACGTGAGAGTTGGGTCGTCTATAAGCACATCCTTAAAGTGTCCCTAGTCGTGGGAGTTTCGAGATTGGGCATCGATACTCTATGAGTAGACTAGTGTATACGGATCGAGACCCTGATGAGGGGCGGTGGCCGTTCTCACAAGCCATTGGTATCAGTTGATTCACCTAAAATGTATACAGGTGTTCATTGGGTTATGAGTACACCGGACAGACTCGCCGGGAACATGCTAGTTGGTATTATACCAATTGTCAGATAGCAGTTCCCTGGTGACATGTGTACAAGTTAGTCTATCGACCTGAGATCGTTATTTGTCTCGTGTGAGTTCCCAATGTGCTTTGATTACTACCCTACCACGGCTCAAAGGAGTCGTGCAAACAGGTTTTAGTTGGGTACGGTCCCGAGCCACATGGAGGCAGTGAGCGGATTGTCAGGGGATTCGTCTCTCCCGGTATTGAGGGTTGATGTCGCGGTGTGCACAGATGGCCATCACCAGAAATCCTTGGCCAAGGTAATCGAGAATTACTGATTCGGATCAGTAGTTTCTCAGGTGGTGATGGGCTTCATACCGACACTAAATATCGCGTTATTATGGGTCTGACTTTATCCACCCCTAGACTCAATATGCGATACCCATAGACGAACGGACCAGACTGTACGGATATTGTCACTATCAGGCTCAGTAGGGTTTCAGGATGAGTTTGCTCGCCGGCATCCCTGGGTAGCCGTTACATACAGCTAGTGCCACTGACGTGCTTGTGGTTAAACCCACTACCAGCGTAATGACGAGTCTTTAGAATCTCACACAGAGGGTTTCCCTAGTTCGGGCGAAACGTTGTAGAGGCCGTATGGTTTTATTGCAGGGTTCGATCATATACGCGCACTTGTGCACGGATCATGATCGAACGGATAATACTAATGGGCTTTGGTTTAAGCCGGATCCTAGTATTATATTGTTGGATTATTTTCGTCTCGTTGTATTCGTATTCAGTCGGAATACGGATACAGGTATGTATATACGGATGATGGGTATTCTTGTAATTCGTTACGAGTTTACTTTAGAAGTTGTCATTCTCCTTTTTGTTTAAACATTTAGTTTAATATTTAATTTTTGATGAAAGTGTGAGTCATGTTTTTGGCCAATTCCTTGTGCTAGAAATTTCTTGTGCTGGCAATTCTTTGGCTGGGCAAATTCGAAAGTCTTGGGTGTGCATTTAATTTTTGTGCTTGCACTTGTGAGTCAAGTTTATGCATTAATGGTTTTTGTTTTGCTTTGGATATTTTGTATGAGATATTTTTGGATGTGTGGCTGATGTTTGTAGTTGTGTGGACTTCTTGAGTTGCTTAATTAATCACATAACCTCACCACCACACAAAAATATCTCATACAAAATATTCAAAGCAAAACAAAAACCATTAATGCATAAACATGACTCACAAGTGCAAGCACAAAAATTAAATGCACACCCAAGACTTTTGAATTTGCCCAGCCAAAGAATTGCCAGCACAAGAAATTTCCAGCACAAGGAATTGGTCAAAAACATGAGTCGCTTTCATCAAAAATTAAATATTAAACTAACTGTTTAAACAAAAAGGAGAATGGCAACTTCTAAAGTAAACTCGTAACGAATTACAAGAATACCCCTCATCCGTATATACATACCTGTATCCGCATTCCGACTGAATACGAATACAACGAGACGAAAATAATCCAACAATATAATACTAGGATCCGGCTTAAACCAAAACCCACTAGTATTATCCGTCCGATCATGATCCGTGCACAAGTGCACGCATATGATCGAATCCTGCCATAAAACCATACGGCCTCTACAATATTTCGCCCGAACTAGGGAAACCCTCTGTGTGGGACTCTAAAGACTCGTCAATACGCTGATAGTGGGTTTAACCATAAGCATGTCAGTAGCACTAGCTGTACGTAACGGCTACCCAGGTATTGAACGAAAAAGAGGCCGACGAGCAAACTCATCCTGAAACCCTACTGAGCCTGACAGTGACAATATCCATACAGTCTGGTCCGTTCGTCTATGAGTATCGCATATCGAGTCTAAGGGGTAGATAAAGTCAGACCCCTAATAACGCGATATTTAGTGTCGGTATGAAGCTCATCATCATCTGAGAAACTACTAATCCGAATCAGTAATTCTCGACTATCTTGGCCAAGGATTTCTGGTGATGGCCACCCGTGCACACCGCGACATCAACCCCCAATACCAGGAGAGACGAATCCCCTGACGATCCGCTCTCTGCCTCCATATGGCTCGGGACTGTACTCAACTAAAACTTGTTTCCACGATTCCTTTGAGTCGTGGTAGGGTAGTAATCAAAGCACGGTGGGAACTCACACGAGACAAATGACGATCTCAGGTCGATAGACTAACCTGTACACATGTCACCAGGGAACTGCTATCTGACAATAGGTATAATACCAACTAGCATGTTCCCAGCGAGTCCGTCCGGTGTACTCATAACCCAATGAGCACTTGTATATATCTTAGGTGAACCAACTGACACCAATGGCTTGTGAGACCGGCCATCGCCCCTCGTCGGGGTCTCGATCCATATACACTAGTCTACTCATGGAGTATCGATGCCTAATCTCGAAACTCCCACGACTATGGACACTTTAAAGATGTGCTTATAGACCATCCAACTCTCACGTATATGATCGTCATCATACTGCTGGTAGTCAAGCAAGAATCCTATGGGCTCTATCAACATGTAATAGTGATCTGTAATGTCACCTGAAGTATGTACGATGATAAAGACAAAACAGATAGCATACTTGTAGGGTTCCTAGGCACTCTTACAAGCGTCAAGAAGGCATCAACCATGCCCGAATAAAATTTTAGACGTGCCGAACAACACAAAGCCGGGATCTTTGCTAGATTATTAGGGTTTCACATGCAAGTAAACATCTTTACAACTAAAAGTGAGGGATTACAACCTTTGTAGTCCGCTCCTTCGCTTCATAAGCTCCGAGTAGAAGTCCTTTCGCCGCGATCCATGATCTCCCGGACTCAAGAGAGGCTCCACAACTCGAACGATCCATACGAGCTTGTAGTCTTCCTTTTCTCTGTAAGTGCACGGCGGCGTCCCGGCCGTCAATCCGAGGCCAAAATGCGGAAACAATACTTTTCTTTAAACTTGTAAACCGGCACCACCGCGCACTATAAACCCGGATCGGGACATTAACCTACTCCTAGCTAACTAGAGAAAGGGTAGAGAGATATACCGAGCGATCCGTGTCCTTCGGTCTTCTCGTCGTCGTCCCGATCTTCTCGCGGAATCTCCGGTCTTCATCTCCTCGTCGGAAGGGCACCACATCGCCGGGTTCTTTTACGGGCTCCCATCTCTGGACCGAGGCAACTCGAGCACGAAATTGGCGAGTCGACGTGCCCAAGGATACTGTAGATGAAGTGTAGAAAGCTTTGTCTTGATGGGGTTACTAGAAGTTGCCTTGTATTGGTGGAGGAATGAGATATCCTTTGGAGATGAACCAAAGAGATTTTTACAAGCAAATGAGATGAAAAAACCACTCCCAAAAATTGGAACAGCCCTCCTTTCAAAGTGGCCGGCCTCTTTTTAGTGAAAAGGAGAGAGAGAGAAAATAATACAAGGAAGAGAAAAGAGATGATCATGAGGAATAATCATCACTACCAAATCCCCACTCCATCACCTAATCATATCCCATCACCATCAAGCAAAGTCAAACAATGATGAACCAATGAAGTCAATGGATAGTGCACCATCATGAAACCATCATGATGCATAAAAAGTCTTCTCCTTTGTTAAATGCACAATTGCAAATAACCCCCTCCACCAACTTTCAGCCAAAGAAAGAAACAAAGGAAAATGGCCGAAACGGAAAGCAAACTGACAACTTCAAAAACCGATCCCGTAATAAATTACAGGAAAACCCCACGACTGTATAACATACCCGCATTTGTATTCAGACCGAATACAAATGCAATGAGACAAAATCTACACTGTACAATACTAGGATCCGGCTTAAACCAAAGCCGCTAGTATTATCCGTCCGATCATGATCTGTGCAATACCGCACGTATATGATCGAACCCTGCCATATCTCCATACGGCCTCTACAGCGTTTCGTCCGAAACTTGAGAAAACGGTCTGTGGGGGACTCTAAAGACTCGTCAATATTTTGGTTGTGGATTTAACCACTAGCACGTCAGAGGTATTAGCCATACGTAATGGGCTACCAGGTATTGACCAAAAGGGACGTCGATGGGCGAACTCATCCTGACACCCTACTGAGCCTGTCAGTGACATATCCGTACAGTCCGGTCCGTTCGTCTATGAGAATCGCATGGCGGGCCTAGGAGGTTGGTAAAAGTCAGACCCCCAAAAGCGGTACAAGTCGTGTCGGAGTGTAACCTAGAACACCCTGAGATACTACTGGAATACCTACCAGTAAATCTCCTGCCTTGGCCAAGGACTTCGTGTAATGGCTCTCCTAGACACAGCGCGACCTCACCCCCAATACCGGGAGAGACGAACCCCTGCAGATCCGCTCACTGCCTCCATGTGGCTCAGAACCGTACCCAACTAAAACCTGTTTGCACGTCTTCTTTGAGCGTGGTAGGGTAGTAATCAAAGTACAGTGGGAACTCACACGAGACAAATGACGATCTCAGGTCGATGAACTAACATGTACACATGTCACCAGGGAACTGCTATCTGACGTCAGGTATAAGAACTAGCATGTTCCCGGCGAGTCCTGTCTGGTGTACTCATAACCCAATGAGCACCTGTATACATCTTAGGTGAACCAACTGACACCAATGGCTTGTGAGACCGGCCACCGCCCCTCGTCGGGGTCTCGACTGTATACACTAGTCTACTCTGGAGTATCGATGCCCTGTCTCGAAACTCCCACGACTAGGGACCTTTTAAGGATGTGCTTATAGACTACCAGCTCCCACATATATGATCATCATCATGCTGCTGGCTGTCAAGCAAGAATCCTAAGGGCTCTATCAACACGCAATAGTGACCTGTAAGGTCACCTGAAGCAGTACACGATGATAAAGGTAAACCAGATAGCATACTATCATCTTGAGTAAGACTGTTCTAACGGTATAGGTCCTCTCTCAATCACTGCAATCACGTGCCTGTGATCCAATAATTGACTCTGAGAGCACTATCTCCAACAATCTCCCACTTGCACTCAAGGCTAATTATTGCGATGTCGCATACTCACAGCCCGTGTGATACCGAACACCCAACTCCTCTACTAATCAGTCTCACAAAAACTATTTGCGAAACTAATGCGTTCGAGGAATAGCCTCAGTGAGTGGATCCGCTCTAATGTTTCTTTCTATGTCTCTCTTTATCTCAAGTTCGCAGAGAAAGCCATCTCCCGAAATGAGTAATACATGTCTTAGAATATGTTCGGATGTCTGATGGGACCTAGTTCATAAATGAACTCCAAATCCAAACTTCTTAGACTGTATCGTCAACTGAACTTAATCAGTATCATGCGCCATGCCTCCCTCAGTATCCGCCTGGACCATATGTCTATAGTACTGCCCCTCGTCAGAGGGAAAACTATAACTCTGACAGTCACTCTGCCGTCCAGGTCACCTTGGAAGCCTGGAATGATAACTGTCTCCTAAAAGAGACTGTTGTTATCATATCCCTAGAACATCCACTTATGTTCTAAAACTGCTTCCGTTCGTTTCTCCAGGATTGGATCAATATCAACATATTGCATCTACTGCAAAAAACATCTGGTGTGGTGCTTGACATCTCATGATTGACTCAATTGCCTAAGCAAGTGATCTGTCAATCATGCACATCCCTCTCCACTTTAGTCTGTAAGACATCTTTAAAGAGGGTGACTCCATCACCTGCAGGTACACTACCGTGCCTGGAGTCGTCCATTCTAAATCACCTTCAGAATGCTGTCTAAGTACCATGATTGGGAAACTACCCAAATCTAGATTTAAAAACATAAATTTAGTAACCAGAATGTCTGATATAATATCCAAGTCCTATGTGGAGAAACCACCGTGTGACAACCAAAGTATAACCGACCGTAGTATAGGAATTTCACTTCCTACTCTGTGTATGTCATCTAAATACAAGAACATCACACCCTACAACCTTCTTAACAAATCCATCCCCTATTCTGATGAAGTCAAACCTATGACTGTCATATCAGAAATAGATGATCTATCTCCGCTACATCTGCTTTAGTCTATAAATAGACATAAGCCACTTGTCCACCAATGCTTCCGCTGCTCCCACTGATTACGACAACCCTCTGGCAGAGTCATATAAACGTATACTTCTAAAGCTAGTTTAGAACGACGCTATACTCATCCTCCTGCCGGGTCTCACAGCCTGGAACAAAAGCAATGGCAAGTCTGGGTAAACAAGAACCTCCCTGTCACCGTCCTTGAGGCTACTGGAGTACCTCTCGGGTGCCTGAGGTTACCCACCTTATCTGCGGAGTGGCCAATGGAATGTCAATCCAGATTGAATCTTTAGGTTCTTATCAAATTTTCAGTAATCGTTTGCGGTTCTGGAATCACTTCCAGTTCTACCATACTCCCATTACCGTTTTCTGAAAAAATCCATTTTTATTAAAACTGTGGCGAGTCAAGAACAATATCACTATTGATCTTCCAGATGGTAGAAAGTCAACCCTCGTCATAGCCCGGGTCAACCCACAAACAGCCATTACAGAAACGTGCCTTGAGTTGTCCAGAATCTGGTTTTAAGCATAAGCTGGACAACTTCCCGTACCTTAACAGTGTCAAGATATGAACTGTTCTATATCCAATACAGAAACAGAGTCACTGATTTAATTGAACCAGATTCAAATCATGCAGCTGTCTCCAGTGCATGTCAACTAAATGGAGAGAGGCCGATCAGCATTACTCAACTTAGGAGTGCTTCCAATTATGAGTAACCTTAAAGAGAAGCAAGTTCTCTTAATCATTACTATTAACTGAATAACATACACAAGTATCTACATCTTCGATCACCTTGAAGAATCCCGATACTTGCAACATTTGGTTCTCTACTTTACTCTTATACCTATAACTTCTCAAAACTCAGACCTTGTGTTTCTACGAAACACTTGTCTAAAAACTAGAGAAGTCATAAGTAAACTGAATATAGTACGAGGACCATCCCCTCTGTCCTAATGGACACTGGACAATATACAATACTCTGTACAAGTCCCTTGAGTCTAATAACTCACTCCTTGTGTGTCGTAGGTTGAAAACTGTACTTATGGTTAAGAAGAATTACACCGCTGTTTAATGCTCCTTACCTAACCATCCACTGATATAGGTAAATGTCATAGACATAATTTCAAAAAGGTATATCTCACTCTATAAAAATAGACGTACAGATGTATCAATTTGAAATTGGTGCATAACAGCGGATATTCAAAACCAAATATTTGCCGTCTGGCAAACAACCCGGGTGGTTTTCTCAAATATCACCAATTACAACGAATTCCGATATAATGAGGACAATCACCCTATTCCCAATAACTTACTCCCACTCATCATCTGTAAAACCATACAGATGTGAGAATCAAACCTGGTAAATACATACCCTGGAGCAAGGACTAATTGGGAAATCAGTTTTCTTTTCACAGTACACAGTGAAACCGAAACATTGAAATGTTTCGTAGGGGTAGCTGGGTATTCCTAATAATGCCTCTTCCATTATCCAGATTCACAACTGTAATCGTATATTTCTATGCCATCTCTCCACATCCCTTCATATGTCTTTAGTCATTACCTTCTGTACACCCTCTTAGGCTAAATGGTTTTCTTCCTTCCCTACCGTTCGGCACCAGCCTATGGTTTGGAAGAAGACTATCCAATAAGCGTAATGGGTGTACTGTCCTAATCCTAGGAGCACTCGCAACGCGAGAGAAGGTGAAGATAAAAGACACCTGAATAAACCTTATTCATATTTCTCCTGAACCAGAATCCATCCCCGAACTGGAACAAGTTCCTTTCGAGTTCGTATATAACCATACGATGGAGTATCCAATAAACTGTGGATCTTCATAGTGATACGGAGTGTCCTTGAGAAATACGAAGGTGAAGTGGGAGTGGTAATGAAATACTTGGTTTGGTCGTGAATAGCAGTCGCAATTTACTTTGCCCTCCTTCTAATCCCTTTATTTGTCTTAACTTAATACCTTTTATACACCGTTTAGGCTAATTAGTTTTCTTCATTCCCTACCGTTCGGCACCTGCCTATGGTTTGGAAGAAGACTATTCAATTTGCGTAATAGGTGTACAATCTCCTAATCTAAGGGGCACTCGCAACCTGAGAGAAGGTAAAAGGAAAAGACAGCTGAATAGTAGTATCCGTTTTCTCCAGAACCGGAAACCATCCTCGAATAAATTCCTTCGAGTTCGTATATAACCATACGATGGTTTTATCCAATGGAAGTGGACGTTCGTAGTAATACGGGGTGTCCTGGAGAAAAGGGTAAAAGTAGGAGTGGCAATGAGGTATGCAACTCTTACAATCCAAAAGCCAGTGTTTAAGAAGGTTCGGTTAATCTTGGTCACTGAGTCATAGTCAAAGGTCGGGTCATGGTCGGTGCCAAAGAGAGAGAGAAAAGAAACACTCAGCGTGCACTCTAACCTAGACCAGAATGGTTATCACTTTATCTAATCAGGAAACCTCCCACTGTACCGTCAAATTCTCCTCCAAACCTGAAAGAAGAATTAGTCGGGATCACCCGAAGAGTAAACCAACTCATCAGTGGGAATCGGAATCCAACTATCATCGCATGATAACGTGACAGAATCCGCTCACGTTATCACACTCCAGAAGGTATGCGCATATCTGGCAAGTTTCAGTTTCTTTAGAAACTCCCGATGTGATTTTTGCCCCATGCTCTTATGACCTTGACGTAGGCCAAAATATCATAAGTCACATGTCAAGTTCTACCCGTCATTGTCCAGGTTAATTTGAACCCACCCGTACATACCCTTGACGTAGGCCAAAATGGTAGTACGGCTGTCCCAAACTAACGCGTCTATCTATGCAACAGATAAATATCCGGTAGCTACCAATCACTATGCCTTGGCGTAGGTCAAAATACATAGCTTGAATACTACCGAACATTTAACTGAAACGACGGAGGGCTACAAATGGTTTTTGGCGAAAAACCTTTAACGTAATGAACTTGATATCGTTGAAGGAACCGGATAGCTTTATAAAAATATTGTGGCGAAAACCTTTGCTAAAGAGGTCACTCCCGGTGAAGGGATCTCGGCTCTTTCCCCGTAGAATGAGGTGCAGGATATTCCAACTGAATACCACGATGCAAAGCAAAAGTAAACG
Source organism: Agapanthus africanus (assembly GCA_030015575.1). NCBI lineage: Eukaryota > Viridiplantae > Streptophyta > Magnoliopsida > Asparagales > Amaryllidaceae > Agapanthus > Agapanthus africanus. The sequence continues at coordinate 553,769,761 of CM057339.1, forward strand.
ACTATAGTGCAGTTATTGCCCAGACGCAAACTTCTGTCCAAGGGGTCACCCCCGGTGAAGGGATCTCGGCCCTTGCCTCGTCGACTGAGGTGTTGGATATTCATAACCGAATACCACTGTGCAAAACAAAAGACAACGTCCTTGCAATAACAGCTTTTTGAAAAATGTTCCAACATCAGAATAGGTTTGTTTAGCTTGCATTGATCTAAATCAATGCAGTCCCATCAATTGGTCACACCAATAAAGAACGAAAATAATGATGTACGTATATGTCACCCGCATTCGCCACTGGGTCTTGTCATTACCCGTTAGGTTACTTAACTAGCGACAGAGCGGGGACTGGACTAGCGCGGATGCAAAACATATACAACATCTACTAGTATATATATATCAATATATAATATTCGCTCAAGGCGTGATAAAATGCAACATCACAGAAATGTAATAAGCATCACAGAACAATACAGATATCTGGGATCCCCGGGTTTCATAGAGCCGCTACTGAAACCCGACGTTCCCCTGGTCGTATGGATAGCCTGTGCAATGAAATCCTAGACCCCTACGGGCGCGGCAAGTTACCTGCTAAAACCCGAAGCGAGGCAACCCCTTCAACAACGTGAATGGACCACCCAGCACTTCACGGAATCCGGTAACTTGTGCACCCCTCCTTGGGTCAACCTGTACCCCTACGAGTGCGGCGAATAGCCCACCAATTCTAGAGTGAAGCCTCCCGTCTCAACGCCATGAGATGCGGGCCCGTTGCCCTCTAGAACCCGGCTATCCGTGCACCCCACCTTGGGGTAATCATAGTACAGAAAGTAAAATATACATACAACGGGTACATCGACCTCAGCCCGGTCGTGCCCCAAAAGAATAATATACAAACAGGCAGTGATGGCAGTCCACATGTCGAACGCTCGCCCCGCAATATCAAATGTACATAATAAACCAAACTGTACTACCATTGCATCCAGGCTATCCACCACGACAATCCGCAACATCACAGCACAACACAGAACATCAACGTGAATGTCACGTTCGCAAATCTGTCTAAAAGGGCTATAGCAGTTAGACAGGATTTACCGATCAAATGACATTCACGGTCGCAGATATAATGTAAATACCGTGCACTAACATGTTTAAAATTTTCGATCGACTGAATTTTCCGAAGTGGGCCCCAAGCACAATTGTAGCACTCAAAAACATCTGGGCCCAAAAAGAATATACCAGAAACCCTATTTCCATGTCAAAGAGCCACTGTAAAAATTTGATGCAATGAAGCCAAAATTCGGCGGCGGATCCGCGGCCAAAACGTGGTTTTGGCAGCTGATCCGCCGCGCTACAGTAACTTCAGCCTACCAAATTTTCACAGAATGCATAAAATACACTGCACGTATTTTTACAATGTACCAAATAATTTTTAAAGCACTGGAAAAATTCGACAGAAACTTGACATGGAAACGCGGTTTTTTGAAAATCCGTTCGATCGAACTTGTAAACACGTTAGAGCAAGCTAGACTAGGTTAATGGCGTGGCTCTGATACCATTGTAAGTGCACGGCGGCGCCCCGGCCGTCAATGCGAGGCCAAAATGCGGAAACAATACTTTTCTTTAAACTTGTAAACCGGCACCACCGTGCACTATAAACCCGGATCGGGCCATTAACCTACTCCTAGCTAACTAGAGAAGGGGTAGAGAGATATACCGAGCGATCCGTGTCCTTCGGTCTTCTCGTCGTCGTCCCGATCTCCTCGCGGAATCTCCGGTCTTCATCTCCTCGTCGGAGGGATACCACATCGCCGGGTTCTTTTACGGGCTCCCACCTCTGGACCGAGGCAACTCGAGCACGAAGTTGGCGAGTCGACGTGCCCAAGGATACTGTAGATGAAGTGTAGAAAGCTTTGTCTCGATGGGGTTACTAGAAGTTGCCTTGTATTGGTGGAGAAATGAGATATCCTTTGGACATGAACCAAAGGGATTTTTACAAGCAAATGAGATGAAAAAACCACTCCCAAAAATTGGGACAGCCCCCCTCTCAAAGTGGCCGGCCTCTTTTTAGTGAAAAGGAGAGAGAGAGAAAATAATACAAGGAAGAGAAAAGAGATGATCATGAGGAATAATCATCACTACGAAATCACCTAATCATATCCCATCACCATCAAGCAAAGTCAAGCAATGATGAATCAATGAAGTCAATGGATGGTGCACCATCATGAAACCATCATGATGCATAAAAATTCTTCTCATTTGTTAAATACACAATTGCAAATAACCCCCTCCACCAACGTTCAGCCAAAGAAAGAAACAAAGGAAAATGGCCGAAACGGAAAGCAAACTGGCAACTTCAAAAACCGATCCTGTAATAAATTACAGGAAAACCCCGCGACTGTATATACATACCCGCATTTGTATTCAGACCGAATACAAATGCAATGAGACAAAATCTACACTCTACAATACTAGGATCCGGCTTAAACCAAAGCCCGCTAGTATTATCCGTCCGATCATGATCCGTGCAATACCGCACGTATATGATCGAACCCTGCCATATCTCCATACGGCCTCTACAGCGTTTCGCCCGAAACTTTAGAAAACGGTCTGTGGGGGACTCTAAAGACTCGTCAATACTTTGGTTGTGGATTTAACCACTAGCACGTCAGAGGTATTAGCCATACGTAACGGGCTACCAGGTATTGACCAAAAGGGACGTCGAAGAGCGAATTCATCCTGACACCCTACTGAGCCTGTCAGTGACAATATCCGTACAGTCCGGTCCGTTCGTCTATGAGAATCGCGTGGCGGGCCTAGGGGGTTGGTAAAAGTCAGACCCCCAAAAGCGGTACAAGTCGTGTCGGAGTGTAGCCCAGAACACCCTGAGATACTACTAGAATACCTACCAGTAAATCTCCCACCTTGGCCAAGGACTTCGTGTAATGGCTCTCCTAGACACAGCGCGACCTCACCCCCAATACCGGGAGAGACGAACCCCTGCAGATCCGCTCACTGCCTCCATGTGGCTCGGGACTGTACCCAACTAAAACCTGTTTGCACGTCTCCTTTGAGCGTGGTAGGGTAGTAATCAAAGTACAGTGGGAACTCACACGAGACAAATGACGATCTCAGGTCGATGAACTAACTTGTACACATGTCACCAGGGAACTGCAATCTGACGTCAGGTATAAGACCAACTAGCATGTTCCCGGCGAGTCTTGTCCGGTGTACTCATAACCCAATGAGCACATGTATACATCTTAGGTGAACCAACTGACACCAATGGCTTGTGAGACCGGTCACCGCCCCTCGTCGGGGTCTCGACTGTATACACTAGTCTACTCTGGAGTATCGATGCCCTGTCTCGAAACTCCCACGACTAGGGACCTTTTAAGGATGTGCTTATAGACTACCAGCTCCCACGTATATGATCGCCATCATACTGCTGGCTGTCAAGCAAGAACCTTTAGGGCTCTATCAACGCGCAATAGTGACATGTAAGGTCACCTGAAGCAGTATACGATGATAAAGGTAAACCAGATAGCATACTATCATCTTGAGTAAGACTGTTCTAACGGTATAGGTCATCTCTCAATCATTGCAATCACGTGCCTGTGATCCAATAATTGACTCTGAGGGCACTATCTCCAACATTCTCCGATTATCTACCTTGAAGTTTCTATAACTCAAGCTCTCTCTCTCTAAAGAGGTGAACACCCTAATCTAATTGGCTAGATTAGGTGAGGATGATGGAGTAGGAATATTGCTCTCTTTTGTTTTCAAATTCTCACTTTTATTCACCACAAAATGAAAAACTTGAAAGCTTTCTCAAAGCTTAAGGTTGAAGAAGAAGAAGAATGAATGGATAATTCCTTTTGTGATGAACAATGAATTATTGTAGTGGTTACAAATCTAACCAAGGGTTAAGCATGAAAGAGTTAACCCTTGTAGAGAATTAACTTGAGTTTGAGGTTTGGATTTGGTTAAATAATATCTTCACAAAATATCAAGCTCAAGGATAAAGTCAAAGCTTCATGAAGCTTCATGGAAGCTTCATGAAGCTTCATGCAAAAGCTAACCCTAATCCAAACCGTAACCAAGTTTAAACCCTAAACCATTTGGTGGAGATAGTGCCCTCATAGTCAATTATTGGATCACAGGTACGTGATTGCAATGATTGCGGAGGACCTATACCGGTAGGACAGTCTTACTCAAGATGATAGTATGCTATCTGGTTTGCCTTTATCAGTCGTGTACATGTTCAGGTGACTGATTACATGTTACACTTTGATAGAGCCCTTAGGATCCTGCTTTACCACCAACAGTATGATGGCGATCATATACGTGAGAGTTGGGTGGTTTATATGCATATCCTTAATTGTGGTCCCTAGTCGTGGGAGTTTCGAGACAGGGCATCGATACTCCGGAGTAGACTAGTGTGTACAGTCGAGACCCCGACGAGGGGCGGTGGCCGGTCTCACAAGCCACTGGTGTCAGTTGGATCACCTAAGATGTATACAGGTGCTCATTGGGTTATGAGTACACCGGACAGGACTCGCCGGGAATCTGCTAGTTAGTATTATATCTACCGTCAGATAGCAGTTCCCTGGTGACATATGTACAGGTTAGTTCATCGACCTGAGGTCGTCATTTGTCTCGTGTGAGTTCCCACTGTGCTTTGATTTCTACCCTACCACGGCTCAAAGGAGTCGTGCAAACAGGTAGTTTTTGGGTACAGTCCCGAGCCATATGGAGGCACGTGAGCGGATCGGCAGGGGATTCGTGTCTCCCGGTATTGGGGGCGAGGTCGTGCTGTGTCTAGGAGAGCCATTACACAAAGTCCATGGCCATGGCAGGAGATTTACTGGTAGGTACTCCAGTAGTATCTCAGGGTGTTATTGGGCTTCACTCCGACACGACTTATACTGCTATTGGGGGTCTGACGTTACTAGCCCCCTAGGCAGATATGCGATACTCATAGACGAACGGACCGGACTGTATATACAGTCACTGTTAGGCTCAGTAGGGTTTTTCCGGATGAGTTCGCTCATCGGCATCCCTTGAGGTCAGTCCATGGGCAGCCGTTACGCATTGCTAGTGCCGCTGACGGTTTGTGGTTAAACCCACTGCCAGGGTACTGACGAGTCATTAGAGTCCCCCACAGACAGTTTCCCAAGTTCGGGCGAAACGTTGTAGAGGCCGTATGGTTTTATGGCAGGGTTCGGAAAATGCACGTGCGTTTACGCACGTGTTATTTTTCGGGCAGATGATACTGGTCGGCTTTGGTTTAAGCCGGATCCGAGTATTATATTGAGTAGGTATAATATCTTTGTCTCAGTTGCATTTGTATTCGGTCGTAATACAAATGCGGGTATATTTATACAGTTTCGGGGTTATCCTGAAAGTCGTTTCAGGATCACTTTTGGAAGTTGCCAGTTTCCAGTTTTCTATCAGCCGTCTTTTAACATTCGGTTAAAGACGGATTTATCTTTTTTTGGATGAGAGTGAGTCATGCTTCTAGAAGGTTCTAGAAGGTTCTAGATGAGGTGACTAGGATTAATTGGTGTTGTGTTTTCATTGGTTGCATTAAAGGCTTGATGAGGTGTATTAGTGATTCATACTTTAGCATTAAAGCTTCTTGTTTTCTTAAGGATATTTTGAGTGAGAAGCTTTCTTTTATGGTCACCCCCTTGACCTCTCCTACACTCACCTCCCTCCTATATATATGTGGCCGGCCTTCCCCTCCCCTCACATGGTTCTTGCTTGATTAATTTTGTAGAAAAGATATGATAGATTTTGGGGTGCATGGAATTCACAGTTCATTTCATTCTATCACCCAATTCACTCGGCAATTTCATTAACCGATCGTCCACGGATTTGGACGAAGTGAGACAAAGTCATCTACTCATTCTCTACATCATTCTTGGTCGTCTCTTTTAGCAAACTTGACGATCGAGTTGCCTCAAGTCAGAGGCGGAAGCCCGTTTAAAGAATCGTCGATGTGGTGCCACCTCGACGAGGAGATCGAAGATCGAAGAGATCGGAGCAGCCGCAACGGAGCGTGGGATGATGGTTAAAGAACGAAGGACTCGGATCGTTCGGTATAACCTTTCTACACTCTTTACAGTTTGTTAGTTTAGCAATAATGGCAGATCCGGGTTAAAGTATACGATAGCGCCAGTTAAAAAGTTTTTGTTCCGCATTTGGCGTCTGTAGACTGCCGGGGCGCTAGCGTAGACTTACAGTGGTATCAGAGCCTCACCATTTTGCTATACTAACTTGTGCTAACGCGTTTAAAACATCGATCCGACCGGAAATCGAAAATTGCAAAATCCTAGCTTGACAGTTTCTGTTGATTTTAAATGGTCTCCTAAAATTTTTCTGCATGTCTTAAAAATCTGTGCAGGCTTTTCTAAGAACCACGATAAAATTTGGGCACGTGACTCCACCAAACCGCCGCGGAAACGCGGCCAAACCCATGGTTTGGCCGCGCATCCGCGGCCACTTGGTGAGCTCATGCTCCCAAATTTTGTACAGTGGGTTCTCTGTTGGAAATTGGGATTTTTGGTATATATCTTTTGGGCCCAGGTTTTGTTACTGTTCACCAGTAAGTCGTGGGGCCCACTTCTTAATATTTGGTCGATCGAAATTTAAACAAGTTAGTTTACAGTGCTTACATTATATCTCCGACCGGGAATGTCATTTGATCGGTAAACCGCGTCTGATTGCTATAGTTCTTTTAGACGGGTTTGCGAACGTGACATTCGCGTTGATGTTCTGTGTTGTGCTGTGATGTTGCGGATTTGTCGTGGTGGATAGCAGTGTGCAATGGTAGTACAGTTTGAGTTTATTTGTACATTTGATATTGCGGGACGAGCGTCCAACATGTGGACTGCCGTCACTGCCTGTTGTATAATATTCTTTTGGGGCACGACCAGGTTGCGGTCGATGTACCTATTGTACTATTTTTCATTACTGTACTAGGTTTTTGTAACGTCTTCAAAATAATAAAATATGATTTTTGGGAAATTTTATAATTTAATATTATTTTAATGAATATTTTAATATTCTGGTATAATTAAATACAGATAAATGGGGAAAAATTATGGAAAATTCTAAAATAAGGTATTTTAAGGAATTGCCTCGTTTTCTGTGCATGCCCCCATTTCCTCTAGTTTTGACCCTGAGTATGTCTAGTTTTGACTGATTCCATCTAGGGTGAAATCTGGGTTGATTTTCCTATGTTGGTGTATAATTTGGGACTTGTTTTAGCATGGATTTTGGTATTTGGTGATTCATTCCTGTCGGGTGGCGTTTGGACGTCAACGACAAGTGGATTTTGATTGTGTTTACATGCGAGTCGATAGGTTTTTACCTATGCGGGTAGCGTGTGCTATTTTGGTTTCCGATGTGATTTTCATGTGCTTTAGCATTGTGATATACTTATAGGTACCCCGCGTGATGTTGAGGCAAAGGAGGTGAAGATAGCGACATCGGCTTTGGCACACGAGAAGCAAGGTGAGTAGATTATATCTACAGGGGGAAGTCGGGTGGATGGCGTATAGCACCCCCGCAGTCCGTAGATAGATTATTATGTAGTTATCGGGATATTAGGTGTATTATGGATAGTACAGGGTTAGAAGTGACTAGTGCAGTTCATAGTCGCGAACCCTAGGATAGAATTACACCTATACACACACCCTTGCTTATCACTTGTACTTGCACTATGATTGATGATATGTGATGACTTTGGAGATGAGTCGATGATGTGGGCTTGGTGCCCTGGGATCGGTGATTTGATACGATTCATATGTGGGATATGACTTGTGATTCTTGCGGGCTTGGGATATGTGTTTACCCCCGCATGCATACCTTACTGATGTTACCGTTTTGTACTAGACATAGAGTAGTACTCCAGACTATATGTTCTGATGATGGTGATATCTGTTATGTGATGAGACAGTGAGATGTTGACCCCTACCCAGCTTTTGGGGATGCCGTACGATGATTTACCGTACGTGCCGATATTGATGATAGATCCGCACTCATAACTCGAGGATATCTTATGATATGACATTGAGGCGAGATCACCGACTATATATCTTTATATATATACCGACTCAGATTTAGGTGGTTTCCACACCTACCCCTCCTGTTTGACCTGATACTTAGGTGTAGTTGCATAGTAGATACTTCACTGTGGTGTTGACTACTAGATTTCTGCATCTTCATGCTATTCGCATTGCTGGCATATGTTCATTGCTATATTATTATCATGCTGTTAGGACACCAGCACCATTATCGATGATGCATATGTTCCACGTACACTATTTGCCGGCTCACACATTTCATCATCGATAATTGTCATGCCACTACACTGTAGTACTATTGCATTCATGAGATGATTCTTCCTTCGACATATGCACATTACTATTCCATGTTGCATGATTTCCGATATGATTACTGTTCTTTACATGTCGCATACGTCATGGATTGACTGCATAGCACATCGCATTGGATTTACTTCCTGATGTTGGATTTTCATGTGATTTCTGGTTTTTGAGGACCGTGGGGTTATTTAAGAAAAGAGGCACTTTTATGAAAACCCGGTACCTCGTGATATGATATTTCGGTGCGTCCACCACGCGTTTTCTCGGTGCTGAGACGTGTGCTTGAAACCCGATTCGAGGAGGTGATGATCCGTTTGCGGGTTCGTGGTGGGCCCGGTATGGTTCCCCTCGGCGAGATTATCGATGGGTTTGCCGATTGAGCCTGGAGGCGGGCGAGTACCTACCGGTGATTGTATTTGAGCTCGGCGGATATCTGGAGGATACCGGCCGCAGTCGAGAGATGGGCTGACCCGTACTGTCGGGGGCCGAGGGCCGATACCGCAGACGGAGCCCAGAGATGGACATGGGTTGACTCGTACTGCCGGGGGCCGAGGCTCGATACCGCCGACGGAGCCCCATATGGATGAGGATTTACGTGTCGATGCTAGGCACGGGTTTTCATAATGTTTTTCCATGATATTGTTTATATCCTCATACTTGCATACTTGATGCTTATCGTCAGTAGGTGACGAGTGGACGGGTTCCACATACATACAGACATGGATTATATACAGACTTGGATCATATACAGACTGGTTTTACATTGATCATACTTTATTTGTATATATAACAGGGTATGAGGGCGCTGTTATATATATCCTTACACCAATATTAGTGGTATGGGACGCTAATATATGTGTATTGATATCATTGATATTTCTTCATGGTTACTTCATGCAGACATACCTTACACTGATGACATGTGATTACCTGAGTACCTGGCACTACATACATGATTAGATGTTACCTTGCCACCCTATTACACTCAGATGTACTCTTGTGGATTATATTATTGATCGTTGACTTAGGTTTATGTCTTGCATTCGGTTTCTGCTTGTAGATGTTTCTATTCACGAGTTGGCAACTCACCCCCGTTGTGCCACAGTTCTTGCAGGTTCTGCCGTACAGGTTCTATTGCGGCATTTCTGGCACACTTTCTTCTTGCGGGTGACTTGCTTTGGTAGGTGGATTCTTTCGCATCAAGAACCACCATTGTATTTATTTATTTCATTGTATCTAGAATTTCCATCAACCAAAACTTGTATTGTTTCAGACCTAGACTAGTGATGTATTATTTCGACCTTAGAGTCGCGCTTAGTAGTATTGCGTTTTTTTCTTATTGCTTTTGAGTTTTCTTTGGATTTGATCCTCGCCACTAGGCGTTGTATATTATTGCTGCATATGTGGTTGTGACCGTCGATTGACGAAGAGCTAGCTCCCGCTTGGAGATGCCATTATCATTGCATACATATTGTTATACTTGTTGTACCCCATTCGGGGCCAGTTTTTCAAAAGAAACTCTGCCGAAATTTTTAGAAAAGACTATTGTTTTCAAAACGTACCTTCGGCTTAGTTATTTAAAAACCTTGATTTCAAACCTGTATTTCTTCACTTCTTTAAACCAGTTTTCTTTACTTATTCTCAAAAATGGTTTTAGATTTCTGGGCTTTTGGCTTACTTGGATCAGATGGAGTCCTATAGGCTTCATATGGTTCAAGGGCCAGTCACGTGCTCTTTCGGGTCGTGACAGTTTTGCCCCGCGACGGAGTGCACGGATAGCCGGGTTCTGAGGGGCAACGGGTCCGCATCTCATGGCTTTGAGAGGCAGAGGGGTCCCACTCTAGAATTGGCAGACTATTCGCCGCACTCGTAGGGGGTACAGGTTGACCCAAGGAGGGGTGCCCAAGATTACCGGATTCCGTGAAGTGCTGGGTGGTCCATTCACTTTGCTGTAGGGGGCTGCCTCGCTTCAGGTTTTGGCGGGTAACTTGCCGCACCCGTAGGGGTCTAGGTTTCATTGCACAGGCTATCCACACGACAGGGGAACGTCGGGTTTCAGCAGCGGCTCTGTGAAACCCGGGGATCCCAGATTATCTGTATTGTTCTGTGATGCTTATTACTTTCTGTAATGTTGCATATTATCACGCCTGGAGCGATTATTGTATATTGGTTTATATACTATTAGATGTTTTACACCCGCGCTAGTCCAGTCCCCGCTCTGTCGTTAGTTAAGTAACCTAACGGGTGATGACGGGACCCAGTGATGAATGCGGATGGCATATACGTACATATTATTTTCGTTCTTTTCTGGTGTGATTAATTGATGGGACTGCGTTGATTCTGATCAATGCAAAGTTAAACAAACCTGTTTACAGTTGTTGGAACAATTTAAAAAGTGTTATTGCAAAGACGTTTCCTTTTGTTATGCATAGCGGTATTCAGTGGAATATCCCGCACCTCATTCGACGGGGCAAGGGCCGATATCCCTTCACCGGGACTGACCCCTTGGGCAGAAGTTTGCGTCAGAGTAATAACTTCACTATAGTCGATTACAAGTTGCTTTGCATAGCGGTATTCAGTGGAATATCCTGCACCTCATTCCACGAGGAAAGAGCCGAGATCCCTTCATCGGGAGTGACCTCTTTAGCAAAAGGTTTTCGCCACTATATTTTAAAAAAGCTATCAGGTTCCTTCAGCGATATCAAGTTCACTACGTTAAAGGTTTTTCGCCAAAAACCAGCCGTAGCCCTCCGTCACTTCTTTTGGATATTCAGTAGTATTCAAGCTATGTATTTTGACCAACGCCAAGGCATAGTGTTTGGTAGCTGCTGGGTATTCAATTGTTGCATAGATAGATGAGTTAGTTTGGGACAGTCGTTCTGCCATTTTGGCCAACGTCAAGGGCATGTGCGGGTGGATTCAAATTGACAAGATAGTGACGGGTAGAACTTGGCATGTGACTTATGACATTTTGACCAACGCCAAGGTTATAAGAGCATGGGGCAAAAATCATATCAGGAGTTTCTAAAGAAACTGAAACTTGCCAAGTATGCGCATACCATCTGGAGTATGAGTAACGTGGATGCATTCCATCACGTTATCATGCGATGAGAGTTGGATCCCGATTCCCACTGATGAGTTGGTTTACTCTTCGGGTGATCCCGATTGATTCTTCTTTAGGTTTGGAGGAGAATTTGACAGGACAGTGGGAGGTTTCCGGATTAGATAAAGTGATAACCATTCTGATCTAGGTTAGAGTGCACGCAGAGTGTTTCTTTTCTCTCTCTTTGGCAGCGACCTTTGACCGACCCTAGACTATGACTCAGTGACCAGGTTGACCGAACCTTCTTAAAATACTGGCATTTGGATTGTCTGAGTTGCATAAGTCATTGCCACTCCTTCTTTTACCCTTTGAATTTCTCAGAACACCCGTATTACTACGGATATTCACTTCCATTGGATAGATCCATCGTATGGTTATATACGAACTCGAAAGGACTTCTTCGAGGATGGATCCAGGATCAGGAGAAATAGAATTGGTTTATTCAGTTGTCTTTTATTATCACCTTCTCTCAGGTTGCGAGAGCTCCTTGGTTTAGGAGAGTACACCTATTACGCTTATTGGATAGTCTTATTCCAAACCATAGGCTGGTGCCGAAAGGTAGGGAATGAAGAAAACCAATTAGCCTAAGTAGGGTGTGCAGAAGGTAATATGTAAAGACAAAATAAAGGGATTAGAAAGAGGGCAAAGTAAATTGCGACTGATATCATTCACGACCAAAACCGCGTACTTCATCGCCACTCCTATTTCACCTTTAAAGGAATAAGATATTATTCAGTTGTCTTTTATCATCACCTTCTCTCGAGATGCGAGTACTCCTTGGTTTAGGAGGGTACACCTATTATGCTTACTGGATAGTCTTCTTCCAAACCATAGGCTGGTGCCGAACGGTAGGGAAGGAAGAAAACCATTTAGCCTAACGATGGTGTACAGAAGGTAACGACTAAAGACAAATAAAGGGATTTGGAGAGATGGCAATAAAATATACGGTTGAAGTCATGAATTGGATTATGGAACAGGCATTGCTATGAATACCAGGATACCCCTACGAAACATTTTCATGTTTCAGTGCATTGTTAAAGAAAAACTGTTTTCCCGATTAGACACTTACTCCAAGGGTATGTATTTACCAGGTTTCATTCTCATATCTGTATGGTTTTACAGATGATGATTAGGAGTAAGATATTGGGAATTAGGTGATCATCCTCGTTATATCGGAATTCGTTGTAATTGGTGATATTTGAGGAAATCGCCAGGGTACAGTTTTCAACCTACGACGCACAGGTTTTGAGTTGTTTAACTCAGCGGACTTATACAGAGTATTGTATGTTGTCCAAGTGTCCATCAGGACAAAGGGGTAGGTCCTCGTACTATGTTCTGTTTACTTATAACTTCTCTAGTATTTAGACGAGTGTTTCGTAGAAATACAAGGTCTAAGTTTTGAGAAGTTGTGGGTATAAGAATAAAGTAGAGAACCAGGTATCACAAGTATCGGGATTCTTCAAAAAGATCGAAGATGTAGATTCTTGTGATTGGTATTCAGATGATAGTGATGGTTTTGAGAAACGTGTTTCTCTTTCAGGTTGCTCATAATTGGATGGATTCCTAAGTTGAGTAATGCTGATTAGCCTCTTTCCATTAAGTTGATATGCACTGGAGACAGCTGCATGATTTGAATCTGGTTCCAATTAAATAAGTGCCAAAGTTTCTGTATTGGATATAGAATGGATCGTACCTTAAAAGATATTAATGTACGGGGAGTTGTCCAGCTTATGCTTAAAACCAGACTCTGGATAACTCAGGGCACGTTTCTGTAATGGCTGTTTGTGGGTTGACCCTGGCTATGACGAGGGTTGATATTCTACCATTTGGAAGATCAATAGTGATATTGTTCTTGACTTGCCACAGTTTTAGTAAAAATGGATCTTTTTCAGAAAACAGTAGTGGGAGTATGGTAGAACTGAAAGTGATTCCAGAACCGCGAACGATTACGGAAAATTTAATAGGACCTATACATTCAATCAGGTTTGACATTCCAATAGCCACTCCGCAGATATGGTGGGTAACCTCAGACACCCGAGAGGTACTTCGGTAGCCTCAAGGACGGTGACAGGGAGGTTCTTATCTACCAAGACTTGACACTACTGTTGTTCCAGGTTATGAGACCCGGTGGGAGGGTTGTCGTAGTCAGTAGGAGCATCGGAAGCATAGTGGGCAAGTAGCTTATATCTATTTATAGACTTGAGCAGTGATAGCGGAGATAGATCATCTAATTTTGATATGACAGTCATGGTTTTGACTTCAATCAGAATAGGGGATGGATCTGTTAAGAAGGTAGTAGGATGTGATGTCATGGTATCAGGATGACATACACAGAGTAGGAAGTAAAATTCCTATAGTACGATCGGTTGAACTGTGGTCGTCACACAGTTGTTTCTCCAGACAGGATATGGATATAATATTTGACATTCTGGTTTCTAGATCTATGGTTTTAGATCTGGATTTGGGTAGTTTCCCAATGTGGGTACTTTTGACGATATTCTAATGGTTTTTGGAATAGTTGACTCCTAGCATGGTGGTGTACCTGCAGGTGATGGAGTCACCCTCTCTAAAGGTGTCTTACAGACTAAAGGGGAGAGGGATGTGCATGATTGGCAGATCACTTGCTTAAGCAATTGAGTCAATCATGAGATGTCAAGTACCACACCAAATGTTGGTTTTGCACTAGATGCAATAAGTTTGTATTAATCCAATCCTGGAGAAACATAAGGAAGCAGTTTTAGAACATAAGTGCATGTTCTACGGATTTGATGACGGCAGCCTCCTTCGGGAGACGATTATCATTCCAGGCTTCAAAGGTGACATGGTTGACAGAGTGATTGTCAGAGTTATAGTTTTTCCCTCTGACGAAGAGGGACAGTATTATGGACAGGTGGTCCAAGAGGATACTGTGGGTGGCATGGTGCCGGATACTGATTAGGTTCAGTGATCGATACAGTCTAAGAAGTTTGGATTTGGAGTTCATTTATGAACTAGGTCCCATCAGATATCCAGACACATTCTAAGACAGGTATTACTCAATTCGGGAGATGACTTTCTCCACGAACTTGAGATTAAGAGAGATATAGAAAGAAACTTCTAGGCGGATCCACTCACTAAGGCTATTTCTCGAACACAATAGTTTTACAAACGGGCTTTGTGATACTGATTAGTAGAGGAGTTGGATGTTCGGTTTCACACGGGCTGTGAGTAGTCGACATCGCAATAATTAGCCTTGAGTGCAAGTGGGAGATTGTTGGAGATAGTGCCCTCATAGTCAATTATTGGATCACAGGTACGTGATTGCAATGATTGCGGAGGACCTATACCGGTAGGACAGTCTTACTCAAGATGATAGTATGCTATCTGGTTTGCCTTTATCAGTCGTGTACATGTTCAGGTGACTGATTACATGTTACACTTTGATAGAGCCCTTAGGATCCTGCTTTACCACCAACAGTATGATGGCGATCATATACGTGAGAGTTGGGTGGTTTATATGCATATCCTTAATTGTGGTCCCTAGTCGTGGGAGTTTCGAGACAGGGCATCGATACTCCGGAGTAGACTAGTGTGTACAGTCGAGACCCCGACGAGGGGCGGTGGCCGGTCTCACAAGCCACTGGTGTCAGTTGGATCACCTAAGATGTATACAGGTGCTCATTGGGTTATGAGTACACCGGACAGGACTCGCCGGGAATCTGCTAGTTAGTATTATATCTACCGTCAGATAGCAGTTCCCTGGTGACATATGTACAGGTTAGTTCATCGACCTGAGGTCGTCATTTGTCTCGTGTGAGTTCCCACTGTGCTTTGATTTCTACCCTACCACGGCTCAAAGGAGTCGTGCAAACAGGTAGTTTTTGGGTACAGTCCCGAGCCATATGGAGGCACGTGAGCGGATCGGCAGGGGATTCGTGTCTCCCGGTATTGGGGGCGAGGTCGTGCTGTGTCTAGGAGAGCCATTACACAAAGTCCATGGCCATGGCAGGAGATTTACTGGTAGGTACTCCAGTAGTATCTCAGGGTGTTATTGGGCTTCACTCCGACACGACTTATACTGCTATTGGGGGTCTGACGTTACTAGCCCCCTAGGCAGATATGCGATACTCATAGACGAACGGACCGGACTGTATATACAGTCACTGTTAGGCTCAGTAGGGTTTTTCCGGATGAGTTCGCTCATCGGCATCCCTTGAGGTCAGTCCATGGGCAGCCGTTACGCATTGCTAGTGCCGCTGACGGTTTGTGGTTAAACCCACTGCCAGGGTACTGACGAGTCATTAGAGTCCCCCACAGACAGTTTCCCAAGTTCGGGCGAAACGTTGTAGAGGCCGTATGGTTTTATGGCAGGGTTCGGAAAATGCACGTGCGTTTACGCACGTGTTATTTTTCGGGCAGATGATACTGGTCGGCTTTGGTTTAAGCCGGATCCGAGTATTATATTGAGTAGGTATAATATCTTTGTCTCAGTTGCATTTGTATTCGGTCGTAATACAAATGCGGGTATATTTATACAGTTTCGGGGTTATCCTGAAAGTCGTTTCAGGATCACTTTTGGAAGTTGCCAGTTTCCAGTTTTCTATCAGCCGTCTTTTAAATTCGGTTAAAGACGGATTTATCTTTTCTTGGATGAGAGTGAGTCATGCTTCTAGAAGGTTCTAGAAGAGGTGACTAGGATTAATTGGTGTTGTGTTTTCATTGGTTGCATTAAAGGCTTGATGAGGTGTATTAGTGATTCATACTTTAGCATTAAAGCTTCTTGTTTTCTTAAGGATATTTTGAGTGAGAAGCTTTCTTTTATGGTCACCCCCTTGACCTCTCCTACACTCACCTCCCTCCTATATATATGTGGCCGGCCTTCCCCTCCCCTCACATGGTTCTTGCTTGATTAATTTTGTAGAAAAGATATGATAGATTTTGGGGTGTATGGAATTCACAGTTCATTTCATTCCATCACCCAATTCCCTCGGCAATTTCATTAACCGATCGTCCACGGATTTGGACGAAGTGAGACAAAGTCATCTACTCATTCTCTACATCATTCTTGGTCGTCTCTTTTAGCAAACTTGACGATCGAGTTGCCTCAAGTCAGAGGCGGGAGCCCGTTTAAAGAATCGTCGATGTGGTGCCACCTCGACGAGGAGATCGAAGATCGAAGAGATCGGAGCAGCCGCAACGGAGCGCGGGATGATGGTTAAAGAACGAAGGACTCGGATCGTTCGGAACCTTTCTACACTCTTTACAGTTTGTTAGTTTAGCAATAATGGCAGATCCGGGTTAAAGTATACGATAGCGCCAGTTAAAAAGTTTTTGTTCCGCATTTGGCGTCTGTAGACTGCCGGGGCGCTAGCGTAGACTTACACCATTGTTAAATTTGTAACCCTAACATGTTACTATATTATATATCACATATACAATATATTTTGTAACAATAGAAAATAATACAATTAACATATATCGCATATATATATCAATGTATTATCCCGTGAGAAAATGAATCAATAAAGCGAGCTTATATTAGTTAACGTAACGTAATATGTCACATATATAATTATACATTAAATTATCGAATCAACACTTGATCCGATAACCCGGCTATATTGCATATAACCAACTGATATAACATGTACCATTTCATCGAATCAACACTTAATCCGATGACCCGGTTATATCACATATACCCGGCCGATATCTCATATCGCGAGAATAGAATATGGTATCTCATATCGTATTATTCTCGATCCCGCACATATCACATATGTGCTCCTACACCGTTTTGCCTGAGCCAGGAAACCTCTGTGTAGGACTCTAAAGAATCGTCAATACGCCGGTAGCAGGTGATGATAATATCAAACACCCACAAGCTGCAAGCGGTCAGCTAAACGTAACAGCCACCCAGGTATTGAGCGATCAAAAGATCAACAAGCAAGCCTGTACATTCTCCTGTGAATCCAATCAGTAACACTCCCGTACAGTCCGGTCTCTTCGTCTGATATGTTGCATATCTAGTTTAGGGGTGGTATACGTCAGACCCTAGCAACCGATAAGTCGTGTCGATATAAGGCTCATAACGGGTCGAGAAACTACTGATAACTCTTACCAGCAGCACTCCATATCAGCCCTGGCCAGGGACTTCCAGTTACAGCCAATCGAACACAGCACAACATCAACTCCCAATACCGGGAGAGACGAAACCCCTCCTATCGCTCATTGCCTCCATGTCATTCGGGACTGTACCCAAAAGCCACCGTTTTGCACGACCTCTTGGACGTGGTAAGGTGGAAATCAAAGCACAGTGGGAATGGCACAAGACTCTATGATGATCTCGGGTCTACAGACTAACCTGCACCAGTGTCACCGGAGAACTGCTATCTGACGATAGGTATAATACCATCTAGGAGTTCTCGGCGAGTCCGTTCAGTGTACCCAGTCTCCACTGAGCATCCGTACACCATCTTTGATGTCAAACACCGATGGATATGGGATCATCCATCGCCCATCATATGGGTCAAGATGCGTATATGCTAGTCTACTCTGGTGTATCGATGCCCTGTCTCGATACACCCTCGACTAGGAACAGTTATAAGATGTACTCTTTGACTACTCTGGCCCCACTAGTGTGATCTCATCACAGTCCCAGTAGTCGAGTACATATCCTAAGGGCTTTATCAACATGTGAGCACAAGACAGTAAACTAATACAAGTCAACATGTTAAGATAAAGGGAAACCAAATAGCATACTATCATGTCGAGCAAGAAAGTTCTCTCTATATATATCCAAGCATCCATCATAATATACATCATATGTACAACAATGGCCTCTAGGGCATATATATAACTAACAATCTCCCACTTGCACGAAAGCCAGCTGTTGTAGTATCTCATACTCAGCATCCCGAATAATCTCTCAAACTGTATCTGGGGAATGGCCTTCGTGAGTGGATCCGCAGTGTTGTCCTTCGTGTCAACTATCTCCCGGATCAGGTGATACCGCCTCAGAATATGTCTGGACTTCTGATGGGACCTGGGTTCCTTGGCCAAAGCCACGGCTCCATTGTTATCACAATACAAAGGTATTGGATGCTCAATGGACGGAACCATACCAAGTTCAGTGATGAACTTCTTCATCCAGACAGCCTCTTTGGCAGCATCGTTGGCAGCGATGTATTCAGCCTCCATCGTCGAGTCTGCCACGGTTTCTTACTTGGAACTCTTCCAACAAACCGCCCTTCCATTTAGGGTAAAGACAAATCCCGATTGCGACTTAGAGTCGTCCTTATCACTTTGGAAGCTTGAATCGGTAAAGGACTCCACCTGGAGTTCTCCGTTACCATACACCAAGAACATCTCCTTAGTTCTTCTCAAGTACTTGAGAATGTTCTTCACAGCTGTCCAGTGATTCTCTCCTGGATCTGCTTGATACCTACTCACTACACTTAGTGAGTATGCTACATCGGGTCTGGTACATAGCATCGCGTACATGATAGAGCCTATTGCCGAAGCATAGGGTATCCCTTGCATGCGAGCTCTCTTCAAATCAGTCTTAGGAGACATCTCTTTGGAGAGAGTGAGTCCAGAGATCGTAGGTTGGTTCTCACGCTTGGATTCTTCCATACTAAACCTCTTTAGTATGGTGTCAATGTACCTGGACTGGGACAATCCCAGTATCCTCTTGGATCTATCTCTATAGATCCTAATCCCCAAAATGCAGAAGGCATCACCTAGATCTTTCATTGAGAATCTATGTGATAAGAAGAGATTGACCGAGTGCAGTATAGGAACATCATTTCCTATCAAGAGTATGTCATTCACGTATAATACGAGGAAGACAACCTTACTCTCTGCAACCTTCTTGTAAATACAAGGTTCATCTATGTTCTTGATGAAGTCAAACTCTTTGACTACTACATCAAAACAGATATTCCAACTCCGTAATGCCTGCTTTAACCCGTGGATGGATTTAAGCAGCTTGCACACCTTTCCGCTGCTCCCACTATCTACGAAGCCCTCTGGCTGAGTCATGTACACGCACTCCTCTAAATCACCATTTAGAAAGGCGGTCTTAACATCCATTTGTCAGATTTCGTAGTCATGGTATGCAGCAATGGCAAGTAAGATTCGGATGGACTTAAGCATAGCCACTGGAGAAAAGGTTTCGTCATAATCCACACCTGGTCGTTGACGAAACCCCTTTGCAACAAGTCTAGCTTTGAAAGTCTCCACTTTTCCATCTACACCAAGTTTCTTCTTAAAGATCCACTTGCTCCCAATGGGTTTTACCCCTTCAGGAGCAACTTCCAAAGTCCATACTTTGTTGGTGTACATGGATTCCATCTCAGATCGCATTGCATCCAGCCATTTCACAGAGTCCCCACTCGTGACGGCCTGCTCGAAGCTAATCGGGTCATCATCTTCCATAATGCAATCTTCGCTTCCACCATCAATGAGAAAACCGTAGTATCTCTCAGGTGGACGAGAAACCCTACTAGATCGGCGAAGAGGCTGGGGTTCGTCGGGTACTACTGAATCCTCTGGTTCCAATAAATCATCAGTTGTAGTTTGTGATGCTGGAACCTCTTCCAGCTCTACCTCTTTGCCACTAATTTCTTTTGCAAGAAATTCCTTTTCCAAAAAGGTGGCATGTTGAGCAACAAACACTTTTTGTTCCTCAGCGTGGTAGAAAAAATATCCTTGAGAATTCTTCGGATATCCTACAAACTTGCAAAGAACTGATCGTGCCTCGAGTTTGTCCGGATTTTGCCTTTTGACATAGGCCGGACAACCACATATCTTAACTCGTTTAAAATATGGTCTCTTCCCACTCCATATCTCATATGGTGTGGTAGGTACAGATTTAGATGGAACTAGATTCAATAGGTATATGGCTGTCTCAAACGCATACCCCCAGAAGGAAATAGGCAACTCAGCATCGCTCATCATAGAGCGCACCATATCTAATAGGGTGCGATTCCTCCACTCTGATACACCGTTGTGCTGTGGTGTATAAGGAAGAGTAAGCTGAGAGAGAATCTCATTCTCTTTTAGATAATCTAGGAACTCATTGCTCAAGTATTCTCCTCCTCGATCAGATTGTAGGATCTTAATACTTTTACCCGTTTGGTTCTCTACTTCGTGCTTATATTCTCTGAATTTCTCAAAAGCTTCAGACTTGTGTTTCAACAGGAACACATGTCCGTATCTTGAGAGATCGTCAGTGAATGTAATGAAGTAGGAAGAACCGTTCCCGGCGTGTGTAGACATGGGACCACATACATCACTATGTACCAGTCCTAAGAGTTCCGTAACTCTTTCTCCGTCACTAAACGGAGTTTTGATCATTTTTCCTTTAAAACATGAATGACAAGTATCATAAGATGAAAATTCGAACGAATTTGAAATATCCATCCTTATGTAATTTAGCTAGCCGTGTCGCATTGATATGACCAAGTCTACAATGCCACAAGAAGGATTCGTTCATTTCTGAACTCTTACTCTTATGTGTGTTTTGTACATTAAGGACTGTAGTTTGATTGAGAACGTATATGCCATTAAATAACGAACCTGATCCAATCAACTTTTGATTCAGGAATATGTTCATAACATCATCCTGTACTACAAAATTATATTCTTCTTTGCTTAATAAAGAAACTGATATAAGATTGCATATCAGGGCCGGAATGTAATAGCATTCGTTCAGAACCAATGTATTACCATTTGGTAACACAGTGTGATATTCGCCAACTGCTTTGGCTGCAACATTTGCATCATTCCCTACTCTTACGGAATGATCACCCTCTCCCAGTTCCCTACCTTTACGTAGCCCATGTAATATATTACATATATGGGATCCCGATCCGGTATCTAATACCCAGGACGTAGAGTGAACTGAGAAACAGTTCTCGATAACTAACACACCTGAAGAAGGTGCATCAACATGCATGTTCTCCGTTTGGGCGGCGTGAGAATCCAGATATTCTTCTATTCCTTGTTCAGTCTTATAACTCTTATAAGAAAGAACGGGACCAACGATCCCCTGCCCGGTATAATAAACAGGTTCAGTCAATACATCCATATTATTATATTGATTAAGGCCTGACAGGGTCGCTACCTGGAGAGAGAGAAGAAAACACTTTAGCGTATGCTCTTGCAAGATTAGATTGGTTATTATCTTATCTAATCAGGATATCTCCCACTGTTTTTATCAAATCTTCCTTCAAACCCTAAAAGGTAAGATTAGCCGGGATTAATTACACTTTACAAGTTCGCCAATCTTTCAGCCAGGCCAGTGTCGGTACTTGAGAGAGATTCCCCGTGCTTTCGCACGGACCTAATTAAAGTAAACATCGTTTTCCCAGAGGCATAACCCCGTTAACACCTTTCTAGACACCTACTTGATCGGCTAATTGTCCAGTGTAAAACTCTCCCAGGAGTAACTCTTACTCGCAGTGGGTATCGGGATCCAACTATCTCATAGTAGGTATGCAATCTCATTGCAAATTTCAACACTTGAAATTCCCGATAATATTTTGCCCCTAGCGATCTATGACCTTGATTAAGTCAACAAACCATAAATCGCAAGTCAAGTTCAACCCATACATTTCCCGATTGAATTAAACCCACCCGTACGACCCTTGACTAAGTCAACAAGGCCGTACGACTACCCTAATCCAATCACATCCCATGCTTTAGCAGATAAACACTATTTAGCTACCGTACACTACGCCTTGACTAAGTCAACAAACATAACACGAATACTAAATAATATCTATCTGAAATGACGGAGGGCTGCGCAGGTTTTTCAGAAAACCATGAGCGTAATGAACTTGATATCGTTGTAGAAACAAGTGATTTTGAAAAGGACTGTTTTTTAGGTTTTTTTAGTTTTGCTAAAGAGGTCATTCCCGGTGAAGGGATCTCGGCTCTTTCCCCATCGAATAAGGTGCAGGGTATATCATATATACCGCTGTGCAAAGCAAGAACTATAGAAGCTGTCAAAAACTTAACCGTGAGTTTGTAGCATCTGCCAGTTTAGCTAAAGAGGTCACTCCCGGTGAAGGGGGCTCTTTCCTCATCGAATAAGATGCAGGGTATATCATATATACCGCTATGCATAGCAAAACTGTTAGTTATATGTATGCCCTAGAGGCCATTACTGTACATAGGATGTATATTGTAGTGGATGCTGGGACATATATAGGTATGACTTTCTTGCTCGACATGATAGTACGCTATCCGGTTGCTCTTTATCTTAACATGTATACTTTCAGTCTCTCTGTTACATGTTGATAAAGCCCTTAGGATGTACTCGACTTCCAGGACTATGATGTAGATCATACTAGTGGGGCCTGGGTAGTCCATGAGTACATCCTTCAATGTTCCTAGTCGTGGGAATATCGAGACGGGGCATCGATATTCCAGAGTAGACTAGCGTATATCTTCTCGACCCATGTGATGGGCGATGGATGATCCCATATCCATTGGTGTTTGACATCAGAGATGGTATGCGGGTGCTCAGTGATAACTGGGTACACTGAACGGACTCGCCGAGAACTCCCAGATGGTATTATACCTCACGTCAGATGGCAGTTCTCTGGTGACACTGGTACAGTTTAGTCTGTTGACCCGAGATCGTCATAGAGTCTTGTGTGTCTCCCACTGTGCTTTGATTTCCACCCTACCACGGCTCTACCGAGTCGTGCAAACAGGTGGTTTTTGGGTACAGTCCCGATTCATATGGAGGCAATGAACGATAGGAGGGGATTCGTCTCTCCCGGTATTGGGGGTTGATGTTGCGCTATGCTCGACTGGCCATAACTGGAAATCCCTGGCCAGGGTTGCAGTGATCTACTGGTAAGTGTTATCAGTAGTTTCATGCTATGTTATGGACCTTACATCGGCATGACTTATCAAGCTACCGGGGTCTGGCGTTTACCACCCCTAGGCGAGATATGCGACATATCAGACGAACAGACCGGACTGTACGGTAAGTGTTACTGGTTGGATTCACAGGAGTGTGAACGGGCTTGCTCGTTGATCTTCTGATCGCTCAATACCCGGATGACCGTTACGTTTAGCAGACCGCTTGCGGCTTGTGGGTGTTTGATATGATCATCACCTGTTGCCGGCGTATTGACGAGTCTTTAGAGTTCTACACAGAGGTTTCCTGGCTCAAGCGAAACGAAATAGGAGCGCATATGAGATATGTGCGGGACCGAGAATAATACCAGTATGTGATACTGTATTCTATTCTCGCGATTTGTATCATTGGACGGTTATATATGATATAGCCGGGTTACCGAATCAAGTGTTGATTCGATACATTGATACACTTGATATTAGTCGGTTATATGCGATATGACCGGATCATTAAATCAAGTGTTGATTTAATGATTTGATGTATAATTATATATTTGATATATTACTTTACATTAACTAGTATTTGTTCACTTAAGATGGATTTTCTCACTTGATGTGCACAAGTAGTATATGCGATATATTTTTGTGCACTAGATTGTATCATGTTTGATGATACATGCAAACTTGGGTGTATGTTTGCTTTAAACCATCTTTAGGTTAATGGTTAGGTTTTAATTTGTTTTTATTTATTTTCTTTATTCATTTTGGCAAAAACAAATATGGTGGCTTTCTTTGTTTTATTCTTGAAGCTTCATGAAGCTTTGATAAGTCTAGCCATTTTGTCTTTTGCCTTAACCTAACCATTAAACCTTAACCCTAGTTTAGTCTCTACATGTGTTAGCCTCACCCATGGTTGCATTATGATAAGATCACTTGATTTATGATTATTGATTAATTCTTTTTCTATTCTTTTCTTCTTCCTCCTCTTCTTGATGAAGAAAAAGAAAGCTTGCTTGAAAATTATCAAGTGATGAATCCAAGTGAGAAATCCAATTCCAAAGTGAACCCACTTCCTATTTCTTCATCCTCTACCACTTGCCATGTAGTAGAGTGTGTTATCTTCACAAGTTTTATGACCAAGTGAAGATGGAGCTTGATCTTGAGTTGCCTCGACGTAGATCATCTTCGGCATCGAAGTCGACGACCTAGCCCGCCAATTTCTCCGATGAAACCGACGCTGGAGTCCGGGATCCGATGATCGCAGCGGAGGGACGTCATCACGGAGCTAAAGAGGTGGAGGACCGGATCTACAAAGGTTGTAGTCACTTTCACTTTGTAGTTAAGTTGTTAACTTGTTTAGTTTTCGCATATCCTCTAGTTAACGATCTAGTTTAGGGTTTCTCGGCACATGAAAAATTTGAATTGGACATGGTTGATCAGTTGTAGAACCTCATGGGTGTGCCTAGGAACCCTACAGTGGTATCAGAGCCTAGCTAGAGCTTTAGGCGAAGTGTAGACGATGTTAGAAGTCCGATCGAACCCGAAACCCTAATCCAAAACCCTTCTCTGTACAATTTTTCAAAACTGGGATTTTTGTGAATTAAAAATAAACAGAAATATCAGCAGGGTTTTTTAAGAGTTACTGTGCATCACGTGCGCCTAAGTCGATTAAAGCGCCGCGGAACCGCGGCAGGAGCATGGCTCGTGCGGCGGTTCCGCGGTCGTACAGTCACCTCTTTCCATGACGTTTGCACAGTAATGTTCTTATGCCATTCCTGATTCTTCTGGATAATTTTAATTTATACCCCACAGTTGAGTTTTCTGGGTTGTATTGGGAGTTCGTTGTTTCGATCGAAAGTTTAATTTCGTCTAAGTGTTTTTCCGGGTAATTTTAGAATATGTTAAAAAGTTCGACCAGATATAAATACCCACTTTTTCTCCTGCCGGGAAATTTCCAAGTGTTGGATTTTTCCGTAGTTTAAGAATGTTCTAAGTAGTGCAAGTAACGCGATGGACCCTCTAGAAGACAACAAACCTTAACTCGATTATGTGACCGTCTTGAACTGCCCTTTGAACCTTAGGGTTTGGGGCAGTACGGCGTGCCACATGTGAGGCGTTGGCTTGACCCTTCTACGGCTGGACCATTGGTACTGTGGCATGAAATGGATGTTTTTAAACTTATTTCATGTGTTGAGCTGTTTCGGGAAAACTTGGGTGTTTGATTGTTCGATCGGAAAGTTTAACATTTTCTATTTATCTGGAATGTGATACAATATTTGGAATCCACAAGTAGTTATGATATAAATGATTTGAATGTTATGAATCTAGCACTTTAGTCTCACTTGATCGGTTGCAACGGAATTTTGATGTGATCAAAAGTCCGTCGCAATCAGTAGCGTACGCGGATACTCGCCGGATAAACTTAATAGACAGCTACACCCCTTAGCCTCGACCAAGTGACTGTAGAAGAACCCCGTCGCCAAAAAGCATCCGTTTGGGTGCTCGAGGCAGCGGTGTTCCGCCTTGGTGCACTTCATCGACGGTATCGGGGGTGCGGCCGTCTACTAAACTCTGCGACGAGCGTTCGTTTTGGATGTCGGGAATCTTGTTGAATTGCCCGACTTGATATTGAAAAGAGTTTTCGATAATGAGACTAAAATGCGGGGTTTATAATTGTTAGGCATGCGATGTCTAAGGAATTCATTTGGTTAGGCATGGGATGTCTAAAGAGTTTGCGGATTCCAACTGTTGTAGTTTTACACTTTCTTTTCTGTGACCGTAAGTGTAATATGTGATATCGCCGGTTTCGTTGCTATATGTCAACGACAATTGGGATGCGCATATTTGTAAGTCCACGTTGCCCACCCCGGTGCTTGCGGGGAGGCGTAAACGGTATAAAAATCGGATTTTTAGCACTCAAGGCAACATGGACTAACTAAAGGAGGATCTTTGCTAAACAAAAACCAACCACAAAGCTAAAAAGTTTAGCTACTCGGAAAAGAGGTTATGCCTAGGGCTTCTAGTCCTTCTCTCCTTGCTCCTTGGAGTGAATGAAAGTGATCTCCTTGTAGCCTTCTCTTGTCGAAGAAGGATCCACCCGAGAGCCTCAACCTTTGGCTTCAACTTCAAGCTAGAAGTAACTAAGATGCTTGGAGTGCTAATCCTAGAACCTTAGAAAAGAGTAGAGAGTAATTTAAAGGGATTTATCTCAAGCTCAAGAGATTCTCAACTCATGAGAGGGGAGAGCTAGAAAGAGAGGAAGAGGAGGAGAGAGAACTAAAATGATAGAATGAGAATAATATGAACCATTCTCCTCATATATGTGAATTATGGAAATTAGATAATTAGCTAAGATAATTGTCATGGTTAATCAAGACTTGACCATTATCATTTCACATTAAATGCCATTTGCAAGGATCAAAGAGCATCTTTCATATGGAATGATGATGGTCAACATGTCAACCTAGGTCAACAAGTCAAGTATAGTCAAATGGTCAACCACCCTAACCATGCACAATTATAATTAACTAATATCAATTAATCATAATTCACACATAAGCATTAGGGTTAAGAAAATGACAATGGTCATCAACCCTAATCAAAATCCTCTGCCTCTGTCTCAGTCAACTGTGTATACGCACCCGTATCCGTGATCCGAGGAACACGAATACAATGAGATAAAACCAATCCCAAATCATATACTAGGATCCGGCTTAAACCAAAGCCCGCTAGTATAAGCTGTCCGGACGGCAAACGTGCACAAGTGCGCGGATGTGAACGAACCCTGTCGCAAAACCATGCGACCTCTACTCATTTTGCCTAAAGGCGAATAACCCTCTGTGTGAGACTCTAAAGACTCGACACTACGCTGGCAGTGGGTTTAACCACAGACCGCAAGCGGCACTAGCTGTACGTAACGGTCCCCAGGTAGATGCCGATAAGAAGACTGACGAGGTGAACCCATCTGAACTCCTACTGAGCCTGAATGTGACAATCTCCGTACAGTCCGGTCTGTTCGTCTGATACATCGCATAGCGGGCCTAGGGGGGCGGTAAACGTCAGTCCCCTAATAGCGGTACAAGTCGTGTCGGAGTGAGCCCAGAACACCCTGAGATAACGCTGGAAACCTACCAGTATATCTCGCTTGCCCTGGCCAGGGACTACTTGTGTAATGGCTCTTCTGGACACAGCGCGATGTCAACCCCCAATACCGGGAGAGACGAATCCTGTCTAACCGTCACTGCCTCCAAGTGCTTCGGGACTGCACCCAAAAACTACCTGTTTGCACGACTCCTTTGAGCCGTGGTAGGGTAGTAATCAAAGTGCAGTGGGAACACACTCGAGGCGAAGTGACAGTGTCAAGTCAGCGGACTAAGCTGTACTCATATCACCTAGGAACTGATAACCGACGATAGGTATAATACCAACCAACAGTTCCCGACGAGTCCTGTCCAGTGTACTCGTAACCTAACGAGCACCCGCATACTATCTCAAGTACGACGTACTGACGGCTGTGGGACAGACCGTTTCCCGTACTGGGATGAGAAGCGCATACGCTAGTCTACTCCGGAGTATCGATGCCCTGTCTCGATAATCCCACGACCAGGGACGTGTAAATAAGGATGTGCTTGTAGATTACCCAGCCCCCACGAGTGTGACTGCCATCACAACGCTGGTAATCAAGCAAAGATCATAAGGGCTCCACTAATGCGTATAGGTGATATAATAAAAGAAAACACATGTACACATTAAAGCATAGACAAACCAAGTAGCATACTACCATTTCGAGCAAGATTGTCTATACAACTGTGAATATCCCAAGCTTCCATCAAGTAATATACATACTAGTATGATACAGTAATGGCCTCTAGGGCATATACACTAACAATCTCCCACTTGCACTAAGGCCATGTACTGGCGTATCGAAGACCTATCATCTCGATCAGCCGCTCGAACTGAGTCTGGGGTAAGGCCTTCGTGAATGGATCTGCAGTGTTATCTTCTGAAGCAACCCTCTGAACCTCGATCTCCTGGTGATCCAGGATCTCCTTGATCAGGTGATACCGCCTCAAGATGTGTCTGGATTTCTGATGGGATCTGGGTTCCTTCACTAAAGCTATAGCCCCGTTGTTGTCGCAATACAGAGGTATTGGATGAACAATGGACGGAACCACCTGAAGTTCTTTCAAGAACTTCCTCATCCAGACGGCTTCTTTTGCGGCATCAGATGCAGCGATGTATTCCGCTTCCATAGTCGAGTCAGCAACGGTTTCCTGTTTGGAACTCTTCCAACACACCACTCCTCCATTGAGGGAAAAAACAAAACCCGACATGGACTTGGAATCATCCTTGTCATTCTGGAAGCTGGAGTCAGCAAAGGCCTCAATCTGGAGGTCATTTCCGCCATACACCAAGAACATTTCCTTAGTCCTTCTCAGGTACTTGAGAATGTTCTTTACCTCTATCCAATGTTTCTCCCCAGGGTTTGACTGATACCTGCTTACCACACTCAGTGCATAAACCACATCTGGTCTGGTACACAACATCGCATACATTATAGAGCCTACCGCAGAAGCGTAGGGTATAATAGACATGCGATCCCTCTCCAAATCAGTCTTGGGAGACATCTCTTTGGAGAGGGTGATCCCGTGACAAGCCGGTAGATTACCGCGCTTGGAATCTTCCATACTGAATCTTTTCAGTATGGTGTCGATGTACCTGGATTGTGAGAGTCCTAATATCCTCTTGGATCTGTCACGGTAGATCCGGATCCCCAGAATGTATGAGGCATCACCCAGGTCTTTCATGGAGAACCTGTGTGACAAGAACCCTTTGACAGATTGTAGCATAGGAATGTCATTTCCTATTAAGAGAATGTCATCCACGTATAAAACGAGGAATACTACAGTTCTCGCTACAAATCTACTATAGATGCATGGTTCGTCTGGATTTTTGATAAAGCCAAATTCCTTGACCGTCTCATCAAAACAGATGTTCCAACTCTGTGATGCCTGCTTTAGTCCATAAATGGACTTAAGCAACTTGCACACATTTCCGCTGCTTCCATTCTGAATGAAACCCTCTGGCTGGTCCATATAGACACACTCCTCTAAATTTTCATTTAGAAAAGCGGTTTTTACGTCCATCTGCCAAATCTCATAATCATGGAAAGCAGCAATGGCAAGAAGGATCCGAATGGATTTCAGCATAGCCACTGGAGAAAAGGTTTCGTCATAGTCCAAACCAGGTCTTTGACGAAAACCCTTTGCAACAAGTCTAGCTTTATAGGTCTCGACCTGTCCATCTACACCAATCTTCCTTTTGAAGATCCACTTGCATCCTACGGGTTTTACCCCATCTGAAGCAATGTCCAACGTCCATACTTTGTTGGTGTACATGGACTCCATTTCGGTCCGCATTGCATCCAGCCATTTTACCGAGTCAACGCTCTGAATGGCTTGCTGGAAGCTAGTAGGTTCATCACAATCAATGATGCAATCCTCTCTATCCCCGTCTATGAGAAAACCATAGTATCTCTCGAGCGGAT
Organism: Agapanthus africanus; assembly: GCA_030015575.1. Taxonomy (NCBI): domain Eukaryota; kingdom Viridiplantae; phylum Streptophyta; class Magnoliopsida; order Asparagales; family Amaryllidaceae; genus Agapanthus; species Agapanthus africanus. The sequence goes on from CM057339.1 coordinate 553,799,648, forward strand.
GAGACTGCCTACAACTCCTGCGGAGCGGCGTAGGAATGTCCTGATCTTTCGAACCCTCTGGTTCTACTAAGCTTTCAGTAATAGCTTGTGGTTCTGGAATTTCTTCCAGTTCTATTGCGCTCCCACTAATTTCCTTTTCCAAGAACTGGTGTTCTAGAAAGTGGGCATGACGAGAAACAAAAACCTTTTGTTCCTCTTCGCAATAGAAGAAATATCCCTTGGAGTTCTTTGGATATCCCACAAACTTGCACTGTACTGAGCGTGCCTCGAGCTTGTCCGCATGCTGCTTTTTGACAAAAGCTGGACATCCCCATGTCTTAATGTGATTAAGATAGGATCTCGTCCCACACCATATCTGATATGGTGTAGTAGGCACAGTCTTAGTTGGAACTCGGTTCAAAAGGTATGCAGCTGATTCTAGCGCATATCCCCAGAATGATCGCGGTAACTCAGCGTTACTCATCATGGACCGTACCATATCCAATAGGGTTCGGTTCCGTCTCTCCGATACACCGTTATGTTGCGGAGTGTATGGAGGAGTAAGCTGAGAGAGAATTCCATTCTCTTTTAAGTAATCCAGGAATTCGGCACTCAAGTATTCACCACCTCGATCAGATCGCAGTGCCTTGATACTTTTGCATGTTTGTTTTTCTACTTCATTCTTATATTCCTGGAATTTTTCAAAGGCTTCGGATTTATGTTTCATTAAGAAGACATAACCGTACCTTGAAAAGTCATCCGTAAAAGTAATGAAGTAAGAATAACCGCTTCGTGCATGTGTAGACATTGGACCGCACACGTCACTGTGTACGAGTCCCAAGAGCTCGCTCGCTCTCACTCCGTGTCCAGTGAACGGAGTCTTTGTCATCTTTCCTTTGAGACAGGATTGACAAGTTGCATATGATTGATATTCGAACGGATCCAAATATCCTTCTGTATGTAACTTAGTCAACCTTCTCTCATTGATGTGACCCAGTCTACAATGCCATAAGAAAGTCTGATTTATTTCCGGAGACTTTCTTTTGTGTGTATTCTGGACATTGAAAATCTGTGGTTGGTTTAATACGTATATACCATTGTTTAATGTACCTGACCCAATCAAAACTTGATTAAGGTGAATATTCACAACATTACTTACAAATGCAAATTCATAACCTTCTTTAGACAATAAAGATACAGAAATGATATTACAAGTTGCATTTGGTACAAAATAACAACTACGCAAAACCAAAAAGTGTCCATCTGACAATCCCAGGTGATAGTCCCCCACGGCCTCAGCATCCATGCTAGCTCCGTTTGCAACTCTGAGGGTCATATCACCTGCCTTCAAAACCCTACGCTTTCTCAACGCCTGCAAAGAATTACAGATATGAGATCCTGATCCGGTATCCAATACCCAGGAAGTAGAGTTTATTGATAGACAGTTTTCAATAATATACACACCTGAAGCTGAAGCCGCAACTCGCTTCAGATCCTGGGTTCTGGCCTTCCAAGCCTTGCAATCATGTTTCCAGTGTCCACTTTTGTGACAGTAGAAGCATTCTTCCTTTCCCACAAGCTTTCCCGCTACCTTTGTTGCCTTTCCCTTTCCCTTCGTATCCACTTTACTAACACCGCCCTTTGGTTTGGCGGGGGCTTTCTTCTTCTTTCCCTTGGCTTTCGCCCTGGACCTAGAAGAGGAAGATCCTCCTACAAACAAAGTGGATGTCTCCCTACCTTTCTGTAGGGTGCCCTCAGCACTCCTCAACATGTTCAGAAGTTCGGAAAGTTCAACCTCCTTTCCTTGCATGTTGAAGTTTAGGACAAACTGGGCGTAAGTGGAAGGAAGGGACTGGAGAATCAAGTCAGTGTAGAGTTCATTCTCCAACGTGGTCCCAAGGTCCGCGAGCTCCTCTATGTAGCCAATCATCTTAAGCATGTGTTCCGCTACCGATGATCCGACGGCCAATCTTGCCGAAAATAGCTTCTTCGACACTTCGTATCTGGCGATACGAGACTGCTCTCCATACAGTTCTTTTGTATGAAGAAATATGGATTCTAAGTCCATATTCTCGTGCCTCCTCTGATGTTCGTTGTCCATAGAGGCAAGCACGAGGCATTTGGCCTTCGCGCAATCAATCTCCCATGTCTTACGGATTTCTATATCCGCGACGCTGGAGGTGGGACATGGGACAGAGGGAGCTTTGGTGGTAAGGACATACCCCAACTTGTCGTAAGTGATTGCCATCTTGACATTCCTGAGCCAATCTTTGTAGTTTGGCCCTGTCAGTATATTTTTATCTAGTAATAACTTAAGTCCGGTCATCTTGATTGGTCGCTGCAATTAGGAGAGAGAAAAGAAACACTTTAGCATGATGCTCTTGCAAGTTTAGAGTGGTTTTTAGTTTGTCTAAACAGGATGGCTCCCACTGTCTCTCGCATCCCTCCTCAAACCATAAAAGAAGAATTAGTCGGGGTCAATCTCACTGTACAATACTTGCTTAACCGTTCAGCCAGACCAGTGTCGGTACTTCGAGGGAGGTTTTCCAACGCTTTCGCGAAGTTCCTTAATTAAGTAACCTCTTTTTCCTGTGGGCGTAGCCCCGCTAACACCTTTCTAGACACCTACTAGGTTTATAGCATTGATCGTTAAGTGAGAAATTTCCCGAGAAGTAGCATATACTCACAGTAGGATCGGGATCCAAATATCATTACGTGATAAAACTGAAGGAATCCTACCAGAATCATCACACTCCAAATGGTATGCAGCGCTAGCAAGTTTCAGTACTTATGAAACTCCCGATGTGGATTTTTGCCCCATGCTCTTATGATCTTGACTTTGGCCAAAATATCATAAGTCACATGTCAAGTTCTACCCGTCATTCTCCTGGTTAATTTGGACCCACCCGTACCTACCCTTGACTTTGGCCAAAATGGCAGTACGACTGTCCCAAACCAACGCATCTATCTATGCTGCACATGGATACCCAACAGCTACCAATCACTATGCCTTGACTTTGGCCAACATACATAGCTTGAATACTTATTAACCATTCATGTGGAATGACGGAGGGCTACGAATGGTTTTGGCGAAACCGTGAACGTAGTGAACTTGATATAATCGATGGAACGAGATAGCTTTTAAAAAGAGTGGTTCAAGCTCCGCATTTAAAAGTTTAGTTTTGAAAAGAACCGAGTGGTTTTCAAAGTGTTCCAATCGACTTTTACTTGGTTTATTTTCTTGCATTAAGTTTAATGCGTCCCATCAATTAATCCTACCATTGCAGAAAACAACCAAAATATGGTGTACGCTTATGCAATCCGCATTCGCCACGGGGTCCCGTCATCACCCATTAGGTTACTTAACTAACGACAGAGCGGGGGCTGGACTAGCGCGGATGCAAAACATAAGCAACACCTAAATAGTTATCATATATAGATATATAGCAATGATAGTCAATCCAGATCACAGATGAACACTTTGGATATACTAGGAATCCGCGATTCGTTCGAGCCTGCAACGAAAAACGGATTACACGGTCGCGATGAATAGTCAATACCCCACCCAAGACCCCTACGGGTGCGGCAAACTACCCGCCAAGTACCCGAAGTGAAGCAACCTCCCTCAACAACGTGAGTAGGTCACTCGGCACTTCGAGATACCCGGTAGTTTGTGCACCCCTCCATGGGTCTATCCTAGGAGCAAAAACAGTAAAAAGAAATTATACAATGACGGCTACAACCCCGACCCGGTTGTGCGGCCAAACAAATAATATTACATCAAATTACATATTACATGAATGAAAGAAAAAAGAAACTCTCATCTCACATCCACCCTGGCTATTCATTTGCGACAATCCACCGAATTCATATACACAAACCAACAAGCATTACAGATCACAGATATGTATAACCCCCACTAATCGACGTATAGCGATTAGCAGACGTTCAATACATATAAAACATTACAGATATAACACATTAGTCAAAGTATAGGGAAGTTCGATCAAAAATACGGGTTTTGGATCTATGAGATAGATCTAAATGGATGTTAGGATTCTCATTAGTTGTAGTGAGATGGTATCAGTTGATCCTAGGGAGAATCACTGGAAAGATTCCAGGGTGATAAGGTCGACTGAATGTCAGTCGCAGGCATTGTCTTTACCCTCAGTGGAGGAACGGTATGTTGGAAGAGTTCCAAGCTAGATACCGTGGCAAACTAGACGATAAAGGTTGGTAACATCGCTATTAAAGATACTACCAAAGAGAAAGTTTGGGTGTATATTGGTTCATGAGATGAACTAGGTTCCTACCATTGTGTGACAATGGAAGTGTGGCTTTGGCCCAGGAACCCCGGTCCCATCAGTGACCCAGACATATTCTGAGGCAGCATTGCCTGATCAAGGAGATAGTTGATCTCCAAGGTGATCGAGGTTAGGAGAGTAGACTCAGAGGACAACACGGCGGATCCACTCACAAAGGCCTTTTCCCATAGAGAGACTTATATGGGATGGTTGAGTATGTGATACTGCAACCACTGCTACAGATGGCCCTAGTGCAAGTGGGAGATTGTTAGTTATATGTATGCCCTAGAGACCATTACTGTACATAGGATGTATATTGTAGTGGATGCTGGGACATATATAGGTATGACTTTCTTGCTCGACATGATAGTACGCTATCTGGTTGCTCTTTATCTTAACATGTATACTTTCAGTCTCTCTGTTACATGTTGATAAAGCCCTTAGGATGTACTCGACTTCCAGGACTATGATGTAGATCATACTAGTGGGGCCTGGGTAGTCCATGAGTACATCCTTCAATGTTCCTAGTCGTGGGAATATCAAGACGGGACATCGATATTCCAGAGTAGACTAGCGTATATCTTCTCGACCCATGTGATGGGCGATGGATGATCCCATATCCATTGGTGTTTAACATCAGAGGTGGTATGCGGGTGCTCAGTGATGACTGGGTACACTGAACGGACTCGCTGAGAACTCCCAGATGGTATTATACCTCACGTCAGATGGCAGTTCTCTGGTGACACTGGTACAGCTTAGTCTGTTGACCCGAGATCGTCATAGAGTCTTGTGTGTCTCCCACTGTGCTTTGATTTCCACCCTACCACGGCTCTACTGAGTCGTGCAAACAGGTGGTTTTTGGGTACAGTCCCGATTCACATGGAGGCAATGAACGATAGGAGGGGATTCGTCTCTCCCGGTATTGGGGGTTGATGTTGCGCTATGCTCGACTGGCCATAACTGGAAATCCCTGGCCAGGGTTGCAGTGATCTACTGGTAAGTGTTATCAGTAGTTTCATGCTATGTTATGGACCTTACATCGGCATGACTTATCAAGCTACCGGGGTCTGGCGTTTACCACCCCTAGGCGAGATATGCGACATATCAGACGAACAGACCGGACTGTACGGTAAGTGTTACTGGTTGGATTCACAGGAGTGTGAGCGGGCTTGCTCGTTGATCTTCTGATCGCTCAATACCCGGGTGACCGTTACGTTTAGCAGACCGCTTGCGGCTTGTGGGTGTTTGATATGATCATCACCTGCTGCCGGCGTATTGACGAGTCTTTAGAGTTCTACACAGAGGTTTCCTGGCTCAAGCGAAACGAAATAGGAGTGCATATGAGATATGTGCGGGACCGAGAATAATACCAGTATGTGATACTGTATTCTATTCTCGCAATTTGTATCATTGGACGGTTATATATGATATAGCCGGGTTACCGAATCAAGTGTTGATTCGATACATTGATACACTTGATATTAGTCGGTTATATGCGATATGACTGGATCATTAAATCAAGTGTTGATTTAATGATTTGATGTATAATTATATATTTGATATATTACTTTACATTAACTAGTATTTGTTCACTTAAGATGGATTTTCTCACTTGATGTGCACATGTAGTATATGCGATATATTTTTGTGCACTAGATTGTATCATGTTTGATGATACATGCAAACTTGGGTGTATGTTTGCTTTAAACCATCTTTAGGTTAATGGTTAGGTTTTAATTTGTTTTTATTTATTTTCTTTATTCATTTTGGCAAAAACAAATATGGTGGCTTTCTTTGTTTTATTCTTGAAGCTTCATGAAGCTTTGATAAGTCTAGCAATTTTGTCTTTTGCCTTAACCTAACCATTAAACCTAAACCCTAGTTTAGTCTCTACATGTGTTAGCCTCACCCATGGTTGCATTATGATAAGATCACTTGATTTATGATTATTGATTAATTCTTTTTCTATTCTTTTCTTCTTCTTCCTCTTCTTGATGAAGAAAAAGAAAGCTTGCTTGAAAATTATCAAGTGATGAATCCAAGAGAGAAATCCAATTTCAAAGTGAACCCACTTCCTATTTCTTCATCCTCTACCACTTGCCATCTAGTAGAGTGTGTTATCTTCACAAGTTTTATGACCAAGTGAAGATGGAGCTTGATCTTGAGTTGCCTCGACGTAGATCATCTTCGGCATCGAAGTCGACGACCTAGCCCGCCCATTTCTCCGATGAAACCGACGCTAGAGTCCGGGATCCGATGATCGCAGCGGAGGGACGTCATCACGGAGCTAAAGAGGTGGAGGACCGGATCTACAAAGGTTGTAGTCACTTTCACTTTGTAGTTAAGTTGTTAACTTGTTTAGTTTTCGCCTATCCTCTAGTTAACGATCTAGTTTAGGGTTTCTCGGCACATGAAAAATTTGAATTGGACATGGTTGATCAGTTGTAGAACCTCATGGGTGTGCCTAGGAACCCTACAAAAACTGTAGCTACCTTTTTTATAAAGTTTTGATTTTACAACATGTTTAAGGTTTCTTTTTCTTTTTATTAATCTCATTAATAAATCCCATCAGTTTATGCTTCCTAAGCATCACAGAAGAAACGAAAGCAGTAATATTTATATATCAGCATATATATATTATAAGCATTCGTCTCAGGCAGTAATATGATCCCATCACAGAACATTGCAGCAGAAGAACATATATGAAATATTGGATATACTAGGATGTCCGTGTTTTTAATACGAGCATGTATAAAACACGGATTCCACGGTCGCGATGAATAGTCAAACCCACATCCCTAGACCCCTACGAGAGCGGCAAGTAACACTGCCAATTCTAGGGTTAGGAGACCCGGTCTCGACTCCTCGAGATGGCCTCCCACTGGACCCCAGAACCCGGTTACTTGTGCTCCCCTCCTTGGGTTTACCTAATGCGGAAAAGTAAATAATATACAATGGTGACATCAACCTCATCCCGGAAATGCCCCAATAAAAGAATATTACATACAAATGAATTTTACATGAATGAAAATAAAAACCCTCATCTCACATAAAACCCCCGGCTATTCAGAATACGACAATCCAATATAACATATCACAGCAACACATAATATCTCATATCATCAACGTAAGCAAGTATGCGTATCCCGATTGTCGTTGATGTATAGCAACGAAGCCGGCGATACCCCACATACTACGCTTACGGTCACAGAAAAGAAAGTGTAAAACTACAACATTTGGAATCAACATTCACTTTAGACATCGTAAATCCGAAATATCACATACTTCGCATTTCATGCCTAACTATATGAATTCCACATGTTGTATCATATTCTAGATAAATAGATAATATTAAACTTTCTGATCGAATAATCAAATACCCAAGATTTCCTAAATAGCTCAATACTTGAGCGGAGTTCAAATAATCCCAGAATATGTCACAGTAGCAATGGTCCAGCCGTAGAAAGGTCAAGCCAACGCCTCACATGTGGCACGCCGTACTGCCCCAAACCCTAAGGTTTAGAGGCAGTTCAGACGGTCACATAATCGAGTTAAGGTTTATGTTCTTCTAGAGGGTCCACCGAGTTACTTGCACATTTTTCCGAATGATTTAAACTCAAGAAAAAATTCAACACTTGAAAGTTTTTCGTGCCGGGAAAAAATGAGTTAATGATATCCGTTCGAACATTTTAACAGTTTCTAAATTATCCGGAAAAAGAACGAAATTAAATTTTCCAATCGAATCAACGAATTCAAAATAATCCCCAGAACACTCAACACTTGAGTCAGATTAAAAATACCCATAAATATGCACTAACAGATACGGGTATTACTCTACAAAAAACACAGGCAAAGCTCCCTGTACGGCCGCGGATCCGCGGCACAAGCAGGGTATTGCCGCGGTTCCGCGGCGATCCGTACGAGTTACGTTGTCGTTTTTCACAGTAATACATACAATTCCCTGCTGAATTTTTTAGGTATTTTTAATACAGAAAAAATCACGATTTTAAAAAATTTCCAGAGAGAGGGTCTTTTTCGATGTATCGGGGTTCGATCGGAGTTTTAACTTTGTAAACACGTCGCCTAATGCTCTAGCTTGGCTCTGATACCACTGTAGGGTTCCTAGGCACTCTTACAAGCGTCAAGAAGGCATCAACCATGTCCGAATAAAATTTTAGATGTGCCGAACAACCCAAAGCCGGGATCTTTGCTAGATTATTAGGGTTTCACATGCAAGTAAACATCTTTACAACTAAAAATGAGGGATTACAACCTTTGTAGTCCGCTCCTTCGCTTCATAAGCTCCGAATAGAAGTCTCTTCGCCGCGATCCATGATCTCCCGGACTCAAGAGAGACTCCACAACTCGAACGATCCATGCTAGCTTGTAGTCTTCCTTTTCTCCGATGATCTACCTTGAAGTTTCTATAACTCAAGCTCTCTCTCTTTTTAAAGAGATGAACACCCTAATCTAATTGGCTAGATTAGATGAGAATGATGGAGTAAGAATATTGCTCTCTTTTGTTTTCAAATTCTCACTTTTATTCACCACAAAATGAAAAACTTGAAAGCTTTCTCAAAGCTTAAGATTGAAGAAAAAGAAGAATGAATGGATATTCATTTTGTGATGAACAATGAATTATTGTAGTGGTTGAAGGAGTTAACCCTTGTAGAGAATTAACTTGAGTTTGAGGTTTGGATTGGGTTAAATAATATCTTCACAAAATATCAAGCTCAAGGATAAAGTCAAAGCTTCATGGAAGCTTCATGCAAAAGCTAACCCTAATCCAAACCCTAACCAAGTTTAAACCCTAAACCATTATTAAATTTGTAACCCTAACATGTTACTATATTATATATCACATATACAATATATTTTGTAACAATAGAAAATAATACAATTAACATATATCGCATATATATCAATGTATTATCCCGTGAGAAAATGAATCAATAAAGCGAGCTTATATTAGTTAACGTAACGTAATATGTCACATATATAATTATACATTAAATTATCGAATCAACACTTGATCCGATAACCCGGCTATATTGCATATAACCGACTAATAGAACATGTACCATTTCATCGAATCAACACTTAATCCGATGACCCGGTTATATCACATATACCCGGCCGATATCTCATATCGCGAGAATAGAATACGGTATCTCATATCGTATTATTCTCGATCCCGCACATATCACATATGTGCTCCTACTCCGTTTTGCCTGAGCCAGGAAACCTCTGTGTAGGACTCTAAAGAATCGTCAATACGCCGGTAGCAGGTGATGATCATATCAAACACCCACAAGCTGCAAGCGGTCAGCTAAACATAACAGCCACCCAGATATTGAGCGATCAGAAGATCAACAAGCAAGCATGTACATTCTCCTGTGAATCCAATCGGTAACACTCCCGTACAGTCCGGTCTCTTCGTCTGATATGTTGCATATCTAGTTTAGGGATAGTATACGTCAGACCCCAGCAACCGATAACTCGTGTCGATATAAGGCTCATAACGGGTCGAGAAACTACTGATAACTCTTACCAGCAGCACTCCATATCAGCCATGGCCAGGGACTTCCAGTTATAGCCAATCGAACACAGCACAACATCAACTCCCAATACCGGGAGAGACGAAACCCCTCCTATCGCTCATTGCCTCCATGTCATTCGGGACTGTACCCAAAAGCCACCGTTTTGCACGACCTCTTGGACGTGGTAAGGTGGAAATCAAAGCACAGTGGGAATGACACAAAACTCTATGACAATCTCGGGTCTACAGACTAACCTGCACCAGTGTCACCGGAGAACTGCTATCTGACGATAGGTATAATACCATCTAGGAGTTCTCGGCGAGTCCGTTCAGTGTACCCAGTCTCCACTGAGCACCCTACACCATCTTTGATGTCAAACACCGATGGATATGGGATCATCCATCGCCCATCATATGGGTCAAGATGCGTATACGCTAGTCTACTCTGGTGTATCGATGCCCTATCTCGACACACCCTCGACTAAGAACAGTTATAGGATGTACTCTTTGACTACCCTGGCCCCACTAGTGTGATCTCATCACAGTCCCAGTAGTCGAGTACATATCCTAAGGGCTTTATCAACATGTGAGAGCAAGACAGTAAACTAATACAAGTCAACATGTTGAGATAAAGGAAAACCAAATAGCATACTATCATGTCGAGCAAGAGAGTCCTCTCTATATATATCCAAGCATCCATCATAATATACATCATATGTACAACAATGGCCTCTAGGGCATATATATAACTAACAATACTATCATCTCGAGTAAGACTGTTCTACCGGTATAGATCATCTCTCAATCATTGCAATCACGTGCCTGTGATCCAATAATTGACTTGAGGGCACTATATCCAACAATCTCCCACTTGCACTTAAGGCTAATTATTGCGGTGTCGCATACTCACAGCCCGTATGATACCGAACACCCAATTCTCTACTAATCAGTTTCATAAAACTCGTTTGTGAAACTATTGCGTTCGAGAAATAGCCTCAGTGAGTGGATCCGCTCTGATGTTTCTTTCTTTATATCAAGTTCGCGGAGAAAGCCATCTCCCGAAATGAGCAATACCTGTCTTAGAATATGTCTGGATATTTGATGGGACCCAGTTCACAAATGAACTCCAAATCCAGCAAACTTCTTACACTGTATCGTCAACTGAATTTAATCAGTATCCTGCGCCATGCCTTCCTCGGTACTTGGACCACCTGTCCAAACTACTGCCTCTCGTTAGAGGGAAAACTATAACTCTGACAGTCACTCTGTCATCCAGGTCACCTTAAAAGCCTGGAATGATAACCGTCTCCCGAAGGAGGCTGTTATTGTCAAATCCCTAGAACATCCACTTATGTTCATAAACTGCTTCCGAACGTTTATCCAGGATTAGAATAATATATCAACTTATTGCATCTAGTGCAAAAACAATATCTGGTGTGGTACTCAACATCTCATGATTGACTTAATTATCTAAGCAAGTGATATGCCAATCATGCACATCCCTTTCCCTTTTAGTCTGTAAGACACCTTTAGAGAGGATGACTCCATCACCTGCAGGTAGACTACCGTGCCAGGAGTCGTCCATTCTAAAATACTTTTAGAATACTGTCTAAGTATCCAGATTGGGAAACTACCCAAATCTAGATCTAAAACCATAGATCTAGTAACCAGAATGCCTGATATAATATCCATATCCTATGTGGAGAAACCACTGTGTGACAACCACAGTATAACCGATTGTAGTATAGGAATTCACTTCCTATAAAGTGCATGTCATCCAAATACCAGGACATACCACCCTACTACCTTCTTAACAGATCCATCTCCTATTCTGATGAAGTCAAAGCCTATAACTGTCACATCAAAAATAGATGATCTATTTCCGCTATACTTGCTTTAGTCTATAAATAGACATAAGCTACTTGTCCGCTACGCTTCCGCTGCTCCCACTGACTACAACAACCCTATGGCAGAGTCATATACACGTGGACTTCTAAAGCTAGTTTAGAACGACGCTATACTCATCCTCCTGCCGGGTCTCATAGTCCAGAACAGCAGTAATGACAAGTCTGGGTAAACAAGAACCTCCCTGTCACCGTCTTTGAGAATACCGAAGTACCTCTCGGGCGCATGAAGTTACCCACTATATCTGCGGAGTGACTAATGGAATGTCAAACCCGATTGAATCTTTAGATTCTATTAAATTTTCAGTAATCGTTTGTGGTTCTGGAATCACTTCCAGTTCTACCATACTCCCACTACTGTTTTCTGGAAAAAAAATCCATTTTATTAAAACTGTGGCGAGTCAAGAACAATATCACTATTGATCTTGCAAATGGTAGAAAATTACCCCTCGTCATAGCCCAGGATAACCCACAAACTGCCATTACAGAAACGTGCCTTAAGTTATTCAGAGTCTGGTTTTAAGCATAAGCCGGACAACTCCATATACCTTAACATCGTTAAGATATGAACCATTCTATATATAATATAGAAACATATGCACTGATTTAATTAGAACCAGATTCAAATCATGCAGCTGTCTCCAGTGCATGTCAACTAAATGGAGAGAGGCCGATTAGCATTACTCAACTAGGAGTGCATCCAGATGAGTAACCTGAAAGAGAAGCAAGTTCTCAAAATCATTACTATCAACTGAATATCAAACACAAGTATCTACATTTTCGATCACCTTAAAGAATCCTGATACTTGCAACACGTGGTTCTCTGCTTTATTCTTATACCTATAATTTCTCAAAACTTGGACCTTGTATTTCTACGAACACTTGTCTAAGACTGGAGAAGTCACAAGTAAAAAGAATATAGTACGAGGACCAACCCCTATGTCCCAATGGACATTGAACAACATACAATACTTTGTATAAGTCCCCTGAGTTGAATCACTCAAACCATGTGCGTCGTAGGTTGAAAATCGTACTATGGTTAAGAAGAATTACACCGCTGTTTAATGCTCCTTACCTAACCATCAACTGATATAGGTAAATGTCATCGACATAATTTCAAAAAGTTATATCTCACTTTATAAAATAAACGTACAGATATATCAGTTTGAAATTGGTGCATAACAACGGATATTCAAAACCAAATATTTGCCGTCAGACAAAACTCCAGATGATTTCTTCAAATATCACCAATTACAATAAATTCCGATATAAAGAGGATATAATCATCTAATTCCCAATAACTTACTCTCACTCATCATTTGTAAACCCATACAGATGTGAGAATCAATCTTGGTAAATACATACCCTGGATTAAGGATCTAATTGGGAAATCAGTTTTCAATTGACAACGGACGGTGAAACTGAAACATGAAAATGTTTCGAAGGGGTAGCCGGGTATTCCTAGTAATGCCTCTTCTATTATCCTGATTCATAACTGTAACCTTATATTTCCTCGTCATCTCTCCAAATCCATTTATTTGTCTTTACTCATTACCTTCTGTACATCACCCTTAGGCTAAATGGTTTTCTTCCTTCCCTACCGTTCGGCACCCGGCTATGGTTTGGAAGAAGACTATCCAATAAGCGTAATAGGTGTACTCTCCTAATCCTAAGAGTACTCGCAACTTGAGAGAAGGTAAAAGATAAAGGACAACTGAATAAACCTTATTCTATTTCTCCTGAACCAGAATCCATTCTCGAACTGGAACAAGTTCCTTCGAGTACGATAGATTATCCAATAACCGTAGATCTTCGCAGTGATACGGGGTGTTTTGGAGAAATTCAAAGGTGAAGTAGGAGTGGCGATGAAATACGTGGTTTGGTCGTGAATGATAGCGGTCGCAATTTACTTTGCCCTCTTTCTAATCTCTTTATTTGTCTTTACTTATTACCTCATGTACACCACACTTAGGCTAATTGGTTTTCTTCCTTCTCCACATGTCGGCACCTGCCTATGGTTTGGAAGAAGACTATCCAATAAGCGCAATAGGTGTACCCTCTTCTAATCCTAGGAGCTCTCACAACCTGAGAGAAGGTAAAAGGAAAAGACAACTGAATAGTCCTATTCAATTTCTCCAGAACCGAAAACCATCCTCGAATCTGAAACAAGTTTCTTCGAGTTCGTATGTAACTATGTGATGGTCATATCCAATAACTGTGGATCTTCGTAGTGATACGGAATGTTCCGGAGAAAAGCAAAGGGTAAAAGTAGGAGTGGCAATGAAGTATGCAACTCTGACAATCCAAAAGTCAGTGTTTTAAGAAAGTTCGGTTAACTTGGTCACTGAGTTATAGTCTAGGGTCGGGACATGGTCGCTGCCAAAAAGAGAGAGAAGAAACACTCTGCGTATACTCTAACCTAGATCAGAATGATCAATCACTTTATCTAATCAGGATGTCTCCCAATGTATCCTCAAATTCTCCTCCAAACCTGAAAGAAGAATTAGTCGGGATCATCTAAAATCACCCGATGAGTAAACCAACTCATTAGTGGGTATCGGGATCCAACTATCATAGCATGATAACCTGATGGAATCAACTCACGTTATCACACTCCAGAAGGTATACTCATGCCTGGCAAGTTTCCTGTATGTTTGAAACTCCCGATGTGATTTTTACCCTATGCTCTTATGATCTTGACGAAGACCAACAAATCATAAGTCACATGTCAAGTTCTACCCGTCATTGTCCAGGTTAATTTGAACCCACCCGTACTCACCCTTGACGAAGGCCAACAAGGTTGTACGACTGTCCCAAACCAACGCATCTATCTATGCAACAAAAAGGTAACAAGCAGGTACCATACACTATGCCTTGACGCAGGCCAACAAACATAGAATGAATACTAAGTGCTACCCGTCTGAAATGACGGAGGGTTACGAATGGTTTTTTACGAAAAACCTTTAACGTAATGAACTTGATATCGTTGAAGGAACCGGATAGCTTTATACAAATATATAGTGGCGAAAACCTTTGCTAAAGAGGTCACTCCCGGTGAAGGGATCTCGGCTCTTTCCTCGTGGAATGAGGTGCAGGATATTCTCACTGAATACCGCGATGTAAAGTAAAAAGTAATCGACTATAGTGAAGTTATTACCCTGACGCAAACTTCTGCCCAAGGGGTCACTCCCGATGAAGGGATCTCGGCCCTTCCCTCGTCGAATGAGGTGCTGGATATTCATAACCGAATACCACTGTGCAAAACAAAAGAAAACGTCCTTTTAATAATAGCTTTTTGAAAATTGTTCCAACAACATCGAATAGGTCTGTTTTCCTTGCATTGATCTGAATGAATGCAGTCCCATCAATTAATCACACCACAAAAGAACGAAAATATAATGTACGTATATGCCATCCGCATTCGCCACTGGGTGTAAAACATATACAACATCTACTAGTATATATATATAGCAATATATAATAATCGCTCCAGGTATGATAAATGCAACATCACAAGCGATAAGCATTACAGAACAATGCAGATAATCCGGGAGCCCCGGGTTTCATTTGAGCCACAAGTGAAACCCGACGTTCCCCTGGTCGTGTGGATAGCCTGTGCAATGAAAACCTAGACCCCTACGAGCGCGGCAAGTTACCCGCCAAAACCAGAAGCGAGGCAGCCCCCTTCATCAAAATGAATGGGTCACCCGGCACTTCACGGAATCCGGTAACTTGAGCACCCCTCCTTGGGTCAACCTGTACCTCCTACGAATGCGGCGAATAGCCCGCCAATTCTAGAGTGAGACCCCCTCCTTCTCAACGCTATGAGATGCGGACCTGTTGCCCTCCAGAACCCGGCTATCCGTGCATTCCATCGCGGGGTACTCCTAGTACAGAAAAGAAAATATGTACAACGATGACATCGACCTCAACCCGGTCGTGCTCTAAATAAATAATATACAAACAGGCAGTGACGGCAGTCCACATGTCGGACGCTCGCCCCGCGATATCAAATGTACAAATAAAACTAAACTGTACTAACATTGCAAGCAAGCTATCCACCACGACGATTCCGCAACAAACACAGCACAACACAGAATATCAACGTGAATGTCACGTTCGCAAACCCGTCTAAAAGAACCATAGCAATTAGACAAGTTGTACCGCTCTAATGACATTCACGGTCGTAGATAGAAATGTATGTACTGTAAACTTTAAACAATGATAGAAATATCGACTTCGAAATAACCCTGAATAGCCCCCAAACACCTAGATAAATCCATATCCAAACTGGGCTAAACTAGCAATACCACTGAACCAATATTCCATATACTAGACCACACCCAAAACACGAAGTTCAAACACCATTATAAAACCGGCCACCTCGGTTTTTAGGGTGATCTGGCCCAGTCCAAACATGATGGATTGGGCTCATATTTGGGGAATGTTCTAGTAGTCGCCTAGGTAGTCTTCAACGGTTGCTAAAATATTTTTAAAAGACTCAGGAAAAATCGACAGAGAATGGAATATGGTTGGTATTGAATTGGAGTTGTTTCGGTTTCGATAGTTTAACATTGTCTAAACCAACTAGTATGTGGTTAATGGGTTGTCTCTGATACCATGTAAGGTTACGGCAGCGCCCCGGCCATCAATCCGTGGCCAAACGCGGATTGATGGCCGGGACGCTGCCGTAACCTTACAGTTGCGCTATACTCGATTGGCTATAACATGAAGTCCCTGGCCATGGCTGTTGATGAGATTTACTGGTAAATGTTATCAGTAGTTTCTCAACCCGTTATGAGCCTCACATCGGCACGACTTATCAAGTATTGGGGGTCTGACGATTCCACCCCCAGACTCGATATGCGACATATCAGACGAAGAGATCGGACTGTACGGTAGTGTTACTTGTAGGATTCATGGGAGTTTGGACAAGCTTGCTTGTTGATCTTCTATTCGCTCAATACCTGAGAAACAGTTACGTCCATCTAGTACCACTGACGGCTTGTGGGCAACTGATATGATCATTACCTACTGCTGGCGTATTGACGAGTCTTTAAAGTCCCACACAGAGGTTTCTTAGCTCAAGCGAAATGAAGTAGGGCACATATGTGATATGTGTGGGATCTTGATTAATACGTGTATGTGACCGTATTCTGATCTCGCGATATAGGTTATATGTGATATAACCGGATTATTGAATTAAGTGTTGATTCAATGATCTGTTATATGTATATTTGATATACATATAAATGATATTAGTCGGTTATTTATGATATAGCCGGATTATTAAATCAAGTGTTGATTTAATAATTTGATATATAATAATATATTTGATATATAGATATATATTAATATATTTGATATATAAATATATATTATGTGATATATATATATATATAAACTAATATTAGCTCACTAAAGAATTTCTTCTCTTGATTTGTATATATGATGATATATACATTTATGTGATATATATATATATATAATTGTGTATATATTACATATATTATTGTGTCATGGTAGATGATACATTGGACATGGGTGTAGGAGACTCACACCAAACTAAAGATAATTTGGGTGATTTAATTATTAAGGGATAAATCAAAATTATGTGGAAATTGACATGGCTTAAGATGCTTGAAGAAGCATGTAGAAACCTTGACTTAGTCCATTAATTTTGTTTTACTCTAGATATTTATTAACCCAACCATTATCTTTAGTCATGGTTAAGTCTCTACAAATATCATTTGAGATATTTTTATTCACCATGGTTGTTCACAAGTTTATCTTCATCTTATTTTTGCTCTCTAGCTTTTCATGAGTTGAAAAAGAAAAGGAGAAACAAAATTCTAAAGTGAGCAAAATTCCTACTTCATCAATCTATACCAAACTAGCTCTTTAGTATATGTTGTTTGCTTCACTAATTCCTTAGTTAGTGAAGAGGTAGCTTAAGTTAGACATTCCTCAAGGTGGATCGTCTTCGGCCTCGAAAATCCTTAAGCAAGCTTGTTCCTTTCGCCTAGTGGAGCCTAAGAAGAGTTCGGGGGACCATTACTTGGAGCTAAGGGACTACTACTTGGAGCTTTAGAAGTGAAAGACCGGTCTACAAAGATTGTAATCCTTATTCACTTTTTGGGTTACGGCAGCGTCCCGGCCGTCTTTCCGAGGCCCAATGAGGAACAAAAACTTTCTAAAACTTGACGCTACCATAACCTTTACCCGGATCGTACCATTAATACTAAACTAGCGGACTACAAGAAGTTAGAATGGCTATACCGATCGATCCGTGTTCTTCGGTCTTTAGCCACCATCCTTAGCTCCCCGCGGCATCTCCGATCTCGCTCGATCTTCGGCCTCCTCGTCGAAGTGGCACCACATCAAGAAGTCTTTTTACAAGCTCCCGCTTCAAACCGAAGCAACTCGGATATGAAGTTTGCTAGTCGACATGTCCAAGGTGAAATAGAGAATGTGTGTGATAACTTTGTCTCAAGCATCTATTGATTCTCAACTCATGAGATTGTATGGATGGAGGTTGAAGATGAAGCCATGGATGAAACTTATGAGCTAGAGAAGGAAGAAGAAGAAGAGCAAGACTTATTATTGTGATGGAATGAAAAATGATAGCACTCCTACTAAAACTCAAGACCAACCCCACTACTTGTGGCTGTCCATTCTCTCTCCACACATTATTTCAACACAATAATCAATCACAAATGTTGACATAGCACAAAAAATAAAACCATGAGTCATCACCCATGCACATGCCACATTAATTGCTCTTCATGATGATTTCCACTCACAATTTCCACCACAAAACATTTAAACCAAAATGTTTAATCCAACAAAAAGATATGGCATCAACTAAACTAAACTCGTGACGGATCACAAAAATACCCCTCATCTATAAATACATACCTGCATCCGCATTCCAACTGAATACGAATGCAATGAGACTAAAGCAATCCAACAAATCTAATACTAGGATCCGGCTTAAACCAAAGCCTACTAGTATGATCCGTCCGATCATGATCCGTGCACAAGTGCACGTATATGATCGAACCCTGCCATAAAACCATACGGCCTCTACAACGTTTCGCCCGAACTTGGGAAACTTTCTGTGGGGGGACTCTAATGACTCATCAATACGCTAGCTGTGGATTTAACCACAAGCACGTCAGTGGCACTAGCTGTGCGTAACAGCTGCCGAGGTATTGAGCGAAAGGGAAGCCGATGAGCGAACTCATCCAGGAACCCTACTGAGCCTAACAGCGACAATATCCGTAGAGTCCGGTATGTTCGTCTAAGAGTATCGCATATCGAGTCTAGGGGGTGGATAAAGTCAGACCCCTAATAACGCGATAATTCGTGTCGATATAAAGCCCATCACCTCTTGAGAAACTACTGATCCGAATCATTAATTCTCGACTACCTTGGCCAAGGATTTCTGGTGATGGCCACCCGTGCACTGTGCGACATCAACCCCCAATACCGGAAGAAACGAATCCCCGACGATCCGCTCACTACCTCTATGTGGCTCGGGACTGTACCCAACTAAAACTTATTTGCACGACTCCTTTGAACCGTGGTAGGGTAGTAATCAAAGCACAGTGGGAACTCACACGAGACAAATGACAATCTCAGGTCGACAGATAACCTATACACATGTCATCTAGGAACTGCTATCTGACAATAGGTATAATACCAACTAGCAGGTTCCCGGCGAGTCCGTCCAGTGTACTCATAACCCAATGAGCACATGTATACTATCTTAGGTGAATAAACTAACACTAATGGCTTGCGAGACCTGGCTACCGCCTCTCGTCGGGGTCTCGATCAGTATACACTAGTCTACTCTGGAGTATCGATGCCCAGTCTCGAAACTTCCATGACTAGGAACATTTAAGGATGCGCTTATAGACCCACAGATCCCACGTATATAATCGCCATCATAATGCTGGTAGTCAAGCAAGTATCCTTTGGGCTCTATCAACATGTACATGATGATAAAAACAAACCAGATGGTATACTATCATCTTGAGTAAGACTATTTTATCGGTATAGGTCCTCCCTCAATCATCATAATCACCAGCCTGCGATTACGATAATTTCCTTGAGGGCACTATATCCAACAATCTCCCACTTGCACTTAAGGCTAATTATTGCGATGTCGTATACTCACAGCCCGTGTGATACCGAACACCCAACTTCTCTACTAATTAGTTTCACAAAGCTCGTTTGTAAAACTATTGCGTTCGAGAAATAGCCTCAGTAAGTGGATCCGCCCTGATGTTTCTTTCTATGTCTCTCTTAATCTCAAGTTCGCGGAGAAAGTCATCTCCTGAAATGAGCAATACCCGTCTTAGAATATATCTGGATATCTGATGGGACCTAGTTCACAAATGAACTTCAAATCCAGTAAACTTCTTTAGACTGTATCATCCACTGAATTTAATCAGTATCCTGCACCATGCCTTTCTCAGTATTTGCTTGGACCACCTGTCCAAACTACTGCCCCTCGTCAGAGAGAAAACTATAACTCTGACAGTCACTCTATAAGCCAGGTCACCTTAAAAGCCTGGAATGATAACCGTCTCCCGAAGGAGGCTGCCGTTATCAAATCCCTAGAACATCCACTTATGTTCTAAAACTGCTTCCGAACGTTTCTCCAGGATTGGATTAATATCTCAACTTATTGCATCTAGTGCAAAAACAACATCTGGTGTGGTACTTGACATCTCATGATTGACTCAATTGCCTAAGCAAGTGATATGCCAATCATGTGCATCCCCTCCCATTTAGTCTGTAAGACACCTTTAGAGAGGGTGACTCCATCACCTGCAGGTACACTACCGTGCTAGGAGTCGTGCATTCTAAAATACCTTTAGAATGTTGTCTAAGTACCAGATTGGGAAACTATCCAAATCTAGATCTAAAACCATAGATCTAGTAACCGGAATGCCTAATATAATATTCATATCCTATATGGAAAAACCACTGTGTGACAACCACAGTATAACCGATCGTAGTATAGGAATTTCACTTCCTACTTTATATATGTCATCCAGATACCAGAACATCACACCCTACTTCCTTCTTAACAGATCCATCCCCTATTCTGATGAAGTCAAAGCCCATGACTGTCACATCAGAAATAGATGATCTATCTCCACTATATCTGCTTTAGTCTATAAGTAGACATAAGCTACTTGTCCACTACGCATCCGCTGCTCCCACTGACTATGACAACCCTCTGGCAGAGTCATATACACGTGCACTTCTAAAGCTAGTTTAGAACGACGCTATACTCATCCTCCTGCCGAATCTCATAGTCTATAACAGCAGTAATAGCAAGTCTGGGTAAACAAGAACCTCTCTGTCACCGTCCTTGAGAATATCAGAGTACCTCTCGGGTGCCTGAGATTACCCACCATATCTGCGGAGTGGCTAATGGAATGTCAAACCTGATTGAATCTTTAGGTCCTATTAAATTTTCAGTAATCGTTTGCGGCTCTGGAATCACTTCCAGTTCTACCATACTCCCACTACTGTTTTATGCAAAAATCCATTTTACTAAAACTGCGGCGAGTCAAGACCAATATCACTATTGATCTTCAAGATGGTAGAAAATTAACACTCGTCATAGCCCGGGTTAACCCACAAACTGCCATTACAGAAACGTGGCTTGAGTTATCCCGAGTCTGGTTTTAAGCATAAGCCGGACAACTCCCCGTACCTTAACATCGTTAAGATATGAACCATTCTAGATACCATATAGAAACAGAGGCACTTATTTAATTGGAACCAGATTCAAATCATGCAGCTGTCTCCAGTGCATGTCAACTAAATGGAGAGAGGCCGATCAGCATTACTCAACTTATGAGTGCATCTAATTATGAGTAAGAAACAAGTTTTTCAAAACCGTTACTATCAACTGAATCCTAAATACAAGTATCTACATTTTCGATCACCTTGAAGAATCCTGATACTTGTAACACATGGTTCTCTACTTTATTCTTATACATATAACTTCTCAAAATTTAAACCTTGTATTTCTACGAAACACTTGTCTAAAAACTAGAGAAGTCATAAGTAAACAGAATATAGTACGAGGACCAACCCCTATGTCCTAATGGACACTGGACAATATACAATACTTTGTATAAGTCATCTGAGTTGAATAACTCAAACTCTGTGCGTCGTAGGTTGAAAACTGTATTATGGTTATGAAGAATTACACCGTTGTTGAATGCTCCTTACCTAACCATCAACTGATATAAGTAAATGCCATCGACATAATTTCAAAAGGTTATATATCACTTTATAAAATACACGTACAGATATATCAGTTTGAAATTGGTGCATAATAACGGATATTCAAAACCAAATATTTGCCGTCCGGCAAAAACCCAGACGATTTCATCAAATATCACCAATTACAACGAATTCCGATATAATGAGGATGATCACCTAATTCCCAATAACTTACTCCCACTCATCATCTGTAAAACCATATAGATGTGAGAATCATACCTGGTAAATACATATTCTGGAGTAAGGGTCTAATTGGGAAATCAGTTTTATATTAACGCACAGTGAAACTGAAACATGAAATGTTTCGAAGGGGTATACAGGCATTCATAGTAATGCCTCTTCTATTATCAGATTCATGACTATAACCGTATATTTCGTTGCCATCTCTCCAAATCTCTTTATTTGTCTTTACTCATTACCTTTTGTACATCCCCTCGGGCTTAATGGTTTTCTTCATTCCCTACCGTTCGGCACCAGCCTATGATTTGGAAGAAGACTATCCAATAAGCATAGTAGGTGTACTCTCCTAATCCTAGGAGTACTCGCAACCTGAGAGAATGTGATGATAAAAGACAACTGAATAAACTTTATTCCTATTTCTCCTGAACCAGAATCCATCCTCGAAACTGGAACAAGTTCCTTCGAGTTCGTATATAACCATACGATGGATTTATCCAATGGAAGTGGATGTTCGTAGTGATACGGGGTGTTCTGGAGAAATACAAAGGTGAAGTAGGAGTAGCGATGAAATATGTGGTTTGGTCGTGAATGATAGCAGTCGCATTTTACTTTGCTCTCTTTTTAATCTCTTTATTTGTCTTTACTTATTATCTTCTGTACACCACACTTAGGCTAATTGGTTTTCTTCATTCCCTACCTTTCGGCACCTGCCTATGGTTTGGAAGAAGACTATCCAATAATCGCAATAGGTGTACCCTCTCCTAATCCTAGGAGCCCTCACAACCTGAGAAAAGGTAAAAGGAAAAGACAACTGAATAATCATATTCTATCTATCCAGAACCAGAATCCATCTTCGAATCTGGAACAAGTTCCTTCGAGTTCGTATATAACCATACGATGGATTTATCCAATGGAAGTGGATGTTCGTAATAATACGGGGTGTTCTGGAGAAACTCAAAAGGTAAAAGGAGTGGCAATAATGTATGCAACTCGGACAATCCAAAAGCCAGTGTTTTAAGAAAGTTTGGTTAACTTGGTTACTGAGTTATAGTCTAGGATCGGGTCATGGTCGCAGCCAAAGAGAGAGAGAAAAGAAACACTCAGCGTGCACTCTTAACCTGGATCAGAATGGTTAATCACTTTATCTAATCAGGCAACCTCCCACTGTTTCCTCAAATTCTCCTCCAAACCTGAAAGAAGAAATAGTCGGGATCACCCGAGAAGTAAACCAACTCATCAGTGGGAATCGGGATCCAACTATCATCGCATGATAACCTGATGGAATCCATTCAAGTTATCACACTTCAAAAGGTATGCGCATGCCTGGCAAGTTTCATGTATGTTTGAAACTCCCGATGTGATTTTTTACCCCTAACGACCTATAGCCTTGATGCTTGCCAACAAGTAATAGACCACTAGTCAAGTTCAACCCGTCATTGTCCTGGATTAACTCGAACCCACCCGCACAAACCCTTGACGCTTGCCAACAAAGCTGTACGACTGTCCCGATCAATCGCATATCCATGATACAAATAAGTATTATTCAGCTACCGTACAATATGTCTTGATGCTTGCCAACAAACATAGCACGAATACTAAATAGTACTTATAAGAAATGACGGAGGGCTACGGCTGGTTTTTGGCGAAAAACTTTTAACGTAATGAACTTGATATCGTTGAACGAATCCAAATGATTTTATAAATATATAGTGGCGAAAACTTTTGCTAAAGAGGTCACTCCCGGTGAAGGGATCTCGGCTCTTTCCTCGTAGAATAAGGTGCAGGATATTCCAAACTGAATACCACGATGCAAAACAAAAGAATCGACTATAGTAAAGTTATTACGTTGATGCAAACTTTTACTCAAGGGGTCACTCCCGATGTGCTTGCCGTGGTTGCGCGGCGGAACACATGTTGGGTTACGACAGCATCCCGGCCGTCTTTCCGAGGCCTAATGCGGAACAAAAACTTTTCAAAACTTGACGCTGCCATAACCTTTACCCGGATCGTACCATTAACACTAAACTAGCAGACTACAAAAAATTAGAATGGCTATACCGATCGATCCGTGTCCTTCGGTCTTTAGCCACCATCCTTAGCTCCTCGCGGCATCTCCGATCTCGCTCGATCTCCGGTCTTCTCGTCGAAGTAGCACCACATCAAGAATTCTTTTTACGGGCTCCCGCTTCAAACCGAAACAACTCGGACATGAAGTTTGCTAGTCGACATGTCCAAGGTGAAGTAGAGAATGTGTGTGATAACTTTGTCTCAAGCATCCATTGATTCTCAACTCATGAGATTGTATGGATGGAGGTTGAAGATGAAGCCATGGATGAAACTTATGAGCTAGAGAAGGAAAAAGAAGAAGAGCAAGACTTATTATTGTGTTGGAATGAAAAATGAGAGCACTCCTACTAAAACTCAAGACCAACCCCACTACTTGTAGCTGTCCATTCTCTCTCCACGCATCATTTCAACACAATAATCAATCACAAATGTTGACATAGCACAAAAAATAAGACCATGAGTCATCACCCATGCATATGCCACATTAATTGCTCTTCATGATGATTTCCACTCACAATTTCCACCACAAAACATTTAAACCAAAATGTTTAATCCAACAAAAAGATATGGCATCAACTAAAGTAAACTCGTGACGGATCACAAGAATACCACTCATCTGTAAATACATACATGCATCCGCATTCCAACTGAATACGAATGCAATGAGACTAAAGCAATCCAACAAATCTAATACTAGGATCCGGCTTCAACCAAAGCTCACTAGTATGATATGTCCGATCATGATCCGTGCATAAGTGCACGTATATGATCGAACCCGACCATAAAACCATATGGCCTCTACAACGTTTCGCCCGAACTTGAGAAACTTTCTGTGGGGGGACTCTAATGACTCATCAATACGCTGGCTGTAGATTTAACCACAAGCACGTCAGTGGCACTAGCTGTGCGTAACGGCTGCCGAGGTATTGAGCGTAAGGGAAGTCGATGAGCGAACTTATCCAGGAACCCTACTGAGCCTAACAGTGAAAATATCCGTACAGTCTGGTCTGTTCGTCTAAGAGTATCGCATATCGAGTCTAGGGGTGAATAAAGTCAGACCCCTAATAACGCGATAATTTGTGTCGGTATGAAGTCCATCACCTCTTGAGAAACTACTGATCCGAATCATTAATTCTCGACTACCTTGGCCAATAATTTCTGGTGATAGCCACCTGTGCACTGTGCGACATCAACCCCCGATACCGGGAGAGACGAATCCCGACGATCCGCTCACTGCCTCCATGTGGCTCGGGACTGTACCCAACTAAAACCTGTTTGCACGACTCCTTTGAGCCATGGTAGGGTAGTAATCAAAACACAGTAAGAACTCACACGAGTCAAATGACGATCTCAGGTCGACAGACTAACCTGTACACATGTCACCTGGGAACTGCTATCTGACAATAGGTATAATACCAACTAGCAGGTTCCCGGCGAGTCCGTCCAGTGTACTCATAACCCAATGAGCACATGTATACTATCTTAGGTGAACAAACTAACACCAATGGCTTGTTAGACCTGGCCATTGCCCCTTGTCGGGGTCTCGATCAGTATACACTAGTCTACTCTGGAGTATCGATGCCCAGTCTCAAAACTCCCACGACTAGGGACATTTAAGGATGCGCTTATAGACCCCTAGCTCCCACGTATATGATCGCCATCATAATGCTGGTAGTCAAGCAAGTATCATATGGGCTCTATCAACATGTACATGATGATAAAGACAAACCATATAGCATACTATCATCTTGAGTAAGATTGTTTTATCGGTATAGGTCCTCCCTCAATCATCATAATCACCTGCCTGCGATTACGATAATTGCCTTGAGGGCACTATATCCAACAGTTCACTTAGTTTAAAGCTTGTTTACTAGTTTAAAACTCCTAATTCTCTAGTTTGATTCCAGGATAGCATGCAATAGCACACTGGATTTTTTAAAATTGTATACTTGATACTTCTAAAAACCTAGTAGCGGTGTTAAGGCATACTTTCAGAAGGAAACCAAGCAACATGAATCTACAATCACTTCGCTGCCCTTTTTGAGCCAGTGAAATTTGTATGGGCGAGGATGTTTCTGGATGACTAGGCTGAGCCTCTAGACCACCTCCTTAGAGATGAGGTTCTCACAACTTTCTCCATCGATGACGACCTTGAAGACTTTTTCTTTGATGGTACATGTGGTGTGGAAGACGTTGGTCCGCAGCCAATCCTTTTTCTCTTCTTATCTAGGTGCGAGAACGGTCCTCTGGACGACAAAGGCGATGTGGGTCCCATCACCGTCCAACAAGAACTCCTCTTGGTCTTCGTATTCGTCCTCACCTGCTTGATCTCCGTCTTCGTCCTCACCTGCTTGATCTCCATCGGGTTCTTCCTCGTCTTCAGTACCGACCATCAACTGCTTACCTTTGTTCAATCGTTTGGGGCAGTTTCTTACGCGATGCCTCGGTTCCCAGCAATCAAAACAATAGAAGTTGGACTTTGCGACTGTAGATCCCGTGTTCGGACCTGCTGTTGTTGGCATGGCTGTTGTTGGGGCCGTAGAGTGGTTGTTCACATCTCCTCGGGAATAGGTTCTTCTACCGCCTCGAGACTGTTTCTTCTCGGCAAGTAAAACATGCTGACACGCCTTGGAGAGTTTGAATAGTGGATGAAGGATATGCTCGTCCTGGATCAATTGTCGGAGTCCCCCAAGCTAGCAAGTTACTCGCTGTTCCTCGGTCTCTGCTGGATTGTTGCGAGCGATCAGCAGATGAAAATCTTCTGTGTAGACGTCCACAGATCGAGTCCCTTGCTGCAATTGTTGTAGTCGCTGGTACATGGTTTGGATGTAGTTGAACGGAAGAAACATTTTTTTCATTTTCTCCTTCATCTTTTCCCAACTCGTGATCTTAGGCTTCTTTCTCATACCATGCTGAAACCTGACCTTTAAGTTTGGGGAGGGCGTTTTTATATTCAAAGACGCGTTCCACCGTGTTGAGCCAATCAAGGAACTATTCGGGTTGGGAACCGCCTGCATAATCAGGGAGATCCACCTTCACACCATCTCGGGGTCGTTCATAGCCCCTGGAAGCCACGCTCTTCCCGGTAACTCGTTTCGGAACCTGGATCGTTATAATGATTCGAATCATTAGCATGTCGCCTCTAAGGACGTGCTTGTTCTATTCTCAACGTCTCGATCCACCTCAGCCACTCTGTGTTCTACCTTCGTACGTCATCTACTATGACGTCCCACAGTCCTTGTTCGCGAAAGATGCCTCCATCTTTTGACATCGCATCTCTACGACCCCCATGATTTCCACACGTGGCCATTGAATGTTGTCGACGAGTCTCGAACGAGTCGAACGTTACACTCTGATACCACTTGGTGTAGCCCTGATTTGGGTGTTGCACTTTTTAGGCTGACTTGAGAGGAGGGTGAAAGGAATAGAAAATAATAATGATAATTTTGCCAAAGAAACTAAGTTTTTTTATTAATCAAAAGCTGCCTTACAATTTCAGAACGGGTCCTTTAATAGACTTACAATCGAAATCAAAACTAATTTGCTAACAAAATAAAAACTGCTTAAAAATAGAAACGGCTAAAAATAGAAAGTTGCTAAAATTCGAAACTAATTATTGGATTGCGTCCCAAATTGATTCCCGATACTGCCTTGCCTGTCAAATCTTAACTGATTCTGGAGCTCATTTTATCCCTTAATTTGAAAGTCAAAGTTCGTAACGAATCTTTGACCGTGGTTTTCGGAGGCCTAAACAATGGATTTTCACGATTCCGGGATTTGTCAATGAATGCCTGCAGCATATCTATTGACCCAGACGATTTTTCGAGATCTTCGATTTGGCTGGTCAAACGCGCAAATCAGACAAGATTTGGCAGTTCAGGTTCTCGGGTTGAACTAGATGCGACTTGTTTTGGAACGGTCGAGCCGCTCCATGTAGGCTGGGGCTGCATCAACATCGCTCTTAATTGTATGTAATTATGATGGTCTAGTTCTATCCTTATTCTTATTTGCTCCATTAACTACAATTTTGTCACTTCTCCTAATCAGGACATTGATCGGTCTCTGTTTCACATGATCAAACCAGCTCAATCAGTTCTTACCTCTAATCTATTATGAATATTCTTATTTCTTATCCTCTCTTTTACTGTATTACCACTCATCCATTTTTTACATTCTCCTATTAGTCACATCAATTTTTTTGGACATGTTTCTTTATTCCCCAACATTCCGATTCATGAAGATATGCCGATCTTATCACCGTCTTATAAAAAATTTTACTTTCAATTTCGAAGATATCCTACGATAACACTCCAACACTTTTCCATTTCAACCATCCCGGATTGTTTCGATGAGCTACATCTCCTTGATCTCCCCATCATGATTAATTTTAGATCCTACGCAGTGACAATGATTATTTCTAGATATAATGAGGCCACTAATTTACTCTAGAAATAATGAGCCTCTAATTTATTATAGTGGTCCACATCATTGCCTATTTAGGTTGATAGGCAAGACAAAGTTCAGGTTCATAAATTTGATTCTGACAGAGAGCGAGAGGTAATTCCTTCTCATAATCATATCAAGGGAAGAGTTACTGATGTTCATATAAATTTGTATAAAGGTAGATTGCTGATCTTTATGAAGCTTAATTAATTTTTTCCTGCAAACTATGAAGTCTCATTATGTTTTTAACAGCAAAATATGAGCCCTCTAGGCTTTTTTATGTCACTGTTGCAAGAAAGAATGCAGGAACCAAGGGAACAAATGCCATAAAATCGCAGAATTTACAATCACTGGTTGAAACTAAAAGGAAATAATAATAGACATGGCATTTTTGCCTCTTACCTTTCAAAAAGGATAACGATGAGCTAGTGCTAGCACCTTTATTTGGGGATACATGAGCATCAATGGTAGCATAAGACTTCTGATTTCTCGATCCTTGGCTAGATGCATCATCTCCTACAACCTGAACTCTGAGATTAAATATATGGATGGTACCTTTGTCACTAGACACCACCATCCACTGCACCAAGGGAGAAAAAGCACTGCTGTATATATCAGCTCTTTCAGTACCCCTTCGGACCTACATTAAAGTTGACTGTCAGAAATGAATTACATAACATCTAAGCAGAAGGCAACAGAATATTCATAGAATAAAAAAATAAGAGCGAGCTTTCATGTTTTGCTACATTAATAATTTGAAATATTCTATATTTGCATAGTATTAGTTTAATAATCTAGGAAATACATGTGGGGCATGGGTAAATATGTAAGCTTCAAGTTTATAGGGGAGCATATGGACAAAAAACACATTCAAATGATTGACTTGTAATTATTCCAAAGTTTCTTTTATAAAAGATGCATATACAAGAAGGTGAATTGAGAGGGATACGTATGCAAAACTAACTTTGCATGATTGTTCTTATATTTAAACGTATCATATTTCAAATTTTAATTAAAAGTTATATGAGATGTTTTGCGAAATTTTCACTTGGAAGGTTTCAAGTAAACAGCACACATCACAGATTTATGACACCAAGAACCAAAGGAAAACTAATGAGGCTAGAATAATTTGTTGGTGCATAAGATTTCACATGTAGATTAACTATTCGAAAGGGAAAAAACTAAAGCAATTGACTTTCTTTCCCATTCTCAGTTGGTGTCTTACCAGGAGTATAAAAATGGTAATAACAATACTTAGACCATTCTATAGTGTTGCATGTGATAAGTAAAATCTGGCTATGTTTATTCAAAAAATTTACCCTGTTTAAAAAATTAAATTTTAACCATCTTATTGGCAAATAGTTTAAGTGAATGACTTGCCATTCTGCAGCCTCTTCCTACGATTAAAAATGATTTTCTTGCTGACGAAATTAAAGCTAAATCTTCTAAAGCAATTTTGAGGAGGGAAAAGAAAAACTGTTAGATGCATTACACGAAGAATCCTAACACAAGATGTACCTCTTGCAGTCGAGTTCCATCCATCGTGTTAAATATCCTTATTAACGTCCCCTTTATGCTCGCAGTTGCAAGAAGAAGCCCATCGGGTGTCAATGCAAAACAAGCAACCATAGAATCATGGGCAGTGATTATCTTTGTCACCTTAAGACCAAAGTGTTCTACTCGAACTTGCCCTTGGCGGATGCCTGGGCAAGCCAAAACAATATTACTTGATTCATGTGAGATGCAGCACAGTCCCCTTGGATTAGCTAAAGTTTCAATTTGATGGAGAAGTTTCCGGTTTGTGAAGTTGTAAACATAGATCCTATGTTCAAGAACCACAGCCATGCGATCTTGATTTAATCTTAAACCATGAACGTTGGACCTGAACGGAAATTCACCTAAGCACCGACCTAAATGATCATCCCAAAGCATTACTTTGTTAGGTGGGTACGCTGTGTTTTCACCGCCGCCAACAAGAGCCAAGTAATTGGTGCGGAAAAGCATTTCAACTATGCCAAAGCCCCCACTTTCTAAATCCCTTCTAATGTCTTGGCTAAGAGGATCACAAGTATAAACCCTGAAACCATTGGTTGTTCCCGCAGCAAAGCACTCATAGTTTTGATTCCAAGAAACCGAGAGCAGCTTGGTTTCTTCTCCAGCGCTGGAATCCTGGATAGCCTGACTAAGAACAACTGGTGATGGTTTTGAGTGTGGTGGTTCCAATGAGCCGAGGCTCATTGGTGGATGTAGTCCATGTGGCGTTGAAACTGCCGAACTCATGAAAATTATGCTAGTAAAAAATTATAAATTCACAACCAAAGATTAGTGTGATGTGAATTATCCAACCAAGAATTCAGAACCTGCCCTTGTGGAATCCTGATAAACCAAGATAATAAATATTAGACAGTTCAGAAAGGAAGTTGACAATAATGAAGTCTTTGTTTCGCAAAAATAAGAAAATAGCTTAATGTTAATTATATGGAGAAATATATAGAGGGCAATACGATGCTAACAAATGACATGAATTAGGCAGCATGATTCAAGAGAACTTCAGTACTGATAAAATCATTTTGAAGGTGATAAAACTTTGGATCATCGATATAACCAAAAACTTTTCTCACACATAAGATTGTAATATTGAACTTATTGGGTATTTAACAGGTTGATATAAAGTGAAGAGAAAGGGAATCTTGGGAGCTGTGGTTTTGAACTGCATATGAAAGCACTGACACTTGCAACGGCTTACATATCACTGTGTTGGACACATACAACAATATATCAGTCACAACATTTCGTTGGACATTTTAGAAAAAAACTTCTAAGGATATTTTTCTTCATTTATTTCCTTTCATCTTGATTTAGTCTGCTTATGCAGCTTTTTTTTTATTTAATTGATAATTTTTTGATAATATGTGGTCTTGATTTTCCCTATTTTAAAGCATTTCTCTCTTTGTAATTTGACTAGGAGTTTGTTTACATATTTTTCATATTTATTTTGATATCAATCCTTTTATTCATGACCTGATTGTGTGATTTTATTAGCGGTTCAATGCTTCAATTTATTTGGACTAGTTGTTTGATTTGTACACTACTCTATAATTTAAAGGTTGGACTACATTGATTATAATCGGTTATGGTTCAAACAAAAGTCTATTAGCTTGCTTAATCATAGAATATTTCCTTCGTACATTATTATGATCAAAAGGACCAAACATATAAAAGATACGAGAAATTTAAACACCAAGCAACAAACTTGTTCAACAAGAAACTACATAAATCGAAACTAATATCCCTAAAAATCTTTGATAAACTCAAGCTTGTAACACATTGTTAGAGTAAAATGGGAAGAAATTCCATGATAAGGGGCGATAGCTCCACACACACACACATTTTTGTCCGGGCTCCATAGTGATATACTTAGGTAGGGTATTAGGAGAGTTCGCTAAGCTATTTATTTTGTATGAGACTTCAAGTTAAAATTGCAAGCAAGAGAACCTAGCAATGGCGTTTCAAGTTGAAGGTGTTAGGCAACGACATTGGATTTCAGGATGGAAGACTCATAGACGAAAGGTCAAAGTGAAACCTTGTCAATTGCAATTTTTTTATCCCGCTAATTTTAAAAGGTTCTGCCATGCACAAGCTTATCGATACAAAAATCTAGCAATAGGCATGAATCTTTCCATGGTGAAGAGATTCAATCTTGGGACCAATGAGAACTTCACTCCAACAACAACTTCTCGATTACTTTGTCATAATCATCTCCTTTCTCAAATCCATCTAGGGCTTTACAAGTGTCGTCATCAAAAATAGCCATGCATTGATTTCTTAGAATTAGAAGCACAGAACATAAAATCAACCCAAAAATTTCTACTTAATCCCCCATATATCAAACCCTATATCAAAGATGCCAGCCCTTGTTCCTATATTTCTATGAATATTGAACATCTGATCGCGAAAAATATTAGATCGAAGAAATAAACAGGCCCTAATCCTCAAAATAAAAATCAAGCGGCGAAACCCAACAAGATCTAACTATAAAAAAACATGAACTTTACTATATAAAAAAGTAATGCAGTATAAATTAAATCGGGGACAGATATCAGAAGGCAATTATACCTCAAAATTCCAATTTTTTTCTTTCTGTAATCGCTTTCGAGTTGTTTATTGTTTGGAATAGAGACCGCGGGGGGGGGGGGGGGGGGGGGGGGGGGGTTCAGTGTTGTGAAGGAAACGTGATTTAACAAGAAAGGGTTATCCAGAAGAGATGCTAATAACTTTGAGTCAAATTAATTATTATTCTTTGCTACTTTTGGGTGGGGCCAGGTTACTTACAGTTTGTTCAGATAAGCAACATGGGGACCCACCAAAGTCCAGATTGCAACAAGTGATTTCAGATCGTGCATTCCAGATAACCAGGTTAATTAATAAGTTTTAATTTTGCCAAGCTTATTTATTTATAGTCACAAATTAGTCACAAATTCCGCGAGATCCAAAATTCGGATTCGGATAACTATTCGGAAAAAATCGGTAGGTATTCGAAAAAGATTCGATAAGTATTCAGAAAATGTTCGGGAAGGATTTCGAGCAAGAAATTAACATATGAGACATCGGGTTTTGATATTACGAATTATTCGCTGTTTTTATGAATTATTCGTTGTTTGTTTGAATTATTCGAAGCGTTCGCCAGTGGTGATTAAATCGGAGAATTAATCGGCCAATCAAAAATTCGCAAATAATTCACGAATTCGCCGAATTATTCACGAATTATGTGACTGTGTTTACCAAAAACTCCTTGAGCTAGCAAAAAAATCATTTTGCCCTTTTCATAATGCATTAATTTATTATTTTTTTAAGATAATAGGTGGGATAAATTAGCCACCCTCTCATGAATGTAAGACCCCGGGCTTGATCCGGGTCTTCCCAAGCCCCATCAATGAGCTACTCCAAGCGATGCATTAATTTATTATTAATTACATTAATAGTAATTTTATATAATTATAACATATTAATTAAACAATTAATAATAAATTTTCTATATTTTTTTTTGCGGGGAAGGCAATAGCAGGGTTTGTAATTGTAAATTTCGTGGTTAATACAATTAAAAGCCTAGGTTATATCTAATTCAACTAGGCATGTCAAACATACCCACATACCCGAACCCGGCTATCAGAACCGAACCTGTTTATTTTTTTAAAGGGTCGATCCGACTCGTTTAGTAAACAGGTCAAAACGGCTGACCTGCTTGACCTGGGTCGACCTTTTAGTCTATATTAATTTTTATAAAATGTTGCCCCGCTTTGGACTTAAGTTAAGCAGATTGTTATATGCTTTAAACATGAAGGAACCCAACAAATCAATTCATAAATTTTACTCTTTTAGTTTACAAACTCTGGTTTTAACTTTTTTTATAATGAATATATGATTAAAAGATATCAATATTGGAAATACATATTTAATTTCTAATTTTTTTAATATGAAATAGACCCAAAAATACTTTTCAACTGCAATATTATAAAAGGGTTTTTTTAAGGAGTGTAAAAAGACAATTGATTAATTCATGGATGGGTGTCTCCCCAAAAAAAGGAGAAAAACATTGGATTGACTCGACCCAACCTGCCTAATAAATACCTGTCTAATAAATGGGTCATAACGGGTCGACCCGTTTATTGTCGGGTCAGGTACGGGTTTATATTTGCTAACCCATTTATTAAACGGGCCGGGTCAATCTGAACCCGTATCATGATGGATCAATCTTGACCTGGTCCGTTTTCAACCCGACCCGACCCGTTTGACACACTAAAATTCAACCTTTGTATTTTTTCTTTATCTCACAATCACAAAAAAAAAGAGAACTCAGAGAACAAAAAGAGGAACAGCAATAGGAGCAAAGAAAAGATCAGAGTGACTAACCCGGTGGTCAAGCTCGCTGCATCCGCGTCGTCCTCATGTCGAGAGAGAGAGAGAGAGAGAGAGAGAGAGGAAATTCTAGGGTTTTCATTCTCGTTCGAGTGGAAGAAGTCGAGAAGGAAATTCTAGGGTTGTGATAACTCTAAGTATTAGGTTAATATTTTTACAACTTATGCTTCTGATCTTATTTCCTTATTATCAGTGACATCCTTAATTTACTCATCATGCCTATTTGACTTGATTATTAATAGTTTGATGATTATAAACCACTGCTGTTTAACTTCGATATATCGTGAACATGTTATAATTGTTGGAGTTGTTGCCTTCATGCAATCGATTTGCTTTTGAGATTTATTTCATACATATCTTTTCCTAAAATGTGTATGCCTAAGAAATAAAGTAGCTTATAATATTATGGGTGCATGTTAGTCGTGCCAGCATACAACGACCCTAAAATCCATGTACCTTAATTTATTTCTTTCTTTAATAAAAAACTGTTTTCCTTTCGAATTATGGTATATATTTAATTGATGTTGAATATACGTAAGACTAAGGTTATATCTTAGTGGTTGAGTCATTCCACTACTGATTTATATGAAAATATGCGGAAGCCTAACCGAAATAGTGCTGGGGGAGAATAGAATTAAGCTACTGATATGCCCAAATTAAAAATTCTAAACACTTGCTAATACAAATCACAATTGCAAAGTTTAGACAAGAGATGAAACAATAGAGATAAGTAGCTAAGAACAAAACAATTGTAAAACTAAAATATATAGCAAGAGACTATATCAAGTATCAATTAAGCACAATGAGTATTTAGAGCATATAGATATCTAGCATGCAATTTCTAAACTAATAAACAAAAGAGATAAGAAATTGGAAACTCAAAAACGGGAGATTTATAGTGGTTCGGGAGATCCCTTACTCCACTTTCTTTAGGCGCACAAGCCCGTTCCATTAATTCACATCTTTCTCTTGGAGACAAAAACGTTACCCGTAAGCAACACACAATCCCGCTTCTGATGGAGGCTAAACCAAACACGTCTCCTCAAAATACCACGCGTTGTTCGCCATCATGAACAACACTTCCTTTACAAGCTCATCCTTCTACAAGCACTTACGCTTCTTTCCTCAATATAATCACACGTGCTCACACTTGAGCACTTCTTCTCTCAACAAGCCCTTCTATCTTACAATGGCTTTTTTGCACCCAAGAGCCCAAACACAAAGAAAAGAAAAAATTTACAATGAAGCATAATGCTCCTGGGAGTTTCTCTCAAGCTCAACAAATACTCTAAGAAATATGGATATGCAAATAGAGCTCTTGAATGCGTGTGAGAATGATTTGGATAATCAAATGAAAAACTTTTTTCAATTCTCACAAGAGATGGGATTTTTCTTTTCAATATCACTTAAGAATATGTAAGTGAAAATCTGTTAGTAATTAGGGCTCGAAAAAAACCAAAGCAAAAGTTTATTTATAGCCCTAAAGAAAAACTAACCATTATGGGTCAAATCAGGCATTTTTCAGTGTCGACAGACGTCTGAAGAATAATCGAACAGACATCTGAAGGTTTAACAAAATAAATCCCAACGGCTATATTTTCAAAAACTTTTCTTCTTCAGACGTCTGTCGTGCCCTTCTTTAGACATTTATACCACTATCAAAGTTCACAAAAATATCTTTACTTAAATATCGAGTGGTCATATGCCTATATACAACAGACGTCTGAAAAACAAAAAAAGCAACCCGAGATTTTCAGCCAGACGTTTGTCAGAGCAGCAGACGTCTATGTGTTTGTGCTTCAGATGTTTGTAGTACAAATTGACAGGAGTATGAAATACAAAAACATGCAGAAATATCCTTGCTTAAATAAAATGGAGTTGATCATGAAACCAATAAGCGGAAAGACGTCTGAAGAACAAATGGATAGACGTCTTAAGTTCAAAAACCTAGTTTTTTTTTAGATATTTCTGATATTTGAAAACCAACAGTAGACAGACGTCTATAGTTGTTTTGGGCAGACGTCTGTCCTGGCACAAAAACTAAATTTGGGTTTTTTAAGAAATAGAAAACTTCGAAATCGAAAAAACCGATATATATAAAACGTTTGTGCATCCATGTGTGAGTGTTTCAAGAGTTCTAATCGATATAACCATAATCTATAGAGTATTTACAAGGATTCCTATGTCGGTTCCACAAATCTTCGAATTCTTTAATCCATGTTGTCTCTTTATCTTTTTATGATGATGCTTGAGTAATTTATTTGGTTATGATGATGGTTAGGATGGCGATGAAAGAAAAAACATTCCTCCATTCTCTTGTGATTATTATTGTGCATAAATTTTGATTGTAATCTTAAAATTGTAATTTGGTTGTTGGTTGATAGGTTATTTTGTTTTCAATGGTCACAAGTAATCTTTAGCATATAACCTATTCTCTCAACACTTCATTTGCAATGTAAAAATTAGAATTAAAATTTAGTGTTAAGTTTGCTAAGAAAATTAGATAGGGTATGTTACTTATTATTATTTGACACACTTCATTAAGTATATATCTTATACTAGCACCTAAACACTTAGCAAGTTTAATGCTAAAACCATTTTACTTCTCATTTCCTAATTGGTGTTTGTTGATATAATATGCCTTGTGATCCTTAGTGATGTGCTTCGATACTACATGTTTGGACATACAAACGGTAAGTGAGAACGTAACAGA
Organism: Agapanthus africanus; assembly: GCA_030015575.1. Lineage (NCBI taxonomy): Eukaryota > Viridiplantae > Streptophyta > Magnoliopsida > Asparagales > Amaryllidaceae > Agapanthus > Agapanthus africanus. Next base: position 553,837,007 of record CM057339.1, read on the forward strand.
CTAGTTCATTCTCTGCGTTGTGATCTCATCGTCTTGATGGTTTATGCTCGAGCATCTCTTGATAAGCCATGCTTCACTTTAGATTCTAACAAAAGGAGGGAACACACATGATCAAGAGAGTGTCGAAGACTTCTCCACGATTCGTCCATCCGAATCGGAGCCACGATCACTTTTAGCATTTCTTATAAATTCGTAGTTTCTTATTTTTGTGACAAACTCAATTCTTTCTCTTTGAACTTTTTGTAAGTCGATGTCGCACACTCCACAGGGTTTGTAGAGAGGCGGAATTAACAAAAAATAATTTTATTGCAAGCAACATCGACTAAACTTCCAAGGTCGACCATAAGCCCTAGCTAGCAAATCTAACAAAGGTTATAATCTACTATGAAGTGATTTATACCTTTGTGTTAAAGTCCTTTGGGTCTTCTTATCCTCTTCTTAAACTCCTCATTTGTACGGATCAAGCTTGGTTATCGGCCCCTTCGTATCGAAGAAGATCCACCCGAGAGTCTATGGTTCAAGCTCTAACCTCTAGAATGAGCTAACTAAAGTACCTATTTTGCTAATCTAGGAAGCTTAGGAGATGTAGAGAATGCTTATTGGATTAATTTGTCTCAATAACCCTAGGTTTCTCAACTCATGAGAGTGTTTAGGGTTTGAGGAAGAAGGAGAGAGCAAAGGAGGAAAGATAGTGTCAAGTGAAGAATGAGATGAAGAATGGCTAAGTATTGATAACTATGAAGCATATCTTTTTTGAATAATAATAATAACAATAATACAACCATGCTTCAATAGTCATCCAAAGTGAACGAGTCATCAAAGTAGCCATGCTTCAACCATCCTAATAACACCTTATTTCCCCACCTCATTATCCATTTGAATAAATGGATTAATCATAAATGAGGTGCCTTCTTCTAGAAGCACTCTTGTGAAAATACAAGAATATCTCTCACCGTATATACATGTCCGTATTCGTACCATGAATACCAAGAGATGAAAATAATCCAATATTATAATACTAGAATGCGACTTAATCCTAAGCCCGCTGGTATTATCCGTCCGATAAAAAATACGTGTAGCTAGTACACGTATATGATCGAAACCCTGCATGTAAAACCATACGGCCTCTACATCGTTTCTCCTGAATCAGGGAAACCCTATGTGTGGGACTCTAAAGACTCGACGGTACGCTAGCAGTGGGTTTAACCACAAGCACACCAGTGGCACTACTTGTACGTAACGGCTACCCAGGTACCTATCGAAAAGAAGGCCGATGAGCATGTAAGTCCATGTCGCGCACCCCGCATGTCCGCGGGGAGGCAGAATTTTCAAAAAACTATTTTTCAAAGCTCGCAACACGGACTTGAACTCCAGGATCGATGCTAAACCCTAGATAACAAAATACTATGTGAGGTTTAACTACTAGGATGAAAGTTATACCTCATGAAACCAAGTCCTTCGGGTCTTCTTTGCTGTCCTCCTCGTCATCGTAGGCTTCGAGGATCGTAATGGATCAAAGCTTCCTCGTCGGCTTCCTCGAGTCAAAGACGATCCACCCGAGAGTCTATAGTCCGATCTCCGACCTCAAATCCGAGGTAACTAGGGCAACTAGCTTGCTAAACTAGAAGTCCTAGGTGATGTAGAGAGTGAAGATGAATTAGTTTGTCTCTTAGAACCCTAGGTTTCTCAACTCATGAGACTTTTAAGGTTATGAGGAAGAAGTAGAAGACTTGAAAAAAAGAGAGTAGAGTTGTGCACATTGAAAAAGAGCTTGGCTGCCCTTGATAGAATAATGAAGCAAATATGATAATTGAGGAGATATAATATCTCACACAAATATCTCATGAGCTTCCCAAAATATCTAGTGATGAATGAGCATGAGTCACCAAGTAGCCATGCTAGGTTCAATGTAAAACCCCACCTCATTTCTCCACCCAATTTGTTTAATCCAATAAAGAATTAAACCTTAATTAGGTTTCTCCTAGAAGCTTTCCCGAGCTAATTATGAGAATGCCCCTCATCCGTATATACATACCCGCATCCGCATTCCGAAGAATACGAATACAAAGAGACGGAAATAATCTATCAATATAATACTAGGATCCGGCTTAAATCAAAGCCCACTAGTATTACCCGTCCGATCATCATACGCGCACAAGTACACGTAAGTGATCGAAGCATGCCATAAAACCATACGACCTCTACATATTTTGCCCGATGCAGCGAAACTCTCTATGTGGGACTCTAAAGACTCGACAGTATACTGGCAGTGGGTTTAACCACAAGCCACAAGCGGTACTAGCTACACGTAATGACTACCCAGGTATCTGTCGATGAGAAGACCGATGAGCAAACTCATCCGAACTCCTACTGAGCCTGTATGTGACAATCTCCGTACAGTCCGGTCTGTTCGTTTAAGAGTATCGCATATCGGGCTTAGGGGACGGTAATCGTCAGACCCCTAATAGCGCAATAAGTCGTGCCGGACCATAGCCTAAAACACCCTGAGAAACTACTGGAATACCTACCAGTAAATCTCGTTTGCCTTGGCCAGAGACTTTGTGTAGTGGCTCTCCAAACACAGCGCAATATCAACCCCCAATACCGGGAGAGACGAATCCTATCTAACCGCCACTGCCTCCAAGTGCTTCAGGACTGCACCCAACTACTACCTGTTTGCACGACTCCTTTGAGCCATGGTAGGGTAGTAATCAAAGTACAGTGGGAACACACTCGAGGCGAAGTAGCAGTATCAATTCGACGGACTAAGCTGTACTCATGTCACCTGTGAACTGCTACCCGATGATAGGTATAATATCCACCAACAGTTCCCGACGAGTCATGTCCAGTGTACTCATAACCTAATGAGCACCTGCATACTATCTCCAGTACGACATACTAATGGCAGTGGGACAGACCATCTCCCCTGCTGGGATGAGAAGCGTATACACTAGTCTAATCTAGAGTATCGATACCCCGTCTCGATAATCCTATGACTGGGGACCTGTATAGGATGTGCTTATAGACTACCCAGCCCCCACTAGTGTGACTGCCATTACAACGCTGGTAATCAAGCAAAAGATCCTAAGGGCTCTACCAATATGTATAAGCGATATGCTAAGAAAACACATACATATATTGAGGTAGAAACAAAACAGGTAGCATACTACCATTTCGAGCAAGACTATTACTATATCCGTATATATCTCAAGCTTCCATTAAGTAATATACAAACCAGTATGATACAATAATGGCCTCTAGGGCATATAACGCTCATAATCTCCCACTTGCACTAAGGCCATATATTAGCATATCGCAGACTTAAGATCTCGAATAGCCTCTCGAACTATGTCTGAGAGATGGCCTTCGTGGATCTGCAGTGTTGTTCTCCGTATCTACTCTCCTCACTTCAATCTCCCTGATCAGGTTGTACCGCTTCAAGATATGTCTGGATCTCTGATGGGTTCTGGGTTCCTTCTCTAAAGCTATAGCGCCGTTGTTGTCACAATACTAAAGTATTGGAACAACAATGGAAGGAACCACCTGAAGTTCAGTTAAGAACTTCCTCATCCAGACTGTCTCTGTTGCGGTGTCTCATGCAGCGAACTACTACGTTTCCATCGTCGAGTCTGCAACAATGTCCTGCTTGGAGCTTGATTGATACGCTCTTTCCGCGTGTCATTTTTAGTTCTAAAGTTAACCGCAATCAATACAGTGTCGCGTGTAGCTAGCTGCAATGAGTACGGGTCGTCCGCAGGGAGATGGTACGTTCTACATTCTTGTTATCATGAGTTAATGCAAGGTTCGGAACGGTTAGTTTCTAACCAAAGTGTTGTATATGCAAAGTATAAGTTTGTTAGGAATAGAAATAGGTTATTGTAAGTTAGGGGAGTCCATGCTCAATCCTTTATGCCGAGCTTGACTATTGAAGCTAGAGTAATTGGCAAAACCGTGGATTAGGGTGCTTAAGCACGGTATTTGTGAAATCCGGCTTATTGACCCTTGTCCGTCCGTTCTTGCCTCTTGACTTTTGCCTCCGGCCAAACCGAACGCAACCGGTCATGGTTAGGGATCGTCAATACCTTGGTAGGGTAGGGTGCCTAACGGAGCGCTTGCGTAAGGTTTGGACGGAGTTCAATTGGAAAATATCAGGCAAAAGAAATGAGCAAATGGAACTTCTAACTTACAATATCATTCTCTTTCCTAACAACACCATTATTCACAAACCATCAAAACAACCAAAAAGAAAGAGCAAATGAAATGATAAAAGAAGAATAACACAACATTGCAAGTAAGTAAATGGCAAGAAATGAAATTGCAAGTAAGTAAAAGAGATAGAAAATGAATACTAAGAACCCAAGTGCAAAATGAAAGCTTTATTAATTTCTAGTGATGATACAAACCATGAGTTCAATAACCAAAACTTAAATTTGCAAGCTCAATGAAGAGGTTGTAAGATCAAGAGAAGGCAAAGAACTCAAGGTGAACTAGCTACTATGTACAAAGCTTCAAAATGAAAAATGAAGACAAGAAGTAAACTATAACTCAAAAGTGTATCCAAGTCTCCCCATTTCCTTTGCTCACTGATCTGGTATTTATAGGCACAAAATAAGATTAAACAAACAATAAAAATAAGATGATGTGACCCAAATAAACAACCAGAAGAAAAATGGGGACATTTGGACATCAATGGACCGGTGGTGCCGGTTATTTTGATCATTTCGCCGGTCCAATATAGGGCAAATGGGCTCGTGTCGGTGTGGTGGTCTCGAGTGCACTCAACAAGTCCACTTGTAATGTTTGATTTCTTCATATCAGCTTGGGTTATACTCAATAGTCTTGGAAGGAAACTTGATACTTTAAATCACATCATAGCTTTTTAGCATTTATCACACATCACCTCAGTTGTGCCCACTTGTGCCATGGGTAGCCCCACCATGGTCCATGTGCCAAAGAGTTATGTGCACACTTGTATTATTTTGGACCAAAATTATGTACACATTTGTTGCAAAAGAACTCTTTGGATATTGATCGGTTTGCAGTTCCAGTTGCAGTGTTGGCTCATAAATGTTATATCCGTGAATTTGAGTGTGTTTCCAGTATTTTATCACGAATACCTGTAATCTGTATTTACTAAGCAGACACTGGTTAATAGTACCGATATATAACAAAACAGATAATGAATGAGTGGTATTAAAATATTGTTTTCTGAGATGAACAAATACCCCAAACTTATCTTTTGCTCGTCCCGAGCAAAACAAAATCCTAACCTCACTTTCGCAGGGAACGCGATTGCACCGAGCTCGTGCAATAAGCCGTTAAACCTCTAGGTGTCCCTAGTAGGAAGAGTGTTGTCTCCTGAGGGTTTTCAGCGGATTACACCCACAAAATCCCGTCAAGCTAGTTTCACAAGTTAACGTCGATTCTACTCCTACAGTTTAGTATCTAGGTTAGAAATTCTATCATCCTAAGTTAGAAATATTCAACCCTTATGTTTCACGCCTCCTATTTATTCAACCTCAGATTCTATACGTTTTTACAGTTTAGAAAGATCTCGGTTTCTTTTGAGTTTTCCTTCTAAACTGCGGTCTCCAATAAGGGATTTTTATCATCTTTACGGAAAACATAAGTCTTATTCATTATTCCTATCTTTCCTCCAAACATCGATTGTATACCCCTACGTGTGTGTAAAATTTCACCCTTACACTTAAGAATTCAATTCAAGCTTGTAACACCCTAGTTCATTTATACCAATTTCAGTTTCCGTATTTCCTTATTTGTGGTATTTTTCCTGATTTATCGTGTTTTGGGTGCGGATAGTATTTCACATTAGTATTGCATCCGACCCAACCCGCTTGCTTGAAACTTGTTTGATTCATATTTATGAATTATCTTGACTTGTTACATGACATGTGCATTTTCATGAATACTGCATACTGGCATTTTATCTGGCATTGCATTTTACCATATAACATTTTAAGTCACATAAGATATTTTAAAATTACATTGCATGGCCTGTTTAATACCCCTAACCCTGTGGTAGCATTCGCGCATCTTGTTCTCATCTCGTTCAGTGAAACGGACGTGTTTGGATGTCTACGCGCACGTACGCGCATCCGATCATGGGGGTATGCTTTTTCGTTACCTGAGCTTTCATTTTGAAATTTGGACGTCGCATATATTTTTCACATTTTAAATCTGAATTTTTAAACCCGACCCGGGCGCGTTTTGAAATATTTCTGTATCCTACCAAAATTCAAATTTAATTAATATAATATTCTCTTTTATAATCGACAGTTAAATTTTTAACTTACAAAATATTTTCTAAGTAAAATCTTAACTCCTTAAACAAACTCTCTCTCTCTCTCCTTTCTCTCTCCTTCGCACCCTTTCTCACACCTCTCGCGATCACTGTGCATTCCTCGAATGCGGTCACCGCCCAAGCGCGTAGTGTCACCTCCCTTCACGAGACCCTCATTTTTCTCTCTCCATCAACGAACCCCATATTTTTTCTCCTCCTTCGTTAAAAAACCCCCGAGCTCCTTCCTCGTCAACCCAACCTCACACCACCTCTCCTCTCTCCCCTCTGCTCTCCCTTCTATACCAAAACCCTGCACACCCCTGCACCAAGAAACCCCAGCAAACAAAACCCTAACCTAACCCTAACCCAACCCTAGCAACCACCACCTCATCGCCGGAGCTCCATTCATCACCGTCGACGCCACCACCCCTCCCTGCAACCACAGTAAGCCTTCCTTCTCTCTTCTTCCTTCTTCTTCCCCTTTCTTTCTTTCTTTCCTTTCTTTCTTTAAAGTTTTGTTTCTCTGTTGCCGTAGTTCTTTGGAGCCGGGATCGTCGCCGACGATCCAGACGACGTACCTGGACTGCGTGATCACCCTCGCGCGTTATTTGGACCCGTTCCGTGTACCATGCGCGCGTCGCGACATTTTGCCCATGTCGGACGTACCATACATATCCATTTCTTGATCCGTCTAGGCAAGTTTATCTTTCTACATGCTACATTACTTTATATACATCTATTTTAATAAATATAATACTGGTATTTCAAATTATGCACCCCATATTTACTTTTACAGTTTTGACATCCGTTTGCATTCGTACGTGTTACTTTACATCTAGCGCATGCAAACCTAGCTTGATACATACTATATTTCAAAATACTGTACCCAATGGAATATTTACATCACATATTGCTTAGTTGTACGTCCCATATTACTATTTTACAGTTTTACTGTTTTCGGATACCCGTTTGAATCCATCTCATTTAAATATATATAACTGCATTTATAGATCACATTAATACATAATGCTATGATATTAACACCCCATGTTTAATAAAGTGCATCCTAATTAGCATTGGAACTATAAATGTAATCCTAATCGATAATTGTGCATCCATATCATAGATTTTATATCTATTTGCATACCATGTCACATCATTTCATTTTATTGTTATATTAGTACTCTATACTTGATTTTGTGCACCCATACTTGTTACAGTTTGATTATGAGCACCCACTCGATACTTGTACACTACCTGACATGACCTGATACACTACTACTGACATGACTTGATACTTGTACTCTACTTGACATGACCTGATATGTTACTACTTGACTTGTTATCTGATCCCGTTTCTAATGCCGACAATCCTGACCTGTTGTCCCGATGGACATATCCTGCTGTTTGTATAAACAAACCCGTTCTTGCTTGATTCCTGTGTTGGCATTAGTCTCAGATTTATAAATACCTGACTTACACACATAACTTGGGGGTATGTGTCACGCCCTGCTTCCCAGTGTACGGCGAAGGGGACGCGACGAGGTCCGCTACGTATATACTCAGAAGTACATACGCTAAGCGTATCTAAGCAATATAAAAATAAATACACAAGAGACAAGATATAATAAAAACATCAACTTTTATTTATTAACATTCTTTGTACAATGCATGAAGGAAATACAACTGAAATAAAAAGATGCCTAAACAGTGACATAACAGGAATGAAAGGTACAGAGAGGAAAAGTGTACAATGAAACTAAAGTGCAGGGTCTTCGGCAAACTGCTCCAAGTCTTCTTGAGATGGCTCGATCTCTGCCGGGTCCAAATCACCTGACGACATTCAAAGAAGAAAGAAACAGAATGTCGTCAGCGAACAGGTCGCTCGGTAAGTCCCAAAGGTAAGAGGAAAGTAGAATAGACAGAATAAGAATGTATCTTTTAAAGTTGTATTATCTTGTAGTAATGTCGTATTAACGCTGTTGTTTGTAGCTTGGTACAGAAGAATGTCAGTGTATACGAGAGGAGTCTCTATATGCCAGAGACTAGAGGCACGTATAGTACAAGGAACCGTTTATGCCACGGTACAACAACAACTGGATTCATGTTAGGTGTATTAAGTCTGACCACCTCGTGCCACCTTTAACACCTTCCGTACCAATCTACCCCTTAAACCCCGCGATGTCTTGTTTGTATTGTTATCTTGTAAATTGTATTGGTTGTATGATTGATTTACTGACTGACCGAAACCATGATATCAGGAAACGGTTATAACCGTAGAGTCATGTAAATGGAATACTGAGAATCATGTAAAAGGAATATATATCCATGGTTCGGTTCAGTCAAGTTGTATAAATTGATAATTGTATTCATGGATTCATGTGTTCATTTTGGATTGGAATATTGTAGATTATAGGTTGAAATTGATCATGTTCAAGTCAGATTAATCAGACTCAAACCCGAGTCAGACAATCAGAAATGTTAATCGAAGTCTTATAATTGCTAGGGTCCTTAGGGTAATTTATAAAACTTGAGGGGGTTTTATGTAAAAATACTTTTATATACTTTTCAAAGTACACCTCAAGTATTTATTGTTCATCTTTAGAGTTGTAATGATGGTGGATTTTATGTTGTGACATTTCTAGTGAACATATCCTAGTTTTATAAATAAGGGTATTTATCTGTAATATTGATTATTTGAAGTCCATGGTATTTTAGTGTAAAATTTATTCTTTGTGATTTTTAGGAAAAGGTGGAAAATTTATATTATAATAAAATAGATATTTAAATGATAAATATACATATGTTTATACAAAAAATAATTTTAATAAATATTTTATATTCCAAAAATCTCATTTTCTTAAGATGTCGTATTTTAAACCTTTCGAGACTGAATGCTCATTGCGGAGGTTTGAATCTCGCACTACTAGCCCGAGGGTGCGCGATAAACCGCACGATCCCGAACGGGTTCCCCAAAGATGGGTTGTAGCGGCGCTTTGCAAAGATTGTAAAATACTAATCCTTTAGAAAACGGTTTTATAAAGTAAAAGGTATTTATTTGCAAAGTGTAAGTTTCCGTATTTTAGATTCTAGGGTTTCCTAAGCCAACTAGCCTATTTCTAAATGGTCTAAACGACAAGTCGTTAGAAGCCTCAAATCGCCTCTTCACCGCCAATTGTGGCCAGGTAAGTACAAATGAGGAAGGAGGGATCCGCTCACGAATCGTGAGGCGGGCCTTTTAAAGTTACCTTTGCTCACTTGCCTAGCCTAGACACCACAAAGTCAGGTTTAGATAAACGATCGATGTGCACAACTTATCGTGTTTTCCTAATAAGAGGTATTTATTTAAAAGTGTATCAAAGCTAAACTTTTAGAATTAGTTTTATCAAGAATATGGTATTTAAATGAAAGTTTTGTTTTATCGTATTCTAAGTTTTGATGATATCGTTTTAGGGTTGTATTTGCGGGTGTGTGGAGGTAGGTCATTACCTCGTGCTCTACTTTAAATGTATAGCAAAGTTAAGGGGTTAAATGTGAAATCGAAACATGATGGTATTAAAGTGAAAAAATACGATAAATTGGAAAGGTTATCATTTCATGTTATGAAACTTGTTCAAATTGATTTTTAAAAGTTTAATAGTCAAGATTAAGATGTTTAAACATGAATGTATTGGTGAGAAGTGAACTTTTATAAAACACCGAATCGGAAATCGGATTTGTTCTGATTCCGTCGGGTTTCGTAATTTCGTATTTTAGAGAAATAGAAAGTGGGATAGAATGGGACTTACGGGTTTCGATTAGGCAAAGGAGTGTAGGGGGAACTAAAGGAGTTGCCGAGGCGTTGCTTCGTCGCTGGTTGTTTCTAAAAACGTCGCCGGAATTCCCGCCGGAATTTCGTCGGAGCTTCGCCGCGAACTTGTTTTCAAAGTACACACTTCTTGGAAAATTTTTGAGAGAGAGAGCCTAGGGTTTTGGGATGAGAGGGTAGAGGGTAGGAGGTGTATTTATAGGGTAGGCTAGGATAGGGTAGGTGAAAGGTTTTTAATTAAAAAAAATTGTAAAAATTATAGAAAATCATTAAAAATTGTAGTAAATGGGGTGTATTTAACCCTCGGGAACCGATCCAATTAAATGGTGTGTGCAGGGAGTTAAAGAAGGTGAAAAGCCATATTTTTTGTTCTGGTGACTCGGCGGTCCTGCCGAGTCCGGCCGGCCGACTCGGCCGATCCCGGCCGAGTCAAGGGGTCGATGGGTGGGGGGTTCTCAGGTGAAGGCTCTGGTATTTTTAGTTTTTCAGGTACAGTTCAACTTTTGGGAGTTATGGTTTGTGGACTGTTGGGCTTCCAAGAAATTTAAAACAAAAATAATCTAAAAATAATGTGGGGCAGGGGATTTGAACTCTGGTGGCTTGGTTCAGCAGTACAAGGTGTTACCAATGAGCTACAAGCTCCTTCTTGTAATTATGGTGTGAAATAATTACTTAAAGTGGTAACAGCAACATTAAATACCTCAAGTATACTTTAATTTTAAAATAATTTTATGTACACTAAAAATGGAGTTATTTAAAAACAAAATAATTATTTATATATTGTGCTCAGGTTAAAATACTCCTTTATGGATTTTGAAAAAAAATTTAAAAATTTGTATAGAAAAAAGTGTATAAGAAAATTAAGGTTGTTACATCTACCCTCCTTATAAAAATTTCGTCCTCGAAATTTGTAAAAGGAAAGTGTAACAATCCAAGAAAAGTTTGGTGAGAGTGTGTGAAGAATGACAAAGTGATGCAAGGGTGTGAAAAAGGTTGAAGAGAATTACCAGGGTTATTCTGACCAACCGTATCAGCTTCTACGGCCGCCAAATTGTATGCCTGGCGTCTCTGCATGTTTCTTCGTGCAAGCTGGTACAATGCTGATTGTCGAGGTAAAGGTGGTCCACGTGGAGGTGGTGCTGGGAGTGCAAGACTAGGTGCAAGAGTCTGGATAGCTGGCTGCTGCGGGTAGATAGTGGGTGTGTGGGCTGAGTTGCGTCTATAGGGACAGTCTCCAATTCTATGATCGGATGCGCCGCAAACTAGGCACTGGCATTTTGCGCGCTTACAGTCCTTCCACAAGTGTCCATTCCTATGGCAGCAGTAGCAAAATCCTGAACTTGACTGGTTAATTGTTTCCTTCTGTCTCTTGGGTTTTGCAGGTTGTGTAGTGTAGGTTCCTCTTGCCATCTGGGTGGCAGAGCGTTTCCTGACGGTTGCTTCTGCTTCTGGTCGGTTCAATAATATAGCAGTCTGCTGCTGCAGTCCAACCAGGAGGCTTCGGATTTCCTCAAGCAGAACCGTTTGCTCGTTGAGTGGAGCAGGAACGGCAGGTGTGAGTGGTAATGGTGGAGGTGTGTTGTTGACATTGGTGCTGGTGTTGTTCGGGGAATCCATAACCCTGAAGAAAAATTTGGGTTAGGACAGATTCAAATGAAATGATAAGATTCAAGGAATATGAAATTGTAAGATTCAAGGGATATGAATTGTAAAGAACGTTTTAGTTGCTGGTTCTTGTGTTCTATTGCTTAGGTTGTTCACGCAGAACAGAACTGCATGATAGGGTTTCATACAGCTCTGACCTGCATGGGCCAACAACAAAACCTGTCACGCCCCGCTTCCCAGTGTACGGCGAAGGGGACGCGATGAGGTCCGCTACGTATATACTCAGAAGTACATACGCTAAGCGTATCTAAGCAATATAAAAATAAATACACAAGAGACAAGATATAATAAAAACAACAACTTTTATTTATTAACATTCTTTGTACAATGCATGAAGGAAATACAACTGAAATAAAAAGATGCCTAAACAGTGACATAACAGGAATGAAAGGTACAGAGAGGAAAAGTGTACAATGAAACTAAAGTCAGGGTCTTCGGCAAACTGCTCCAAGTCTTCTTGAGATGGCTCGATCTCTGCCGGGTCCAAATCACCTGACGACATTCAAAGAAGAAAGAAACAGAATGTCGTCAGCGAACAGGTCGCTCGGTAAGTCCCAAAGATAAGAGGAAAGTAGAATAGACAGAATAAGAATGTATCTTTTAAAGTTGTATTATCTTGTAGTAATGTCGTATTAACGCTGTTGTTTGTAGCTTGGTACAGAAGAATGCCAGTGTATACGAGAGAAGTCTCTATATGCCAGAGACTAGAGGCACGTATAGTACAAGGAACCGTTTATGCCACGGTACAACGCAACTGGATTCATGTTAGGTGTATTAAGTCTGACCACCTCGTGCCACCTTTAACACCTTCCGTACCAATCTACCCCTTAAACCCCGCGATATCTTGTTTGTATTGTTATCTTGTAAATTGTATTGGTTGTATGATTGATTGACCGACTGACCGAAACCATGATATCAGGAAACGGTTATAACCGTAGAGTCATGTAAATGGAATACTGAGAATCATGTAAAAGGAATATATATCCATGGTTCGGTTCAGTCAAGTTGTATAAATTGATAATTGTATTCATGGATTCATGTGTTCATTTTGGATTGGAATATTGTAGATTATAGGTTGAAATTGATCATGTTCAAGTCAGATTAATCAGACTCAAACCCGAGTCAGACAATCAGAAATGTTAATCGAAGTCTTATAATTGCTAGGGTCTTTAGGGTAATTTATAAAACTTGAGGGGGTTTTATGTAAAAATACTTTATATACTTTTCAAATTACACCTCAAGCATTTATTGTTCGTCTTTAGAGTTGTAATGAGGGTGGATTTTATGTTGTGACATTTCTAGTGAACATATCCTAGTTTTATAAATAAGGGTATTTATCTGTAATATTGATTATTTGAATTTCATGGTATTTTAGTGTAAAATTTATTCTTTGTGAATTTTAGGAAAAGGTGGAAAATTTATATTATAATAAAATAGATATTTAAATGATAAATATACATATGTTTATACAAAAAATAATTTTAATAAATATTTTATATTCCAAAAATCTCATTTTCTTAAGATGTCGTATTTTAAACCTTTCGAGACCGAGTGCTCATTGCGGAGGTTTGAATCTCGCACTACTAGCCCGAGGGTGCGCGATAAACCGCACGATCCCGAACGGGTTCCCCAAAGATGGGTTGTAGCGGCGCTTTGCAAAGATTGTAAAATACCAATCCTTTAGAAAACGGTTTTATAAAGTAAAAGGTATTTATTTGCAAAGTGTAAGTTTCCGTATTTTAGATTCTAGGGTTTCCTAAGCCAACTAGCCTATTTCTAAATGGTCTAAACGACAAGTCGTTAGAAGCCTCAAATCGCCTCTTCACCACCAATTGTGGCCAGGTAAGTACAAATGAGGAAGGAGGGATACGCTCACGAATCGTGAGGCGGGCCTTTTAAAGTTACCTTTGCTCACTTGTCTAGCCTAGACACCACAAGTCAGGTTTAGATAAACGATCGATGTCCACAACTTATCGTATTTTCCTAATAAGAGGTATTTATTTAAAAGTATATCAAAGCTAATCTTTTAGAATTAGTTTTATTAAGAATATGGTATTTAAATGAAAGTTTTGTTTTATCGTATTCTAATTTTGATGATATCGTTTTAGGGTTGTATTTGTGGGTGTGTGGAGGTAGGTCATTATCTCGTGCTCTACTTTAAATGTATAGCAAAGTTAAGGGGTTAAATGTGAAATCGAAACATGATGGTATTAAAGTGAAAAAATACGATAAATTGGAAAGGTTATCATTTCATGTGATGAAACTTGTTCAAATTGATTTTTAAAAGTTTAATAGTCAAGATTAAGATGTTTAAACATGAATGTATTGGTGAGAAGTGAACTTTTATTGAAAACCGAATCGGAAATCGGATTTGTTCCGATTCCGTCGGGTTTCATAATTTCGTATTTTAGAGAAATAGAAAGGGAGATAGAATGGGACTTACGGGTTTCGATTAGGCAAAGGAGTGTAGGGGGAACTAACGGAGTTGCCGAGGCGTTGCTTTGTCGCCGGTTGTTTCTAAAAACGTCGCCGGAATTCCCGCCGGAATTTCGTCAGAGCTTCGCCGCGAACTTGTTTTCAAAGTACACACTTCTTGAAAAAATTTAGAGAGAGAGAGCTTAGGGTTTTGGGATGAGAGGGTAGAGGGTAGGGGGTGTATTTATAGGGTAGGCTAGGGTAGGGTAGGTGAAAGGTTTTTAATTAAAAAAATTTATAAAAATTATAGAAAATCATTAAAAATTATAGTAAATGGGATATATTTAACTCTCGGCAACCGATCCAATTAAATGGTGTGTGCAGAGGGTTAAAGAAGGTGAAAAGCCATATTTTTTGTTCAGGTGACTCGGCGGTCCGGCCGAGTCCGGTCGCCGCCGCCGGCCGGACATGGCCGGACTGTCGGCCAACTCGGCCGAGTCAAGGGGTCGATTGGTGGGGGGTTCTCAGGTGAAGGATCTGGTATTTTTAGTTTTTCATGTACAGTTCAACTTTTGGGAGTTATGGTCTGTGGACTGTTGGGCTTCCAAGAAATTTAAAACAAAAATAATCTAAAAATAATGTGGGGCAAGTGATTTGAACTCTGGTGGCTTGGTTCAGCAGTGCAAGGTGTTACCAATGAGCTACAAGCTCCTTCTTGTAATCATGGTGTGAAATAATTACTTAAAGTGGTAACAACAACATTAAATACCTCAAGTATACTTTAATTTTAAAACAATTTTATGTACACTAAAAATGGAGACAAAATAATTACTTATATATTGTGCTCATGTTAAAATACTCCTTTATGGATTTTGAAAAAAAATTTAAAAAATTTGTATAGAAAAAAGTGTATAAGAAAATTAGGGTTATTACAGTATGTGGAAATCAAGAATGTATCCGAACGTAACTCAAAGGGTTATTACATCCTGTACCGTGGTCCCGTGGGGTATGAACGGGACATAGACTCACAGTCTATTATATATTGTACCGTGGTCCCGTGGGGAATGAACGGGGCATAGACCGATGGGTTACGATGAGGATTACATTAATTGATTTTGAATAACTTTAGAATAGATAACCCTATAGCACAGTTTAGATTACTCACTGCACCTCACCTATAATATATCCTATTCACTGATTTATATTCATGTTACTGCTTATTTCCTGATAACTTGTTATTGTTCATGCCTGCATATTTCATTACACCCTGCTTGCTTAGAATTATTGATATTATGACGCACTGACGTCTGGGTTTTGCATAGCCCAGATCCCTTATCCTTGTCGCAGGCTGATCAGGAGTACTTCCGCCGACAGGCCGAGCAGTGAGGACCTGTTAGTATTTTAGTTTAGTTTCCTTTCAGCACTTTTCATTTCCTGATGTGAGCCCGTATTTTGGGACATACATTCCAGATTATTATTGTATTTGAATCTTTTGCTTCCGCATTATTTTATTTCTTGACTCGTTATTCTGGCTCATGGACATGCACTAGATAGTTGTTTTATTTTACTGTTCTTGATATCTCTACAGCCGTAATGTGACTGTGGAGGGATATTTCCTATCCACAGGTAGCATGGTTGGCTCTGTCACATGCCTATCTTAGCGCACTCTGGGAAGCGGGGCGTGACAGGGTTTCTTTGGTATCAGAGCCATAGGATCTAGGTTAATCGGGTTTGATTCTTTTGTAGTTGGGTATTGGACCCAATACACGAATCAGAATACTCGTGATTAGGAACATGTCCTACCCCTTTACCATCTTGCCATTTTTGAATGTTAACTTCCTCCTGATTCTTACCTTGACAATATGCAAACCTCTTTGCATCTCGACTTGAAACTTGGTTTCCTATTGTTTATCTCTGGAATTTAGGCGACTTGGGTGGAGTTATGTGATTGTAACTATGTACCGCGACATGGTTACAATGCGGTACTCTATTTAAGTAACTTGAAGTTCTAGTCTTGATTCATATCCCTGATCTATGGTCATTATTCATCAAAAGTTTGAATCTTATTATCATACTAATCCTTTCGGTGTTTTGGTTTCAGGAACATGGCAGACAGAAATCTGAAGGCGTACCAAAGGCGTGTTGATGACGCTGCGTTATTTGGAGTAATTCGTGGCATGCTGGAGAACTAGAAGCGGCAGACCGAGTTGAACCAGCGGCAAGCTGAAGCTTTTCAGGAAGGTTTGCGGACCGTCCAGCAGTCCGTAAACAATGTTGTGGCCAAACCAGTTGAGTGTGGGTACCGTGGCGGATTTCAGGAGACTTGGTCCGTCCGTCTTTACTGGTCTGGAGGAGCCGTTGCCAGCGGAGCAGTGGCTGGTTGATACGGAGAATTTGCTCGTTGCAGCACAGATTCCAGAGGACAAGAGAGTGGATGTAGTACGCATCCAATTGGTGGACTATGCTCGTGAATGGTGGTTTATGGAAGAGACCCGCTTGCTCAAGCTGATCAGTTGGGCAGATTTTTCGAAGAGTTTCTTGGAGAAGTTCTTCCCGCAGACTGCACGGGAGGAAATGGAAGAAAGGTTTATCAGTTTAAAGTAGAACGGTGGATCCGTGGATGCGCATGCGGCTGAGTGGACACGGCTCAGTCGATTCGCTAGACCTTTGGTGGCCAAGGAAGCTGATAGGGCACGAAGGTTTATGCGCAGTTTGTATGTGGACATCCAGAGGCACATCATATCTCTGGGATTGACCTCTTTCTCTCAAGTTCTTAAGGCGTCCCGAGAGCAGCAGAGCCTATCTATGAAGACTGGGGGTACGCAGCAGCAAGCAGTGGCTGTACGGAAGCTAGCGTTTACACCAAACCAAGCACATACACGCAGAGGTATTTCGGTGAATAGGCGTGGTGTTGTACCTATGAAGAGGACCGTCGCAACCGAGCAGAAGGGAAGAGCATTTTGCGACTTCTGCCAACGATCGGGTCATTTCTGGAAAGATTGTCGAAAGAGACTTGGACTTTGCCTTGTTTGTGGATCAGCGGATCATACCGTTGATACTTGTCCGTCGAAGCTTCATCTAAAGGACGATGTTCAAAGGCCACCGCAGAAGCAATTTCAGGGGCAGAAGCAGTTGACTCAAGGACCCAATCAAGCTCGAGCCTTTACCCTGACGACTGAAGAGGCCAAAGCTTCAGAGGAAGTTGTTTCAGGTATCCTACTTGTTCATGGTTTTCCCGCATTAGCGTTATTCGATTCTGGTGCATCCCATTGTTTTATGTCATCCGAGTTTATTGCTACACACTCGATTCCTTGCACGACCTAATCTAGTTATTGGGACATACACACTGGGAATGGGAAGATCATAGCTAGTAGAGAATGTAAGGATTGTTCAGTTGTTGTTTGCTGATAGGAATTATTTGCAGATTTCTTGGTGATTGATACCGGCAGTTATGAAGTTGTCTTGGGAATGGATTTTCTCGGCACATTCCACGCTCACATTGATTGTAGGGCAAAGAAAGTAATTTTTCAGATTCCCGGACATCCGGAGTTTATCTTTACTGGAGGAAGCAGTTCTGTCGGGCCAGTCGAGTTTAGGGCTAGGCCGACAAATAATGTTCTTTCGTCTATGGAAGTTGATAAGGAAGAAGCGCTAGCTGTAGTTCGAGAGTTCATGGACGTGTTCGAGGACATCTCGGGTTTACCGCCAAAACGAGATGTGGAGTTCGCAATCGATCTTATTCCTGGTGCAGCGCCAATCTCTAAGGCATACTATCCAATGGCACCAGTGGAGTTGGAAGAAGTCAAGAAGCAGGTTACCGAATTACTTGAGAAGGGTTGGATTCGCAGCAGTAATTCACCTTGGGGAGCTCCAGTTCTTCTAGTCAAGAAGAAAGATGGCACAAGGAGGATGTGCATCGATTATCGAGAATTAAACTGGGTGACTATTAAGAACAAGTACCCGATCCCCCGCATTGGCGAATTATTCGAGCAGCTTAGTGGCGCGAGGGTATTCTCGAAGCTGGATTTGCGATCCGGATATCATCAAGTCCGAGTTAAATCAGAAGATGTTTACAAGACGGCGTTCCAAACTCGGTATGGACATTACGAGTATTTAGTGATGCCCTTCGGAGTAACGAATGCACCGGCGATATTTATGGACTTGATGAACCGAATCTTTTCACCATTCTTGGACCAGTTTATAGTGGTGTTCATCGATGATATTCTGGTCTACTCGAGGAGCATAGAAGAGCATGCAGAACACTTGAAGATCGCACTGCAGACATTGAGGCAAGAAAGATTGTATGCAAAGATGAGCAAGTGCGAGTTTTGGCTTGAAGAAGTGAAGTTTTTGGGGCATGTCGTATCCGGAGATGGAATCGCCGTTGACCCTGAGAAAATTGTAGCAGTTCAAGATTGGCCGATTCCGAAGAACGTAGCAGAGATCAGAAGTTTTCTTGGACTTGCCGGATATTACAGAAGGTTCGTGGAGAATTTTGCTCGATTGGCTGAGCCTTTGACCAAGCTTACACCCAAGGAAGTACCGTTTGTATGGACAGATAAGTGTGTGTCAGCTTTTGAGGCGTTGAAGCAAAGGTTGATAAACGCTCCTATTTTGACCGTGCCAGACGGTTCCGGAGGATTGGTGATTCACAGCGATGCATCTGGGAAAGGATTGGGGTGTGTTTTGATGCAGCATGGGAAGGTTATAGCTTACGCATCAAGACAGTTGAAGACCCATGAGAAGAATTACCCAACTCATGATTTGGAGCTAGCAGCTGTGATTTTTGCTTTGAAGATTTGAAGACACTACTTATTAGGCGAAAGAGTCGAAGTATTCACCGATCACAAAAGCCTGAAGTATGTGTTCATACAGAAGGAGCTTAATATGAGGTAGCGTAGATGATTGGAGCTGATGGCTGACTATGATCTTGATCTCAAGTACCATCCGGGGAAAGTTAATGTTGTGCCGGACGTGCTTAGTCGGTTGCCAGCAATTCAGATGTTGACTGCACAAAAGGAACTTATCGAAGACTTTTGGAGATTCGAGTTGGAGATCGTGCTACCACATTCTTCGGGACAATTGATGCAGCTGCGAGTACAGTCGTCGTTGATCGAGAATATTAAAGCAGCGCAGTTATAGGACCATAGATTGCAAAAGTTTCGAGAACAGGTTGAAGCAGGACTTCGAACGGACTTGTTAATTCATGAAGATGGTTCGTTGCGATATGGTAGCCATTTGTCTGTGCCAAAGGGAGATATTTGCGAAGAAGTTATGAAGGAGGCGCACAGTTCCGCATATTCCGTACATCTAGGAGGCACGAAGATATACCGAGATCTACGATAGCATTTCTGGTGGGAAGGCATGAAATGGGAGATTGCCCACTTTGTAGTGAAGTGCTTGGTGTGTCAGCAAGTTAAAGCTGAACATCAAAGGGTTGCTGGTTTATTGCAACAACTTCCGATTCCTCAATGGAAGTGGGAACATATAACCATGGATTTCGTGACGGCTTTACCGCGGAGTCCAAAGGGCAACAATGCAGTTTGGGTGATTGTTGATCAATTGACCAAGGCAGCTCATTTTATACCATTTCGAGTTGGTCAGTCAACGGAAACGTTAGCAGAACAGTACATGCAGGAGATTGTGAGATTGCATAGAGTACATGTGAGCATTGTTTCCGATCGTGATACCCGATTTTGTTGGAGATAGTGCCCTCATAGTCAATTATTGGATCGCAGGTACGTGATTGCAATGATTGCGGAGGACCTATCCCGGTAGGACAGTCTTACTCGAAATGATAGTATGCTATCTGGTTTGCCTTTATCAGTCGTGTACATGTTCAGGTGACTGATTGCATGTTACACTTTGATAGAGCCCTTAGGATCTTGCTTTACTACCAACAGTATGATGGCGATCATATACGTGAGAGTTGGGTAGTTTATATGCATATCCTTAATTGTGGTCCCTAGTCATGGGAGTTTCGAGACAGGGCATCGATACTCCGGAGTAGACTAGTGTGTACAGTCGAGACCCCGACGAGGGGCGGTGGCCGGTCTCACAAGCCACTGGTGTCAGTTGGATCACCTAAGATGTATACAGGTGCTCATTGGGTTATGAGTACACCGGACAGGACTCGCCGGGAATCTGCTAGTTAGTATTATATCTACCGTCAGATAGCAGTTCCCTGGTGACATGTGTACAGGTTAGTTCATCGACCTGAGGTCGTCATTTGTCTCGTGTGAGTTCCCACTGTGCTTTGATTTCTACCCTACCACGGCTCAAAGGAGTCGTGCAAACAGGTAGTTTTTGGGTACAGTCCCGAGCCATATGGAGGCACGTGAGCGGATCGGCAGGGGATTCGTCTCTCCCGGTATTGGGGGCGAGGTCGTGCTGTGTCTAGGAGAGCCATTACACAAAGCCCACGGCCGTGGCAGGAGATTTACTGGTAGGTACTCCAGTAGTATCTCAGGGTGTTATTGGGCTTCACTCCGACACGACTTATACTGCTATTGGGGGTCTGACGTTACTAGCCCCCTAGGCAGATATGCGATACTCATAGACGAACGGACCGGACTGTATATACATTGTCACTGTTAGGCTCAGTAGGGTTTCTGGATGAGTTCGCTCATCGGCCTCCCTTGAGTGTGCTCATCGGTCTCCCTTGAGGTCAGTCCGTGGGCAGCCGTTACGCATTGCTAGTGCCGCTGACGGTTTGTGGTTAAACCCACTGCCAGGGTGCTGACGAGTCATTAAAGTCCCCCACAGACAGTTTCCCAAGTTCGGGCGAAACGTTGTAGATGCCGTATGGTTTTATGGCAGGGTTCGGAAATTGCACGTGCGTTTACGCACGTGTTATTTTTCGGGCAGTTAATACTGGTCGGCTTTGGTTTAAGCCGGATCCGAGTATTTTATTGAGTAGGTATAATATCTTTGTCTCAGTTGCATTTGTATTCGGTCGTAATACAAATGCGGGTATATTTATATAGTTTCGGGGTTATCCTGAAAGTCGTTTCAGGATCACTTTTGGAAGTTTCCAGTTTCCAGTTTTCTATCAGCCGTCTTTTAACATTCGGTTAAAGACGGATTTATCTTTTCTTCAGTTGAGGTGAGTCAGTGTTCTAGAAGTTTCTAGATGAGGTGACTAGGCTAATTTGTGTTGAGTTCTAATTGGTTGCATTTATTGCATGATTACTAGGTTATTAGATTCAATGTTTGCATTAAAGGCTTTTAGTGACTCATGCTTCCTTTAATGATCATGATAAGCTTCATCTTTTGCTTAGAGTCACCCCCCTCTCCTACACTCACCTCCCTCCTTTGATAAATAGGCCGGCCCTCTCTCTCCTCCCCTTTTGATTGATATGAGAAAATTATGGTTGTAAAAGGAAAAGAGTATAGTTTTGGAAGCATAGAAATTTCCTAGTTCATTTTCTTGTTCCATTTCATTTCCATCGGCAACTTCATTTACCGATCGTCCACGGACTTGGACGAAGTGAGACAAAGTCATCTACTCATTCTCTACATCATTCTTGGTCGTCTCTTTTAGCAAACTTGACGATCGAGTTGCCTCGAGTCAGAGGCGGGAGCCTGTTTAAAGAACCGATCATGTGGTGCCACCTCGACGAGGAGATCGGAGATCGACGAGATCGGAGCAGCCGCAACGGAGCGTGGGATGATGGTTGAAGAACGAAGGACTCGGATCGTTCGGTACAATCTTCCTACACTCTTTACAGTTTGTTAGTTTAGCAATAATGGCAGATCCGGGTTAAAGTATACGATAGCGCCAGTTTAAAAGTTTTGTTCCGCATTTTGGCGTCTGTAGACGGCCGGGGCGCTAGCGTAGACTTACAATGGTATCAGATCCTCACCATTTTGCTATGCTAACTTGTGCTAACGCGTTTAAAACATCGATCCGACCGGAAAACTAAAAACTGCGATTTCTTGCTCGACAGTTTCTGTTAATTTTAAATGGCTTCAAAATTCATTTCTGGATGTCTTAAAAATCAAAGCAGGCTTTTTTAGGAAAACTGCAGAAATTCGACAGTGTGATGTTACTGTTGAAGCGCGGATCCGCGGCCCAAGCATGGGTTTGGCCGCGGATCCGCCGCAGTCAAGTCACATCACTTGGCGAAATTTCTACAGTGTATTTTATGTTGGATTTTGGGGTTTTTGGTATATATCATTTGGGCCCAGGTTATGTTACTGTTCTGCAGATTTTCGTGGGGCCCACTTCTTGATATTTGGTCGATCGAAATTTAAACACGTTAGTTTACAGTGCTTACATTATATCTCCGACCGGGAATGTCATTTGATCGGTAAACCGCGTCTGATTGCTATAGTTCTTTTAGACGGGTTTGCGAACGTGACATTCGCGTTGATGTTCTGTGTTGTGCTGTGATGTTGCGGATTTGTAGTGGTGGATAGCAGTGTGCAATGGTAGTACAGTTTGTGTTTATTTGTACATTTGATATTGCGGGGCGAGCGTCCAACTTGTGGACTGCCGTCACTGCCTGTTGTATGATATTCTTTTGGGGCACGACCAGGTTGCAGTCGATGTACCTTTTGTACTATTTTTCATTACTTGACTAGGTTTTACCCCGCGACGGAGTGCACGGATAGCCGGGTTCGGGAAAGCAACGGGTCCGCATCTCATGGCTTTGAGAGGCAGAGGGGCCCCACTTCAGAATTGGCAGACTATTCGCCGCACTCGTAGGGGGTACAGGTTGACCCAAGGAGGGGTGCCCAAGATTACCGGATTCCGTGGAGTGATGGGTGGTCCATTCACTATGCTGTAGGGGGCTGTCTCGCTTCAGGTTTTGGCGGGTAACTTGCCGCACCCGTAGGGGTCTAGGTTTCATTGCACAGGCTATCCACACGACAGGGGAACGTCGAGTTTCAGCAGCGGCTCTGTGAAACTCGGGGATCCCAGATATCTGTATTGTTCTGTGATGCTTATTACTTTTCTGTAATGTTGCATATTATCACGCCTGGAGCGATTATTGTATATTGGCTTATATACTATTAGATGTTGTATATGTTTTACACCCGCGCTAGTCCAGTCCCCGCTCTGTCGTTAGTTAAGTAACCTAACGGGTGATGACGGGACCCAGTGACGAATGCAGATGGCATATACGTACATTTTATTTTCGTTCTTTTCTGGTGTGATCGAATGATGGGACTGCGTTGATTCTGATCAATGCAAAGTAAAACAAACCTGTTTGAGTTGTTGGAACAAATTTAAAAAGTGTTGTTGCAAAGACGTTTCCTTTTGTTATGCATAGCGGTATTCAGTGGAATATCCTGCACCTCATTCGACGGGGCAAGGGCTGATATCCCTTCACCGGGACTGACCCTGGCAGAAGTTTGCGTCAGAGTAATAACTTCACTATAGTCGATTACATGTTGCTTTGCATAGTGGTATTCAGTGGAATATCCTGCACCTCATTCCACGAGGAAAGAGCCGAGATCCCTTTACCGGGAGTGACCTCTTTAGCAAAAGGTTTTCGCCACTATATTTTAAAAAGCTATCAGGTTCCTTCAGCGATATCAAGTTCACTACGCTAAAGGTTTTTCGCCAAAAACCAGCCGTAGCCCTCCGTCACTTCTTTTGGGTATTCAGTAGTATTCAAGCTATGCATTTTAGCCAAAGTTAAGGCATAGTGTTTGGTAGCTGCTGGGTATTCAATTGTTGCATAGATAGATGAGTCAGTTTGGGACAGTCGTTCTGCCGATTGGCCAAAGTCAGGGGCATGTGCGGGTGGGTTCAAATTGACAAGATAGTGACGGGTAGAACTTGGCATGTGACTTATGACACTTTGACCAAAGCCAAGGTTATAAGAGCATGGGGCAAAAATTATATCGGGAGTTTCTAAAGAAACTGAAACTTGCCAAGTATGCGCATACCTTCTGGAGTATGAGTAACGTGGATGCATTCCATCACGTTATCATGCGATGAGAGTTGGATCCCGATTCCCACTGATGAGTTGGTTTACTCTTCGGGTGATCCCGATTGATTCTTCTTTAGGTTTGGAGGAGAATTTGACAGGACAGTGGGAGGTTTCCGGATTAGATAAAGTGATGACCATTCTGATCTAGGTTAGAGTGCACGCAGAGTGTTTCTTTTCTCTCTCTCTCTTTGGCAGCGACCTTTGACCGACCCTAGACTATGACTCAGTGACCAGGTTGACCGAACCTTCTTCAAATACTGGCTTTTGGATTGTCTATGTTGCATAAGTCATTGCCACTCCTTCTTTTACCCTTTGAATTTCTCAGAACACCCGTATTACTACGGATATCCACTTCCATTGGATAGATCCATCGTATGGTTATATACGAACTCGAAGGAACTTCTTCGAGGATGGATCCAGGTTCAGGAGAAATAGAATTGGTTTATTCAGTTGTCTTTTATTATCACCTTCTCTCAGGTTGCGAGAGCTCCTTGGTTTAGGAGAGTACACCTATTACGCTTATTGGATAGTCTTATTCCAAACCATAGGCTGGTGCCGAAAGGTAGGGAATGAAGAAAACCAATTAGCCTAAGTAGGGTGTGCAGAAGGTAATATGTAAAGACAAAATAAAGGGATTAGAAAGAGGGCAAAGTAAATTGCGACTGATATCATTCACGACCAAAACCGCGTACTTCATCGCCGCTCCTATTTCACCTTTAAAAGAATAAGGTATTATTCAGTTGTCTTTTATCGTCACCTTCTCTCGAGATGCGAGTACTCCTTGGTTTAGGAGGGTACACCTATTATGCTTACTGAATAGTCTTCTTCCAAA
The DNA here is from genome assembly GCA_030015575.1 of Agapanthus africanus. Lineage (NCBI taxonomy): Eukaryota > Viridiplantae > Streptophyta > Magnoliopsida > Asparagales > Amaryllidaceae > Agapanthus > Agapanthus africanus. Next base: position 553,861,972 of record CM057339.1, read on the forward strand.
CCATAGGCTGGTGCCGAACGGTAGGGAAGGAAGAAAACCATTTAGCCTAACGATGGTGTACAGAAGGTAACGACTAAAGACAAATTAAGGGATTTGGAGAGATGGCAATAAAATATACGGTTGAAGTCATGAATTGGATTATGGAAGAGGCATTGCTATGAATACCAGGATACCCCTACGAAACATTTTCATGTTTCAGTGCATTGTTAAAGAAAAACTGTTTTCCCGATTAGACACTTACTCCAAGGGTATGTATTTACCAGGTTTCATTCTCATATCTGTATGGTTTTACAGATGATGAGTGGGAGTAAGATATTGGGAATTAGGTGATCATCCTCATTATATCGGAATTCGTTGTAATTGGTGACATTTCAGGAAATCGCCAGGGTACAGTTTTCCACCTACAACGCACAGGTTTTGAGTTGTTTAACTCAGCGGACTTATATAGAGTATTGTATATTGTCCAAGTGTCCATCATGACAAAGGGGTAGGTCCTCGTACTATGTTCTATTTACTTATAACTTCTCTAGTATTTAGACGAGTGTTTCGTAGAAATACAAGGTCTAAGTTTTGAGAAGTTGTGGGTATAAGAATAAAGTAGAGAACCAGGTGTCACAAGTATCGGGATTCTTCAAAGAGATCGAAGATGTAGATTCTTGTGATTGGTATTCAGATGATAGTGATGGTTTTTGAGAAACGTATTTCTCTTTTAGGTTACTCATAATTGGATGGATTCCTAAGTTGAGTAATGCTGATTAGCCTCTTTCCATTAAGTTGATATGCACTGGAGACAGCTGCATGATTTGAATATGGTTCCAATTAAATAAGTGCCAAAGTTTCTGTATTGGATATAGAATGGATCGTACCTTAAAAGAAATTAAGGTACGGGGAGTTGTCCAGTTTATGCTTAAAACCAGACTCTGGATAACTCAGGGCACGTTTCTGTAGTGGCTGTTTGTGGGTTGACCCTGGCTATGACGAGGGTTGATATTCTACCATTTGGAAGATCAATAGTGATATTGTTCTTGACTCGCCACAGTTTTAGTAAAATGGATCTTTTTCAGAAAACAGTAGTGGGAGTATGGTAGAACTGGAAGTGATTCCAGAACCGCGAACGATTACGGAAAATTTAATAGGACCTATACATTCAATCAGGATTGACATTCCAATAGCCACTCCGCAGATATGGTAGGTAACTTCAGACACCCGAGAGGTACTTCGGTAGGCTCAAGGACGGTGACAGGGAGGTTCTTATCTACCAAGACTTGACACTGCTGTTGTTCCAGGTTATGAGACCCGATAGGAGGGTTGTCGTAGTTAGTGGGAGCAGCAGAAGCATAGTGGGCAAGTAGCTTATGTCTATTTATATACTAGAGCAGTTATAGCGGAGATAGATCATCTGATTTTGATGTGACAATCATGGGTTTGACTTCAATCAGAATAAGGGATGGATCTGTTAAGAAGGTAGTAGGGTGTGATGTCATGGTATCTGGATGACATACACAGAGTGGGAAGTAAAATTCCTATACTACGATCGGTTGTACTATGGTCGTCACACAGTTGTTTCTCCAGACAGGACATGGATATAATATTAGACATTCTGGTTTCTGGATCTATGGTTTTAGATCTAGATTTGGGTGGTTTTCCAATGTGGGTACTTTGACAGATATTCTAATGGTTTTTAGAATAGTTGACTCCTAGCATGGTAGTGTACCTGCAGGTGATGGAGTCACCCTCTCTAAAGGTGTCATATAGACTAAAGGGGAGAGGGATGTGCATGATTGGCAGATCACTTGCTTAGGCAATTGAGTCAATCATAAGATGTCAAGTACCGCACCAAATGTTGTTTTTGCACTAGATGCAATAAGTTTGTATTAATCCAATCCTGGAGAAACATAAGGAAGCAGTTTTAGAACATTAGTACATGTTCTATGGATTTGATAACGGCAGCCTCTTTCGGGAGACGGTTATCATTCCAGGCTTCAAAGGTGACATGGATGACAGAGTGATTGTCATAGTTTTAGTTTTCCTTCTGACGAAGGACAGTATTATGGACAGGTGGTTCCAGAGGATACTGTGGGTGGCATGGTGCCGGATACTGATTAGGTTCAGTGATCCATACAGTCTAAGAAGTTTGGATATGGAGTTCATTTATGAACTAAGGTCCCATCAGATATCCAAACATATTCTAAGACAGGTACTACTCAATTCGGGAGATGGCTTTCTCCGCGAACTTGAGATTAAGAGAGATACAGAAAGAAACTTCTAGGCGGATCCACTCACCGAGGCTATTTCTCGAACACAATAGTTTTACAAACGGGCTTTGTGAAACTGATTAGTAGAGGAGTTGGATGTTCGGTTTCACACGGGCTGTGAGTAGTCGACATCGCAATATTAGCCTTGAGTGCAAGTGGGAGATTGTTGGAGATAGTGCCCTCATAGTCAATTATTGGATCGCAGGTACGTGATTGCAATGATTGCGGAGGACCTATCCCGGTAGGACAGTCTTACTCGAAATGATAGTATGCTATCTGGTTTGCCTTTATCAGTCGTGTACATGTTCAGGTGACTGATTGCATGTTACACTTTGATAGAGCCCTTAGGATCTTGCTTTACTACCAACAGTATGATGGCGATCATATACGTGAGAGTTGGGTAGTTTATATGCATATCCTTAATTGTGGTCCCTAGTCGTGGGAGTTTCGAGACAGGGCATCGATACTCCGGAGTAGACTAGTGTGTACAGTCGAGACCCCGACGAGGGGCGGTGGCCGGTCTCACAAGCCACTGGTGTCAGTTGGATCACCTAAGATGTATACAGGTGCTCATTGGGTTATGAGTACACCGGACAGGACTCGCCGGGAATCTGCTAGTTAGTATTATATCTACCGTCAGATAGCAGTTCCCTGGTGACATGTGTACAGGTTAGTTCATCGACCTGAGGTCGTCATTTGTCTCGTGTGAGTTCCCACTGTGCTTTGATTTCTACCCTACCACGGCTCAAAGGAGTCGTGCAAACAGGTAGTTTTTGGGTACAGTCCCGAGCCATATGGAGGCACGTGAGCGGATCGGCAGGGGATTCGTCTCTTCCGGTATTGGGGGCGAGGTCGTGCTGTGTCTAGGAGAGCCATTACACAAAGCCCACGGCCGTGGCAGGAGATTTACTGGTAGGTACTCCAGTAGTATCTCAGGGTGTTATTGGGCTTCACTCCGACACGACTTATACTGCTATTGGGGGTCTGACGTTACTAGCCCCCTAGGCAGATATGCGATACTCATAGACGAACGGACCGGACTGTATATACATTGTCACTGTTAGGATCAGTAGGGTTTCTGGATGAGTTCGCTCATCGGCCTCCCTTGAGTGTGCTCATCGGTCTCCCTTGAGGTCAGTCCGTGGGCAGCTTTCTGGATGAGTTCGCTCATCGGCCTCTCTTGAGTGTGCTCATCGGTCTCCCTTGAGTTCAGTCCGTGGGCAGCCGTTACGCATTGCTAGTGCCGCTGACGGTTTGTGGTTAAACCCACTGCCAGGGTGCTGACGAGTCATTAGAGTCCCCCACAGACAGTTTCCCAAGTTCGGGCGAAACGTTGTAGAGGCCGTATGGTTTTATGGCAGGGTTCGGAAATTGCACGTGCGTTTACGCACGTGTTATTTTTCGGGCAGTTAATACTGGTCGGCTTTGGTTTAAGCCGGATCCGAGTATTTTATTGAGTAGGTATAATATCTTTGTCTCAGTTGCATTTGTATCCGGTCGTAATACAAATGCGGGTATATTTATACAGTTTCGGGGTTATCCTGAAAGTCGTTTCAGGATCACTTTTGGAAGTTGCCAGTTTCCAGTTTTCTATCAGCCGTCTTTTAACATTCGGTTAAAGACGGATTTATCTTTTCTTCAGTTGAGGTGAGTCAGTGTTCTAGAAGTTTCTAGATGAGGTGACAAGGCTAATTTGTGTTGAGTTCTAATTGGTTGCATTTATTGCATGATGACTAGGTTATTAGATTCAATGTTTGCATTAAAGGCTTTTAGTGACTCATGCTTCCTTTAATGATCATGATAAGCTTCATCTTTTGCTTAGAGTCACCCCCCCTCTCCTACACTCACCTCCCTCCTTTGATAAATAGGCCGGCCCTCTCTCTCCTCCCCTTTTGATTGATATGAGAAAATTATGGTTGTAAAAGGAAAAGAGTATAGATTTGGAAGCATAGAAATTTCCTAGTTCATTTTCTTGTTCCATTTCATTTCCATCGGCAACTTCATTTACCGATCGTCCACGGACTTGGACGAAGTGAGACAAAGTCATCTACTCATTCTCTACATCATTCTTGGTCGTCTCTTTTAGCAAACTTGACGATCGAGTTGCCTCGAGTCAGAGGCGGGAGCCCGTTTAAAGAACCGATCATGTGGTGCCACCTCGACGAGGAGATCGGAGATCGACGAGATCGGAGCAGCCGCAACGGAGCGTGGGATGATGGTTGAAGAACGAAGGACTCGGATCGTTCGGTACAATCTTCCCACACTCTTTACAGTTTGTTAGTTTAGCAATAATGGCAGATCCGGGTTAAAGTATACGATAGCGCCAGTTTAAAAGTTTTGTTCCGCATTTTGGCGTCTGTAGACGGCCGGGGCGCTAGCGTAGACTTACAGATTTTTGTCGTACTACTGGAGAAGCTTACAGGAAAGTTTGGGGGGCTCGATTGAAGTTTAGCACAGCTTATCATCCTCAGACAGATGGCTAGTCGGAGAGAACGATCCAAACTCTTGAAGACATGTTGAGAGCTTGCATGTTAGACTTCAAGGGTCCATGGGAGGATCATCTACACTTGGTGGAGTTTTCTTATAATAACAGTTTTCAGGAGACTATTCAGATGGCTGCATTCGAAGCATTGTATGGTCGCAAGTGTCGTTCACCTGTTTGTTGGGACGATATTGGAGAACAAAGATTGTTGGGACCGGATTTGATCGTGCAAACCGTGGAGAAAGTTAATACTATCCTTATCCTTCAGTAAAGCTTTCAATACTTTCCTTTCATCTCGACTTAACTCAAGAACTGAACTCAAGATTACCTACTTCTAAAAAAAATCTGCAAGGACGTATTATTACCAAGGTTAAACAGAAGGAGGATTATTTTTAGGGTTTTCAATTCCTAAGCCTAGGATTTAGTTATTTCTAACGTATTAACTAAACTTTCGGCATAAAAATCTAAGTTACCCTATTAGCTAACTTGACGACAAATTTTTTATATTTTTGTAAAATTTTTCGATTTTTATGGGTTTTTAAATAAGTATGCAAATGCAAAATATACACATGAATGCGAAGGTAGAAAGCTTACCGAGCACACCCCTAAACTTAAGCTTGACAGTGCTCTCACTGTCAGGCTACACCAAGAGGGTCAAAATTGTCGGCGCTCCCTTATTTTTTTTTAAATTTTTTTTATACAAAACAAAAAGCAAACAAAAAATGTATACACAAAAAGATCACCCCCAAACTTAAGTGAAACAATGTTGCCACTGTTTAAGCGTTAATGTTCAGAGTTAGGGGGAGAGAACAATATTAATCTATACAAGGCCTCACACAGGACAAAAGTTAGCACCAACCATTCAAATTTTTTATTGCTATAATGTGCAGGTTGGTGAAAGAATGCGGAGAGGAAAGAGATGAAAAATACACGAGATCGTGTGGGGATGGAAGCGAGGTACGGTCTCGGTGGAGGAGAGGAATGGTGGAGGGGAGAAAGAAATGGAATACGAACTTGAGGATGGAAATGGAGTGAATAAAGTAGTACAATTTGTAATGACCGATATGTAAAAAGCGATTGTACTGATCTATCAACCCGTTGAGAAATGGGGTCAAACCTCTCAAGAGTCGTGAGAAAATATGGGTAGACCGAACTTGGTAAACCAGACACAAGAAAGGAAAGTGATACGGTGTCTTGCGAGGTGGGAACGATGGAAAGGATGGAGGGGAGTGATCGAGGAATGGTATCGGTTAAAGATTCAGGAGGGTGTACACAGTCAATGAAAGGGATAGGATGAATTGGAAAATCCGACTCATCCAATAAAACTGGTTCATCCTCAATTCTATCCTCAAGATTCTACTCAAAATTAAGCTCATCCATGCATTCGTCCAAATCTTTATTAATAAATTCAAGATGTAAATAGGGTCCCGGAGAAACAGTTAAAGGTTCAGGATGATGTCTACATGGTTCTGAAAGAAAGTGCTGCAATGGTGAGACAATCTCACCCAAATTTGTGAGTTCATCATCAAAATCATCCCCAACATCAATATCCTCAATCAAGTCAAATGTAAAGTTCTCAAATACCTCAACAAAAGCCTGGTTTTCAATCGGTTGGATTTCTAGAGTGGAGGTGTAGAGATCTACGGGAATGGCAACGGTTTCACTTGACAGGGTGCCTTCACAATCAGGTAAGACAAACACTACAAAGTCGCACAACTCATCAACCGTTCCATCTTCAATTAGTGATTCATTTGGGACACTCGATAGACTTTCAAAACCGGAGTTGTGGAATTCAATTTGCAATGGGTAGGTTTGATTTGGAAGGGTTTACCGCTCACTTTCACTACTTAAATTCTTAATCTGTTCAATTGCCTCATCATACATTGGAAAATTCGGAGCCAGTTGGAAACTAGCTACCGGATCACTAGGTTGTATGAGGATGGCCATGGACGTATTCAAATCCATCATCTGTTGGCATGACGCTACCCGAAATTCTTCCAATGACTGTTCAAGACTAGACATGGGCTATGAAGGGATTTCAGTAAAAGATTCAAACTCGTTTGGATACTTGAAACTCCCAAAAGGCTGTTCAGAAGCAATGTTTAGGGAAGGTGTAAAAGTCGGGTAGGATTAGTAGGAATCGAATGGTTGGACATGATCAACGTTATGATAAGTAGGTGATAGGAATTGTTGATCAAAAGAATTGGAAGTGGTGAAAGGAGTGAAAGATCTGCTACGGGATTGTTCAATTCTGTCGGCAATGGACACGAGTCTTGGAGTTGGAACATGACTCTCAAAAAGGGTATCAACGTAAGAGGGTGGGGGAGGTTGAAACGGTTGATACAAAGTGGGTTGCGGAGTCCAGTTGTTTGTCCTAGATGCGTCTATTTGATCTTTCAAAGAAATTTTGGGCATGGATGGATCGTTTGATGTTCTACCAAAACAAGAACCGTATGAAGTAATATCTGGCTGAGGGTACCAAAGTTCGGCAAGAGTTAGTCTATGTAGAGTACCCATGATATGAAGAGAAGAAAAAGAAGAAAAGGAGATGAAAAAGAATGTGGTTTTTTAAATTTGTTTTATGTTAGTTATTAACAAAAGTATGAAATATACACACAAAAGATAAAAGAAGAAAAATAATTACGACACAATATTACAACCTAATCGGTCTAGGGTTCACCTAGGTCAACTAGACCTGCTTAAGAACTTGATTGTCGAAGTAAAACTGTGTCGAGAAACGGGCTCAAGATATACTGATCACGACGCTAGGTAAGTGCAGAGATAAGGGGAGGTTTTCCAACGCTTTCACGAAGTTCCTTAATTAGAATAACCCTTTCTCTTTTGGTGGTTTCGCCGTGAACACTTTCCTAGACACCCCGTAAACGATATACCGTTAAGCGGTGTTCTAAACACAGTTAACTTCTCCTAATGAGCGCGAAGTCCTGAAAGGCTTAAAGTCTAGTTTCTTTTAAAATTTGTGCAGATAAACGTTATGCTCAATTTCGTGATTTGTAGGCCACGGAAAAGGTGGTGAAATCCTTTACCGTATGTTGTGGGGTTCACTTGCCCTTAAGTCCGTATTAATGGATGCAATGCGCAATTTAATGAAAAAGTTATTCAAAGTATCAAACAACCATTTTTTATGTTTAGGAACGGCACTGCAACAAATACGGGTTAGTCACTTTTAGCGTTTGACAGCGAACTTGCAAAGAATCCTGCAAAGATAATATATTGGATGCGTCGGATTTGAGAAGAAGGTGTTGGTAAATAAGTACCGATAAGTTTTTGGGTTAAGAAACCCTCGTTGAATTGAATCCGGCTAGCTTGAAAAGTTCGCTTGCGCGGGTCAAACTACCCAAATCTTTGGCACTGTACTTCGCAATCACCTTAACTTTGAATGTACACTTTGCTCCACACGATCGCAGTTTGCAAATCCGTCAAAATCTGCAAATGTCGGAAAAATGGATTTTTAGTGCGAAAAAGCGATATGAATGCCCAAACTCCTGCACACAAAAAATAAAAAAAAATCAAACAATAAAACTGGGACAATAATAGAACACTGGAGTAGTGAACAAAATTTGGGAGCAAAATGAGGAGGAATGGCCGGCGGCGCCGGACTTTAGGGGAAGTCGCCAGGCTACCTTAGGAGTTGGGGCTCCAACTTTCTTCTGATGTCTCAGTGTTCTATTAGTATCTCAATGTTATTGTTTAATTTTTCTAATTAGTCCTAAAATGTTAGCAGGTCCAATTTCCAGAAAGAAAAAAGTTAGAAATGTCAATTTTTGTTTTGAAATTTTTTGATTTTTTTTAGTTTTGTTTTTAGAACGGTGTTAGATTTATAAACAGGATATACAGAGATTAACCCGAAATAACAAGAATAAAAACGTTACCGTCTCCCCGGCACGCTCTTTCCGCGTGTCGTTTTTAGTTTTAAAGTTAACCGCAATCAAGACGGCGTCGCGTGTAGCTAGCCCCGATGAGTACGGGTCGTCCGCAGGGAGATGGTGCGTTTTACGTTCTTGTTATCACGAGTTAATGCAAGGTTCGGAACGGTTCGTTTCTAGCCTAAGTGTTGTATATGCAAAGTATAAGTTTGTTAGGAATAGAGGTAGGTTATTGTAAGTTAGGAAAGTCCGTACTCAATCCTTTGTGCCGAGCTTGACTATTGAAGCTGGAGCAATTGACAACAACGTGGATTAGGGTGCTTAAGCACGATATTTGTGAAATCCGGCTTATTGACCCTTGTTCGTCCGTTCTTTGTTAGTTATGTATATGCCCTAGAGGCCATTGTTGTACATATGATGTATATTATAATGGATGCTTGGTTATATATAGAGAAGACTTTCTTGCTCGTCATGATAGTATGCTATTTGGTTTCACTTTATCTTAACATGTTGACTTGTATTGGTTTACTGTTTTACTCTCACATGTTGATAAAGCCCTTAGGATTTGTACTCGACTACTGGGACTATGATGAGATCATACTAGTGGGGCCGCGGTAGTCGATGAGTACATCCTATAACTGTTCCTAGTCGAGGGTATATCGAGACAGGGCATCGATACACCAGAGTAGACTAGCGTATACGCATCTTGACCCATATGATGGGCGATGGATGATCCCATATCCATCGGTGTTTGACATCAGAGATGGTGTACGGGTGCTCAGTGGAGACTGGGTACACTGGACGGACTCGCCGAGAACTCCCAGATGGTGATATACCACACGTCAGATGGCAGTTCTCCGGTGACACTGGTACAGGGTAGTCTGTAGACCCGAGATCGTCATAGAGTCTTGTATGATTCCCACTGTGCTTTGATTTCCACCTTACCACGTCCAAGAGGGCGTGCAAAACGGTGGCTTTTGGGTACAGTCCCGAATCACATGGAGGCAATGAGCGATAGGAGGGGATTCGTCTCTCCCGGTATAGGGAGTTGATGTTGTGCTGTGTTCGATTGGCTATAACTGGAAGTCCCTGGCCAGGGCTGATATAGAGATTTACTGGTAAGTGTTACTAGTAGTTTCTCGACCCGTTATGAGCCATACATCGACACGACTTATCGGTTACTGGGGTCTGACGTATACCACCCCTAGACTTGATATGCGACATATCAGACGAACAGACCGGACTGTACGGGAGTGTTACTGATCGGATTCACAGGAGAACGCACAGGCTAGCTTGTTGATCTTCTGATCGCTCAATACCTGGGTGGCTGTTACGTTTAGCTGACCGCTTGCAGCTTGTGGGTGTTTGATATGATCATCACCTGCTACCGGCGTATTGACGATTCTTTAGAGTCCTACACAGAAGTTTCTTGGCTCAGGCGAAACAGAGTAGTGGCACATATGTGATATGCGAAGGAACGAGAATAATGCGATATGGGATACCGTATTATATTCTCGCGATATTTAGATATGAACCGGGACATCGGATCAAGTGTTGATTCGATAAATCGGTACATGATATATTAGTCGGTTATATTCGATATAGCCGGATCGTCGGATCAAGTGTTGATTCGATGATTTAATATATAATAATATATATGATATATTATTATATTAACTAATATTGGCTTACTTTATTATTTCATTTTCTCGCGGGATGATACATTGATATATATGCGATATATGTTAATTGTATTATTTTCTTTTGTTGCAAATATATAATATATATGTGATATATATTATTGTGACATGATATGATTAATTGTTAAACATGTTTAAGGATGATTAATTGAGGTTAAGGTTTGATTAGGGTTGGATGCTTCAAGTTCCTTCTAGAAGCTTTCTTTCTTTTGTCATTACAAAGATCTTTTGTGATGACACATTCTAAACTTAACCAAACCCTAACCCTAGTTGTTTCTCTACACATTCTCATCCATTCATCCTTGACCATGGTTACAATTCAATCATATGATTCTTTCTATTCATCACAAAAGGTTTTTAATCTCATTATTGATTTTCCATTAGCTTCTTCTTCTTCTCTCTTGAAAAGCTTGCTAGAAAATCTTGAAGTGATGAAATAAAATGAGAAAATGATATTAAAAGAAAGCAAAATCACTACTCTCTCATACTCATCTCATCTAGCCCATGGGATTAGTGTGTTCTATTCTTTAGAGTGAGATAGCTTGAGTTCTTCGAAACCTCGACGTAGATCATCGTAGATTTGGATTACGACAAGCTAGAATGGATCGTTCGAGTCGTGGAGCCTCTCATGAGTCCGGGAGATCGTGGATCGCGGCAAAGGGACTTCTACTCGGAGCTTGTGAAGTGAAGGAGCGGACTACAAAGGTTGTAATCCCTCACACTTAGATAAAAGTTATCTTATTGCATATTAAACCCTAATAATCTAGCAAAGATCCCGGCTTTGGGTTGTTCGGCACGTCTAAAATTTAATCCGGGCATGTTTGATGCCTTAAGAACCTTCACAAGAGTGCCTAGGAACCCTACATTCTTGTCTCTTGACTTTCGCCTCCGACTAAACCTGTAGGGTTACCTAGCACTATAGCAAGGTTTCAGGAGGCATCGTCCATGCCATTTTCAAAAATTTGCCATGCTAAACAACCCTAACCCTAGAATCTTAATTAGAGAATTAGACAATACATCATGTAAACAACTTTACATCTAAGTGAACATGGAATACAACCTTTGTAGACCGGTCCTTCACTTCAATAGCTCCGTGTAGTAGTCCCTTCGCTCCAAGTAGTGATCTTCCGGACTCTAGAATGGCTCCACAAGATGCAAGGAACAAACTTGCACGAACTCTTCGAGGCCGAAGGTGATCTACGTCGAGAAGACACCAACCCATGCTACCTTTTCAATGAAGGATTAGTGAAGCTAACACCCTAAACTAAATGGCTAATCTAGTAGAGAATGGTGAAATAGGATTTTTGCTCACTTTAGAATTAATTTTCTCACTAATTTTCTTCACCTCTTTAAAACCTAGAGAGCTCACTCTTGAAGAAGAAGAAGATGAAGAGATAAAAAAATGAGTGAGAATAGCAACCATGGGTGAGAAAATATCATATACTAACTCTTGTAGAGACTTAACTATGGCTAATGACAATGGTTGGGTTAATAAATATCTAATGTAAGACAAAATTAGTGGACCAAGTCAATGGGTTCCACAAGCTTCCACAAGCTTCAACTATGAGCTAATTTCCAACCAATTTGTGATTTACTTTAACTAAATAATCCCTACATTATCATGTGCATGGTGTGAGTCTCATATACCCATGTAGTATGTATCAACAAGCATGACACAATAATATATATCACACATATATTAAGTGTGCAATAGTGAGAAAAAGAAATGCATAACTGAGCTAATATTAGTTAATGTAAATTAGTATATCAAATATATAATTATACATTAAATTATCAAATCATCACTTGATTTAATAATCCAGCTATATCACATATAACCGACTAATATCATAAGTATCAACTTATCGAATCAACACTTGATTCGATAACTCGGCTATATCACATATATCCGACCGATACAATATCGCGAGAATAGAATACGGTACCACATACAAGTATTAATCTCGGTCCCGCACATATCACATATGTGCTCCTACTTCGTTTCGCCTGAGCCAAGAAACCTCTGTGTAAGACTCTAAAGACCGTAACAACCCTAATTTTCTTATACAAAATTTTTCAAATATTTTTTTTCAAAATCCATAAAGGGGTATTTATTGCCTGAGCACAAGACTTAAGTAATTAATTAGCAATTTAATTATAAGAAGGAGCTTGTTACTCATTGGTAATACCTTGCACTGCTGAACCAAGCCACTAGAGTTTAAATCCCATACCCCACATTATTTTTAATATTATTTTGTTTTGAGTTTTTTAGAATACCAACAGTCAACACGTGTTAACTCACAAAAACCCCACTACCCATGAAAATGTTAATATGCCAGTGAGTAGGTGGACCGACGGCGCCCCTCCCGACCGCCGGACTCTGCCGGCGGACCGGCCGACTCGGGCCGGCGCCGCCGGCCGGACCACCGAGTCCCCAACAGATGAAATGTGCCCCTTCACCTCCTCTTACCCCCTGCACCTTCCAATTTATGATATTGGTTCCAGAGAACACATTAACACCCATTTACTTCAATTTTTAATGATTTTTACACCTTTTTACATTTTTTTAATTAAAAACCCTACACCTACCCTAACCCTATAAATACACCCCTACCCCCTACCCTCTCACCCCAAAATTCTGAGCGCACTCTCTCAAAATTACAAGAATCGTGTGTACTTTGAAAACGAGCGAAAGGCGGAGCTCCGACGAAATCTACGGCGAACTTCCGGCGATCGTTTTAGGAACTACCGGCGACGACGCAACACATCGGCGATTCCTCTACTTCCATTTCACTCTCTTGTGTGACCTAAAACCCGTAAGTCCCATTTTCTATCTATCTCTTCTATCTAAAAATACGGAATTACAAAACCCGACGGAATCGGAACAAATCCGATTTCCGATTCGGTTTCTTATAAAACTTCACTTCTCGTTAATACAATTATGCTTAAACTCTCTCATGTTGACTATTAAACATAAGTTTCATTTCATAAAATGATGACTATTTCAATTTATCGTATTTTTCACTTAAATACCACATTGTTTCAATTATACATTTAATTTCATTAAACTTGCTATACCTTTAAGTAGATCACGAGGTAACGACCTACCTCCTCACACACTCATATGCAACATAACACGATACCCTCGAGAACTTAGAATACGGTAAAACAAACATTTTCATTTAAATACCATTTACTTAATAAAACCATTTCTAAAAGATTTAGCATTGATACATCTTTACAAATAAATACCACTTATTATGAAAATAGGATAAGTTTATGGGCATTCAGTCGTTTATCTAAACCTGACTTTGTGGTGTCTAGGCTAGACAAGTGAGAAAGGTAACTTTAAAAGGCCCGTCTCACGGTGATTCGTGAGCGGATCCCTCCTTTCTTCACTTGTACTTACCTGACCACAATTGGCGGTGAAGAGGCGATTTAAGATATCTCACAACTTGTCGTTTTGGACCAGTTAGGAGAAGTCTAGTTGACTTAGGAGACCCTAGAACATAGAATACGGGAAAACGACACTTTTTCATTTAAATACCATAATTAATAAAACCGTTTTCCTTAATGATCGGTATTTATACAAATTTTTGCAAAGCGCCGCTACAACCCACTTTGGGGAACCAGTTCGGGATGGTGCGGATTATCACACATTCTCGGGCTTAGTAGTGCGAGATTCAGACCTCCGCAAGGAGCATTCGGTCTCAAAAGATTTAAAATACGACATCTTAAGAAAATGAGATTTCTAGAATATTATAGATATATACAAAAATTATTTTCATATAAATATATCTATATGTAACATAAACATATCTATTTTTGAAGTATTATAAATATTCCACATTTTCTACAATATTACAAGAATCAATTTTACCCTAAAATACCATGAATTCCATATAATCAATATTACAAATAAATACCTTTATTTCTGAAATTAGGATATTTCCACTAGAAATATCACAATATAAAATCTACACTCATTACAACTCTAAAGAAGATTAATAAATACTTGGGGTGTATTTTGAAAAGTGTATAAAAGTATTTTTACATAAACCCCCCTCAAGTTCTATAAATTACCCTAAGGACCCTAGTAAACATAGGTTTAAGCGGGACCAATCTCTTGAGCCTCAGGGAGCCGGAGAAGTGGGTGCTTGCCTATCTAAGATAGACAAATTAATAAAAACAATCAGGACTTCAATTTACTTTGCTAATTGTCTGACTCAGTTTGAGTCTCAGTATAATCCGACTTGAATATGATTCAAGTACAATCTACAATCTACAGTCTACAGTCTACAATCTACAATCTACAATCTTCAATATTACAATTCAACATGAATACATGAATCCAATTATCAATCTATACGACTTGACTGAACCGAACCATGGATATACATTCCATTTACATGGTTCTCCAGTTATTCCATTTACATGGTTCTCCAGTTATTCCATTTACTGATATCATGGTTTCGGTCAGTCAACCAATTATACAATCAATATAATTTACAATACAATACAATACAAACAAGATACTACGGGGTTTAAAGGGTAGATTGGTATGGAAAGTGTTAGAAGTGGCACGAGACTGTAAGACTTAATAAACCTAACATGAATCCAGTTGCTGTTGTACCGTGGCATAAACGGTTCCTTGTACTATACTTGCCTCTAGTCTCTGGCATATAGAGACTCCTCTCGTATACACTGGCATTCTTCTGTACCAAGCTACAAACAGCAGCGTTAATACAGCATTACAACAACATAATACAACTTTAAAAGATACCTTCTTATTCTGTCTATTCTATTTCTCCCTTTTCTTTGGGACTTACCGAGCGACCTGTTCGCTGACGACATTCTCTTTCTTTCTTCTTTGAATGTCGTCAGGTAATTTGGATACGTCAGAGATCGAGCCTACTGTCGAAGACTTGGATCAGTTTGCTGAAGACCCAGCGCTTTACTTTCATTGTACACATTTCCTTTCAGTACTTTACATTCCTGTTATGACATTGTTTAGGCATCGCTTTTATTTCAGTTGTATTTACTTTTCATGCATTGTACAAAAGAATGTTAATAAATAAAGTTGCTGTTCAGTTTATATATCTTGTCTCTTGTGTATTTACTTTTATATTGCTTAGATACGCTTAGCGTATTTACTTCACGGTAAATACGTAGCGGCCCAGTCGCGTCCCCTTCGCCGTACACCGGGAAGCGGGACGTGACAGGTTTTGTAGCGGCCCAGTCGCGTCCCCTTCGCCGTACACCGGGAAGCGGGACGTGACAGGTTTTGTAGCGGCCCAGTCGCGTCCCCTTCGCCGTACACCGGGAAGCGGGGCGTGGCAAGTTTTGTTGGCGACCCATGCAGGTCAGAGCTGTATGAAACTCTATCATGCAGTTCTGTTCTGCGTGAACAACCTAAGCAATATAACACAAGAAACTGCAACTAAAATATTCTTTACAATTCATGTTCCTTGAATCTTACAATTTCATATTCCTTGAATCTTATCATTTCATGTACTTGAATCATTTAATATTCTTTGAATCATATACTTTAAATCTGTCCTAACCCAAAATTCCCTCACCTCTTTTACAATCTTACTAAAACCTTCGCATTCTTTCATTCCTGCACACATTTTTCACATTTTTAAAACCCTTGCACCACCTTGTTAGTTTTTTTTCACACACTGTCAGTACTTCAGTCACTAAACTTTCCTTGAATCTGTTACACTTTCCTTTTACAAATTTTGAGGACGAAATTTTTATAAGGAGGGTAGAATGTAACAACCCTAATTTTCCTATACAAATTTTTTTAAATATTTTTTTTCAAAATCCATAAAAGGGTATTTATTGCCTGAGCACAAGACTTAAGTAATTAATTAGCAATTTAATTACAAGAAGGAGCTTGTAGCTCATTGGTAATACCTTGCATTGCTGAACCAAGCCACCAGAGTTCAAATCCCATACCCCACATTAATTTTAATATTATTTTGTTTTGAGTTTTTTAGAATACCAACAGTCAACACGTGTTAACTCACAAAACCCCCACTACCCATGAAAATGTTAATATGCCAGTGAGTAGGTGGACCGACGGCGCCTCTCCCGACCGCCGGACTCGGCCGGATCGCCGAGTCCCCAACAGATGAAATGTGCCCCTTCACCTCCTCTTACCCCCAGCACCCTCCAATTTATGAGATCGGTTCCAGAGAACACATTAACACCCATTTACTTCAATTTTTAATGATTTTTACACATTTTTACATTTTTTAAATTAAAAACCCTACACCTACCCTAACCCTAGCCTAACCCTATAAATACATCCCTACCCCTTACCCTCTCACCCCAAAATTCTGAGCCCACTCTATCAAAATTCCAAGAATCGTGTGTACTTTGAAAACGAGCGAAAGGCGAAGCTTCGACGAAATCTATGGCGAACTTCCGGCGATCGTTTTAGGAACTACCGGCGACGATGCAACACATCGGCGATTCCCCTACTTCCATTTCACTCTCTTGTGTGACCTAAAACCCGTAAGTTCCATTTTCTATCTATCTCTTCTATCTAAAAATACGGAATTACAAAACCCGACGGAATCGGAACAAATCCGATTTCCGATTCGGTTTCTTATAAAACTTCATTTCTCGTTAATACAATTATGCTTAAACTCTCTCATGTTGACTATTAAACATAAGTTTCATTTCATAAAATGATGACTATTTCAATTTATCATATTTTTCACTTAAATACCACATTGTTTCAATTATACATTTAACTTCATTAAACTTGCTATACCTTTAAGTAGATCATGAGGTAACGACCTACCTCCTCACACACTCATATGCAACATAACACGATACCCTCGAGAACTTAGAATACGGTAAAACAAACATTTTCATTTAAATACCATTTACTTAATAAAACCATTTCTAAAAGATTTAGTATTGATACATCTTTACAAATAAATACCACTTATTATGAAAATAGGATAAGGTTGTGGGCATTCAGTCATTTATCTAAACCTGACTTCGTGGTGTCTAGGCTAGACAAGAGAGAAAGGTAACTTTAAAAGGCCCGTCTCACGGTGATTCGTGAGCGGATCCCTCCTTTCTTCACTTGTACTTACCTGGCCACAATTGGCGGTGAAGAGGCGATTTGAGATATCTCACAACTTGTCGTTTTGGACTAGTTAGGAGCAGTCTAGTTGACTTAGGAGACCCTATAACATAGAATACGGGAAAACGACACTTTTTCATTTAAATACCATAATTAATAAAACCGTTTTCCTTAATGATTAGTATTTATACAAATATTTGCAAAGCGCCGCTATAACCCATTTTGGGGAACCCGTTCGGGACGGTGCAGATTATCACACATCCTCGGGCTTAGTAGTGCGAGATTCAGACCTCCGCAAGGAGCATTCGGTCTCGAAAGATTTAAAATACGACATCTTAAGAAAATGAGATTTCTAGAATATTATAGATATATACAAAAATTATTTTCATATAAATATATGTATATGTAACATAAACATATCTAGTTTTGAAGTATTATAAATATTCCACCTTTTCTACAATATCACAAGAATCAATTTTACCCTAAAATACCATGAATTCCATATAATCAATATTAAAAATAAATACCTTTATTTCTGAAATTAGGATATTTCCACTAGAAATATCACAATATAAAATCTACACTCATTACAACTCTAAAGACGATTAATAAATACTTGGGGTGTATTTTGAAAAGTGTATAAAAGTATTTTTACATAAACCCCCCTCAAGTTCTATAAATTACCCTAAGGACCCTAGTAAACATAGGTTTAAGCGGGACCAATATCTTGAGCCTCACGGAGCCGGAGAAGTGGGTGCTTGCCTATCTAAGGTAGACAAATTAATAAAAACAATCAGGAATTCAATTTACTTTGCTAATTGTCTGACTCAGTTTGAGTCTCAGTATAATACGACTTGAATATGATTCAAGTACAATCTACAATCTACAATCTACAATCTACAGTCTACAATTTACAATCTACAATCTTCAATATTACAATTCAACATGAATACATGAATCCAATTATCAATCTATACGACTTGACTGAACCAAACCATGGATATACATTCCATTTACATGGTTCTCCAGTTATTCCATTTGCATGATTCTACGGTTACATCCGTTTACTGATATTATGGTTTCGGTTAGTCAACCAATTATACAATCAATATAATTTACAATACAATACAATACAAACAAGACACTACGGGGTTTAAGGGGTAGATTGGTACGGAAGGTGTTAGAAGTGGCACGAGACTGTAATACTTAATATACCTAACATGAATCCAGTTGCTGTTGTACCGTGGTATAAACGGTTCCTTATACTATACTTGCCTCTAGTCTCTGGCATATAGAGACTCCTCTCGTATACACTGGTATTCTTCTGTACCAAGCTACAAACAACAACGTTAATACAACATTACAACAATATAATACAACTTTAAAAGATACCTTCTTATTCTGTCTATTCTATTTCTCCCTTTTCTTTGGGACTTACCGAGCGACCTGTTCGCTGACGACATTCTCTTTCTTTCTTCTTTGAATGTCGTCAGGTAATTTGGACACGTCAGAGATCGAGCCTACTGCCGAAGACTTGGATCAGTTTGCTGAAGACCCAGCGCTTTAGTTTCATTGTACACATTTTCTTTTAGTACTTTACATTCCTGTTATGCCATTGTTTAGGCATCGCTTTTATTTCAGTTGTATTTACTTTTCATGCATTGTACAAAAGAATGTTAATAAATAAAGTTGCTGTTCGGTTTATATATCTTGTCTCTTGTGTATTTACTTTTATATTGCTTAGATACGCTTAGCGTATTTACTTCACGGTAAATACGTAGCGGCCCAGTCGCGTCCCCTTCGCCGTATACCGGGAAGCGGGGCGTGACAAAGACTCGTCAATATGCCGGCAGTAGGTGATGATCATATCAGTCACCCACAAGCCGTCAGTGGTACTAGCTGGACGTAACGGCTATCCGGGTATTGAGCGATCAGAAGATCAACAAGCAAGCTTGTCTAAACTCCCGTAAAGCCTGTCAGTAATACTACCGTACAGTCCGGTCTCTTCGTCTGATATGTCGCATATCTAGTCTAGGGATGGTAAACGTCAGACCCCAGTAACCGATAAGTCGTGCCGATGTAAGGCTCATAACGGGTCGAGAAACTACTGATAACACTTACCAGTAAATCTCTGTATCAGCCCTGGACAGGGACTTCCTGTTATAGCCAATCGAGTACAGCGTAACATTGCAATACCGGGAGAGACGAATCCCCTCCTATCGCTCATTGCCTCCATGTGACTAGGGACTATACCCAAAAACCACCGTTTTGCACATTCTCTTGAACGTGGTAAGGTGGAAATCAAAGCACAGTGGGAATCACACAAGACTCTATGACGATCTCGGGTCTACAGACTAACCTGTACCAGTGTCACCAGAGAACCGCTATCTGACGATAAGTATAATACCATCTAGGAGTTCTCGGCGAGTCCTCTTCAGTGTACCCAGTCTCCACTGAGCACCCGTATACCATCTTTGATGTTAAACACCAATGGATGTGGGATCATCCATCGCCCATCATATGGGTCAAGAAGCGTATACGCTAGTCTACTCTGGAATATCGATGCCCTGTCTCGATACACCCTCGACAAGGAACAATTAAAAGATGTACTTGTGGACTACCCTGGCCCCACTAGTATGATCTCCATCATAGTCCTGGTAGTCAAGTACACATCCTAAGGGCTTTATCAACATGTGAGAGCAGGACAATATCACAATACAAGTCTACATGTTAAAACAAAGAGCAACCAGATAGCATATTATCATGTCGAGCAAGAAAGTCCTCTCTATATATGTCCAAGCATCCACTATAATATACATCATATGTACAATAATGGCCTCTAGGGTATACATATAACTAACAATCTCCCACTTGCACTAAGGCCAGTTGTTGTAGTATCTCATACCCAATATCCCGAAGAGTCTTTCAAATTGTATATGGGGTATGACCTTTGTGAGTGGATCCGCCGTGTTGTTCTTCGTATCAACTCTCCTGACCTCGATCTCCCGGCGATCAACTATCTTCCGGATCAGGTGATACCGTCTCAGAATATGCCTGGATCGCTGATGGGACCTGGGTTCCTCGGCCAAAACCACAACTCCATTGTTATCACAATACAAAGGTATTGGATGCTCGATGGACAGAACCACACCAAGTTCGTTTATGAACTTCTTCATCCAGACAGCCTCTTTGGCAGCGATGTTGTCACGACCCGAAAATTTAGTTCGTGACCGGCACTTAAATCACGCAACGTCTAAAGGCGTAACGTAATTCAAGTAAGCCGAAACCCAGAAATCTAAACCTTTTTAAGAAAATAAAAGAGGTGAAGTTTTGAAATAAAGGTATGATGAAATCGAATGTTTTCTTAAATGCATAGATAATGGAATATGAAAAATGCAAGTGGATTTACTAATTGAAAAACATGTTTCGTTTTTTAAAAATTTGGGCAGCACCTCCCTTGTATTTTTTGATCCAAAACCACATATACATGATAATATAAAAGGCATTCCCAAGCGGGAGCTAGCTCTTCGCCAATCGGCGGAATCACAACCACGCAAGACAGAAATATATGTATACGACGCCCAACGGTGAAGATCAACACAAAGGAATAGTGTAAATAAAGCAAAACATCAATCCCCCAATAGCGAACATAAAACCCATCGCTCTAAGTCTCGCAACCACAAGTCTTTCTGAGTCTTACTACTTATACAAATACTAGTTTCTGATTGATGGAGTTGACTAGATACAACAGGAATAATAATACAAGAGCGGGCACGATCCAATATGTCCCACCTACCAAAGCAAATCATCCGAAGCAAGCTGTGTGCCAGCGATACCGCTACTGAACCATGCGGTCAAACCTGCAAGAACCGTGGCACAATGGGGGTGAATTGCCAACTCGTGAGTAGAAAACATCAGCAGATAGAAATCGAATAAAACAACGATTCCTAGGTCAACTATATCATAAAGGTAATACTATGATATCTAGGGTGACCATGTCTGCATATATACCAACAATATAATCAATGCCTGTATGCATGTGGATATCATCTAATAATCAATGCTTGCATGCATGTGGATATCATCTACGTGTCCATCAATGACACAACTGTTGGGATACGGTAGCATCCCGGCCGTCAAACCGACGCCAAATGCGGAACAATTTTTTTTAACTTGGCGCTACGGCAACCAAATACCCGGATCGTTCCATTAACCGTTAACTAGCAATCTGTAAAATGAGTTCAGAGATTATACCGATCGATCCGTGTCCTTCGGTCTTCAATCTCCATACCATGCTTATCGCGGCTGCCCCGACGAAGTTCGCCTTCCGGTCTTGCTCCTCGAAGTGGCACCATATCGAGGAATCTTTATACGGGCTCCCGCTTCAAACCGAAGCAACTCGGACATGAAGTTTGCTAGCCGACATGTCCAAGAAGAAGTAGAGAAGAGTGTAGAATATTTTGTCTCAAGGCACCCAAGCGATTGGGTGGAGGTAAATGAAGTTTCCTTTAGAAATGTGATGAAATGAGCATAGGATTTGCAATGGAAAAATGAGCTTGCATCAATTTTGCTCGGCCATCTAAGAGGAAAAATGGTGAAGGAATGCTCTCTGGGATTTCTCAAAAATTCTTGCTGCCAATCAAGTGGGGCCGGCCACAGTGATCACAACCAAGGAAATGGGGGGAGGGGTGGTGAGCCAAACAATCCAAGTGGTAACTCTATGCAAAAAATCCTAAACTTAAAACAGGAACAATAAATGCAACCCATGCCTTTCCAGAAGGCAGGAACCCATGACTCATCATCAAACAAAACAAGCCCGCCCCAAACAATGGTTCGGCCAAAGTCATGAAGAAAGAAAATTTGGCCAAAAAGAATGCACAAGAATGAACCAATAATTAAACATTAAATCTAATGTTTAATCTAGGGAAGAAAAACTGGCAACTTCAAAAGTAATCCCGTAACGAATTACAGGATTACCCCACAACTTACCCGCATTGGTATTCTGACCGAATACTAATGCAAAGAGACGAAAATATCCCTACACAATATAATACTAAGATCCGGTTTAAACCAAAGCCCACTAGTATTATCCGTCCGAACCATGACACGTGCACAAGTGCACGTGCATGTTCGAACCTAGCCATAAAACCGTACGGCCTCTACAACATTTCGTCCGAACTTGGGAAACTGTATGTGGGGGACTTTAATGACTCATCAATACGCTGACTGTGGATTTAACCACAAGCACGTCAGTGGCACTAGCTGAGCGTAACGGCTGCCGAGGTATTGAACAAAAGGGAAGCCGATGAGCGAACTCATCCAGGAACCCTACTGAGCCTAACAGTTATAATATCCGTACAGTTCGGTCTGTTCGTCTAAGAGTATCACATATCGAGTCTAGGGGGTGGATAAAGTCAGACCCCTACTAACGCGATAATTCGTGTCGGTATGAAGCCCATCACCATTTGAGAAACTACTGATCCGAATCAGTAATTCTCGGTTACCTTGGCCAAGAATTTCTGGTGATGGCCATCTGTGCACTGTGCGACATCAACCCCCAATACCGGGAGAGACGAGTCCCCGACGATCCGCTCACTACCTCCATGTGGCTCGGGACTGTACCCAACTAAAACCTGTTTGCACGACTCCTTTGAGCCGTGGTAGGGTAGTAATCAAAGCACAGTGGGAACTCACACGAGACAAATGACGATCACAGGTCGACAGACTAACCTGTACACATGTCACCTGGGAACTGCTATCTGACTATAGGTATAATACCAACTAGCAGGTTCCCGGCGAGTCCATCCAGTGTACTCATAACCCAATGAGCACCTGTATACTATCTTAGGTGAACAAACTAACACCAATGGCTTGTGAGACCTGGCCACCGCTCCTCGTCGGGGTCTCGATCAGCATACACTAGTCTACTCTGGAGTATCGATGCCCAGTCTCGAAACTCCCATGACTAGGGACATTTAAGGATGCACTTATAGACCACCAGTTCCCACGTATATGATCGCTATCATACTGCTGGCAGTCAAGCAAGAATCTTATGGGCTTTATCAACATGTAATAGTGATGATAAAAACAAACCAAATAGCATACTATCATCTCGAGTATGACTGTCCTACCGGTATAGGTCCTCCCTCAATCATTGCAATCACGTGCCTGAGATCCAATAATTGACTTTGAGGGCACTATATCCAACAATCTCCCACTTGCACTTAAGGCTAATTATTGAGATGCCGCATATTCACAGCCCGTGTGATACCAAACACCCAACTCCTCTACTAATCAGTTTCACAAAGATCGTTTGCAAAACTATTGCTTTCGAGAAATAGCCTCAGTGAGTGGATCCGCCCTGATGTTTTTTTATGTCTCTCTTTATCTCAAGTTCGCGGAGAAAGCTATCTCCCGAAATGAGCAATACCTGTCTTAGAATATGTCTGGATATCTGATGGGACCCAGTTCACAAATGAACTCCAAATCCAGCAAACATCTTAGACTGTATCGTCAACTGAATTTAATCAGTATCCTGCACCATGACTCCCACAGTATCCGCTTGGACCACCTGTCCAAACTACCGCCCCTCGTCAGAGGGAAAACTATAACTCTGACAGTCACTCTGTCATCCAGGTCACCTTGGAAGCCTGGAATGATAACCGTCTCCCGAAGGAGGCTGCCGTTATCAAATCCTTAGAACATTCACTTATGCTCATAAACAGCTTCCTAACTTTTCTCCAGGATTGGATTAATATCTCAATTTATTGCATCTAGTGCAAAAACAACATCTGGTGTGGTACTTGACATCTCATGATTGACTCAATTGCCTAAGCAAGTGATATGCCAATCATGCACATCCCTCTCCCCTTTAGTCTGTAAGACACCTTTAGAGATGGTGACTCCATCACCTGCAGGTTTACCACCATGCCAGGAGTCGTCCATTCTAAATATCTTTAGAATACTATCTAAGTACCCATATTGGGAAACTACCCAAATCTAGATCTAAAACTATAGATCTAGTAACCAGAATGCCTGATATAATATTCATATCCTATGTGGAGAAAACACTGTGTGACAACCACAGTATAACCGATCGTAGTATAGGAATTTTACTTCCTAATATGTGTATATTATCCAAATACCAGGACATTACACCCTACTACCTTCTTAACAGATCCATCCCCTATTCTGATGAAGTCAAAAACCTATGACTGTCACATCAAAAATAGATGATCTATCTCCGCTATATCTTCTTTAGTCTATAAATAAACACAAGCTACTTGTCCACTATGCTTCCGCTGCTCCCACTGACCACAACAACCCTCTGGCAGAGTCATATACACGTAGACTTCTAAAGATAGTTTAGAACGACGCTATACCCTTCCTCCTGCCGGGTCTCATAGTCTGTAACAGCAGTAGTGTCATGTCTGGGTAAACAAGAACCTCCCTGTCACCGTCCTTGAGGGTACTGGAGTACCTCTCGGGTGTCTGAGGTTACCCACCATATCTGCGGAGTGGCTAATGGAATTTCAAACCTGATTGAATCTTTAGGTCCTATTAAATTTTTAGTAATCGTTTGGGGTTCTGGAATCACTTCCAGTTCTACCATACTCCCACTTCTGTTTTCTGAAAAAGTCCATTTTACTAAAACTGTGGCGAGTCAAGAACAATATCACTATTGATTTTCCATACGGTAGAAAGTCAACCCTCGTCATAGTCCGGGTTAACCCACAAACAGCCATTACTGAAATGCCTTAAGTTATCCAGGGTCTGGTTTTAAGCATAAGCCGGACAACTCCCCATACCTTAACTTCATTAAGATATGGACCGTTCTATATCCAATATAGAAACAGAGGCACTGATTTAATTGGAACCAGATTCAAATCATGCAGCTGTCTCCAGTGCATGTCAACTAAATGGAGAGAGGCCGATCAGCATTACTCAACTTAGGAGTGCGTCCAATTATGAGTAACTTGAAAGAGAAACAAGTTTCTCAAAACCATTACTATCAACTGAATATCTCATACAAGTATCTACATCTTCGATCACCTTGAAGAATCCCGATACTTGTGACACCTGGTTCTCTACTTTATTCTTGTACCTATAACTTCTCAAACTTGGACCTTGTATTTCTACGAAACACTTGTCCAAAACTTGAGAAGTCACAAGTAAACAGAATATAGTACGAGGACCAACCCCTTTGTCCTAATGGAAACTGGACAACATACAATATTTTGTACAAGTTCGCTGAGTTGAATAACTCAAACCCTGTGCGTCGTAGGTTGAAAACTGTACCCAGGCGATTTACTCAAATATCACCAATTACAATGAATTCTGATATAATGAGGATGATCATCTAATTCCCAATAACTTACTCCTACTCATCATCTGTAAAACCATACAGATGTGAGAATCAAACCTGGTAAATACATACCCTGGAGCAAGGGTCTAATTGGGAAATCAGTTTTCAATTAACAATGCACAGTGAAACTGAAACATCAAAAATGTTTCGAAGGGGTATCCGGGTATTCCTATTAATGTCTCTTCCATTATCCAGATTCATGACTATAACCGTATATTTCTTTCCCATCTCTCCAAATCTCTTTATTTGTCTTTACTCATTTCCTTCTATACACCATCGTTAGGCTAAATGGTTTTCTTCCTTTCCTACCATTCAACACCAGCCTATGGTTTGGAAGAAGACTATCCAATAAGCGTAATAGGTGTACTCTCCTAATCCTAGGAGTACTCGCAATCTGAGAGAAGGTGATGATAAAAGACAACTGAATAAACCTTATTCCTATTTCTCCTGAATCAGAATCCATCCCCGAACTGGAACGAGTTCCTTCGAGTTCGTATATAACCATACGATGGATTTATCCAATGGAAGTGGATGTTTGTAGTGATACGAGGTGTTCTGAAGAAATACAAAGGTGAAGTAGGAGTGTCGATGAAATACGGGGTTCGGTCGTGAATTTTAGCAGTCGCAATTTACTTTGCCCTCTTTCTAATCTCTTTATCTTGTCTTTACTTATTACCTTCTGTATACCCAACATAGGCTAATTGGTTTTCTTCATTCCCTACCTTTCGGCACCTGCCAATGGTTTGGAAGAAGACTATCCAATAAGCGTAATAGGTGTATCCTCTCTTAATCCTAGGAGTCCTCACAACCTGAGAGAAGGTAAAAGGAAAAGACAACTGAATAATCCTATTCAATCTCTCCAGAACCAGAATTCATCCTCGAATCTAGAACAAGTTCCTTCGAGTTCGTATATAACCATACGATGGATTTATCCAATGGAAGTGGATGTTCGTAGTAATACAAGGTGTTCTGGAGAAATGCAAAGGGTAAAAGAAGGAGTGACAATGATGTATGTAACTCAGACAATCCAAAAGCCAGTGTTTTAAGAAAGTTCGGTTAACTTGGTCACTGAGTTATAGTCTAGGGTCGGGTCATGGTCGCAGTCAAAGAGAGAGAGAGAAAGGAAACACTCTGCGTGCACTCTAACCTGAATGTCTCCCACTGTAATCTCAAATTCTCCTCCAAACCTGAAAGAAGAATTAGTCGGAATCACCCGAGGAGTAAACCAACTCATCAGTGGGAATCGGGATCCAACTATCATCGCATGATAACTTGATGGAAGCCACTCAAGTCACCACACTCCAGAAGGTATGCGTAAGCCTGGCAAGTTTCCTGTGTGTTTGAAACTCCCGATGTGTGTTTTTACCACTAGGACCCAAGTGACCTTGACAATGCCAACATATCAAAGAGTCCTAGTCAAGTTCAACCCGTCATTATCTTGATCGCGTTAAACCCACCCGTACGAGTCCTTGACAATGCCAACATAACCGTACGACTGTCCTAACCAATCCACATATCCATGCGACAGAAAAGCATTACAGAGCTACCGACCACTACGCCTTGGCAATGCACGACATATGTAGCACGAATACTAAGCAATACTAATCTGAAATGACGGAGGGCTACGACTGGTTTTTGGCGAAAAACCTTTAACGTAATGAACTTGATATCGTTGAAGGAACCGGATAACTTTTTATCAAAATATAGTGGCGAAAACCTTTGCTAAAGAGGTCACTCCCGGTGAAGGGATCTCGGCTCTTTCCCCGTAGAATGAGGTGCAGGATATTCCAAACTGAATACCATGATGCAAAGCAAAAAGTAATCGACTATAGTGAAGTTATTACCCTGACGCAAACTTCTGCCCAAGGGGTCACTCCCGATGAAGGGATCTCGGCCCTTGCCTCGTCGAATGAGGTGCTGGATATTTATAACCGAATACCACTGTGCAAAACAAAAGAGAACGTCCTTGCAATAACAGATTTTTGAAAAATTGTTCCAACAACATCAAATATAGGTTTGTTTTCCTTGCATTGATAAGAATCAACACAGTCCCATCAATTGATCACACCAGAAAAGAACGAAAATATGATGTACGTATATGCCATTAGCATTCGCCACTTGGTCCCGTCATCACACGTTATGTTACTTAACTAACGACAGAGCGGGGACTGGACTAGCGCGGGTGTAAAACATATACAACATCTACTAGTATATATATCAATATATAATAATCGCTCTAGGCGTGATAAATGCAACATCACAGAAAAGTAATAAGCATCACAGAACATTACAGATAATCTGGGAGCCCCGGGTTTCTATTGAGCCGCAAATGAAACCCGGCGTTTCCCTGGTTGTGTGGATAGCCTATGTAATGAAAACCTAGACCCCTACGAGTGCGGTAAGTTACCCACCAAAACCTGAAGCGAGGCGGCCCCCTTCAGCAAAGTGAATGGACCACCCAGCACTTTATGGAATCCGGTAACTTAAGCACCCCTCCTTGGGTCAACCTGTACCCCCTACGAGTGCGGCAAATAGCCCGCTAATTCTAGAGTGAAGTCCCCTCCGTCTCAACTCCATGAGATGCGGGCCCGTTGCCCTCTAGAACCCGTGCAAGTCAACGTTACACACCCCACAAGATGTAGAGAGGCGGAATAGGTAAAACAATCATTTTGTTCAAAGTAACATCGACTATCAAACGGATATTTGTTAAATCCAAACTAACAAACTATCTAGATGTAGTTAACTACTATGATAGATGATTATACCTCAAGATACTAGTCCTTCTTGTTCTTGTTGTTCACCTCCTCGTCGGCCTCCTCGATGTAATAGAAGATCCACCTGAGAGTTCCTTCTTCAAGCTTTAACCTCTAACTTGAGGTAACTAAGTGGCTAGAATTGCTAATCCAAGTGACCTAGAGGATATAGAGATAGATTAAGGATCTATTAGTCTTGGTAACCCTAGGGTTCTCAACACATGAGAGGATTAGGGTTAGGATGAAGAAGATGAGAGCTTGAGGAGAGAGAATGCGTTTTTGATAGTCAAATAAATCTTGAGTCTCTTAGATAATTATGAAGCATGAAAAATATCTAAACAATAATAAATATATTCAACAACCATGCTTCATTAATTACCTTGAGGTGAATCACCTCATGACTCATGGTGTAATTAATGAAAATTACACATCACCTCTCCACCTCATTAAGTTTAATTCACAAATGAACTAAAACTAAATGAGGCACCTTTTTTCTAGAAGCTTCTTGACTAATTACGAGAATGCCCCTCCCATCCGTATTTACGAAAAACACGGATATACCGAGACTGCATAAATCCAATAATCCAATACTAGAATCTGGCTTAAACCAAAGCCTGCTAGTATAATCTGTCCGAATATCATACGTGCATAAATACACGTATATGTCCGAACCCTGTCGTAAAACCATACGATCTCTATATCGTTTCGTCTGAAGCAGGGAAACCCTCTGTGTGGGACTCTAAAGACTCGACATTATGCTGGCAGTGGGTTTAACCACAGGTCGCAAGCGGTACTAGCTGTACGTAACGGTCCCCAGGTAGATGTCGATAAGAAGGTCGATGAGGAAACCCATCCAAACTCCTACTGAGCCTGATGCGACAATCTCCGTACAGTCCGGTCTATTCGACTAAGACTATCGCATATCGGGCCTAGGGGGCGGCAAGCGCCAGTCCCCTAAAAGCGGTATAAGTCGTGTCGGAGTGAAGCCCATCACACCTTTGAGAAGCTACTGGAAAACCTACCAGTAAATCTCGCTTGCCCTGGCTAGGGACCTTGCATAATGGCTCTCCAAACACAGAGCGATATCAACCCCCAATACCGGGAGAGACGAATCCTATCTAACCACCACTGCCTCCAAGTGCTTCGGGACTGCACCCAACTGCTACCTGTTTGCATGACTCAGTCGAGCCGATGTAGGGTAGCAATCTAAGAACATCGGGAACACACTCGAGGCGAAGCAGCAGTGTCAAGTCTACGGACTATGCTGTACTCATGTCACCTGGGAACTGTTAACCGACGACGGGTATAATACCAACCAACAGTTC
Source organism: Agapanthus africanus (assembly GCA_030015575.1). NCBI lineage: Eukaryota > Viridiplantae > Streptophyta > Magnoliopsida > Asparagales > Amaryllidaceae > Agapanthus > Agapanthus africanus. The sequence continues at coordinate 553,891,841 of CM057339.1, forward strand.
CCTGCGAGTCTTGTCCGGTGTACCCGTAACCCAATGAGCACCTACATACTATCTCCAATACAACGTATTAATAGCTGTGGGACAGACCATCTCCCCTGATGGGACGAGAAGCGTATACACTAGTCTACTCCAGAGTATCGATGCCCTGTCTCGATAATCCTACGACTAGAGACCTGAAAAAGGATGTGCTTGTAGACTACCCAGCCCCCACTAGTGTGACTGCCCTCACAACGCTAGTAGTCAAGCAAGATCCTATGGGCTCTATCAATATGTATTCGTGATATGCTAAAAGAAACATATACACATATTAAGATAGATATAAACCAAGTAGCATACTACTATGTTGAGCAAGACTGTTAATACAACTGTGAATATCCCAAGCTTCCATTAAGTAATATACAAGCTTGTATGATATAATAATGGCCCCTAGGGCATATACACTAACAATATCCCACTTGCACTAGGGCCATGTACTGGCGTATCGAAGACCTATCATCTCGAATAGCCTCTCGAACTGTGTCTGAGGTAAGGCCTTTGTGAATGGATCTGCAGTGTTCTCCTCTGTAGCAACTCTCCAGACCTCGATCTCCCGGCGATCTATGATCTCCCTGATCAGGTGATACCGCCTCAAGATGTGTCTGGACTTTTGATGGGACCTGGGTTCCTTCGCTAAAGCTATAGCCCCGTTGTTGTCACAATACAGAGGTATTGGATCAACAATGGATGGAACCACCTGAAGTTTTGTTAAGAACTTCTTTACCCAGACTGCTTCTTTTGCGGCATCAGAAGCTGCGATATACTCCGCTTCCATTGTCGAGTCAGCAACGGTGTCCTGCTTGGAACTCTTCCAACACACCGCCCCTCTATTGAGGGTAAAGACATAACCTGACATGGACTTGGAGTCATCCTTGTCACTCTAGAAGCTGGAGTCAGCAAAAGCCTAGATCTGGAGGTCTTTTCCGCCATAAACCAAGAACATATCCTTAGTCCTTCTCAGGTACTTAAGAATGTTCTTTATTGCTATCCAGTGCTTCTCCCCTGGGTCTAACTGATACCGGCTTACCACGCTTAGTGCGTAAGCTACATTTGGTCTGGTGCACAACATCACATACATTATAGAGCCTATCGCAGAAGCGTAGGGTATAATCGATATGCGATCCCTTTCCAAATCAGTCTTGGGAGATATCTTTTTGGAGAGGGTGATTCCGGGACAAGCCAGTAAATTACCGCGCTTAGAATCTTCCATACTGAATCTTTTCAGTATAGTGTTGATAAACCTGGACCGTGAAAGTCCCAACATCCTCTTAGATCTATCACGATAGATCTGGATCCCCAGAATGTAAGAGGTATCACCCAGGTCTTTCATGGAGAACCTGTGTGACAAGAATCCTTTGACAGATTGTAGCATAGGAATATCATTTCCTATCAAGAGAATGTCATCCACGCACAAGACGAGGAATACGACAGTTCGTGCTACAATCTTACTATATATACATGGCTCATCTGGATTTTTTATAAAGTCATATTCTTTGACCGTTTCATCAAAACAGATGTTCCAACTCCGCGATGCCTGCTTTAGTCCATAAATGGACTTAAGCAACCTGCACACTTTCCCGCTGCTCCCACTCTGATTGAAACCTTCTGGCTGATCCATATAGACGCACTCGTCCAAATTTCCATTTAGAAAAGCCGTCTTTACGTCCATCTGCCAGATCTCATAATCATGGAAGGCAGCAATGGCAAGAAGGATCCGAATGGATTTGAGCATAGCCACTGGAGAAAAAGTTTCGTCATAGTCCAAACCAGGCCTTTGATGAAAACCCTTTGCAACAAGTCTAGCCTTATAGGTTTCCACCTGTCTATCTACACCAATCTTCTTTCTGAAGATCCACTTGCATCCTATGGGTTTTACCCCATCTGGAGCAAAGTCCAAAGTCCATACTTTGTTGGTGTACATGGACTCCATCTCGGTCCGCATTGCATCCAGCCATCTTATTGAGTCGCCGCTCTGGATGGCCTGCTGGAAGCTAGTAGGTTCATCATTATCAATGACGCAATCCTCTCTATCCCCGTCTATGAGAAAACCGTAGTATCTCTTAGGCGGATGAGACGGCCTACTACTCCTGCGGAGGGGTGCGGGAATGTTCTATTCTTTTGGAACTTCTGGTTCTACCAAGCTTTTAGTAGTAGATTGTGCTTCTGGAATTTCTTCCGGTTCTATTACGCTCCCACTTATTTCCTTTTCTAAAAACCGCTGTTCTAGAAAATGGGCATTGCGAGAAACAAAAACCTTTTTTTCCTCTGCGTAATAGAAAAAATACCCCTTGGAGTTCTTTGGATATCCCACAAACTTACACTGTACTGAGCGTGCCTCGAGTTTGTCCACATGCTGCTTTTTAACAGAAGCTGGACATCCCCATATCTTGAGATACTGAAGATAGGGTTTCTTTCCACTCCACATCTGATATGGTGTGGTAGGCACAGTCTTGGTAGGAACTATGTTCAAAAGATATGCAACTGATTCTAGTGCATAACCCTAGAAAGATCGCGGTAACTCAGCATTACTCATCATGGAACGCACCGTATCGAATAGGGTTCGGTTCCGTCTCTCCGATACACCGTTGTGTTGTGGAGTGTATGGAGGAGTAAGCTGAGAGAGAATTCCTTTCTCTTTTAGGTAACCCAGGAACTCGGCACTTAAGTATTCACCACCTCGATCGGATCTCAGTGTCTAGATACTTTTGCCTGTTTGGTTTTCTACTTCATTCTTATATTCTCGGAATTTCTCAAAGGCCTCGGATTTATGTTTCATCAAGAAAATGAATCCATACCTGGAGAAATCATCCGTAAAAGTAATTAAATATGAAAAACCGCTTCTTGCATGTGTAGACATTGGACCACATACATCACTGTGTATGATTCCTAAGAGCTCGCTCGCTCTTACTCCATGTCCAGTAAATGGAGTCTTTGTCATCTTTTCTTTGAGACATGATTGACAAGTGGCATAAGATTGATATTCGAACGGATCGAAGTATCCTTCTTTATATAACTTAGTTAACCTTGTCTCATTGATGTGACCTAGTCTACAATGCCATAAGAAAGCCTGATTTATATTTGGAGACTTTCTTTTTAGTGTGTTCTGGACATTGAAAATCTGCAATTAGTTTAACACGTATATACCGTTATCTAGTGTACCGGACCCAATCAAACCGTGATTAAGGTGAATGTTAACAACATCGCTTACAAACGTGAAATCATAACACTTTTGATAACAACAATACTGATATGATATTACACGTTAAACTAGGTACACAAAAACAGTTGCGCAAAACCAAAATATGTCCACTCGTCAATCCAAGGTGATAATCCCCTACGGACACAGAATTCACGCTCGCTCCGTTAGCAACCTGGAGGGTCATATCACCAACCTTCAGTACTCTATGGCTTCTCAGAGCCTGCAATGAATTGTATATATGAGATCCTGATCCGGTATCCAATACCCAGGAAGTAGAGTTGATTGACAGACAATTTTCAATTACAAACACACCTGAACCCGAAGCCACAACTTGCCTCGGGTCCTGGTTCTTGGCAATCCAAGCTTTGCAATCCTTCTTCCAATGGCCTTTCCTATGACAGTGGAAGCACTCGTCCTTTGCTACTACCGGAACCGCAACCTTTGCCTTTCCCTTGACTCCCACCTTACCAACACCACCTCTTGGTTTGGTAGCGGCCTTCTTCTTCCTTCCTTTGGCTCTTGCCTTGGACCTGGAAGAGGAAGCACCACGAACAAACATAGCGGGTGTTTCCCTTGCTTTCTGCAAGGTACCCTCTGCACCCTCAACATGTTAAGGTGCTCTGGAAGCTCAACTTCTTTACCTTGAATATTGAAATTCAAGATAAACTGGGCGGAGGTGAAAGGAAGGGACTGAAGAACCAAGTCTGTATACAGCTCGTTCTCTAATGTTGTCCCGAGGTCCGCGAGCTCCTCAATATAACCAATCATCTTAAGGACATGTTCCCCTACAGATGATCCGACGGCCAGCTTTGACTGAAACATGTTCTTCGAGGTCTCGTATCTAGCTATACGAGATTGCTCTCCATACAGTTCCTTGGTGTGGAGAAATATGGATTCAAGATCCATATTCTCGTGCCTCCTCTGATGTTCATTATCTATAGAGGCAAGCACGATGCATTTGGCCTTCGTGCAGTCAATCTCCCAGGTCTTGCGGATTTCCTTATCCGCGACACTGAATTCTGGACCTGGGACAGCAGGGGCTTTAGTAGTAAGGACATACCCCAATTTTTCATAGGTGATTGCCATCTTGACATTCCGGAACCAATCTTTATAGTTTGGCCCTGTCAAAATATTTTTATCTAATAATTACTTAAGGCCCGTCATGTTCTGGTCACTGTAATCAAGAGAGAGAGAAGAAACACTTTAGCATGATGCTCTTGCAAGTTTAGAGTGGTTTTTAGTTTATCTAAACAGGATGGCTCCCACTGTTTCTCGAATCCTTCCTCAAACCATAAAAGAAGAACTAGTCAGGACTATTCTCACTGTACAATACTTGTTTAACCGTTCAGCCAGGCCAGTGTCGGTACTTCGAGGGAGGTTTTACGACGCTTTCATGAAGTTTCTTAATTAAATAACCTTTTTTCCCTGGGAGCGAGTCCCGCTGACACCTTTTTCGACACCTACTTGGTTTATAGCATTGATCGTTGAGTGAAAGAATCTCCTGATGAGTAGAATATACTCACAGTAGGATCGGGATCCAAATATCATCGTGTGATAAAGCTGAAGGAATCTTACCAAAATTATCACACTCCAAATGGTATGCAACTCTAGCAAGTTTCAGTTTCTTTAGAAACTCCCGATATGGATTTTTGCCCCATGCTCTTATGACCTTGACGTTGGCCAAAATATCATAAGTCACATGTCAAGTTCTACCCATCATTATTTTGTTAATTTGAACCCACCCGTACATACCCCTGACGTTGGCCAAATGGCAGTACGACTGTCCCAAACCAACTCATCTATCTATGCAACAGATGAATACCGAGCAGCTACCAAACACTATGCCTTGGCGTTGGTCAAAATACATAGCTTGAATACTACTGAATACCCAAATGAAATGACGGAGGGCTACGAATGGTTTTGGCAAAACTGTGAACGTAGTGAACTTGATATGATCGAAGGAACCTGATAGCTTTTAAAAGGAGTGGTTTTAGCTCCGCAATTAAAAAATCTTCTGTTTTAAAATAACCGAGTGGTTTCTTTTAAACTGTTCCAACGATTCAACTTTGGTTTATTTTCTTTGCATTAATATAATGCGTCCTATCAATTAACCTATCATTGCAGAAAACAACGAAAATACAACGTCTGCTTATGCCATCCGCATTCGCCACCGGGCCCCGTCATTCATCCGTTAGGTTACTTAACTAACGACAGAGCGGGGGCTGGGCTAGTGCGGATGCAAAACATAAGTAACGCCTACTAGATATCATATATAGATATTGTACATTCTTCAGACGCAATAATAGGCATTCCAGATCACAGATGAACATATTGGATATTCTTGGAATCCGCATTTGCTTGAGCCTGCAATGAAAGACGGATTACATAGTCGTGATGAATAGCCAACCCTACCCTAGACCCCTACGGGTACGGCAAACTATCCGTCAAGTACCCGAAGTGAAGCGGTCTCCCTCAAAGACGTGAGTAGGCCACTAAGCACTTCAAAGTACCCGGTAGTTTGTGCACCCCGCCTTAGGTCTATCCTAGGAGTAGAAAACAGTAAATGAAATAATACAACGGTGGCTACAACCTCAACCCGGATGTGCCCCGCAAAAGAATATTACAACAATTTACAATTTACAAATGAATGAAAGAAACACTCGTCTCACATCCCCGGCTATCCATTCATGACAATCCAACAAGTTCATATCCACAAACATAAAGTAACCATTACAGAAATGTGTAACCACCTGCTAACCGACATACTAGTAATTAGGGGAGGTTTACGAACACATTAATCACAACATAGATATAATCCAGTTAGCCAAAGTTCTTAGAATTTCGATCAAGCACCACATATGAATCTACTCCGAATAATTCTCTGTGCACATAAAACCTGAGCAGAAACAAAATATCCCAGAAAACCCAACATCAACACAGAAGAATAACTGAGCAAATTTGGGTTGACTCGGTGTCTGTTGGATGTAGTGCCCTCAAAATCAATTATTGGATCGCAGGTACGTGATTGCAATGATTGAGGAGGACCTATACCGGTAGCACAGTCTTACTCGAGATGATAGTATGCTATCTGGTTTGCCTTTATCAGTCGTGTACAGGTTCAGATGACTGATCACTATTACACGATGATAGAGCCCTTAGGATCTTGCTTGACTACCAACAGTATGATGGCGATCATATACGTGAGAGTTGGGTAGTCTATAAGCACATCCTTAATAGTGGTCCCTAGTCGTGGGAGTTTCGAGACAGGGCATCGATACTCCGGAGTAGACTAGTGTATACAGTCGAGACCCCGAAGAGGGGCGGTGGCCGGTCTCACAATCCACTGGTGTCAGTTGGATCACCTAAGATGTATACAGGTGCTTATTGGGGGTGAGATCGCGCTGTGTCTAGGAGAGCCATTACATAAAGCCCTCGGCCGAGGCAGGAGATTTACTGGTAGGTACTCCAGTAGTATCTTAGGATGTTCTGGGCTACACTCCGACATGACTTATACCGCTATTGGGGGTCTGACGTTACCAGCCCCCTAGGCCCGATATGCGATACTCATAGACGAACGGACCGGACTGTATGTATATTGTCACTGATAGGCTCAGTAGGGTTCCAGGATGAGTTCGCTCATCGGCTTCCCTTGAGGTCAGTACATGGGCAGCCGTTACGCACAGCTAGTGCCGCTGACGTGCTTATGGTTAAACCCACTGCCAGGGTACTGACGAGTCTTTAGAGTCCCCTACAGATAGTTTCCCAAGTTCGGGCGAAACGTTGTAGAGGCCGTATGGTTTTATGGCAGGGTTCGAAAAATGCACGCGCACTTGTGCACGTGTCATATTTCGGACAGATAATACTGGTGGACTTCGGTTTAAGCCGGATCCATGTATTATATTGAGTCGGAATATTTTAGTCTCTCGTATTCGTATTCGGTCGGAATACGGATACAGGTATGTATATACAGGCGAGGGGTATTTTCGTAATCCGTTACGAGAATATTTTAGAAGATGCATTTCTTTTTGGATTAATCATTTTGGTTTAAATGATTATTTGTTTTGGAAAGGGACTCATTATGGATGACACATTTATTCGAGCATGTTCATTAGTGACTCATGCTAATGAGTCACTGTTCAGTTGATAAAACTGCACATTTGTTATTACATTTTTCCTACTATTTCTATATTAAAAATGTCTTTATTATAATATATCATACATATTAGGGTTTATGTGTAAAAATACTATTTTCCATGTGTTGATATATTATAATTAGCATTTGGTAGGAAAATGTATGCAAATAATATCATTGACCTAATCCTAGTAGAACTAAGTCTACTAAATATTATTTGTTGAGTTGTTGTGCAGAATTTTCAGGTCTTAAATCAAGGAAATCAAGTTGTTAAAGCTAACCTGCCTAATTAAGAAATCAAAATTAAGAAATCAATTCTGGCAGAAGAAAAGAAAAGATTTCCAAATTATGAAGGTTCCAGAGAAAGACAAATGTCACAAGAACAGAAGCCCTAAAGTTTGATGAAGGGATATGATGTAATGGCCGCGGATCCGCGGCCATACCCCACCTTAGGCCGCGGATCCGCGGCATGTTTGAAGATTTAGGGTTTGCAAAATTTTTGGGAAAATCAATACAGTTAGTTCCCTAATTTGGAAGCAAAGGTTTCTGGCCTTGGACTATAAAAAGGGACCGAGAGCCTCTTGGAAAAATCATTAAGTCGACGAGATCACGAAGTCCAAGACGGCTCACGCATCCAGACTGATCATCAACTGTTCGTCTACCTCCTTGGAAGAGATCGAGAAGCAAATTAGTCTTTGTAATCATTTTTTAAGGAATCAAAGTGTAATGAATATTGTTGATTAATAAAGATAACTCTTTTTCCTATTCTATTTCTTTGTAGTTTAATTATGCATTTTCTCTTCATCTCTTTTTCTCTCAACTTGCGTGAGTAATTCTCCGCTTGTTAGGGTTCGTAGGATTAGGGCAGGCTAATGGATGATGAACATCCCTAAACCCTTTTTAAGTCCTATAAAGTTTATGAACTTTATCAAAAGAATCATTAACATCCTAATCGGGCGCGCTAACAATTCTTTGTTAGTTCCAACCGCGATTAAAGATTAGATTAATGATTGTTTTGGTAAAGGCTAGATATGAACGGAGTTCCATGTCGAGATAAGGGTTAAAAGTGGGATTCCTTTTCCCTCCAGAAACCCTAATCTACACGCATCACCGTCGTTCTAGTTTTAAATCTATTAAAGGATAAAAATGGTAACTTTTAATTAATCATCCATAACTACTAAATCCTAACGAACCCTACAAGCCCTCTTATTATATTAACTACATCCCTAAAGTAATCTAGATCTATATTTTTGCATTCTTGCTTAACGTAGATCTAGAAACCATTCCACAAAATTCTTTATTCCTCCTCTCTTTTTCAACACATCTAAAGTAAGAGTAAAAGGTTCCACGTTTTCCTGAGGACGACCCATACTCACCTCGGTCTAGCTACACGCGACACCGTTCTGATTGCGGTTAAACTAAAAACACACTCTTTCGAACCAATCAAATGGCGCCGTTGCCGGGGAAACGTGCGTAATTTTTTATTATTACTATTTGTGTTGAATTCTTAAACGATTTATATCATAAATAAAACAAAACTGAAAATTGTATATTTAACGATTATTGTGTGAATTTTGCGAGGAAATCTGGAGTCACAGACTTGAGGAAACATGAGATCTAGGGTTACAAACTTCTCTGGTAAGATTCTCAACTCCTTCTCTCTCCTCTCAAATCCAATAAAATATCTTTTCTGCAGGATTCTTTGCAAAATATCGCCGCTCAAAAAAATCTTTTTGCAAAGTTTTGTTATTGGTTTGTTATTTCATATTTTAATACGGATTTTTAAGGGGCAAGACCAAAATTCAGATTAGGTAGGGATTTCATCACCCTTCCTAAGCCCCACAAATCATAAACCGAGCATCTAGATCAACCCTACATTAATTTAAAAAATATCTAGACCAGACTCTAAGGACTGTCGCGCTCATTAAGGACAGAGGAAGGTCGTGGGTAATCTATCGCTTATCCGCATTACTTTTGTGGTGACCAGGCAAGTGTGTCCAAGGCGAGTGGTTACTTAATTAGGACCACTACTTTTGTAGTGGGGAGCCTCCCACTCACCTGGCACTTACCTGGCTACAAGAGTAGTAAAGAGGCGGTAGAGGATTTATCCTGCGGCTTGTCCTTTGGAAGTCTAGGAGCGGTCTAGAGACTGACCTAGGTAACCTTAGTTTCAGGGTTGTTTGTGCATTTTTGTGTGATTTGTCTAAATCCGTCATTTTCAAAACAAACCAATTATTTTACCTCTTCCCCCTTCTTCTCTTCTTATAATGGGTGACCCAAACAGACGATCTCTTGCCGAGCTTTACTGTCCACAACCAGATATCTCTTGTTTTCGTAATCGCTTCGGTATACCGTTCGGCTCTTCCATGTCCTTAAGAGATCATATAGAACAAGCCGGAAGAAACAGTTGGCCACCTCAGTCTAGGTCTTATCAACCGTATCCTAATCCTACACCTGTTTCAGTTCATACCCAGAGTGAGGAAGCCTCTAGACGAATGTCCATTGCTGAGCACATAGTTAGGTCTAGAGGCCAAAGTTTCAACCCGGACCAATATCAACCATCACCACCACTGTCTGGAGAAGAGTTTGATATGCGGTTTGTGGCATATAAGATGTCTGTTAAAAATAGCCAACCAACCAACCCATATCAATAATCTTCTTATCATAATATTGATCCTACTCCTACCCAAGTTCCGCAACCATTCTATTCCTATCAATCGAATCCGACTTTTCCACCTACTCTAGACAGTTCTTCTAATCAGTCATTTGGGAGTTTTAATTATCCACAGGAATTTCAATCTTATACCGAAACTCCTTATCAACCCAAGACTAGTCTGGAGCAGACATTAGAAAAATTTCTGGAAATGTCGAACCAAATTATGAAGGATTTGGGTAGTAAGACAAAACTGTACACCCTTCCTAATCAAACCTCCCCATTCCAAACTGAAATCCACAACTCCAGTTTCATAGATTCATCAAGTACACCAAATAGAATGTCTGATAAGTTGTGTGACTTTGTAGTGTTTGATTTACCCGACTGTGAAGGGTCCATTTCAAGTGAAACCATACCCAACCCTTGTGATCTCTACACCTCCACTCTTGAACCAAAACTGATTGAAAACCATACTTTTGATGAGGTGTTTGAGAATTTTAACCTTCACTTGAATGAGGTGATTGACATTGGGGATATATTGATTGATGAACCCGAAATTTTGGATGATTTTGTCCCACCAATTCATCAAATCCTTTCACTTCCTTATGGTCATCATCTTGAGCCTTTAATTCTTCCCGAACCCCAAATATGTCTTGAAGTTGATGATAATGGTATACCCGAAGATCAGACTGAAATACAGCCTCCATCTTCCACATCTGGTTCAGCAACACTCGACATACCAATTTGTTTACCCATTTCACCTTCTACTTTCTCCGGTTCTTCTTCTGTTCCTATAGTTTCAGTGAGTTTTGATAAATCACAATCCGTTAATTCAAGTTCAATAATACCAGAAATTCAACTTGATTTGGATATTTTTGAAAATGAGGTAGATGAGTTTTTCGAGTCCTCTACCTCAATAATTTTTGAATCAAGTAGGATAAATTCTGGCACAAAACTCTTTGACAGTAAAATGTTCAATCACACCATTGATAAAAGTTTTGAAGAACTTTTTGCTGACGAACTTGAATTTTTAAACAATACGGATTTTGTAATTAATCAATCTCCACCTATAGAGGTTGAACCGTCACGAACTAACAGTCACTAAGTGAGTCATGAAGAATTAATGGTGTTTTGTTTTGTGAAGAGATATTTTGAGGAGATATTTTCTTTAGATATTTCTCTTTGGTTTTTGATAAAGATAACCTCATATATATCTATTCACATGAGAAGAAAATAAGAAAAAAAGTTCGTTATGCTTGGTTTTCTTTTGCTCTCTTGATTTTCTTGAGTTCACCATTTCCAAACCCTAGCATCTTCTTCAACCTCCATCCTAACTCTCTCATGTGATGAGAACCCTAGGGTGTTTGAGACAAAATATTCTACTCGTTCTCTACTTCATCTTGGTCATCTCTTTTAGCAGACTTGATGACCGAGTTGCCTCGGTATAGAGGCGGGAGCTTGTTTAAAGATCCGTAGATGTGGTGCCACCTCGACAAGGAGCAAAGAGATCGGAGTTGCCGCAAAGGAGCGTGGGATGATGGCTAAATACCGAACGACTCGGATCGATCGGTATAGCCTTTCCACCTCTTTACAGTTTGTTAGTTTAGCGTTAATGGCAAGATCCGGGTTATAGTATGCGATAGCGCCAGTTATAAAATTTTTTGTTCCGCGTTTGGCGTCAGAATGACGGCTGGGGCGCTACCGTGGGCTTACATGGTATCAGAGCCACGCCATTAACCTTTACTAACTTGTTCTAACGCATTTAAAACATCGATCGAACGAAATTTCCGAAACCGCATTTTCTTGTGTAAAGTTTCTGTCGAATTTTGTTTATGGTCTAAAAATCATTTTGAGCATCTCAGAAAATCGTGCAGGCTTTTTTAAGAATACTGTAGAAATTTGGGCCACTGTATCCACAGTACTGCCGCAGAACCGCCGCACAAACCATGGTTTGGCCGCGGTTCCGCCTCCAGTTTGTGGCTACAGTGCTCCATATTTCTTCAGGGTGTTCTGCATAGGGAATTTTGGTTTCTGGAATATTTTGTTTGGGCCCAGATGTTGTTTGTGTACTGCAGTTGTACGTGGGGCCCACTTCAGGAAGTTTTGTCGATCGGAATTTTAAACTTGTTAGTTTACAGTACTTATATTATATCTCCGACCGTGAATGTAATTCGAGCGGTAAACCGTGTCAAATTGCTATAGTTCTTTTAGACGTGTTTGCGAACGTGACATTCGCGTTGATGTTCTGTATTGTGCTGTGATATTGCGGATTTGTCGTGGTGGATAGCTGTGTGCAATGGTAGTGCAGTTTGGATTTATTTGTACATTTGATATTGCGGGGCGAGCGTCCAACATGTGGACTGCCGTCTCTTCCTGTTTGTATAATATTCTTTTGGGGCATGACCGGGCTGAGGTCGATGTACCCGTTGTACATATTTTTCTTTTCTGTACTTAGTTTACCCCGCGACGGAGTGCATGGATAGCCGGTTTCTGTAGGGCAACGGGTCCGCATCTCATGGCTTTTAGAGGCAGAGGGGCCTTGTTCACACCATAATATTGCATTATTATATTCCCCATTCTTATTATTTTTATAAATAAACGGGTGCTTTTGACGCATGTCTGCTACATGTTACAGGTTACAGGTTCTTGGACAGAAAAACAGTGAAAACGATGTAAAGACGATGAAAATATGGACTTTTGACCAACAAATGGGAGGACCTTAGTCAAGCCTACATCGAAAGACAGTTCACAATTAACAAGGCAACTCAAGGTCCAAAAATACAAAGCGGACGGTTAAAAATCCATTGCAAATGGTTCACTGAAGATCTGGAGCTAATGTAGAAGCCCAATTGGAGAAAGAACCAAATAACCAGAAGCCCAAGAAGACCCAAAACAAAACCACAAAATTGTGCAGCCCAACTCCAACATTTGGCCGCGGAACCGTGGCCAAACCATGCCTCTGGCCGCGGTTCCGCGGCAGTATAGTGCAGTCAGGAGAAAATCTTTGTATCATATTTTTGTGGCGGCGTTGACTGGTCTTTATAGGGCTAATTTTGTAATTGTAGACATGCGAGTCATTGTAACCCTAGGGTTTCCTATTCTCTATAAATAGGAACTCTAAACATTGTATTTTCTTATGTCTCCCTATGCCTCCCTTTAATGAATAAAATTTAGAAATCTTTTGGAGAGCATCGGTGCCTCTTTTCACTTCATGAATTCAGATCTGACAATCCTGCTTTGATGTTTGGAGAGAGCCATCTTTAAGTAATTTAATTTCTTGCCCTAGTGTAGATTTCAATTCCTTGCCCTAGGTAGATTTAATTTCATGCCCTAGGAACTTGTTTAGGGTTTAGCTTTGAGGAAGGATTTTGAGAGATGAGATCTCTCATCCCTTTCTTACCCACCAAATATTTACAATAGGACTCCATGCATACACGCACATACCGCGCCCTACGGCATCCTACCCCTCGAGGTAACGATGACACCGTAGTGTAAAGGCCCGGTTGTAGTGTTTTCCATGGAGGTTAGGGTAAGGATCTCTAAAGGAAGGACAAGAACCTAGAGGAAGGAACACCTTCCCGAACGGATCTAATCCCCTTTATTGATAATTACCATAACTCCTCACAGATCTTCATTCGGGTATTGAAAGCGGTGAGATTTAATTACATTTCCAAACCATCCCTAAACCTAGCCCTAGCAAGAGTAGATCTAGATAATTGCCCTAGGTTAATTAGGTTTTTAGATTTAATAATTAATCCGAACACCCTTCGGAATTAACTCGTTAGAGCGAATCGGAAATTCACAACATCCCTGTGGACCGACCCGTACTCACCGGCTAGCTGCAAAGCGACGCCGTTCTTGATTGCGGTTATAAATATTTTTGATCTATCTTTTAGAAAGCGCAAGCACGCTAAATCATTCAATCAAATGGCGCCGTTGCCGGGGATGGCGTAGAACTTTCCTTTTCGCAATTTCGGGTTAATCAAAATTTAAAAAAATCATAAAATTCTAAAAAATCCAAAAAAATATAAAAAAATATATAATCTGTTATTTTTGGAAAGGATACTTTGTTGTTTAAATTTTTACAGGATATACAAAATCGGATCTGGAAAATCCCAGAAGGTGAAACGGAAAACCAAATATCGAAACAGAAGGGAAATTAAAAATCAGAATAGTGAAAATTTTTTGGAGACCCAATTCCCTCATCCCGCCGCGATTCCGCGGCCAAAACCCACCTTAGGCCGTGGAACCGCGGCCTTCTAGTGGAATCAGAGCGGCAGAAATTTTTTGGGGACTCGAGCCGACGATCTCGCCGCGAAAACGCGGCACAAACTCGTTTTTACCGCGGAAAGGTGGCGGTACAGTGGCATCTTCTTCTGAAAAATTTTCTGTAAGATCTTCTGTTTCTCCTCTGTAATTTTTGAAATATATTTTCTGGAAATGCCTGCAGGATTTTGTGCACTTTAGAAATATATTCCCTTCCAAATAACGATCTTGTGCAGGATTTTTGAGCCCCGCTTAAAATAAAATAGATTGCAAGTAATATTTTGCTGTTGCATATCTTTTCTATAAAATATTTTGCTGTTGCATATCTTTTCTCTAAAATCTTTTTGCAACAAAATTTTTCCAAATAAAGAGAAAGAAAAAATTAATGAAAAATGAAAATAAAAAGGACAAATATTTTATAGAACTTGCAAAATTTTTTAGCCCCAAATAAATCCTTGCACGACCCAGCCTTCCTTCTTGTCACCTTTCTTCTTCTAACATGGGTACCCTACATAATAAATCTCTTGCCGAACTTTGGTATCCCGAACCTAATTTTGCGTCGTACGTCAATTTGTTCGGTCAATTTAAAGACGATCCTTCTATGCCTAAAAAATCTTTGAAAGATCACATAGAGGCGTCTAGGAGAAACAGTTTGAGTTTTCAACCCACTTTGTGTCAACCAAGTCAACCTTCACCACCTTCGTATGTTGACACCACTTTTTCAAGTTCAGCTGTAACTCCTAAGCCGATGTCCATTGCTGAGCATATTGCTCAATCTCGCAGTCGATCTTTCACCCCTCTCTACTCATCTAGTTCTAGGGATCCACACGACTATTCACCTTTTTATCCATATGTTGACCCTACCCCTGTCCAATCACCCACTTCCTACCAGTCCTACCCGACCTTCCCACCTTCACTAGACACTGCTTCTACACAGCCTTTTGGGAGTTTCACATATCCACACGATTTTGAATCTTTTACCGAAACCCCCTCACCACCCAAGTCTAGTTTGTAAGAGTCGTTGGAGGCATATATTGCTGCAACAAATAAAATGATGAGGAATGTGGAAGCGTCCATGGCCGCCCTTATGCAACCTAGTGAACCGGTAGCTAGTATCCCGCTAGCTCCAAATTTTTCAATGTATGAGGCGGCAAGTGGACAGAGTGAGAATGAGAGAGGATTTTCAAATCAAACCTACCCTTACCCAATTGAAGCCCACAACTCCTGTTTTCCATCGATTGCCCTAAATAGTTCACCTGTTGAAAATAAAAATGAGTTGTGTGATTTTGTAGTATTTGATTTGCCAAATTGTGAAGAACCCCTTTCGAGTGAAACCGCACTTAATCCTTTCGATCTTTACACCTCCACTTTAGAACCCAAATTGATAAATATCCATGCTTTTGATGAGGTGTCAAAAAAATTGATTTTCACTCGATTGAGGATATAGACGCCGGGAATATTTCGGATGATGAACCTGTCGATTTGCTTGAAATTTTATGTTCAAATCATCATCCTGAGTTATTAAATGTTTCTCTCGAATCTCATATGCGTCTTGATTTTGATGATAATGGCATGGATAGGCTAAATAATGAGTTGAATATTGAGGATAGTATTGAGGAGAGTCTTGAGGATAATATTGAGGTTGAATCATTTTTGTTTGATATGTCTGATTTTCCAATTCATCATCCTGAACCTTTGACTGTTATATCACCCTCCCTCCTTCCCCTCGTTCCGACCATGCTTGAAGACTGCGAGCTTGAAAGATTTTCCTTCGAATCCGATACTGTTCTCACAGATGATAACACTTACGAGTGTTTCACTTTTCGGACGATGTTGATGACTCACCGCCCGAGTTTGAGTCCTTTACATTTTCAGATGAGCCATCAGACTCGGTTGATTATAGTAGTTTTGAACCATTAATGGAATCTTTCAAGTTCGAAACAGTTTACTACGGTGAGAGAGATACTATCCCTAATTCACTCCCTTTAGTCTTTCCCATTGTTCCGACCGAACAAGAGACTGTTACGCTTTCATCTCCTATACCAAGTTCGGCGTACCCATGTTTTCTTGCGAATCTTGAGGGATTTGACCCCATTTCTCGACGGGTTGATAGGTTAGCGTAATCGCTTATAACATATCGGTCATCACATATTGCGCTAATTTATTCACTCAATTTACACCCTCAAGATCGTACTCCACTTCCTTCTTCTTTTCGCCATTCTTCTCCCCCACCGAGAACATATTCTACCATTCTTCTTTCCACACGGTCTCGCGTGCTTCTCATTTTCTTGCACCAACTTTACCATTTCCATGATAAGATTTTTGAATGGTTGGTGCTAACCTTTGGCTTGTGTAAGGCCAAGCTTAAGTTTGGGAGGAGCCTTGTTGTATATATGTATATATTTTTGTTTTCTTTTCTATAAAAAAAATAAAAAAAATTTCAAAACAAAAATATAAAAAAAAACTATAAATAAATAAACAGGGGAGTATCGGTATTTTGACCCTCTTGGTTTAGCATGACAGTGAGGACACTGTCAAGTTCAAGTTTGGGGGTATGCTCGGTATGTCTTCTTCCTTCGCATTCATTTGTACATATTTTTGCATTTGCATATTTATTTGAAAACCCATAAAAATTGAAAATTTTCAAAAATTATAAAAATTATTGTATTCAATTTTGGCTAATTGACTTGAGTTTGATAGATAGGTTAACTAGCTAGGAACAACTAGATCTTTGACTTAGTAAATTAAAATCCCTAAAGATAACCTTCCTTAAAGTTTAGTGGTAGAAAGTATATGCCTTGTAGTTTATTTAGAAATAGGCAAATTTTGGGTTCACTTCTTGGGCTAAGTCAAAATGAGGGAAGAGTATTGATGTTCTTATTAGAGTATAAGTTTGAAAAATAGTTCCTAGCTTAAGTCGAGATTTTGAAAACGTAAACCCTACAATTTGCACAATCACGCATCTTGAAACTTGGAATATTAGAAGAGACCTTGAAATGCTCTTGTCTAAAGTCCTTAGTACGAAGAAAATAAAAGATAAAAAGTGTGAATAAAGAATAAAAAAATGGACACTGGTTTTTGTGATTACTTAAGGCTGTAAAAATAGAAAAAATATTTAGCGAGGGTGCTTCATCACCTAGTGCCTTAGACCAACTGGTTTGGGAGTCACTGCTAAAGCCTTGGGTGTTGCAAAATTAGGAAGTATGCTTTAAAGTGCTAACGCATCTTGTAATCGGTTGTTGGTACCTCAAGAAGTATTAACGGTCGCATGAAGGATGTGTAAGCAAAATTCATTTAAAAATTCACTAATTAATAAGTGCTTTGGACAATGGATGAGAGTACGATTGCTTGATTTGAATTTCCAAGTGTAGGGGTGATATTTACACACACTTGGGGATATGTGATTAGAGTTTAGATGAGAGAAATGAATGAAGAATAGAACTTGTATCTTTAGTAGAGTTGATAAAAATTCCTAAGTGGAGATGGAACCCTAGAAGGAAAACTTAAGAGATGCCGAAAGCTAAGTAAATCTATAAAACATATATAATCTTAAGTTAAATAACGAGGAAGTGTGAAGAATGTGGGTGGATAATTTACAAGTATAAGATAATAGAATTCCTTAGAAAACCTAATTGGAGAACAAAAGTCAATGGGCCGAGTTGATAGGATTTTGTGGGTGTAATCCGCTGAAAACCCTCAGGAGACAACACTCCTCCTACTAGGGACACCTAGAGGTTTAACGGCTTGTTGCACGAGCTCAGTGCAATCGCGTTTCCCTGCGAAAGTGTGGTTAGGATTTTAGTGAATAAAAAATAAGTTTGCTCGAGGACGAGCAAAAGATAAGTTTGGGGGTATTTGTTCACACCATAATATTGCATTATTATATTCCCCATTCTTATTATTTTTATAAATAAACGGGTGCTTTTGACGCATGTCTGCTACATGTTACAGGTTACAGGTTCTTGGACAGAAAAACAGTGAAAACGATGTAAAGACGATGAAAATATGGACTTTTGACCAACAAATGGGAGGACCTTAGTCAAGCCTACATCGAAAGACAGTTCACAATTAACAAGGCAACTCAAGGTCCAAAAATACAAAGCGGACGGTTAAAAATCCATTGCAAATGGTTCACTGAAGACCTGGAGCTAATGTAGAATCCCAATTGGAGAAAGAACCAAATAACCAGAAGCCCAAGAAGACCCAAAACAAAACCACAAAATTGTGCAGCACAAATCCAACATTTGGCCGCGGAACCGTGGCCAAACCATGCCTCGGGCCGCGGTTCCGCGGCAGTATAGTGCAATCAGGAGAAAATCTTTGTATCATATTTTTGTGGCGGCGTTGACTGGTCTTTATAGGGCTAATTTTTTAATTGTAGACATACGAGTCATTGTAACCCTAGGGTTTCCTATTCTCTATAAATAGAACTCTAAACATTGTATTTTCTTATGCCTCCCTATGCCTCCCTTTAATGAATAAAATTTAGAAATCTTTTGGAGAGCATCGGTGCCTCTTTTCACTTCATGAATTCTGATCTGACAACCCTGCTTTGATGTTTTGAGAGAGCCATCTGTAAGTAATTTAATTTCTTGCCTTAGTGTAGATTTCAATTCCTTGCCCTAGGTAGATTTAATTTCATGCCCTAGGAACTTGTTTAAGGTTTAGCTTTGAGGAAGGATTTTGAGAGATGAGATCTCTCATCCCTTTCTTACCCATCAAATATTTACAATAGGACTCCATGCATACACGCACATACCGCGCCCTACGGCATCCTACCCCTCAAGGTAACGATGACACCGTAGTGTAAAGGCCCGGTTGTGGTGTTTTCCATGGAGGTTAGGGTAAGGATCTCTAAAGGAAGGACAAGAACCTAGAGGAAGGAACACCTTCCCGAACGGATCTAATCCCCTTTATTGATAATTACCATAACTCCTCACAGATCTTCATTCGGGTATTGAAAGCGGTGAGATTTAATTACATTTCCAAACCATCCCTAAACCTAGCCCTAGCAAGAGTAGATCTAGATAATTGCCCTAGGTTAATTAGGTTTTTAGATTTAATAATTAATCCGAACACCCTTCGGAATTAACTCGTTAGAGCGAATCGGAAATTCACAACATCCCTGTGGACCGACCCGTACTCACCGGCTAGCTGCAAAGCGACGCCGTTCTTGATTGCGGTTACAAATATTTTTGATCTATCTTTTAGAAAGCGCAAGCACGCTAAATCATTCAATCAGGCCTCACTCTAGAATTGGCAGACTATTTGCCGCACTCGTAGGGGGTACAGGTTGACCCAAGGTGGGGTTCTCAAGTTACCGGATTCCGTGAAGTGTAGGGTGGTCCATTCACTTTGCTGTAGGGGGCTGCCTCGCTTCAGGCTTTGGCGGGTAACTTGCCGCACCCGTAGGGGTCTAGGTTTCATTGCATAGGCTATGCACACGACCAGGGAAACGTCGGGTTTCAGTAGAGGCTCTGTGAAACCCGGGGATCCCGGATTATCTGTATTGTTCTGTGATGCTTATTACTTTTCTGTAATGTTGCATTTATCACGCCTGGAGCGATTATTGTATATTGGTATATATACTAGTAGATGTTGTATATGTTTTACACCCGCGCTTGTCCAGTCCCCGCTCTGTCGTTAGTTAAGTAACCTAACGGGTGATGACGGGACCCAGTGACGAATGCGGATGGCATATACGTACATTTTATTTTCGTTCTTTTCTGGTGTGATTAATTGATGGGACTGCGTTGATTCTGATCAATGAAAAGGAAAACAAACTTGTTTGGACGTTGTTGGAACAATTTTAAAAAGTGTTATTACAAAGACGTTTTCTTTTGTTTTGCATAGTGGTATTCGGTTGGAATATCCTGCACCTCATTCAACGAGGCAAGGGCCTAGGTCCCTTCACCGGGAGTGACCCCTTGGGCAGAAGTTTGCGTCAAGGTAATAACTTCACTATAGTCGATTATATGTTGCTTTGCATCGCGGTATTCAGTTGGAATATCCTGCACTTCATTCCACGGGGAAAGAGCCGAGATCCCTCACCGGGAGTGACCTCTTTAGCAAAGGTTTTCGCCACTATATTTTTTGTAAAAAGCTATCAGGTTCCTTCAACGAGATCAAGTTCATTACGTTAAAGGTTTTTCGCCAAAAACCAGCCGTATCCCTCCGTCATTTCATATGAATGGTCAATAGTATTCAAGCTATGTTGGTTTGGCCCTTAGTCAAGACATAGTGATTGGTAGCTGCTGGGGTGTTCACATGTTGCATAGATAGATGCGTTGGTTTGGGACAACCATACAGTCTTGTTGGCCCTTAGTCAAGGGCGGGTACGGGTGAGTTCAAATTAACAAGATAATGATGGGAAGAACTTGACATGCGACTTATGATTTGTTGGCCCTTAGTCAAGGTCATAAGAGCATGGGGCAAAAATCCACATCGGGAGTTTCTAAAGAAACTGAAACTTGCCAGGCATGCGCATACCTTCTGGAGTGTGATAACGTGAGTGGATACCTTCACGTTATCATGCGATGAGAGTTGGATCTCGATTCCCACTAATGAGTTAGTTTACTCTTCGGGTGATCCCGATTGATTCTTCTTTCAGGTTTGGAGGAGAATTTGACAGTACAGTGGGAGGTTTCCTGATTAGATAAAGTGATAACCATTCTGATCTAGGTTAGAGTGCATGCAGAGTGTTTCTTTTCTCTCTCTCTTTGGCAGCGACCTTTGACCGACCCTAGACTATGACTTAGTGACCAAATTGACCGAACCTTCTTAAAATACTGGCCTTTGGATTGTCTAAGTTGCATAAGTCATTGCCGCTCCTTCTTTTACCCTTTGCATTTCTCAGAACACCTCGTATCACTACGAACATCCACTTCCATTGGATAGATCCATCGTATGGTTATATACGAACTCGAAGGGACTTCTTCGAGGATGGATCCAGGTTCAGGAGAAATTGAATTGGTTTATTCGGTTGTCTTTTATCATCACATTCTCTCAGGTTGCGAGGGCTCCTTAGTTTAGGAGAGTACACCTATTACGCTTATTGGATAGTCTTCTTCCAAACCATAGGCAGGTGCCAAAAGGTAGGGAATGAAGAAAACCAATTAGCCTAAGTAGGGTGTACAGAAGGTAATAAGTAAAGACAAAATAAAGGGATTAGAAAGAGGGAAAAGTAAATTGCGACCGCTATCATTCACGACCAAACCGCGTACTTCATCGCCACTCCTACTTCACCTTTGCTTCTTTCCCCAGTTCGGGAGAAATAGAATAAGGTATTATTCAGTTGTCTTTTATCATCACCTTCTCTCAGGTTACGAGTACTCCTTGGTTTAGGAGAGTACACCTATTATGCTTACTGGATAGTCTTCTTTCAAACCATAGGCTGGTGCCGAACGGTCGGGAAGGAAGAAAACCACTTAGCCTAAAGGGGTGTACAGAAGGTAATGAATAAAGAAAAATAAAGGGATTTGGAGAGATGGCAAAGAAATATACGGTTATAGTCGTGAATTGGATTATGGAAGAGGCATTACTAGGAATACCAGGATACCCCTATGAAACATTTTCATGTTTCAGTTTTACTGTGCATTGTTAAAGGAAAACTGATTTTCCGATTAGATACTTACTCCAGGGTATGTATTTACCAGGTATGATTCTCACATCTGTATGGTTTTACAGATGATGAGTGGGAGTAATTTATTGGGAATAAGGTGATCATCCTCATTATATCGGAATTCGTTGTAATTGGTGATATTTGAGGAAATCGCCTGGGATTTTTCCGGACGGCATGTATTTAGTTTTGAGTATCCGTTGTTGTGCACCAATTTCAAAATGATATATCTGTACGTTTATTTTAATAAAGTGAGATATAACCTTTTGAAATTATATCCATGACATTTACCTATATCAGTTGACGATTGGGTAAGGAGCATTGAACAACGGAGTAGTTCTTAACCATAAGTACAGTTTTCAACCTACGATGCACAGGTTTTGAGTTATTCAACTCAGCGGACTTATACAAAGTATTGTATGTTGTCCAGTGTCCATCAGGACAAAGGGGTTGGTCCTCGTACTATGTTCTGTTTACTTGTGACTTCTCTAGTTTTTAGACAAGTGTTTCGTAGAAATACAAGGTCTAAGTTTTGAGAAGTTGTGGGTATAGGAATAAAGTAGAGAACCAGATGTCGCAAGTATCAGGATTCTTCAAAGAGATAGAAGATGTAGATACTTGTGATTGGTATTCAGTTAAATGGTTTTGAGAAACTTGTTTCTCTTTCAGGTTACTCATAATTGGATGCGTTCCTATGTTGAGTAATGATGATTATCCTCTTTCCATTAAGTTGATATGCACTGGAGACAGCTGCATGAATTGAATCTGGTTCCAATTAAATAAGTGCCAAAGTTTCTATATTGGATATAGAATGGTTCATATCTTAACGATGTTAAGGTACGGGGAGTTTTTCGGCTTATGCTTAAAACCAGACTCTGGATAACTCAAGGCACATTTCTGTAATGGTAGTTTGCGGGTTGGCCCAGGCTATGACGAGGGTTGACTTTCTACCATCTGGAAGATCAATAGTGATATTGTTCTTGACTCGCCACAGTTTTAGTAAAATGGATTTTTTCAGAAAACAGTAGTGGGAGTATGGTAGAACTGGAAGTGATTCCAGAACCGCAAACGATTACGGAAAATTTAATAGGACCTAAAGATTCAATCAGGTTTGACATTCCATTAGCCACTCCGCAGATATGGTGGGTAACCTCAGACACCCGAGAGGTAATCCGGTAGCCTCAAGGACGGTGACATGGAGGTTCTTGTTTACCCAGACTTGACACTACTGTTGTTCCAGACTATGAGACCCGGCAGGAGGTTAAGTATAGCATTGTTCTAAACTAGCTTTAGATGTGCACGTATATATTATTCTGCCAGAGGGTTGTTGTGGTCAGTAGGAGCAGCGGAAGCATAGTGGGCAAGTAGCTTATGTCTATTTATAAACTTGAGCAGATATAGCGGAGATAGATCATCTAATTTTGATGTGACAGTCATGGCTTTGACTTCATCAGAATAGGCGATGGATCTGTTGAGAAGGTAGTAGGATGTGATGTCCTGGTATTTGCATGACATACACAAGAGTAGGAAGTAAAATTCCTATACCACGATCAGTTGTACTGTGGTCGTCACACAGTTGTTTCTCCACAAAGGATATGGATATAATATCTGACATTCTGGTTTCTAGATCTATGGTTTTAGATCTAGATTTGGGTAGTTTCCCAATATGGGTACTTTGACAGTATTCTAATAGCATTTTAGAATAGATGACTCATGGCATGGTGGTGTACCTGCAGGTGCTGGAGTTACCCTCTCTAAAGGTGTCTTACAGACTAAAGGGGAGAGGTATGTGCATGATTGGCATATCACTTGCTTAGGCAATTGAGTCAATCGTGAGATGTCAAGTACCACACCAGATGTTGTTTTTGCACTAGATGCAATAAGTTTATATTAATCCAATCCTGGAGAAGCATACGGAAGCAGTTTTAGAACATAAGTAGATGTTCTAGGGATTTGATGACGGCAGCCTCCTTTGGAGACAGCTATCATTCCAGGCTTCAAAGGTGACATGGATGACAGAGTGATTGTTAGAGTTATAGTTTTCGCTCTGACGAGGGGCAGTATTATGGACAGGTGGTCCAAGAGGATACTGTGGGAGGCATGGTGCATGATACTGATACGGTTCAGTTATCGATACAGTCTAAGAAGTTTGGATTTGGAGTTCATTTATGAACTAGGTCCCATCAGATATCCAGACATATTCTAAGACATGTATTACTCAATTCGGGAGATGGCTTTCTCCGCGAACTTGAGATTAAGAGAGACATAGAAAGAAACATCGAGACAGATCCACTCACTGAGGCTATTTCTCGAACACAAGAGTTTTATAAACGAGCTTTGTGAAACTGATTAGTAGAGGAGTTGGGTGTTCGGTATCACACGGGCTGTGAGTATGCGACATCGCAATAATTAGCCTTAAGTGCAAGTGGGAGATTGTTGGATATAGTGACCTCAAGGAAATTATCGTAATCGCAGGCTGGTGATTATGATGATTGAGGGAGGACCTATACCGATAAAATAGTCTTACTCAAGATGATAGTAT
Organism: Agapanthus africanus; assembly: GCA_030015575.1. Lineage (NCBI taxonomy): Eukaryota > Viridiplantae > Streptophyta > Magnoliopsida > Asparagales > Amaryllidaceae > Agapanthus > Agapanthus africanus. The sequence continues at coordinate 553,916,287 of CM057339.1, forward strand.
GCTATCTGGTTTGCCTTTATCAGTCGTGTACATGTTCAGGTGACTGATCACTATTACACGATGATAGAGCCCTTAGGATCTTGCTTGACTACCAACAGTATGATGGCGATCATATACGTGAGAGTTGGGTAGTCTATAAGCACATCCTTAATAGTGGTCCCTAGTCGTGGGAGTTTCGAGACAGGGCATCGATACTCCAGAGTAGACTAGTGTATACAGTCGAGACCCTGACGAGGGGCGGTGGCCGGTCTCATAATCCACTGGTGTCAGTTGGATCACCTAAGATGTATACAGGTGCTCATTGGGTTATGAGTACACCGGACAGGACTCGCCGGGAACCTGCTAGTTGGTATTTATACCTAGCGTCAGATAGCAGTTCCCTGGTGACATGTGTACAGGTTAGTTCATCGACCTAAGGTCGTCATTTGTCTCGTGTGAGTTCCCACTGTGCTTTGATTTCTACCCTACCACGGCTCAAAGGAGTCGTGCAAAAAGTTTTTTTTTTGGGTACAGTCCCGAGCCACATGGAGGCAAGTGAGCGGATCGGCAGGGGATTCGTCTTTCCCGGTATTGGGGGTGAGATCGCGCTATGTCTAGGAGAGCCATTACATAAAACCCTCGGCCGAGGCAGGAGATTTACTGGTAGGTACTCCAGTAGTATTTCAGGGTGTTCTGGGCTACACTCCGACACGACTTATACCGCTATTGGGGGTCTGACGTTACCAGCCCCCTAGGCCCGATATGCGATACTCATAGACGAACGGACCGGAATGTATGTATATTGTCACTGATAGGCTCAGTAGGGTTCCAGGATGAGTTCGCTCATCGGCTTCCCTTGAGGTCAGTACATGGGCAGCCGTTACGCATAGCTAGTGCCGCTGACGTGCTTCTGGTTAAACCCACTGCCAGGGTACTGACGAGTCTTTAGAGTCCCCCACAGATAGTTTCCCAAGTTCGGGCGAAACGTTGTAGAGGCCGTATGGTTTTATGGCAGGGTTCGTAAAATGCACGTGCACTTGTGCACGTGTCATATTTCGGACAGATAATACTGGTGGGCTTTGGTTTAAGCCGGATCCATGTATTATATTGAGTCGGAATATTTTAGTCTCTCGTATTCGTATTCGGTCGGAATACGGATACAGGTATGTATATACAGGCGAGGGGTATTTTCGTAATCCGTTACGAGAATATTTTAGAAGATGCATTTCTTTTTGGATTAATCATTTTGGTTTAAATGATTATTTGTTTTGGAAAGGGTGACTCATTATGGATGACACATTTATTCTAGCATGTTCATTAGTGACTCATGCTAATGAGTCACTAAGTGAGTCATGAAGAATTAATGGTGTTTTGTTTTGTGAAGAGATATTTTGAGGAGATATTTTCTTTAGATATTTCTCTTTGGTTTTTGATAAAGATAAGCTCATATATATCTATTCACATGAGAAGAAAATAAGAAAAAAAAGTTCATTATACTTGGTTTTCTTTTGCTCTCTTGATTTTCTTGAGTTCACCATTTCCAAACCCTAGCATCTTCTTCAACCTCCACCCTAACCCTCTCATGTGATGAGAACCTTAGGGTGTTTGAGACAAAGTATTCTACTCGTTCTCTACTTCATCTTGGTCATCTCTTTTAGCAGACTTGATGACCGAGTTGCCTCGGTATAGAGGCGGGAGCCCGTTTAAAGATCCGTAGATGTGGTGCCACCTCGACAAGGAGCAAAGAGATCGGAGTTGCCGCAAAGAAGCGTGGGATGATGGCTAAAGACCGAAGGACTCGGATCGATTGGTATAGCCTTTCTACCTCTTTACAGTTTGTTAGTTTAGCGTTAATGGCAAGATCCGGGTTATAATATGCGATAGCGCCAGTTATAAAAGTTTTTGTTCCGCGTTTGGCGTCAGAATGACGGCCGGGACGCTACCGTAGACTTACAGTGTCAACTCGGCTGCGTATCCGCGGTGGATCGCTTGGATCGGCCGCGGTTCCGCGGTGATTTGGACGAGTCACGATCCCAAATTTCTTCACAATTCTTAAAAAACCCTGCTTGTACTTTTAAGGGTCTCTGAAAAATTTTTAGACCCCAATTTAAAATCGGCAGAAACTTGGTGAAAATGTCGTTTTTTCGGGATTAAATCGCGATCGAATTTCTAAAGGCTTTGCTAACATGTTAGTTATGGTTTAGCTAGTTTCCGATACCACTGTAAGTCAACGTTACACACCCCACAAGATGCGGGGAGGCGGAATAGGTAAAACAATCATTTTGTTCAAAGTAAAATCGACTATCAAACGGATCTTTGCTAAACCCTAACTAACAAACTATCTAGAAGTAGTTAACTTTATACCTCAAGATACTAGTCCTTCTTGTTCTTGTTGTTCACCTCCTCATCGGCCTCCTCGATGTAATAGAAGATCCACCCGAGAGTTCCTTCTTCAAGCTTTAACCTTTAACTTGAGGTAACTAAGTGGCTAGGATTGCTAATCCAAGTGACCTAGAGGATATATAGATAGATTAAGGATCTATTAGTCTTGCTAACCCTAGGGTTCTCAACACATGAGAGGATTAGGGTTAGGATGAAGAAGATGAGAGCTTGAGGAGAGAGAATGCGTTTTTGATAATCAAATAAATCTTGAGTCTCTTAGATAATTATGAAGCATGAAAAATATCTAAACAATAATAAATATATTCAACAACTATGCTTCATTAATTACCTTGAGGTGAATCACCTCATAACTCATGGTGTAATTAATGAAAATTACACATCACCTCTCCACCTCATTAAGTTTAATTGACAAATGAATTAAAACTAAATGAGTCACCTTTCTTCTAAAAGCTTCTTGACTAATTACGAGAATGCCCTTCCCATCCGTATTTACGAAAAACACGGATATACTGAGACTGCATAAATCCAATAATCTAATACTAGAATCTGGCTTAAACCAAAGCCTGCTAGTATAATCTGTCCGAATATCATACGTGCATAAATACACGTATATGTCCGAACCCTGTCGTAAAACCATACGACCTCTATATCGTTTCGCCCAAAGCAGGGAAACCCTCTTTGTGGGACTCTAAAGACTCGACATTATGCTGGCAGTGGGTTTAACCACAGGCCGCAAGCGGTACTAGCTGTACGTAACGGTCCCCAGGTAGATGTCGATAAGAAGGCCGATGAGGAAACCCATCCAAACTCCTACTGAGTCTGATGTGACAATCTCCGTACAGTCCGGTCTGTTCATCTAAGACTATCGCATATCAGGCCTAGGGGGCGGCAAGCGTCAGTCTCCTAAAAGCGGTATAAGTCGTGTCGGAGTGAAGCCTATCACACCTTTGAGAAGCTACTAGAAAACCTACCAGTAAATCTCGCTTGCCCTGGCCAGGGACCTTGCGTAATGGCTCTCCAAACACAACTCGATATCAACCCTCAATACCGGGGGAGACGAATCCTATCTAACCGCCACTGCCTCCAAGTGCTTCGGGATGTTCATACCATAATATTGCATTATTATATTCCCCATTCTTATGTATTTTACAAATAAACAGGTGCTTTTGACCCATGTTTGCTACACAGTACAGGTTACAGGTTCTTGGGAGAAAAACAGTGAAAAAGATAAAAGATGATGCTAAAGTGAGACTTTGACCAACTAATAGAAGGATCTTGATCAAGCCTACATGAAGATCAGTTCACAAAGTACAAGGCAATGCAAGGTCCAAGATCGTGAAGCCACGGTTAAAGTCCACCACAATTATTCACTGAAAAATCTGGAAGAGAACTAGAAGCTATTATGAAGAATAAAGTGAAGAACAAAGTAGCCCAAGACAACCAGAACAAATCCCAGAAATTTCAGAGGCCAATTCCTTCATTGAGCCGCGGAACCGCGGCCCAACCTCTGCTGCGGCCGCGGTTCCGCGGCCGTCTAGAGCCCAGAGAAGGAGAAAATTTTACCATAATGCAGAGGCGGCGCGGAGCGTTGACTAGGTCTTTTCTTAGAGGGTATTTTTGTAATAGCAGATGTGCGAGTCAATTGTAACCATAGGGTTTCTATGTCCTATAAATAGAGACCCTAATACCTCTTTTGAGGTATGCCTCCTTTCATTAATAAAATTCAGAATTCTTTTGGAGAGCATCGGTGCCTCTTTTCATATCATCTATTCAGATCTGACAACCCTGTGTAAATGTTTGGAGAGAGCCATCTGTAAGTAGTTTTATTTAATTGCTCTAGTTTAGATTTAATTCCTTGCCCTAGATAAATGTTCTTCAATTCCTAATGAGCGAGTAGTCTCCTCGTTTGTTAGGGTTAGCTTTGGGGAAGGCTTTTGAGAGATGAAGATCTCTCATCCCTATCTTGCCCATCACATATAATTAATAGGACTCCATGCATACATGCACACACAGCTCCCTACGGCACCCTATCCCACGAGTTAGCGGTGATACCGTAGTATAAAGGCCCGGTTGAGCATGTTTTCCATGGAGGTTAGGGTAAGGATTGATAAAGGAAGGACAAGAACCTAGAGGAAGAAACATCTTCCCGAATTGTTCTAATCCACTTTATTAATAGTTACCATAACTCCTCATAGATCTTAATTTGGGTATAGAAAGCGGTGCGATTTATTTCACTTTCCAAACTTACCCTGAACCTAACCCTAGCAAGATTTTTATCTAGATAGATTTAGTTTTTGTAGAATTAATCAATCCGTTCACACCGTTCGGAATTAACTCGTAAGAGCAATTAGGAAATTCACAAAATCCCTGTGGACCGTCCCGTACTCACCGGCTAGCTACCAAGCGACGCCGTTCTTGATTACGGTTAACAAATATTTTTGATTCATCTTTTAAAAGTGCATAAGCTAATTAAAATCTCTTTCAATCACGGGACTGCACCCAACTGCTACCTGTTTGCACGACTCAGTCGAGCCGTGGTAGGTTAGCAATCTAAGAACAGTGGGAATACACTTGAGGCAAAGCAGCAGTGTCAAGTCTACGGACTATGCTGTACTCATGTCACCTGGGAACTGTTAACTGACGACGAGTATAATACCAACCAACAGTTCTCTGCGAGTCCTATCCGGTGTACCCGTAACCCAACGAGCACCTGCATACTATCTCCAGTACAACGTACTAATGGCTGTGGGACAGACCATCTCCCCTGCTGGGACGAGAAGCGTATACACTAGTCTACTCCGGAGTATCAATGCCCTGTCTCGATAATCCTACGACTAGGGACCTGAAAAAGGATGTGCTTGTAGACTACCCAGCCCCACTAGTATGACTGCCATCACAACACTGGTAGTCAAGCAAGATCCTATGGGCTCTATCAATATGTATTCGTGATATGATAAAAGAAACATATACACATATTAAGATAGATATAAACCAAGTAGAATACTACTATGTTGAGCAAGACTGTTAATACAACTGTGAATATCCCAAGATTCCATTAAATAATATACAAGCTAGTATGATACAATAATGGCCCCTAGGGCATATACACTAACAACCCGGCTATCCGTGCACCCCACCGCGGGGTAATCCTAATACAGAAAAGAAAATATATACAACGGGTACATCGACCTCAATCCGGTCGTGCCCTAAAAGAATAATATACAAACAGGCAGTGACGGCAGTCCACATGTCGGATGCTCATCCCGCAATATCAAATGTATAAATATAACCAAACTGCACTACCATTGTATGCAAGCTATCCACCACGACAAATCCGCAACATCACAGCACAACACAGAACATCAACGTGAATGTCACGTTCGCAAATCCGTCTAAAGGGACTATAGCGATTAGACAAGATTTACCGATCAAATGACATTCACGGTCACAGATAGAAATGTAATGTACTGCTAACTTTAAACAATATTAAAACTTATCGACTTTGAATTAACCCTCGAATAGCCCTAAACAATATGATAAAACCACATCCAAATTTGGCTAAACAAACAATACCACTGCACAGAGATCCAAGAGACCAGAAAACACCTAAAAAAACCAAACCCAGAGGCCTCTGAAAAAACGGCCTGCTCGGAATTTTTTCCCATGTGCTCGGCCAATTCCGGCGCCTTGGTCTGGTGTTTGGGGTGTAGTTTTGTGGTCATGTCAGTAGTCTTCTGCACTTGTTAAAATAATTTTTGAAGACACTTTCAAAATCGACAGAGAATGAAATGTGCAGGGTAGTGCATCAGGGTTTTTTCGATTTTGATATGTTAACATTGTCTAAACAAGCTAGATTACGGTTAATGGGTGGCTCTGATACTATGTTGGGATACGGTAGTGCCCCGGCTGTCAAACCGACGCCAAACGCGGAACAAAATTTTTATAACTTGGCGCTACCGGAACCAAATACCCGGATCGTTCCATTAACCGTTAACTAGTAATCTGTAAAATGAGTTCAGAGATTATACCGATCGATCCGTGTCCTTCGGTCTTCAATCTTCATACCATGCTTGTCGCGGCTGCCCCGACGAAATTCTCCTTCCGGTCTCTCTTGTCGAAGTGGCACCACATCGAGGAATCTTTATACGGGCTCCCGCTTCAAACCGAAACAACTCGGACATGAAGTTTGCTAGCCGACATGTCCAAGAAGAAGTAGAGAAGAGTGTAGAATACTTTGTCTCAAGGCACCCAAGCGATTGGGTGGAGGTAAATGAAGTTGCCTTTAGAAATGTGATGAAAGGAGCATAGGATTTGCAATGGAAAAATGAGCTTGCATCAATTGTGCTCGGCCACCCAAGAGGAAAAATGGTGAAGGAATGCTCTCTGGGATATCTTAAAAATTCTTGCTGCCAATCAAGTGGGGCCGGCCACAGTGATCACAGCCAAGGAAATGGGGGGTGGTGGTGAGCCAAACAATCCAAGTGGTAACCCTATGCAAAAAATCCTATGCTTAAAACAAGAACAATAAATGCAACCCATGCCTTTCTAGAAGGCAAGAACCCATGACTCATCATCAAACAAAACAAGCCCACCCCAAACAATGGTTCGGCCAAAGTCATGAAGAAAGAAAATTTGGCCAAAAAGAATGCACAAGAATGAACTAATAATTAAACATTAAATCAAATGTTTAATCGAGGGGAAAAAACTGGCAACTTCAACAATAATCCCATAACGAATTACAGGATTACCCCACAACTGTATATACATACCCGCAATGGTATTCCGACCGAATACTAATGCAAAGAGACGAAAATATCCCTACAAAATATAATACTAAGATCCGGATTAAACTAAAGCCCACTAGTATTATCAGTCCGAACCATGACACGTGCACAAGTGCACGTGCATGTTCGAACCCAGCCATAAAACCATACGGCCTCTACAACGTTTCACCCGAACTTGGGAAACTGTCTGTGGGAGACTCTAAAGACTCATCAATACGCTGGCTGTGGATTTAACCACAAGCACGTAAGTGGCACTAGCTGTGCGTAACGGCTGCCGAGGTATTGAACAAAAGGGAAGTCGATGAGCGAACTCATCCAGGAACCCTACTGAGCCTAACAGTGACAATATCCGTACAGTCCGGTCTGTTCGTCTATGAGTATCGCATATCGAGTCTAGAAGGTGGATAAATTCAGACCCCTACTAACGCGATAATTCGTGTCGGTATGAAGCCCATCACCACTTGAGAAACTACTGATCCGAATCAGTAATTCTCAGTTATCTTGGTCAAGGATTTCTGGTGATGGCCATCCGTGCACTGTGCGACATCAACCCCCAATACCGGGAGAGGCGAATCCCCGACAATCCGCTCACTGCCTCCATGTGGCTCGGGACTGTACCCAACTAAAACCTGTTTGCATGACTCCTTTGAGCCATGGTAGGGTAGTAATCAAAGCACAGTGGGAACTCATACGAGACAAATGACGATCTCAGGTCGACTAACTAACCTGTACACATGTCACCTGGGAACTGCTATCTGACAATAGGTATAATACCAACTAGCAGGTTCCCGACGAGTCCGTCCAGTGTACTCATAACCCAATGTGCACCTGTATACTATCTTTGGTGAACAAACTAACACCAATGGCTTGTGAAACCTGGCTACCGCCCCTCGTCGGGGTCTCGATCAGCATACACTAGTCTACTCTGGAGTATCGATACCCAGTTTCGAAACTCCCACGACTAGGGACATTTAAGGATGCGCTTATGGACCACCAGCTCCCACGTATATGATCGCCATCATACTGCTGGCAGTCAAGCAAGAATCCTATGGGTTCTATCAATATGTAATAGTGATGATAAGGACAAACCAGATAGCATACTATCATCTCGAGTAAAACTGTCCTACCGGTATAGGTCCTCCCTCAATCATTGCAATAACGTGCCTGCGATCCAATAATTGACTTCGAGGGCACTATATCCAACAACAACAACATCATGGAACCTGAGTATCCAACGTCGACACTCGAAACATCATGAAAGCATATGCATTTAAATATGAGGATATCAACTAACGTGTGTCCATCAACGACACATCAAAATCATGGAACCTGAGTGTCCAACATCGATACTCAAAACATCATGAAACCCGTATCTAACATCGACACATAAATCCTCATCTCTCGGGATCCAGCAGTCCGGATCGGCCCATGGGCTCCGTCAGTCCGGATCGGCCCATATCATCTCACGACTCCGTTCGGTATCCTCCGAATAACCACCGAGTCCAAATACTATCACCAGTAGGTAGTGCTTCCCTGCTAGGCTCACCGTCTATCTATACGAGTCTTCTTTCCCCTGGGTACCTCACCGGGTCCATCATGTACCCGCAGACGGTGCCTACCGCTTCTCGAATCGGGTTTCACATACCAATCTCAGAACCGAGAAAACTCATGGTGGACGTCTCGAAATATCATATCAAGAGAAACCGGGTTTTTAAAACAATACATACTTTCTTTTGAAATATAACCATAGTTCTCAAATCCAGAATCTCATGAAAACAGCATCTCAATGCATATAATCGTAAAGCATGATGTATTCAAACATAGAACAGAAATATGAGCATATCAAGCATATCATGCGACATAGTATAGTGATGTGTGCATAGCAAGTATATTATGCCAAAGAGTCATGTGTCAGTACTGAACAATTAAGAGTAATAGCATGATGTGGCAATTCTACCGTGTAAGTTACATAGAAATTATTGATGATGAAAGTGTGTGAGCCGGCAATTGTGTAAGTGTGACATACGCATCATCAATAATTGTATAGGTGTACTAGCACAGGTATATGTAATGCAATAAGAATATCAAGAACATAGCATAAAGTACATCGTAAGCGAAATGCTATAAGGTATACGTATCTAATCCAACCTCTACGTAAAGGCTAAACTGAGCGGTGTAGACAGGGATTAAATATCTATAACATATCCGAGTCCGCGAATCTGTCAATCGACATCCAGCCTCACAACATCATGTACGGTATAATCCATCGTACGACATCCTCTAGTCAAGGGTATGGATCAATCATCCGGTAAAACATCGTGCAGTACAATAAACAAAATAGGGATTCTATCGACCTATACAACAATGAGAGTACGGATCTAAAGTCTCGTACGGCATATCACTCATTATTCACATCATTATATATATACCTATATCCCAGGTCACATCCGTATCAATCTCATATCATGGGACCTAACAAAGGTATCAATATTCTCATATCGCCTTGCATCCGTAACGACATATTAAGCCAACTCATCATATTCATCATATCAATATCTCACATCAATGTCATCGTACATATACAATCTATCTTATTACTCTCATGTCGTATTTATCGACCTCATAAAATGCCACTATAATCTCGTATTCATTCTCTTGCAACTACATATATATATCGGGATTTACATTCGCATTTCATGACTTCATATATCAATTCGAGACATCCTTTCTATCATATCATTTCACACTAAAACCATTAACTATAACCCTAAGTCGTGGCATATCTTGTCTCCAAACTATAACTCACATATCATTATTTGCGGGGGTGCTATACGCCATCCACCCGACTTCCCCCGTAGATATAAATCTACTCACCTGCGGAACTCCTTGTTCAGCCGTAGTCGATGCGCTTCGCCGTCTCGGAATCCACGCGAAGGTACCTACAATAAATACACAGTCGCAATGCTATTAAAATCAAGTCCGGAAAACCGATACGGCACACGGTGCGCTCATAGATTAGAACTTATAGCCTACGCATGCAAAAACAACCAAACAACCCTCGTCGTTGACGTATAAACGTCCAACGACCAAATCCAAGTTCAAATATCAAAACCAAGTTTCAAATACCGGAAAAAATAATATGGCAACTGAGGGAATCACTCCCAGATTCTTGCTCAGGTAATCTGGGACAAAACAAAAAATACAGTAGCTATGTTATAAGGTATGTGAGCTACAGCCAAAACCCTAACACCAAAGCTGCTACAGTAACCGCCCTAGCTGCTACAGTAACCGGCCCCGCCGGCCCCACCTTAGAGTTTGGGTCACGTCTTCTCGTGGTGGTCTCCTACTGGTCTAACTAGGTTAATGTATATGTTTGATTTTTTTTATAAAGGTCCCGGGTTGCTCCAGATTCCTTGTAGACCTCCAAAAATGTCACAAAATCGACACAGAAAGTTTCTAAGTTCATATTTTGGTTTCTATTCGGTGTTATACGCCATAAAATCAACACTAAGGTCATTGTAAACAACCACTATATAACACAAATCCACACAATCACTCAAACCCTCTCTTGGAAAATCCAAATATCACTAATCAACATCGATTTAACTCTAAACTAATGATAGGATAAACTAAACACAATAACTTAACTAAAGTCTAGAATTATACCTCATTTGGCAACTCAAGAATTTTCTTGAGTTGCTCAAAGTGATCAAAATCCAACTTTGAAGCATCCATTGGGTTTGTAGAGAGGTGGGGATCATTTTTAATGAACGGAGTATAGGGTTTTAATGAAGGGATTGAGATGATACATGGAAGTGAAGGTGGAGGAAGCAAGAGGATGAAGGAAATGAGGAAACAATGGAGGAAAATGAAAGAGGGCAGCCCCTCTCTCTCTCCTACCCTCACTCTCTCTTATTCTCACCCTCTCAATCATTCATGCTATGCCACACACACACTCTCTCTCTCCAATAATTCTCTTTTCTTTTATCTTTTTCTTTTTAAAACCAAATATCAACAAATACCAATGAAACAACATGCAACCAAATGCAACAAGTCATGGTGCACTAACCATGGAAAAATGTAGAAACACGGATTTGGCCTAATCGCGATTAGTAGTGCACTAATCAATTTTTATTTAAACTGCATATAATTAATTATAAAAATGCCAAATCTGATAAATATATATTTAAATGAATAAATCATTTTAATCTCCAATTATTTCACAAATATTGGTATATATTTATACCATTTTACGAAAACCCTAAATTCGCAAATCGGGTAGTTTTCGCGAAATATATTATTTTAATACTAAATTCCAAAATAATATTTTATATTTTCTGAAATGTTACAATCTTCCCTCCTTAAATAAATTCGGTCCCCGAATTTAAATTTAAACCCCCAAATACTAAAACATTTCGATAATCAGCTCAAATCACGGGGCTCCGAAATCACGGAAGTTACAGAAATACCACAGCGCATCGTGTGCGCCTGAAAACGAGTATGAAACTCAAAATCGAACTCCGTCAAGCGTAACGCAATCACTGGAGTTATAATGGAGATACAAATCTCGAAATCCACTACTGAAATCCAATATACATTAGTCGAATACTATAATACGTATATAGTATCCATCCTTGGATAAATCTCCTAAAACTGAATAAAACACATGCAAAATCTTTTCTGAATCGCCGTGTAATGCGTAACTCACGGCACAAGTGACGGACGCTCATTTGTAAAGTAATAAATATACGTTCATATATGTTTTGGTCAAATATACGTTCCACCCTTTTTAAATATCCCAAAAGATTTTCCTTTGTAAACGTTCGTGTTGCTCGCGGACACATAGAAAATAGCGAGACTATAGCTCCTTTTTGAAAACCTCTTGGTAAACTTTCTATGCATGCAAAGAACTCAGGCACTGTCCTCAAATTAGTCCTGTTCGGCTACTACGTAATATAGTGCCCATCATGAAAACAGAGTGCTCAAGAGCAAAATCAGCCTCAATGGCGTATCCAACATCATGTACGTATGGTGCGCACGGAAATCAAATCCAATACAAGTGCTACGATATGCATAAAAGCAAAACTAAGTGCAACGGGTGTGCACGAAAGCATCTGTCAAATGCAACTGGTGTGCATGACAACAACATCAAGTGCATCTTGTTAGTTATATGTATGCCCTAGAGGCCATTACTATACATGAGATATATATTGTAATGGATGCTTGGACATATATAGGGAGGACTTTCTTGCTCGACATGATAGTATGCTATCTGGTTACTCTTTACCTTAACGTGTACACTGATTGTCTCTCTGCTACATGTTGGTAAAGCCCTTAGGATGTGTACTTGACTACCTGGACTATGATGAGGATCATACTAGTGGGGACATGGTAGTCCATAAGTACATCCTTCAAGGTCCCTAGTCGTGGGTGTATCGAGACGGGGCATCGATATACCAGAGTAGACTAGCGTATAGCTTCTCGACCCATATAGATGGGCGATGGATGATCCCATATCCATTGGTGTTTGACATCAGAGATGATATACGGGTGCTCAGTGGAGACTGGGTACACTGGACGGACTCGTCGAGAACTCCCAGATGGTATTATACCTTACGTCAGATGACAGTTCTCTGGTGACACTGGTGCAGGTTAGTCTGTAGACCCGAGATCGTCATAGAGTCTTGTGTGATTCCCACTGTGCTTTGATTTCCACCTTACCATGTCCAAGAGGGCGTGCAAAACGGTGGTTTTTGGGTACAGTCCCGAGTCGCATGGAGGCAATGAGCGATAGGAGGGGTTTCGTCTCTCCCGGTATTGGGGGTTGATGTTGCGCTATGCTAGATTGGCCATAACAGGGAAGTCCCTGGCCAGGGCTGGTTTAGAGATTTACTGGTAAGTGTTACCAGTAGTTTCTCGACCCGTTATGAGCCTCATATCGGCATGACTTATCGGTTATTGGGGTCTGACATTTACCACCCTTGACATGATATGCGACATATCAGACGAGGAGACCGGACTGTAGGGTAGTGTCACTGTCAGGATTTTTGCAGGAGTTGGAGAGGGCTTGCTTGCTGATCTTCTGATCGCTCAATACCTGGGTAGCCGTTACGTCCAGCTAGTACCGCTGACGGCTTGTGGGTGCTTGATATGATCATCATCTACTGCCGGCGTATTGACGAGTCTTTAGAGTCCTACATAGAGGTTTTACTAGCTCAGGCACAACGAAATAGGAACGCATATGTAATATGTGCGGGACCGAGAATAATGCGAGTATGTGATACCGTATTCAATTCTCGCGAGGTTTGTATCGATCGGTTATATGCGATATAACCAGGTTATCGAATCAAGGGTTGATTCGATAAGTCGATACATTGGATGTTAGTCGGTTATATGAGATATAACCGGATTATTAAGTCAAGTGTTGATTTAATAATTTAGTGTATAATTGTATATGTGATATACTAATTTACATTAACTAACATTGGTTCACTTAACTATTTGTTTTTCTCACTTGTGCACAACTTAATATATATGTGATATATATTTATTGGTGTTCATTTTGTATCATGGTTGTTGATACACTCTACATGGGTGTATGAGACATATACCATTATAATTATATTGGTGGGGGGTTTTAATATACAAAGTAAATACAAAATTAGTGGATAATTGTTCAAGTGCATGAAGCTTCATGAAGCTTGTGAGTGCATTGACCAAAGTCCACTAGTTTTGTTTTACTTAGGATATTTATAAACCTAACCACTATAATTAGCCATGGTTATGTCTCTACATGAGTTAGTATATGATACTCACTCACCCATGGTTAGCTCTCTCTTTCTTGATTAGTTTTTCATTCTCATTTTTGAGCTCATCTTCTTCCTCCTTCAAATGCTTGCTAGGGTTTGATAAAGAGAGAGATATATAGTGAGAAAAGAAATTTTAAAGTGTACCCATTTCCTATTTCATCATCCTCTACTAGACTAGCACTTTAGTTTAGGGTGTTTGCTTCACTAATTCTATAGTTAGTGAAGTAGAAGCTTGAGTTCGTATTCCCTCGATGTAGATCATCTTCGGCCTCGAAGGCTTCGAGCAATACCGTTGCTATCTTCTCATGGAGCCGTCCGAGAGTCCGGGAGCACCATGATCGCAGCGAAGGGACTACTACAAGGAGCTTATGAAGTGAAGGACCGATCTACAAAGGTTGTATTTCGTATTCACTTAGTCGTAAAAGTTGTTTACTTGTTTTGTTTCGCCTAATCTCTAGTCTAAGATCTTGGTTAGGGTTGTTCGGCACGGCTAAAATTTTAATCGGGCATGGTTGATGCCTTGTAGAACCTTGTTAGAGTGCCTAGTAACCCTACACATCTAGAGTGCACGAAAATTTCAACCCAGTGCAACTAACCTACACGAATGAAAATCCCAATTGAGTGCATCCAGTGTGCACAAAATCCAATACCAAGCGCCCAATATGCGCAAAAATCCAACCCAAGCACGTCAGGTCCGTATAAAGCATCAAGTGCAGTAGCATGCACGAAAACGAACGTCGAGTGCAAACGCGCACAAAAACATAAATCTGGTGAAACAAATGCTCAAGACATAAATCGGGCGCAACCAATGTACGGGGTATAGATCTAGTGCAACCAATGCACGAAATACCAATCTGGTGCAACCAATTCACAAAATATAAATCTAGTACAACAAATGCACGAAATACAAATCTGGTGCAACAAATGCACAGAGTATAAATCTAGTGCAACAAATGCACAAAATACAAATCGGGTGCAACAAGTGCACGAAAACTCATTAATAACTCAAATGCTTATAAAAACAACACCGAGTGTAACAAGGTGTATAAAAATCATAAGCGTGTGCAACTGCGTGCACAAAACACGTATCAATGCACTGCAAGCACATGCGAGCTATACCGAGTGCAAAAATCAAATCGAGTGCATACCACATGGACAAAATCAAATCAACCGTTTGAAATCCACGAAATCATAAACACGTGCAGCCATGGCACAAAATCGACATCGAGTGCAATAGATATGCCCAAATCATAACCCAACACAACGGTGTATAAACATATATCAGGTGCAGTAACTATGCACAAAATGTAAATACCCAGTAAGTGTAGCCATGGTGCACGAAAACAATATCGTGAATCTCAATCATCAAAACTCAATCCCATCGATATAAACGTGATACTCGGATCATAAAACACAAATCGCAACAAATGACATTGAGGCACACCTCCTACAATGTCGAAAAATGTTGGTGCGCCCAAAACTGGCAGAGCAAGAACATCTGCTTGCCTCCTGCTCACGGTCTGGCGTCTTCTGTCTCTGGGTCCTCATTTTCTCTGTAGATTACCAATCTCGCAATCCATCAGCTCGTCGGCCCGGTCAGGTGTACTAACGGAAACGATTCCGCTCTGACACTCCTCTGGTCATCTCTCGGCCAATTAGCATGACCACTCGTAAAGCAGCACATCACTGGCGTCGACCTCCAGCCTTCTGAATACACGTGACACAACTGATCCTGGGTGCAAATCTTATCGCAGCAGTGTCCTGGAAGGCACTTGCTCAAGGTCTCTTCCGCTCTTGCCTATGCCGAACTGTACGGAGGCTGGTACTCTTGCATAATCTTTTCTCGTTTTCTAGATATCTGTGTTCTTAGCACAACATTTTCTCGGGAACTGGCCGTATTCTAACGCCTCTGTATATATATATCAGATCTCTAATCTCAACGGGGAGTAACAACAGCTCGTTAACATCTCACACGAATCTCTTGTTCCACTCGTGTTTATTTTCGTTTGCTTCGACGTCATGTCATGCTATCTGCATACTGCAATTGTTCTCGGCTACAGTCAATCCGGAGTCTCTCACACGGACTCAAAATTACGAACTCAGTATCTTCATCACTCTGTAGAAGATATCTAGCCGAACACGTCCTCGGGAACTCGTCCCAACCATCGGAGGAATATACTTTATTCATCCGCACTTTATTCATCCGCTCTCGATCAACTCACAACGCATCTGGGTGAGGTCCTCTATCCGAAGCTTGTCAACTTACCGATCTCCTATCGGAGCATCCAACGAACAACGTCATCTCTGGATCGATCTACTCTAGATCTGAGTAAGATTCTCCACACTGGAAATCTTCAACTCAACTGGGCCTGCGTCGGCGCATCAAATCAGACGAATCATCTTAGTCGCTCAATTCAACTCAAGATAGACTAGCTATCTTCTGTCGCATCTCTGTCCGAAAGCTCCAGCGATCTCAGCTCGTAAGCTCTGGAAGCGACATCCCATCAATCTTAGCAACAACTGGGTAATCTGTCTGCAAGGTAAACAACATCACAACTCTGAGGTAGGCTGTACATCAACAGTCCTCTCCCAACAGGCAGCCTCAAACAATGGCCCGACCATCCGGTGCAAAACCGAACACTCGCCTCAAACAAGAGGTCACAACACAAACACTAAATCGATACGTTTCCATGTCACCAGAAAACACGATGGTCAGTCCTCGTCCATGACGAGCTCATCCTGACCGCATCACTAGCAGCAACTCAATCTGCTCTCAAACCATGGTGACAGGAACCTCAAGCATGTATCGATGAAAATAGATCAAAGGAATGAAAGGAATCAACAGATCCAGAATGGATACATGATCATAAGGAGGAACAGAATCAATGAGAATATGATCATTGGAACGAATAGAATCAAGGATCACAAATGGATGTATAATCATGGGGATGAAGAGAATCACAGATCTCAAGATATGTACATCTTAAGGTTTCTTAAGTGGAGTATCATATCGTAAATATGCCGTGGAACATATGTACGGTACATCACTCTACTCAAGCTACCTACTCCATCAATCAGGGTCAACCTATGTAACGAAAGTTCGGGTCTAATACCCCCCTGTTCAAGTCTAAGTTCCGTAAGGTCAAGCCTAGGTTCCGAAATATATTACGCCCCAGACTCCGCATAGTCAAACTTAGACTCGAACCACGGTTAAACCTAACGCTCTGATACCAACTTTGTCACGACCCGAAAATTTAGTTCGTGACCGGCACTTAAATCACACAACGTCTAAAGGTGTAACGTAATTCAAGTAAGCCGAAGCCCAGAAATCTAAACCTTTTTAAGAAAATAAAAGAGGCGATGTTTTGAAATAAAGGTATGATGAAATCGAATGTTTTCTTAAATACATAGATAATGGAACATGAAAAATGCAAGTGGATTTTACTAATTGAAAAACATGTTTCGTCTTTTAAAAATTTGGGCAGCACCTCCCTTGTATATTTTGATCCAAAACCACATATACATGATAATATAAAAGGCATCCACAAGCGGGAGCTAGCTCTTCGCCAATTGGCGTAATTACAACCATGCAAGACAGAAATATATGTATACGACGCCCAACGGCGAAGATCAACACAAAGGAATAGTGTAAATAAAGCAAGACATCAATCCCCCAATAGCGAACATAAAACCCATCGCTCTAAGTCTCGCAACCACAAGTCTTTATAAGTCTTACTACTTATACAAATACTAGTTTCTGATTGATAGAGTTGACTAGATACAACAGGAATAATAATACAAGAGCGGGCACGATCCAATATGTCCCACCTACCAAAGCAAATCACCCGAAGCAAGCTGTGTGCCAGCGATACCGCTACTGAACCATGCGGTCAAACCAGCGAGAACTGTGGCACAATGGAGGCGAGTTGCCAACTCATGAGTAGAAAACATCAGCAGGTAGAAATCGAATAAAGCAACGATTCCTAGGTCAACTATATCATAAAGGTAATACTATTATATCTAGGGTGACCGTGTATGCATATATACCAACAATATAATCAATGCCTGTATGCATGTGGATATCATCTAATAATCAATGCCTGTATGCATGTGGATATCATCTACGTGTCCATCAATGACACAACAACATCATGGAACCTGAGTGTCCAACATCAACACTCAAAACATCATGAAAGCATATGCATGTAAATATGAGGATATCAACTAACTTGTGTCCATCAACGACACATCAAAATCATGGAACCTGAGTGTCCAACATCGACACTCGAAACATCATAAAACCCATGTCCAACATCGACACATAAATCCTCATCTTTCGGGCTCCGTCAGTCCGGATTGGCCCACGGGCTCCGTCAGTCCGGATCGGCCCATATCATCTCACGACTCTAGTCGGTATCTTTCGAATAACCGCCGAGTCCAAATACTATCACCGGTAGGTAGGGCTCCCTTACCAGGCTTACCGCCTAACTATATGAGTCTTTTTGCCCCGGGGTACCTCACCGGGTCCACCATGTACCCACAGATGATGCCTACCGCTCCTCGAATCAGGTTTCACATACCAATCTCAGAACCGAGAAAACTCATGGTGGACGTCTCGAAATATCATATCAAGAGAAACCGGGTTTTTAAAACAATACATACTTTCTTTTGAAATATAACCACGGTTCTCAAATCCAGAATCTCATGAAAACAACATCTCAATGCATATAATCGTAAAGCATGATGTATGCAAACATAGAACAGAAATGTGAGCATATCAAGTATATCATGCGACATAGTATAGTGATGTGAGCATAGCAAGTATATCATGCCAAAGATTCATGTGACAGTACTGAACAATTAAGAGTAATAGCATGATGTGGCAATTCTACTGTATAAGTGACATAGAAATTATCGATGATGAAAGTGTGTGAGCCGGCAATCTGTGTAAGTGTAACATACACATCATCGATAATTGTGTAGGTGTACTAGTATAGGTATATGTAATGCAATGAGAATATCATGAACATAACATAAAGTACATCGTAAGCAAAACGCTATAAGGTATACGTATCTAATCCAACCTCTACGTAAAGGCTAAACTGAGCGGTGTAGACAGGGATTAAATATCTATAACATATCCGAGTCGGCGAATCTGTCAATCGGCATCCAGCCTCACAACATCACGTACGGTATAATCCATCGTACGACATCCTCTAGTCAAGGGAATGGATTAATCATCCGGTAAAACATTGTGCAGCGACAATAAGAAGAATAGGGATTCTATCGACCTATACAACAATGAGGGTGTTGGATATAGTGCCCTTAAAGTCAATTATTGGATCGCAGGCACGTGATTGCAATGATTGAGGGAGGTCCTATGCCGGTAGGACAGTCTTACTCCAAATGATAGTATGCTATCTGGTTTATCTTTATCATCGTGTACATGCTTTAGGTGATATTACAGATCACTATTACACGTTGATAGAGCCCTTAGGATTCTTGCTTGACTACCAGCAGTATGATGGCGATCATATACGTGAGAGTTGGGTAGTCTATAAGCACATCCTTAAAGTGGTCCCTAGTCATGGGAGTTTCGAGACTGGGCATCGATACTCCATTAGTAGACTAGTGTATACAGTCGAGACCCCAACGAGGGGCGGTGGCCGGTCTCACAAGCCATTGGTGTCAGTTGGTTCACCTAAGATGTATACAGGTACTCATTGGGTTATGAGTACACCGGACATGACTCGCCGGGAACATGCTAGTTGGTATTATACCTGACGTCAGATAGCAGTTCCCTGGTGACATGTGTACATGTTAGTTCATCGACCTGAGATCATCATTTTTCTCGTGTGAGTTCCCACTGTGCTTTGATTACTACCCTACCACGGCTCAAAGGAGTCGTGCAAACAGGTTTTAGTTGGGTACAGTTCCGAGCCACATGGAGGCAGTGAGCGGATCGGCATGGGTTTCATCTCTCCCGGTATTGGGGGTGAGATCGCGCTGTATCTAGGAGAGCCATTACACGAAGTCCTTGGCCAAGGCAGGAAATTTACTGGTAGGTATTCCAGTAGTATCTCAGGGTGTTCTGGGCTACACTCCGACATGACTTGTACCGCTTTTGGGGGTCTTACTTTTACCAACCCCCTAGGCTAGACATGCGATACTCATAGACGAACGGATCGGACTGTACGGATATTGTCACTGACAGGCTCAGTAGGGTGTCAGGATGAGTTCGCTCATCGACCTCCCTTTTGGTCAATACCTGGTATCCCGTTACGTACAGCTAGTACCACTGACGTGCTAGTGGTTAAATCCACAGCCAGTGTATTGACGAGTCTTTAGAGTCCCCCACAGACAGTTTCTCAAGTTTCGGGCGAAACGTTGTAGAGGCCGTATGGTATTATGGCAGGGTTCGATCATATACGTGCAGTCATGCACGTATATGATCGGACGGATCATACTAGTGGGCTTTGGTTTAAACCGGATCCTAGTATTAGATTTGTTGGATTACTTTAGTCTCATCGCATTCGCATTCAGTCGGAATGCGGATGCAGTTATGTATATACAGGTGAGGGGTATCCTTGTGATCCGTCACGAGTTTACTTTAGATGTTGCCATATATTTTTGTTGGATTAAACATTTGGGTTAATGTTTATTTTGGTGGAAATTATGAGCTTAGTTCATGATGAGGTGCATTAAATGTGACATGGACATGTTTAGTGACTCATGGTCTCTTTAATTGTGCAAATGTCATATTAGTGTTTGATTGAGGGTGTGAAATGATGGATGGAGAGAGAGAGGGCAGCCATAGGCTTGGGGTTGGCTCTTGGATTATCATTCTAGTGCTCTCATCTTTTATCTCACACAATAACAAAAGAAAGCCTCTTCTTCTTCTTCTTCCTCTAGCTCACCATTTCCACCATGGCTTCATCTTCAACCTCCATCCATACACTTTCATGAGTTGAGAATTAATGGATGCTTGAGACAAAGTTATCACACACATTCTCTACTTCACCTTGGACATGTCGGCTAGCAAACTTCGTGTCCGAGTTGCTTCGGTTCGAAGCGGGAGCCCGTAAAAGGATTCATAGATGTGGTGCCCTTTCTGACGAGGAGATTGGAGATCGAGCGAGATCGGAGATGCCGCAAGGAGCTAAAGATGGTGGCTAAAGACCGAAGGACACAGATCGATCAATATAGCCTTTCTAACCCTCTTTAGATTGCTAGTTTAATGTTAATGGTTCGATCCGGGATTAAAGTCTGCGTTAGCGCCAGTTTCAAGTTTATGAAAAGTTTTTGTTTCCGCATTTTGGCCTCGGATTGATGGACAGGGCACTACCGTAGACTTACATGGTATCAGGGCCATGCTATTAACCTTAGCTAGCTTGTTTTAGACAATGTTAATTTATCGAAATCGAAACAAATCCGGACAATGCCACTGTAGTTTTGGTCTCTGTTATTTTTTAAAAGTGTTCAGAAATTTTTTTAAACAAGTGCAGAAGACCACCCATGAGACCATATGACCACAGCCCAAAAAGGAGCCCCTG
Organism: Agapanthus africanus; assembly: GCA_030015575.1. Taxonomy (NCBI): domain Eukaryota; kingdom Viridiplantae; phylum Streptophyta; class Magnoliopsida; order Asparagales; family Amaryllidaceae; genus Agapanthus; species Agapanthus africanus. The sequence continues at coordinate 553,937,815 of CM057339.1, forward strand.
TCACCTGGAAAAAACCGGCCACTTACCAAGATATTCCGGCCAGGCCGACCCCATTGATGATTTTGGGCTTCGTATTTGGTCTTTTCTCAGGACTCTCGGAAGTTGGTGCAGTGGTATTGTTTGTTCGGCCCAATTTTGATATGGTTTTGTCAGTTTTTCTGGGCTATTCGGGGGTTATTTCGGATTCGATATTTTATAATATTGTTTAAAGTTTACAGTGCTTTACATTATATCTGCGACCGTGAATGTCATTTGATCGGTAAATCTTGTCTAATCGCTATAGCCCTTTTAGACGGATTTGCGAACGTGATATTCACGTTGATGTTCTGTGTTGTGCTGTGATGTTGCGGATTTGTCATGGTGGATAGCCTGGATGCAATGGTAGTACAGTTTGGTTATATTTGTATATTTGATATTGCGGGGCGAGCGTCCGACATGTGGACTGCCATCACTGCCTGTTTGTATATTATTCTTTTGGGGCATGACCAGGTTGAGGTCGATGTACCCGTTGTACATATTTTATTTTCTGTAGTAGGATTACCCCGCGGTGGGGTGCACGGATAGCCGGGTTCTAGAGGGCAACGGGCCCGCATCTCATGGCTTTGAGACGGAGGGGGCTTTACTCTAGAATTGGCAGGCTATTCACCGCACTCGTAGGGGGTATAGGTTGACCCAAGGAGGGGTGCTCAAGTTACCGGATTCCTTGAAGTGCTGGGTGGTTCATTCACTTTGTTGAAGGGGGCTGCTTCGCTTCAGGTTTTGGCGGGTAACTTGCCGCACTCGTAGGGGTCTAGGATTTTATTGCACATGCTATCCACACGACCAGGGAAACGTCGAGTTTCACTTGCGGCTCAAAGGAAACCCGGGGATCCCAGATCATCTGTATTGTTCTGTGATGCTTATTACATTTCTGTGATGTTGCATTTATCACGCCATGAGCGATTATTATATATTGATATATATATATACTAGTAGATGTTGTATATATTTTACACCCGCGCTAGTCCAGTCCCCGCTCTGTCGTTAGTTAAGTAACATAACGGGTGATGACGGGACCCAGTGGCGAATGCGGATGGCATATACGTACATCATATTTTTGTTCTTTATTGGTGTGATCAATTGATGGGATTGCATTGATTCGGATCAATGCAAGCTAAACAAACCTGTTTGACGTTGTTGGAACAATTTTCAAAAAGCTGTTATTACAAGGATGTTCTCTTTTGTTTTGCACAGTGGTATTCGGTTATGAATATCCAGCACCTTAGTCGACGAGGCAAGTGCCGAGATCCCTTCACCGGGAGTGACCCCTTGGGTAGAAGTTTGCGTCAGGGTAATAACTTCACTATAGTCGATTACTTTTTGCTTTGTATCGCGGTATTCAGTTGGAATATCCTGCACCTCATTTTACGGGGAAAGAGCCGAGATCCCTTCACCGGGAGTGACTTCTTTAGTAAAGGTTTTCGCCACTATATATTTATAAAAATCTATATCGTTCCTTCAACGATATCATGTTCATTACGTTAAATGTTTTTCGCCAAAAACCATTCGTAGCCATCCGTCATTTCAGATGGGTAGCACTTAGTATTCATGCTATGTTTGTTGACCTTCGTCAAGGCATAGTGTATGGTAGCTGCTTGTTACCTTTCTGTTGCATAGATAGATGCGTTGGTTTGGGACAGTCGTACAGCCTTGTTGACTTTCGTCAAGGGCTTGTACGGGTGGGTTCAAATTAACCTGGATAATGACGGGTAGAACTTGACATGTGACTTATGATTTGTTGACCTTCGTCAAGGTCATAAGAGCATGGGGTAAAAATCACATCGGGAGTTTCTAAAGAAACTGAAACTTTCCAGATATGCGCATACCTTCTGGAGTATGATAACGTGAGTGGATTCCATCACGTTATCATGCAATGATAGTTGGATCCCGATTCCCACTGATGACTTGGTTTACTCTTCGGGTTATCCCGACTAATTCTTCTTTCAGGTTTGGAGGAGAATTTGAGGATACAGTAGGAGGTTTCCAGATTAGATAAAATGATAACCATTCTGATCTAGGTTAGAGTGCACGCAGAGTGTTTCTTTTTTCTCTCTCTTTGGCAGTGACCATGGCCCGACCATAGACTATGACTCAGTGACCAAGTTAACCGAACCTTCTTAAAACACTGGCTTTTGGATTGTCTGAGTTGCACATCTCATTGCCACTCCTACTTTTACCTTTTTCTCCGGAACATTTTGTATCACTACGAACATCCACTTCCATTGGATAAAACCATCGTATGGTTATATAAGAACTCGAAGGAACTTGTTCCAGATTCGAGGATGGTTTCCGGTTCTGGAGAAAATGAATAGGACTATTCAGTTGTCTTTTCCTTTTACCTTCTCTCAGGTTGCGAGTGCTCCTTGGATTAGGATGGTACACTTATTACGCTAATTGGATGGTCTTCATCCAAACCATAGGCATGTGCCAAATGGTAGGGAATGAAGAAAACCATTTAGCCTAAAAGGTGTACAGAAGGTATTAAGTAAAGACAAATAAAGGGATTAGTAAGAGGGCAAAGTAAATTGTGACTGCTATCATTCACGACCAAACCAAGTATTTCATCGCCACTCCTACTTTACCTTTGTATTTCTACAGGACACCCCGTATCACTATGAAGATCCACAGTTATTTGGATAAATCCATCGTATGGTTATATACGAACTCAAAGGAACTTGTTCCAGTTCGGGGATGGATTCTGGTTCAGGAGAAATAGGAATAAGGTTTATTCAGATGTCTTTTATCTTTACCTTCTCTCGCGTTGCGAGTGATCCTAGGATTGGGAGAGTACACCCATTATGCTTATTGGATAGTTTTCTTCCAAACCATAGGCTGGTGCCAAACGGTAGGGAAGGAAGAAAACCATTTGGCTTAAAGGTGGTGTACAGAAGGTAATGACTAAAGACATATAAAGGGATTTGGAGAGATGAAAAAGAAATATACGGTTACAGTTGCGAATCTGATAATGGAAGAGGCATTACTAGGAATACCCGGCTACCCTTTCGAAACATTTTCATGTTTCAGTTTCACTGTGTATTGTTAAACGAAAACTGATTTCCCATTTAGACCTTGCTCCAGGGTATGTATTTACCAGGTTTGATTCTCACATCTGTATGGTTTTACAGATGATGAGTGGGAGTAAGTTATTGGGAATTAGCTGATCATCCTCATTATATCGGGATTCGTTGTAATTGGTGATATTTGAGGAAATCGCCTGGGTGTTTGCCGGACGGTAAATATTTGGTTTTGAATATCCGTTGTTATGTGCCAATTTCAAATTGATATATCTGTATGTTTATTTTTATAAAGTGAGATATAACTTTTTGAAATTATGTCCAAGACATTTACCTATATCAGTTGATGGTTAGGTAATGAGCATTCAACAGCGGTGTAATTCTTCATAACCATAGTACAGTTTTCAACCTACGACGCACAGGGTTTGAGTTATTCAACTCAGCGGACTTATACAAAGCATTGTGTATTGTCCAGTGTCCATTAGGACAGAGGGATTGGTCCTCATACTATATTCTGTTTACTTGTGACTTCTCTAGTTTTTAGACAAGTGTTTTGTAGAAATGCAAGGTCTAAGTTTTGAGAAGTTATAGGTATAAGAATAAAGTAGAGAACCAGGTGTTGCAAGTATCAGGATTCTTCAAGGTGATCGAAGATGTAGATACTTGTATTCGGTATTCAGTTGATAGCAATGGTTTAGAAAAACTTGTTTCTCTTTCAGGTTACTCATATATGGATGCATTCCTAAGTTGAGTAACGCTGATCGGCCTCCTTCCATTTAGTTGACATGCACTGGAGACAGCTGCATGATTTGAATCTGGTTCCAATTAAATCAGTTCCTCTGTTTCTATATTAGATATAGAATGGCTCATATCTTAACGATGTTAAGGTATATGGAGTTGTGCGGCTTATGCTTAAAACCAGACTCTGGATAACTCAAGGCACGTTTCTGTAATGGCTGTTTGTGGGTTGACCTGGGCTACGACGAGGGTTAACTTTCTACCTTCTGGAAGATCAATAGTGATATTGTTCTTGACTCGCCACAGTTTTAGTAAAATAGATTTTTTCAGAAAACAGTAGTGGGAGTATGGTAGAACTGGAAGTGATTCCAGAACCACAGACGATTACTGAAAATTTAATAAGAACCTAAAGATTCAATCAGGTTTGACATTCCATTAGCCAATCTGTAGATATGGTGGGTAACCTCAGGCACTCGTGAGGTACTTCGGTATGCTCAAAGACGGTGACAGGGAGGTTCTCGTTTACCCAGACTTGACACTACTGTTGTTCCAAGCTATGAGACCCGGCAAGAGGATGAGTATAGCGTCGTTCTAAACAAGCTTTAGAAGTGCACGTGTATATGACTCTGCCAGAGGGTTGTCATAGTCAGTGGGAGCAACAGAAGCATAGTAGACAAGTAGCTTATGTCTATTTATAGACTAAAGCAGATATAGCGGAGATAGATCATATATTTTTGATGTGACAGTCATAGGTTTGACTTCATCAGAATAGGAGATGGATCTGTTAAGAAGGTAGTAGGATGTGATGTCCTGGTATATGGATGACATACACATAGTAGGAAGTGAAATTCCTATACTACGATCGGTTATACTTTTGTTGTCGCACAGTGGTTTCTCCACATAGGGCTTGGATATAATATCAGACATTCTGGTTACTAGATCTATGGTTTTAGATCTAGATTTGGGTAGTGTCCCAATCTGGGCACTTAGACAGTATTCTAAAGGTATTTAGAATGGACGACTCCTGGCATGGTGGTGTACTTGCAGGTGATGGAGTCACCCTCTCTAAAGGTGTCTTACAGACTAAAGGGGAGAGGGATGTGCATGATTGACATATCACTTGCTTTGGCAATTGAGTCAATCACGAGATGTCAAGTACCACACCAGGTGTTGTTTTTGCACAAGCTGCAATAAGTTGATATTAATCCAATCCTGGAGAAACATTCGGGAGCAGTTTTAGAACATAAGTGGATGTTCTAGGGATATGATAACGACAGCCTCTTTCGGGAGACGGTTATCATTCCAGGCTTCCAAGGTGACTTGGATGATAGAGTGACTGTCAGAGTTATAGTTTTCCCTCTAACGAGGGACAGTAGTTTGGACGGGTGATCCAAGCGAATACTGAGGGAGGCATGACGCAGGATACTGATTAGGTTCAGTTGACGATACAGTCTAAGAAGTTTGGATTTGGAGTTTATTTATGAACTAGGTCCCATCAGATATCCAGACATATTCTAAGACAGGTATTGCTCATTTCGGGAGATGGCTTTCTCAGCGAACTTGAGATAAAGAGAGACATAGAAAGAAACATCAGGGCGGATCCACTCACTGAGGCTATTCCTCGAACGCAATAGTTTCACAAATGGGCTTTGTGAGACTGATCAGTAGAGGAGTTAGGTGTTCGGTATCACACGGGCTGTGAGTATGCGACATCGCAATAATTATCTTTGAGTGCAAGTGGGATATTGTTGGATATAGTGCCCTCAAAGTCAATTATTGGATCGCAGGTACGTGATTGCAATGATTGAGGGAGGACCTATGCCGGTAGGACAGTCTTACTCAAGATGATAGTATGCTATCTGGTTTATCTTTATCATCGTGTACATGCTTTAGGTGATATTACAGATCACTATTACACGTTGATAGAGCCCTTAGGATTCTTGCTTGACTACCAGCAGTATGATAGCGATCATATACGTGAGAGTTGGGTAGTCTATAAGCACGTCCTTAAAGTGGTCCCTAGTCGTGGGAGTTTCGAGACTGGGCATCGATACTCTATTAGTAGACTAGTGTATACAGTCGAGACTCCGACGAGGGGCGGTGGCCGGTCTCACAAGCCATTGGTGTCAGTTGGTTCACCTAAGATGTATACAGGTACTCATTGGGTTATGAGTACACCGGACAGGACTCGCCGGGAACATGCTAGTTGGTATTATACCTGACGTCAGATAGCAGTTCCCTGGTGACATGTGTACAGGTTAGTTCATCGACCTGAGATCATCATTTTCTCGTGTGAGTTCCCACTGTGCTTTGATTACTACCCTACCACGGCTCAAAGGAGTCGTGCAAACAGGTTTTAGTTGGGTACAGTTCCGAGCCACATGGAGGCAGTGAGCGGATCGGCTGGGGTTTCGTCTCTCCCGGTATTGGGGTGAGATCGGGCTGTGTCTAGGAGAGCCATTACACGAAGTCCTTGGCCAAGGAAGGAGATTTACTGGTAGGTATTCCAGTAGTATCTCAGGGTGTTCTGGGCTACACTCCGACACGACTTGTACCGCTTTTAGGGGTCTGACTTTTACGAACCCCTTAGGCCCGACATGCGATACTCATAGACGAACAGCCCGGACTGTACGGATATTGTCACTGACATGCTCAGTAGGGTGTCAGGATAAGTTCGCTCATTGACCTCCCTTTTGGTCAATACCTGGTAGCCCGTTACGTACAGCTAGTACCACTGACGTGCTAGTGGTTAAATCCACAGCCAGTGTATTAACGAGTCTTTAGAGTCCCCCACAGACAGTTTCTCAAGTTTCGGGCGAAACGTTGTAGAGGCCGTATGGTATTATGGCAGGGTTCGATCATATACGTGCAGTCGTGTACGGATAATGATCGGACGGATCATACTAGTGGGCTTTGGTTTAAGCCGGATCCTAGTATTAGATTTGTTGGATTACTTTAGTCTCATCGCATTCGCATTCAGTCGGAATGCGGATGCAGGTATGTATATACAGGTGAGGGGTATCCTTGTGATCCGTCACGAGTTTACTTTAGATGTTGCCATATCTTTTTGTTAGATTAAACATTTGGGTTAATGTTTATTTTGGTGGAAATTATGAGCTTAGTTCATGATGAGGTGCATTAAATGTGACATGGACATGTTTAGTGACTCATGGTCTCTTTAATTGTGCAAATGTCACATTAGTGTTTGATTAAGGGTTTGAAATGATGGATGGAGAGAGAGAGGGCATCCATAAGCTTTGGGTTGGCTCTTGGATTATCATTCTAGTGCTCTCATCTTTTATCTCACACAATAACAAAAGAAAGCCTCTTCTTCTTCTTCTTCCTCTAGCTCACCATTTCCACCATGGCTTCATCTTCAACCTCCATCCATACACTCTCATGAGTTGAGAATCAATGGATGCTTGAGATAAAATTATCACACACATTCTCTACTTCACCTTGGACATGTCGGCTAGCAAACTTCGTGTCCAAGTTGCTTCGGTTCGAAGCGGAAGTCCGTAAAAGGATTCATAAATGTGGTGCCCTTTCCGACGAGGAGATTGGAGATCGAGCGAGATCGGAGATGCCGCAAGGAGCTAAAGATGGTGGCTAAAGACCGAAGGACACGGATCGATCGGTATAGCCTTTCTAACCCTCTTTAGATTGCTAGTTTAATGTTAATGGTTCGATCCGGGATTAAAGTCCGCGTTAGTGCCAGTTTCAAGTTTATGAAAAGTTTTTGTTTCCGCATTTTGGCCTCGGATCGATGGCCGGGGCGCTACCGTAGACTTACGGAGGGTACGGATCTAAAGTCTCGTACGACATATCACTCATTATTCACATCATTATATATATACCTATATCCCAGGTCACATCCGTATCAATTTCATATCATGGGACCTAACAAAGGTATCAATATTCTCATATCGCCTTGCATCCGTAACGAGATATTAAGCCAATTCATCATATCAATATCTCACATCAATGTAATCGTACATATACAATCTATCTTATTACTCTCATATCGTATTTATCAACCTCATAACATGCCACTATAATCTCGTGTTCATTCTCTTGCAACTATATATATATATCGGGATTCACATTCACATTTCATGACTTTATATATCAATTCGAGACAACCTTTCTATCATATCATTTCACACTAAAACCATTAACTATAACCCTAAGTCGTGGCATATCTTTTCTCCAAACTATAACTCACATATCATTATTTGCGGGGGTGCTATACGCCATCCACCCGACTTCCCCCGTAGATATAAATCTGCTCACCCGCGGAACTTCTTATTCAGCCGTAGTCGATGTGCTTCGCCGTCTCGAAATCCATGCGAAGGTACCTACAATAAATACACAGTCGCAATGCTATTAAAATCAAGTCCGGAAAACTGATACGACACACGGTGCGCTCATAGGTTAGAACCTATAGCCTACGCATGCAAAAACAACTAAACAACCCTCGTCGTTGACGTACAAACGTCCAACGACCAAATCCAAGTTCAAACATCAAAACCAAGTTTCAAATACCGGAAAACATAATAAGGCAACTGAGGGAATCACTCCCAGATTCTTGCTCAGGTAATCTGGGACAAAACAAAAAATACAGTAGCTATGTTATAAGGTATGTGAGCTACATCCAAAACCCTGACACCAAAGCTGCTACAGTAACCGCCCTAGCTGCTACAGTAACCGGCCCCGCCGGCCCCATCTTGGAGTTTGGGTCTCGTATTCATGTGGTGGTCTCCTATTGGTCTAACTAGGTTAATGTATATGTTTGATTTTTTTATAAAGGTCCCGGGTTGCTCCAGATTCCTTGTAGACCTCCAAAAATGTCACAAAACCGACACAGAAAGTTTCGAAGTTCGTGTTTTGGTTCCTATTCGGTGTTCTAGGCCATAAAATCAACACTAAGGTCATTGTAAACAACCACTACATAACACAAGTCCACACAATCACCCAAACCCTCTCTTAGAAAATCCAAACATCACTGATCAACATCGATTTAACTCTAAACTAACGATAGGATAAACTAAACACAATAACTTAACTAAAGTATAGAATTATACCTCATTTGGAAACTCAAGAATTTTCTTGAGTTGCTCAAAGTGATCAAAATCAAACTTTGAAGTATCCATTGGGTTTGTAGAGAGGTAGGGATCATTTTTAATGAAGAGAGTATAGGGTTTTAATGAAGGGATTGAGATGATACATGGAGGTGAAGGTGGAGGAAGCAAGAGGATGAAGGAGATGAAGAAACAATGAAGGAAAATGAAAGAGGGCAGCCCTTCTCTCTCTCCTACCCTCACTCTCTCTTATTCTCACCTTCTCAATCAATCATGCCATGTCACACACTCTTTCTTTCCAATAATTCTCTTTCCTTTTCTCTTTTTCTTTTTAAAACCAAATATCAACAAATACCAATGAAACAACATGCAACCAAATACAACAAGTCATGGTGCACTAACCATGTAAAAATGTAGAAACACAGATTTGGCCTAATCGCGATTAGTAGTGCACTAATCAATTTTTATTTAAACTGCATATAATTAATTATAAAAATGCCAAATCCTATAAATATATATTTAAATGAATAAATCATTTTAATATCCAATTATTTCACAAATATTGGTATATATTTATACCATTTTACGAAACCCCAAATTCGCAAATCGGGTAGTTTTCGCAAAATATATTATTTTAATATTGAATTCCAAAAATAATATTTTATATTTTCTGTAATGTTACAGATGTATTCAGCCTCCATCGTCGAGTCTGCCACGGTTTCCTGCTTGGAACTCTTCCAACAAACCGCCCCTCCATTGAGAGTAAAGACAAATACCGAGACCGACTTAGAATCGTCCTTATCACTCTGGAAGCTCGAATCGGTAAAAGACTCCACTTGGAGTTCACCGTTACCATACACCAAGAACATCTCCTTAGTCATTCTCAAGTACTTGAGAATGTTCTTCACAGCTGTCCAGTGATTCTCTCCTGGATCTGCTTGATACCTACTCACTACACTTAGTGAGTATGCTACATCGGGTCTGGTACACAACATCGCATACATGATAGAGTCTACTGCCGAAGCATAGGGTATCCCTGGCATGCAAGCTCTCTCCAAATCAGTCTTAGGAGACATCTCTTTGGAGAGAGTGAGTCCTGAGATCGTGGGTAAATTCCCACGCTTGGAATCTTCCATACTAAACCTCTTTAGTATGGTGTCTATGTACCTGGATTGGGACAATCCCAGTATCCGTTTAGATCTATCTCTATAGATCTTAATCCCCAAGATGTAGAAGGCATCACCTAGATCTTTCATTGAGAATCTTTATGATAAGAAGATCTTGACCGAGTGCAGCATAGGAACATCATTTCCTATCAAGAGTTTGTCATCCAGTACAATATGAGGAAGACAACCTTACTCTCTGCCATCTTCTTGTATATACAAGGTTCATCTACGTTTTTGACGAAATCAAACTCTTTGACTACGACATCAAAACATATGTTCTAACTCCGCGATGCCTGCTTCAATCCGTAGATTGATTTAAGCAGCTTGCACACCTTTCCGCTGCTCCCACTGTCCACGAAGCTCTCTGGTTGAGTCATGTACACGCTCTCTTCTAAATCACCATTTAGAAAGGAGGTCTTAACATCCATTTTCCAGATTTCGTAGTCATGGTATACGGCGATGGCAAGTAGGATCCGGATGGACTTAAGCATAGCCACTGGAGAAAAGGTTTCATCATAATCCACACCTGGTCATTGACGAAAACCTTTTGCAACAAGTCTAGCTTTGAAAGTCTCAACTTTTCTATCTACACCAAATTTTTTCTTGAAGATCCACTTGCTTCAGATGGGTTTTACCCCTTCAGGAGCATCTTCCAAAGTCCATACTTTGTTGGTGGACATGGATTCCATCTCAGATCACATTGCATCCAGCCATTTCACAGAGTCCCCACTCGTGATGGCCTGCTCGAAGCTAGTTGGGTCATTATCTTCCATGATGCAATCCTCGCTCCCACCATCAATGAGAAAACTGTAGTATCTCTCAGGTAGATGAGGAACCCTACTAGATCGGCGGAGAGGCTGAGCTTCGTTGGGAACTATCGAATCCTCCGGTTTTACCAAATCTTCCGTTGTAGTTTGTATAGCTGGAACTTCTTCCAGTTCTACCTCCTTGCCACTAATTTCCTTTGCCAGAAATTCCTTTTCTAAAAAGGTGGCATGCTGAGCAACAAACACCTTTTGTTCCTCAGGGTGGTAGAAGATATGTCCTCGCGAATGCTTGGGATGTCCTACAAACTTGCACAGAACTGACCTTGCCTCGAGCTTGTCCGGATTTTGCTTTTTAACATAGGTCGGGCAACCCCATATCTTAACAAAATTAAGACACGGTCTCTTCCCCTCCCATATCTCATATGGAGTGGTAGGCACCGATTTGGTTGGAACTCTATTCAATAGGTATGCTGCTGTCTCAAGCGCATAACCCCAGAAGGAAATAGGTAACTCAGCGGTGCTCATCATAGAGCGTACCATATCCAATAGGGTGTGATTCCTCCGCTCCGATACATCGTTGTGCTGTGGTGTATACGGAGGAGTAAGCTAAAAGAGAATCCCATTCTCTTTTAAATAGTCCAGGAACTCAGTGCTTAAGTATTCTCCTCCCCGATCAGATCGTAAGATTTTAATACTTTTACCCGTCTGGTTCTCGAATTCATGCTGATATTCTTTGAATTTCTCAAAAGCTTCAGACTTGTGTTTCAACAGGAACACATGTCCGTATCTTGAGAGATCGTCAGTGAATATAATGAAGTACGTGGAACCATTCCCGGTATGTGTAGACATGGGACCTCATACATCACTATGTATCAGTCCTAAGAGTTCCATAACTCTTTCTCCGTATCCAGTAAACGGAGTTTTGGTCATCTTGCCTTTGAGACATGACTGGCAAGTTTCATAAGATGATAATTCGAACGGATTCAAATATCCATCTTTCTGTAACTTAGTTAGTCATGTCGCATTGATATGACCTAGTCTACAATGCCACAAGAAGGATTCGTTCATTTCTGAACTCTTCCTCTTGTGTATGTTCTGTACGTTAAGAACTGTGGTTTGATTTAGAACGTATATGCCATTATTTAACGAGCCTGATCCAATCAACTTTTGATTCAGAAAAATGTTCATAACATTATCCTGTACCACAAAATTATATCCTTCTTCACTTAATAAAGAAACTGATATAAGATTGCATATCAGGTTCGGTATGTAATAGCATTCGTTCAGAATCAATGTATTACCATTTGGTAATACAAGGTGATATTCGCCAACTGCTTTGGCTGCAACAATTGCACCATTCGCTACTCTTACAGAATGATCACCCATTCCCAATTCTCTACTTTTCCTTAGCCAATGCAACATTGTCACGCCCCGCTTCCCAGTGTACGGGCAGAGGACGTGACGAGCCGCTACGTATTTACTCAGAAGTAAACACGCTAAGCGTATATAAACAATATAAGTAAAATACACAAGAGACAAAGACAATAGATATAATTGAACAACAACTTTATTTATTAACATTCTTTTTACAATACAACTGAAAAGTAAATACATGGAATGGAAAGCAATGCCTAAACAGTGGCATAACAGAAATGGAAAATATAGCATGTAGATGTGTACAAGGAATCTAAAGCTCTGGGTCGAAAGCTAGCTGGTCCAAATCCTCGCTGCTGGGCTCGATCTTCAGTGAGTCCGAATCACCTGACGACATTCCAAAGAAAAGAAAGAGAATGTCGTCAGCGAACAAATCGCTCGGTAAGTCCCATAAATAGACAAGAATGGAATAGACAGAATAGAGAATATATTGTTATAATGTTGTATTTAGTGTTAACGCTGTTGTTTGTAGCTTGGTACAGAAGAGGCCAGTGTATACGAGAGGAATCCAACTTTCCACATGGACTAAGGTATAAGGAGCACAAGGAACCGTTCAGCCACTATACAACAGCAATTGAATTCAGGTTAGGTGTGTTATGGTTACAGTCTCGTGCCACTTTTAACACCTTCCGTACCAGCCTACCCCTTATAAACCCCGCGATGTCTTGATTGTATTAGTTGTATTGTTTGAATTGTATATAATTGTATAGATGGATGACTTGCCGAAACCATGATATCTGTAAATGGATGTAACTGGAGAATCATGTAAATGGATGTATATCCATGGTTCAGTTCAGTCAATATAGATTAATTAAATTGAACAAGTTGAATATATAGATTTATATTGAATTATAGTTTATACTTGAATCATATTCAAGTCAGATTTATTATATCGAGACTTAGTCCGAGTCAGACAATTAGAAAAGAAATTGAATCCTTAATTATGTTTTGGTGCTATCGGTAACTGCTGTACATGGACGGCACGGCAGGATTTATGTCTTTTTCAAAGATAATTACCGTGTTGATAACACCGTTTGTTAAGTTGTCTATCTTAAATAGGCAAGCACCCATAACTCCGGCTCCCTGAGGCTCTAGAGACTGGTCTTGCTTAAACCTATGTTTACTAGGGTCCTTATTGTAATTTAGTATAACTTGAGGGGGTTTTATTTTGTATAATTTTCAAAATACACCTCAAGTATTTTATTATCGTCTTTAGAGTTTTTCTTGATGTATATTTTATCAATGTGACATTTCTAGTGAATAAAACCTAATTTCATAATATATGGTATTTATTTGTAATATTGGACTTGTATGGTATTTTCTTGTAAATAAGATGTTTTTCTTGAATTTTGGAAATGTGGAATATTATAAATAGATATTTTGATATTAATTACATATACATTTATTTATTAAAAATATAAGTTTTATTTATGATAGAAATCACATCTTCTAAAGAAAATTGTATTAAAATCTTTCGAGATCGTATGCTCCTTGCGGAGGTCTGCATCTCACTCTACTAGGCCCGAGAATGTGCGATAATCCGCATCATACCGAACGGGTTCCCCGAAATGGGTTGTAGAGGCGCAATTGCAAAGATTTGTTAAAATATACTTCTTGTAGAAAAATGTTTTAATAGTTGAAGGTAGTCATATGTAATGTCCTATTTTCCCAAATTTCATCATACTATGTTAGATATGAGTGTTGTGAGGAGGTAGGTCATTATCTCGTGAGTTATCTAAAGGTATAAAGGTATTATAGAGTTTATGTCGGAAACTAAAGTTTGTGGTATTTTAATGTAAAATTGCGATAAAAGATGCATATAACAATGTTTTGTGATGAAACTTGTTAAAGATGTTTATTAATGTTTAATGAACAATATGTTATGATATGAAGGTATCTTGATTAAGAAAAATTATAGTTTTATAAGAAAACCGAATTGGAAGTCGGACTAACTCCACTTCCGTCGGGTTTTAGTTTTGAAAGTTTTTAGAATAGAGAAAAGAAGGAGAAGTAGGGACTTACTGGATGATTGGCTAGAGGAGAGAAAGAGGAAGAGGTAGGAGTTGCCGGTGCGTCGTTTCGTCGTCGGAAATTCCTTAAGTTGTCGCCGGAAGTTCGTCGGAGCTTCGCCCTTTGCTAACTCTACCTGCACACAAAAGACTTGGGAATTTTCTTGAGAGTTTGGGCAGGGATTTGGGAGTGAGGATGGGTGATTTTGAGGGTGGTATTTATAGGAAAAATTAGGATTTAGGGTAGTGAAAGGGTGCATTAAAAATTTGTATTAAAATGGATTAAATGTGTGTTTTAATGTGCTCTGTAAATGTGCAGGAAAAACAAATAATACAGGGGTTATGGGGGGAGTCCAAGAGTCTCCAGGGTTGAAGGGTTTGGACCGAGTTGAACCGGCGGCGCCGGCCGAGTCGAGCGTTTCGCCGGCCCGAGTCGGGCGAGTCGGGACTCATCTTGATGCCACGTGTCCCTGACGCTTGGTCTAGCCTCGTGGACACGTTTGTTTAGGCTGTGACTCTTGGTTTTACGGGTTGTGCACGTGTAGACTATTGGGCTTCTAAAAGATTAAAAGAATTTTAAATAAAAAGAATGTGTGGCTGATGGCTGGTGCTTTGGTTCAGCAGTGCAAGGTCTTACCAATGAGCTACAAGATTTTCTTGCTGTTCAAAAGCAAATCAAACTTATAACTTGTGCTCAGGCTCAAGTACCCCTTTCTGTATTTTTGAAAAAATTTATACAGAAAGTTTAGGGTTGTTACAAACATATTACATATGTGAGATCCTGATCCGGTATCCAATACCCAGGATGTAGAGTGTACTGAGAAACAGTTCTCGGCAACTAACACACCTGAAGAAGACGCATCAACATACTTATTCTTCGTTTGGGTGGCGTGGGAATCCGGATATTCCCCTTTTTCCTGCTCAGTCTTATAACAATTATAAGAAAGAATGGAACCAACGTTCCCTTGCTCAGTATAACAAGCGGGTTCAGTCAATACATCCATATTATTATCTTGATTAAGGCCTGACATGGTTGCTACCTGGAGATGAAAGGTTACGCTAGCGCCCCGGCCAACTTCCGGGGCCAAATGTGGAACAAATTTTTTCTACGAATCGAAACTTGGCGCTAGAATAATCTTAAACCGGATCTACCATAATCCCAACAAGCAAAAAGATAAGCTATCTACTATGAAAAGAGTTATACCATGAGGCTCGAGTCCTTCGGGCCTTCACTCCTCTCCTTTAGCATGCTCCTGTTAGTTATATGTATGCCCTAGAGGCCATTACTGTACATACGATGTATATTGTAGTGGATGCTTGGACATATATAGGGATGACTTTCTTGCTAGACATGATAGTACGCTATCTGGTTGCTCTTTATCTTAACATGTACTCTAACTGTCTCTATGTTACATGTTGATAAAGCCCTTAGGATAAGTACTTGACTACCAGGACTATGATGCAGATCATAGTAGTAGGGACAGTGTAGTCGCCAAGTACATCCTTCAAATGTTCCTAGTCGTGGGAGTACCGAGACAGGGCATCGATACTCCAGAGTAGACTAGCGTATGCGCTTCTTGACCTATATGATGGGTGATGGATGATCCCATATCCATTGATGTTTGACATCAGAGAAGGTATACGGGTGCTCAGTGAAAACTGGGTACACTAGACGGACTCGCCGAGAACTCCCGGATGGTATTATACCTCACGTCAGATGGCAGTTCTCTGGTGACACTGGTACAGGTTAGTCTGTAGACCCGAGATCGTCATAGAGTCTTGTGTGATTCCCACTGTGCTTTGATTTCCATCATACCACGTCCAATGGGGCATGCAAAACGGTGGCTTTTGGGTATAGTCCCGAATTACATGGAGACAATGAGCGATAAGAAGGGATTCGTCTCTCCCGGTATAGGGAGTTGATGTTGCGCTGTGTTCGATTGGCTATAACTGGAAATCCCTGGCCAGGGTTGCTGAGATTTACTGGTAAGTGTTATCAGTAGTTTCTCGAACTGTTATAGACCTCATATCGACATGACTTATCAAGTTACTGGGGTCTGACGTTAACTACCCCTAGGCGAGATATGCGACATATCATACGAAGAGACCGGACTGTACGGGAGTGTTACTGATTAGATTCACAGGAGAATGTACAGGCTTGCTTGTTGATCTTCTGATTGCTCAATACCCGGGTGGCCGTTACGTTTGGCAGACCGCTTGCGGCTTGTGGGTGTTTGATATGATTATCACCTACTGCCGGCGTATTGATGAGTCTTTAGAGTCCTACACAGAGGTTTCCTGGCTCAAGCGAAACGGAGTAGGAGCGCATATGTGATATGTGCGGGAACGAGATTAATGCGAGTATGTGATACCGTATTATATTCTCGTGATGTGTGACATGATTGGTTATATGTGATATAACCGAGTTATCGGATCGAGCGTTGATTCGATAAGATGTTGCATTTGATATTAGTCGGTTATATGTGATATAGCCGGATTATTAAATCAAGAGTTAATTTGATAATTTAATGTATAATTATATATTTGATATATTATATTACATTAACTAATATTTAGCTCACTATTGATTTCTTTTTCTCACTTTATGTGCACATTGTATGCATATACGCGATATGTACATTTGTGTACATGGATTGTGTCATGTTTGATGATACATATAAGATGGGTGTGAGATTAACACAATGCTAGGGTTAAGTTAGGGTTTCTATTTATGTTAAGCTAATTCAAAAGAGATTGAGTTTGTTATGCTAAAGCTTGCACAAAAGCTTATGGATAAGCTTTGACAAAGTCAACCCTTTTGTCTAGTTTAAGATATTTATCAAACCCAACATTTAACCATAGCCATGAGTTAATTCTCTACATGAGTTAGCCATGAGGGCTTAACTCAACCAAGGGTGCAATAATTCATTTGGATGAATTATTCACAAGTCTTCTTCTTCTTCTTCAAGCTCCATGAAAAAACTTGCTAGCTCTAATGGAGTTTTGAGATAAAGTGTGAGAAAAACAATTCTAAAGTGAGCCCACGTCCTACTTCTTCATCCTCTACCACTTGCCATGTAGTAGAGTGTGTTCTCTTCACAAAGTTCATGACCTAGTGAAGGAATAGCTTGATTCAGTGTCTCCTCGACGTAGATCATCTTCGGCCTCGAAGTCATCGAAGCAAGCACGTTCGTTTCTTCACGGGAGCCTCTCTAGAGTCCGGACGATCATGATCATAGAGAAGGGACTACTACACGGAGCTATTGAAGTGAAGGACCGGACTACAAAGGTTGTAATCCAAAACTATTAGTAGTAAAGTTGTTTACTTGCGTATTGTTTTCGCATAATCTCTAGTATACGATCTTGGTTAGGGTTGTTCTGCACGTCTAAAATTTTAATCGGGCATGGTTGATGCCTTGTAGACCCTTGTGAGAGTTCCTGGTAACCCTGCAGTGGTATCAGAGCCAAGCTAGAGGTTTAGGCGAAGTCTAGGCGAAGTTTAAAGTCCGATCGAACTCCGAATACCCGATAAAACCTAGTTTCTGGAAATTTTTTTAAAATGTTGATTTTTTCGTATTAAAAATATTCAGAAAATCATGTAGGGAAATATAGGAATTACTGTGAAGCACGGTCCACTGAATCCCTCACGTGACCGCGGAACCGCGGCCAAACCACGCGTTTGGCGGCGGTTCCGCGGCCAATTATTGGAGTTGGGGCCCACTACTTCAGGAATATATTCCTGGGTCCTTTTTGATAGTTTTGGGAATTTTTAATTCTTCTCAAGTGTTGAGTTTTCTGGGTTGTATTGGAAGCTCGTTGATTCGATCGGAAAATATAACTTCGTTTAGTTTGTCCGGGTAATTTTTAGAACGTGTTAAAAAGTTCGAACGGATATCAATAACTCAATTTTTCTCCTGTCGGAAAATTTTCAAGTGTTGGATTTTTCCGTAGTTTAAGGGCGTTCTAAGTCGTGCAAGTAACGCGGTGGTCTCTCTAGAAGACAACAAACCTTAACTCGATTATGTGACCGTCTGAACCGCCTCTAAACCTTAGGGTTTGTGGCAGTACGGAGTTGCCACATGTGAGGCGTTGGCTTGACCCTTCTACGGCTGGACCATTGGTACTGTAGCATGCGATGGATGTTTTTAAAACTAATTTCAAGTGTTGAGCTATTTGGGAAAACTTGGGTGTTTGATTATTCGATCGGAAAGTTTAACATTGTCTATTTATCTGAAATATGATACAATATTTGGAATCCACAAGTAGTTATGAGATAACTAATTTGAATGTTATAAATCTAGCAGTTCAGTCTCAGATGATCGGTTGCTACGGAATTTTGATGTGATCAAAAGTTCGTCGCAATCACGTAGCATGCGCGGATACTCGCCGGGTAAACTTAATAGACAGCCATGCCCCATAGCCCCGACCAAGTGACTGCAGGAGAACCCCGTCGCCAAAAGTATCTGTTCGGGTGCTCGCGGCAGCGGTGTTCCGCCTTAGTGCACTTCGTCGACGGCATCGGGGGTGTGGCTGTCTACTAAAGTTTGTGACGAGCATTCGATCAGGATGTCGGGAATCTTGTTGAATTGCCCGACTTGATATTGAAAAGAGTTTTCGATAAAGTGACTAAAATACGGGGTTTGTAATAGTTAGGCATGCGATATCTGAGGAATTCATTTGGTTAGGCATGCGATGTCTAAGTAGGTTGCGGATTCCAACTATTGTAGTTTTACACTTTATTTTCTGCGACCGTAAGTGTAGTATGTAGTTGTATCGCCGGTTTTCGTTGCTATACATCAACGATAATCGGTGTATGCATACTTACTTACGTTGATGATATGTGATGTTATGTGTTGCTGTGATATGTTGTATTGGATCGTTGCGTTTTGAATAGCCAGGGGTTTTATGTTTGATGAGAGTTTTTCTTTTTCATTCATGTAAAATTCATTTGTATGTAATATTCTTTTATTGGGGCACTTCCGGGCTGAGGATGATGTCACCATTGTATATTATTTACTTTTCCGCATTAGGTTAGACCCAAGGCGGGGAGCACAAGTAACCGGGTTCTAGGGTCCAGTGGGAGACCATCTCGAGGAGTCGAGACCGGGTCTCCTAACCCTAGAATTGGCAGTGTTGCTTGCCGCTCTCGTAGGGGGTCTAGGGATATGGGTTTGGTTATTCATCGCGACCGTGGAATCCGTGTTTTATACAGGCTCGTATTAAAACAAGGACGTCCTAGTATATCCAATATTTCATATGTGTTCTTCTGCTGCAATGTTCTGTGATGAGATCATATTACTGCCTGAGATGAATATTTATATTATATATGAGATATATATTATATATTGTTGATTTCGTTTCAAATGTGATGCTTGTGAAGCATATTAAAATGGGACTTCATTAATGAGATTAATGAAATAAAAGAAACCTATAGATGTTGTAGAAACTTGTTTAAAAACTGGTAGCTCTAGTTCTTGCTTTGCATAGCGGTGTTCTTTTTAGAACATCAAGCACCTTATTCGATAAGGAAAGAGCCGAGATTCCTTCACCGGGATTGACCTCTTTAGTGAAACTAGCAGATGCTACAAACTCGGTTTGTCTTTTGATTGCTTCTATAGTTCTTGCTTTGCATAGTGATATTTGTGAAATATCCTGCACCTTATTCAATGAGGAAAGAGCCGACAATCCCTTCACCACGAGTGACCTCTTTAGCGAAACTAGAAAAGGCCTAAAAAACACTCCATTTAAAAAATCACTCGATTCTACAACGATATCAAGTTCATTACGCAAAAGGTTTTCTTAAAAACCTGTCGTAGCCCTCCGTCATTTTAGGAAGTAGAGTACTTAGTATTCGTGCTGCGTATGTCGACTTTAGTTGAGGCGTAGTGTTCGGTAGCTAAGTGATGTCTTCCTACACAGCATATTATGCGATTAATTAGGACAGTCATGTGATTATGTTGACCATAGTTGAGGGTCATGTGGGTGGGTCTAATTAATCATGAAATGACGGGTAGAACTTGACTAGTGCTTATGATATGTTGACCTTAGTTAAGGTCATAAGTACTAGGGGTAAAATATTATTGGGAATTTCAAGTGTTGAAATTTGCAATGAGATTGCATACCTTCTATGAGATAGTTGGATCCTGATACCTGCTGCGAGTAAGAGTTACTCCTGGGAGAGTTTTACACATTACAATTAGTCGATCAAGTAGGTGTCTAGAAAGGTGTCAACGGGGTTACGCCCCTGGGAAAACGAGGTTTACTTTAATTAGGTCCGTGCGAAAGCATGGGGAACCTCTTTCAAAGTACCGACACTGGCCTGGCTGAAAGATTGGCGAACTTGTAGTGTGTAATTAATCCCGGCTAGTCTTTCCTTTTAGGGTTTGAAGGAAGATTTGACTAAAACAGTGGGATACATCCTGATTAGATATATTTTATAACCAATCTAATCTTGCAAGAGCATACGCTGAGTGTTTTCTTCTCTCTCTCTTTCCTGGTGGCGACCATGTCACGCCTTAATCAAGATAATAATACGGATGTATTGACCGAACCCGCTTGTGATACTGCGCTAGGGAACGTTGGTCCCGCTCCAACTTATAAATGTTACAAGACAGAGCAGGAAATTTGGGGATTACCAGAATTCCCGTGCCGCCCAAACTAAGAAAGTGCATGCTGATGCATCTTCTTCGGGTGTGTTCATTACACAGAACTGTTTCTAAAGGTCTTTTACGTCCTGGGTATTTGATACCGGATCAGGATCCCACATATGTAATTTGTTACATGGGCTACAAATAGGTAGAGAACTGAGAATGGGTGATAAATTTCATGAGACAGAAACGGTGCAAGTGTTGCAGCCAAGTCTGTTGGTAGTTATCACCCTGTATTAGCAAATACATTGATTCTGAACGAATGTTATTAGATACCGAACCTGATATACAACATCATATCAGTCTCTTTATTAATAAAGAAGGATATAATTTTGTATTTTTGGATAATGTTCTGAACATTTCCTATATCAAGAGTTGATCGGTTCAGGCACGTTATCTAAAAGCATAGCCGTTCTAAATCAAACCACATTTCTTAATGTACAGAACACACACAAGAGGAAGAGTTCAGAAATGAACGAATCCTTCTTGAGGTATTGTAGACTAGGTCATATCAATGCGACCCGACTAGCTGAAGTTACATTTAGATGCATTTTTAAATCTGTTTGAATTTACATCTTGTGAAATTTGCCGGTCATGTCACAAAGATAAGATGACCACAACTCTGTTTATTGGAAACAGAGAAAGAGTTGATGAACTCTTGGGATTGATAGATGGTGATGTATGTAAGTCCCCTGTCTACACATGCCAAGACCGGTTCTTTATACTTCATTACATTCACTGTTTATCTCTTAAAATTCGGACATATGTTCCTGTTGAAACACAAGTCTGGACCTTTTGAGAAATTCAATGAATATAAGTCAGAAGTAGAGAACCAAAAACGGGTATAAGTATTATGTCCTTTGATGAGATCAAGGAGGAGAATACTTGAGCACGGGATTCCTGGACTATTCTAAAGGAGAATGAGATTCTCTCTCAGCATTACTCCTCCGCATACACCACAGCAGGTCGGTGTATCGGGGCGGAGCAATCACACCCTATTTGATATGGTGTGCTCTATGATGAGTACTACCGAGTTTCCTATTTCCTTTTGGGAATTATGCACTTGTGAAGCTGCATACCTATTGAATAGGGTTCCAATCAAATCAGTTGCCTACCACTTCATTTGTGATATGGAATGGGAAGAGCCCATATCTTAAGTAAATCAAGATTTAGGGTTGTCCGGCCTATGTCTAAAAGCAAAATCCGGACAAGCTCGAGGCAAGGTCAGCTCTGTAAAATTGGAAGTAGTTCCAACTATACAAACTGCTACAAATGATTTGGTAGCCCCGAAGGATTCAATAGTTTCCAACGAACCTCAGCCTCTCCGCCGATCTAGTAGGGTTCCTCACCCACTTGAGAGATACTTCGGTTTCTCTATGACAGTGGGAGCGAGGATTGCATCATGAGATGATGACCTAACTAGTTTCGAGCTGGCCATCTGGAGTGAGACTCTATAAGAATGGCTGGATGCTTAGCGATCTGAGATGGAATCCTTATACACCAACAAAGTATGGACTTTGGTTGCTTTATCTGAAGGGTTAAATCCCCATCAGAAGCAAGTATATCTTGAGAAGATTACTTGGTGTACATGGAAAAGTTAAGACTTTCAAAGCTATGCTTAAGTCCATCCAGATCCTACTTGCCATTGCTACATACCATAACTACGATATCTGGCAGTTGGGTGTCATGACAGCTTTTCTAAAATGATAATTTAGAAGAGAATGTCTATAAGTACACAGCCAGAGGGCTTCGTAGACAGTGGGAGTGATCGCACGCTTTTGGCGTATCAGATGTTCAAAGTTCTAAAGTTTACCGCGATCAGGACGGTGTCGCTATGCAGCTAGCCGGTTGAGCACGGGTCGATCCACAGGGAGATGGTTGTATTTCCGTTCTTGTCTTAGACGAGTCAATAAAGAATCTGTATATGTTTGTTCGAGACTATCCTAAGTGTATTATTTGCAAGTATAAAGTTGTTAAGAAAAAGATACGAAATTGTAAGCTAAGAAATCCGTACTCAAAACCTTTGAGCCGAATCTTGACCAATTGAAGCTAGAGCAATCGGCAACAACGTGGATTAGGGGATTTAAGCGCGGTATTCGTGGACTACGGCTTATTTACCCTTGTCCTTCCGTTCTTGTCTCTTGCTTTCGCCTCCGGCCAAACCGAACGCAACCGGTCGCGGTTAGGAATCACCGTTACCTTGTCAGGGTACTGTGCCTAACGGAGCGCTTGCGTATGGTTTGGGCGGAGTTCAATGGAAAATACGGGAAAAGGAAATGGGCAAAGAAACATTAACTTATAATACCGTATTTCTTCTTAACAAAGATAATTACATTCATTCACAAGAAAGAACCAAAAAGAGAGAACAAAAAGAAAAGAACAAAGAAAAGAAAAGATTACAAGTATTAAGTGCATGAATTTAAGTGCATGAAATAAATTGCAAGAAAGAAAAGCAAGGTAATAAAAAACAAGTAATAAATAAGCAAATAAAAAGAACAAGAAAGTAATTACAAGAACATAGAACTCAAGACAAGCATGTGATCAATAGCCAACCCTTAAACTTGCAAGCTCAATCAAGAGGTTGCAAGATCAAGGGAAGGGTAGAGAACGCATGTGAAATGAAGAACTAGTCCCGTGAGAAAATACGACCCTTGAGATTAATAACTAACCCTTAACCATTCAAGCTCAATGAAGAGGTTGAATGATCAAGAGAAAGCAAGAATCTCAAGGGGAAGAAGAAACAAAAGAGAATGATACAAAACCCTCATCTTCATTAATCTCCCACTCAAAAAGCTCTCACTACAATTTTCATGGAACAAGAATGAAGAAGAAGAAGAAAAAGAACTAAAACTACAAAAGAATGGACACAAAAGAAATTACCCTTGGTTGAGCTCAGTTCTGCTGTATTTATAGGCAGGGAGCTGAAGATCTAGGGCAACCACCAGAACCCAAACAAAAAGACCAGAATACCCCTGAAAAGTCACTGTCTGTTGCGCCAGTACGGCCGCGGATCCGCGGCCTAGACCCCCTATTGGCCGCGGATCCGCGGCCCTATGGGTGAGTTGGGGTGTCGGCTTCTGCGTACTTCCCTGGTCTTCTGTCCCCTCTTTTCTGGTATATGTATTTTCTGAAAATACATTCACATTTCTTCCAGAATTTCTGTTGAGGAAAGGTGGACTTTTTGTGGATGTTTTTGTCATGATTGCCTCGAGCTCCGCGTAGATCTCTTGGATCTTGTGCTGCCATTGAGCCTTGTGCATGAAAGCGACATTGATTTGACATTTTGTCTCTTAAACTGATATCTGGCAACATACGGATGATGAGCGGAGACCGTGTTTTCTTAGTGGTTGGCAGGAACCCGGATTTTGTCGTGTTTTCCATGAATTTCACCGTTTTAGAACCGAGAACCTGTATCCTGCAATTGACTAGCAAACACGGCTCAAGAGTATCTACCGATAAACACACGAGCATAAGAATGGGCGGTATAAAATGCAATATTCTGGTATGAACAAATACCCCCAAACTTAACTTTTGCTCGTCCCGAGCAAAACCAATTATTCCTAAAAATAAAATCCTAACCGCACTTTCGCGGGGAACGCGATTGCACTGAGCATGTGCAACAAGCCGTTAAACCTCTAGGTGTCCCTAGTAGGAGGAGTGTTGTCTCCTGAGGGTTTTCAGCGGATTACACCCACAAAATCCCGTCAAATTAGTGTCATAAGTTAACGTTGATTCTACTCCTACAGTTTAGTATTTACGTTAGAAACTCTATTATCCTAAGTTAGAAATATCCAACCCTAATGCTTCACACCTCCTATCTATTTAACTTTAGATCATATACGTTCCAAAAAAGGTTTAGAAAGATGTTGGTTCTCCTGAGTTTTCCTTCTAAAAGTGTGGTCTCAAATCATGGATTTTTATCAACTTTACAGAAAACACAAGTCTTATTCTTTATTTCTATTTTTTATTCAAACATCGATTGTATACCCCTACGTGTGTGTATATTTGCACCCCTACACTCAAGAATTCAATTCAAGCTATAATACCCTTGCCCTAATACCTAATACTACTTCTTTTCATTAAGGATGGACGGATTTGCTCACACACCTTTCATGCGACTATTAATTCTTCTTGAGGCACTAACAACCGATTACTGAATGTGTGAACTTTAAAGCGTAAATAGCAGTCTCCAGGTCTTGATTTTATTCTATTTTTTTCTTTTTCTTTTTCTTTTTTTTTTCAAGACCGGATATATTTTTCAATATGCTCTTTTGGTGTTTAGCTTTAAATACCGTTTTTTCTTTCATACTAGGCTTTCAGGAAAGAGTATTTCTAGGTATCCTCTACTATCCCAAGTTTCAAGGTGCGTGTATGTGCAGTTTATAGGGTATATACTTTCTAAATTTGAATTCAAGAAAAGAAACTATTTTTCAGACTTATCCTTCAGTAGAGCATCAATACTTTCCCTTCATCTTGACTTTAACTAAAGAACTGAAGTCAAGATTACCTATTTCTCAAAAAAACTGTAAGGACGTATACTTACCAAGTTTAAACAGAATGAGGGTTATTTTTAGGGTTTTCAATTCCTAAGCCTAGAATTTAGTTATTTCTATCATATCAACTAATCTTTCGGAATAAAGATCTAAGTTACCCTATTAGCTAACTTGACGACAAAGTTTTTATACTTTTTGGAAAATTTTCAATTTTTGTGGGTTTTTAATAAAGTATGCAAATGCAAAATATACAAATGAATGCGAAGGAAGAAAGCTTACCGAGCACACCCCCAAACTTAAACTTGACAGTGCCCTCACTGTCAGGCTATACCAAGAGGGTCAAAATTGCCGGTGCTCCCTAAAAACAAATTATATACAACAAAGAAAACAAAAAAATATATACAAAAAAGGTGTCCCCCCTAAACTTAAGTAAAATAGTGTTTCCACTGTTAAGCGTTGAAATTCAGGATTAGGGGGGAAAGGACAGTATCAAGCTATACAAGGCCTTACACAGGCCAAAAGTTAGTACCAACCATTCAAAGATTTTATCTCGATAAAGCAGTGGCTGGTGAAAGAAGGCGTAGAGAAAAGAGATGGAGAATACGTGAGACCGTATGGAGATAGAAGTGGTATACGGTCTCGGTATATGAGAGGAAGAAGAATGGCGTAAGGGAAAAAGAAGTGGAATACGAACTTGAGGGTGCAAATGGAGTAAATAGATTAGCACAATTTGTGATGACCGATGTGTGAAAAGTGATTGTGCTAATATATTTACTCGTCGAGAAATTGGGTCGAATCCCTCAAGATTCGTAAGAAACCATGGGTACGCCGAACTTGGTAAACCAGACATATGAAATGAAAGTGAGACAGGTTCTTGCAAGGTCGGAACGATGGAAAGGATGGAGGGAAGTGGTTGAGGAAGGGTATCGGTTAAGGGTTCTGGAGGGTGTACACAGTCATTGAAAGGAACAGGATGAATTGGAAAATCCGACTCATCATCTAGAACTGTTTCATACTAAAAAATATCCTCAAAATTCTCCTCAAAATTTAGCACATCCATGCTCTTCTCTTCAAAGTCCAGACGCATATGGGGTTCGGCAAAAACATTTAATGACTTGGGATGATGATTTGAAGAGACAAACTCAGCCAAATCTACGGGTTCATCATCCAAAATATCCCCAGCGTCAATATCCTCAATCAAGTGAAAATCAAAATTCTCTGACACCTCATCAAAAGCATGGATATTAATCGATTCTGGTTCTAAGATATAGGTGTAGAGGTCAAAAGGATTAGGTATGGTTTCACTTGGAAGGGACCCTTCACAATCGGGCAAATCAAACACTACGAAGTCACACAACTCATTCATCATTCTAACTTCAATTGATAAATCATGTGGGATACTCGATAGACTTTCAAAACAAGAGTTGTGGGATTCAATTTGGGACGGGTAGGTTTGATTTGGAAGGGGGTACATCTCACTCTCTCCACTCAAATTCACAGCCTGTCCTGCCGCCTCATCATACTTTGAAAAAGTTGGAGCTAGTTGAAAACTAGCTACCGGGTCACTAGGTTGCATGAGGGCGGCCATGGACGCATTCAAATCCATCATCTGTTGGCTTGACGCTACCCTAAAGTCTTCCAACGACTGTTCCAGACTAGACATGGGTTGTGAAGGGGTTTCAGTAAAAGATTCAAAGTTGTTTGGATACTGAAAACTCCCAAATGGCGGTTCTGAAGCAATGTCTAGGGAAGGTGCAAAAGTAGGGTAGGATTGGTAGGAATTGAATGGCTGGACAGGAGCAGGATCAACATCTGGATAGGAAGGTGAATGGAATTGTTGATCCCAAGAATTTGAAGTGGTGAAAGGAGTGAAAGATCGGCTACGAGATTGTTCAATACGTTCAGCAAGAGACATAGGTCTTGTGTCTACAACTGGACTTTCAAAAGGGGTATCAACGCAAGAAGGGGTGAATGTTTGAAATGGTTGGTACGAAGTGGACTGCGGGGTCCAGTTGTTCGTCCTAGACGCGTCTATCCGATCTTTCAAAGAAATTTTTGGCATGGAGGGGTCGTTTGAAGTTCGACCAAAACAAGAACCGTATGAAGTAATGTCTGGTTGTGGGTACCAAAGTTCGGCAAGAGTTTTGCGAGGTGGAGTACCCATGATATGAAGAGAGAAATAGAGAAAGGCAGAGAAAAGGAGGGAAAAAAGAATGTGATAAATTTTTTTATATATATTTTTTAGTTATATATTAACAAAAGAATGAAGTATTCACACAAAAAGAATATGGACAAAAACAATCACGACACAAAAAATACCACACACCTAATCGTTCTAGGGTTAACCTAGGTCAACTAGACCTGCTCCAGAACTTGATTGTCGAAGTAAAACTGTGTCGAGAAACAGGCTCAAGATACACTGATCACGAGGCCAGGTAAGTGCAGAGATAAGGGGAGGTTTTCCAACGCTTTCGCGAAGTTCCTTAATTAAATAACCCTTTCTCTTTTGGCGGTTTCGCCGTTAACACTTTCCTAGACACCCCGTAAACAATATACCGTTAAGCAAGGTTCTAAACACAGTTAACTTCTCCTAGTGAGCGCGAAGTCCTTAAGGCTTAAAGTCTAGTTTCTTTTAAATTTTGTGCGGGTAAACGTTATGCGCAAATTCGTGATTTGTGGGCCACGGAAAAGGTGATGAAATCCTTTACCGTATCTTGTGGGGTTCGCTTGCCCTTAAGTCCGTATTAATGTATGCAATGCACAATTCAATAAAAAATCTATAAAGAATCAAAAAATTATTTTTTTTTATTTTAGCACGGCACTGCAACAAATACGGGTTAGTCAATTTTGGCGTTTGCTAGCGAACTTGCAAAGAATACTGCAAAGAATAGTATATTGGAAGCGTCGGATTTGAGAAGAAGGTGTTAGGAAAGTACGTACCGTTAAGTTTTTGGGTTAGGAAACCCCCGTTGAATCAAATCCGGTAAGCTTGAAAAGTTCGCTTGCGCGGGTCAAACTACCCGGATCTTTGGCACTGTACTTCGTAAATCACCCTTTCCTTGAATGCACACTTTGCTCCCCACAATCGCAATTTGCAAACTTGCAAAAATCTGCACTCTTGCCCACAAAAATGATCAAAAAAAAACAAAAAACAAAAAGAATTTTTTTTTTATAAATATATACAAAAAGAATATTAACCCGAATAACAAGAAAGAAAATACGCTACCGTCTCCCCGGCAACGGCGCCATTTGATCGCACGCTTTTGGCGTATCGGATGTTCAAAGTTCTAAAGTTTACCGCGATCAGGACGGTGTCGCTATGCAGCTAGCCGGTTGAGCACGGGTCGATCCACAGGGAGATGGTTGTATTTCCGTTCTTGTCTTAGACGAGTCAATAAAGAATCTGTATATGTTTGTTCGAGACTATCCTAAGTGTATTATTTGCAAGTATAAAGTTGTTAAGAAAAAGATACGAAATTGTAAGCTAAGAAATCCGTACTCAAAACCTTTGAGCCGAATCTTGACCAATTGAAGCTAGAGCAATCGGCAACAACGTGGATTAGGGGATTTAAGCGCGGTATTCGTGGAATACGGCTTATTTACCCTTGTCCTTCCGTTCTTGTCTCTTGCTTTCGTCTCCGGCCAAACCGAACGCAACCGGTCGCGGTTAGGAATCACCGTTACCTTGTCAGGGTACTGTGCCTAACGGAGCGCTTGCGTATGGTTTGGGCGGAGTTCAATGGAAAATACGGGAAAAGGAAATGGGCAAAGAAACGTTAACTTATAATACCGTATTTCTTCTTAACAAAGATAATTACATTCATTCACAAGAAAGAACCAAAAAGAGAGAACAAAAAGAAAAGAACAAAGAAAAGAAAAGATTACAAGTATTAAGTGCATGAATTTAAGTGCATGAAATAAATTGCAAGAAAGAAAAGCAAGGTAATAAAAAGCAAGTAATAAATAACAAATAAAAAGAACAAGAAAGTAATTACAAGAACACAGAACTCAAGACAAGCATGTGATCAATAGCCAACCCTTAAACTTGCAAGCTCAATCAAGAGGTTGCAAGATCAAGGGAAGGGTAGAGAACACATGTGAAATGAAGAACTAGTCCCGTGGGAAAATACGACCCTTGAGATTAATAACTAACCCTTAACCATTCAAGCTCCATGAAGATGTTGAATGATCAAGAGAAAGCAAGAATCTCAAGGGGAAGAAGAAACAAAAGAGAATGATACAAAACCCTCATCTTCATTAATCTCCCACTCAAAAAGCTCTCACTACAATTTTCATGGAACAAGAATGAAGACGAAGAAGAAAAAGAACTAAAACTACAAAAGAATGGACACAAAAGAAATTACCCTTGGTTGAGCTCAGTTCTGCTGTATTTATAGGCAGGGAGCTGAAGATCTAGGGCAACCACCAGAACCCAAACAAAAAGACCAGAATACCCCTGAAAAGTCACTGTCTGTTGCGCCAGTACGGCCGCGGATCCGCGGCCTAGACCCCCTATTGGCCGCGGATCCGCGGCCCTATGGGTGAGTTGGGGTGTCGGCTTCTGCGTACTTCCCTGGTCTTCTGTCCCCTCTTGTCTGGTATATGTATCTTCTGAAAATACATTCACATTTCTTCCAGAATTTCTGTTGAGGAAAGGTTGACTTTTTGTGGATGTTTTTGTCATGATTGCCTCGAGCTCCGCGTAGATCTCTTGGATCTTGTGCTGCCATTGAGCCTTGTGCATGAAAGCGACATTGATTTGACATTTTGTCTCTTAAACTGATATCTGGCAACATACGGATGATGAGCGGAGACCGTGTTTTCTCAGTGGTTGGCAGGAACCCAGATTTTGTCGTGTTTTCCATGAATTTCACCGTTTTAGAACCGAGAACCTGTATCCTGCAATTGACTAGCAAACACGGCTCAAGAGTATCTACCGATAAACACACGAGCGTAATAATGGGCGGTATAAAATGCAATATTCTGGTATGAACAGGGAGCAGCGGAAACGTATGCAAGTTGCTTTATGGGATAAAGCAGGCATCGCGGAGTTGGAACGTCTGTTTTGATGAGGTAGTCAAAGAGTTTGGCTTCATCAAAATGGTAGATGAACCTTGTATATACAAAAGGTAGTAGAGAGTATGGTAATGATCCTCGTATAGTACGTGGATGACATACTCTTGATAGGGACGGATTTTCCTATACTACGCTCGGTCAATCTCCGCTTATCACAATGATTCTCCATATAGGATCAAGGTGATACCTCCTAAATCCTGGATTATGGATCTATGAGATAGATCTAGATGGATGTTAGGATTCTCACTAGTTGTAGTGAGACGGTATCAATCAATCCTGGGGAGAATCACTGGAATGGTTCCAGGGTGATAAGGATGACTAAATGTCAGTCGCAGGCATTGTCTTTACCCTCACTGGAGGGACGGTATGTTGGAAGAGTTCCAAGCTAGATACCGTGACATACTAGACGATTAAAGGCAAGATACATTGTTACCAAAGATGCTACCAAAGAGGCAGTCTGGATATAGATAATAGTTCATGAGATGAACTCAGTTCCTACCATTGTGTGACAATGGAGTTGTGACTTTAGCCAAGGAACCCCCGTCCCATCAGAAATCCAGATATAATTCTTAGGCAGTATCACCTGATCATGGAGATGGTTGATCTCCAGGGAGATCGAGGTTAGGAGAGTAGACACAGAGGAAAACAGCGTGGATCCACTCACAAAGGCCTGTTTTCCAGTAGAGACTTTTATGGGATGGTTGAGTATGAGATATTTCAACCACTGCTGATTGTTGGGTATGCGATACCACAACAGATGGCCCTAGTGCAAGTGGGAGATTGTTAGTTATATGTATGCCCTAGAGGCCATTACTGTACATACGATTTATATTGTAGTGGATGCTTGGACATATATAGGGATGACTTTCTTGCTCGACATGATAGTACGCTATTCTGTGATGAGATCATATTATTGCCTGAGACGAATGTTTATATTATATATGAGATATGTATTATATATTGTTGATTTCGTTTCAAATGTGATGCTTGTGAAGCATATTAAAATGGGACTTCATTAATGAGATTAATGAAATAAAAGAAACCTAAAGATATTGTAGAAACTTGTTTAAAAACTGGTAGCTCTAGTTCTTGCTTTGCATAGCGGTGTTCCTTGTAGAACATCCAGCACCTTATTCGATAAGGAAAGAGCCGAGATCCCTTCATCCGGAGTGACCTCTTTAGTGAAACTAGCAGATGCTACAAACTCGGTTTGTCTTTTGATTGCTTCTATAGTTCTTGCTTTGCATAGTGATATTTGTGAAATATCCTGCACCTTATTCGATGAGAAAAGAGCCGACAATCCCTTCACCGGGAGTGACCTCTTTAGCGAAATTAGAAAAGGCCTAAAAAACACTCAATTTAAAAAATCACTCGATTCTACAACGATATCAAGTTCATTACGCAAAAGGTTTTCTTAAAAACCTGTCGTAGCCCTCCATCATTTTAGGAAGTAGAGTACTTAGTATTTGTGCTGCGTATGTCGACTTTAGTTGAGGCGTAGTGTTCGGTAGCTAAGTGATGTCTTCCTACACAGCATATTATGCGATTAATTAGGACAGTCATGTGATTATGTTGACCATAGTTGAGGGTCATGTGGGTGGGTCTAATTAATCATGAAATGACGGGTAGAACTTGACTAGTGCTTATGATATGTTGACCTTAGTTAAGGTCATAAGTACTAGGGGTAAAATATTATCGGGAATTTCAAGTGTTGAAATTTGCAATGAGATTGCATACCTTCTATGAGATAGTTGGATCCCGATACCCGCTGCGAGTAAGAGTTACTCCTGGGAGAGTTTTACACATTACAATTAGCCGATCAAGTAGGTGTCTAGAAAGGTGTCAACGGGGTTACGCCCCTGGGAAAACGAGGTTTACTTTCATTAGGTCCGTGCGAAAGCATGGGGAACCTCACTCAAAGTACCGACACTGGCTTGGCTGAAAGACTGGCGAACTTGTAGTGTGTAATTAATCCCGGAAAGTGAGATCCGTTCGATTTTGAATTAGATGAATTGAAAATTAAAAAGAAAAGAAAAGACAATTCAATTCAAGATTTATAAAATTGAAGTTCAAGAATTATCTAGATCTAAATCTAAAATCAAGAAAACATTAAAAATCAAGAATCAAGAATTGATGATATCCAATCCAAATAGTAATTAAGAATCGAAGTGAGGCTCGTAGGAATCGATCGAATCTATAGACGTGATGAAATCTATTGATTACGTTTTCTTATCCATTAATGATTTAATACTAGATCGATGACGATTAATCGAGGTTTAAGGATCTATCGAAGAAACTAGAGTTTCTTCATCTCATCCTTTGTCCTTTCGATGAATCTCATTCAAAAACTAGCCTCTAGTAAATTAAAGAATCGATCGTGGATCACTAATTAGAGCGAACACAATCAAGAAAGCATCGCTCGAAACTAGGTTGCCGATTCTTCAATTTACTAAAGTTTACAAAACTTATAGGAATTAAGAATCGTTTCAAGATTTGTAAACATAATCATCTATTGATTCTGTTGACTCCATCACGAGCGGAGTTTTACTCAAACATTATATCAAAGAACACAATCACAAATCGCGATCTAATCATGATGCAAGAATGTAAAGAAAGCAAGATTAAAGAATTTCACCTTTTATTTATCAACAATTTTGTTACAATTCTCTCAAGATTTACAATGAGGAAAGAACTCGATCATCGATTTGGCTTCGCTCGTCTTCGTGAGTCGCGGATCGTCTTGGATCTCTTGCTCGGTTGAAGATCGGCTTCGCTCCTAAAAGGTTGAAGGCTTCTTGCTTGAATTGTACTCGGTGTTCTTGAATTTGGCTTTGGATTTGATTGGATTAGGGTCAGGGTTTGAATGCACAAGTTGTGTCACTCAACTTGTGTGTGTAATGATTAATGAACAACCTTCAACAACCAATTAATTGAACAACCCTAGAAGTGAAGCCTTAGGGTCCCTTTTATAGCCTTGATTAGGATTAGCTTCCTTTATAAGCTAGGTTTAGTTTAGCTTCCTTTGTAAGCTTGGTAGTTAGGTAGAAGGTTCTAGAGGTAGTTGGTTAGGCTTAGCTTCCTTCATAAGCTTGGAGGTTAGGTAGAAGCTTCTAGGCTTAGGTAGTTAAGTAGCTTGCTTTGGAAGCTTGAGGGTGTTTTAGCTTGAAGTGTAAGCCTTGCTATTCTGTCAGAAGATTCTGGAGAATTCTGGACTTTGAAGTGGCTTGAATAGGTGTAGTCCCTGAAAGAAGAAACCTGACACAACAATTTGCTGACGATGCTTCCTCTTGGCCGTGGATCCGCCACACAAGGGGCCTTCTGGCCGCGGATCCGCGGCCCATTAATGTCTTCTCTGCACTGAAATTCTAGGGATTCTTGCTGTTGGCTTTAGGTATATTTTCTGATATATGCAATCTCATAAATCTTTCTTGATCACTGCCATATTACAAGTCTTGGACTTGGCGCATTTTTAACAGCACTTTTAACTGTTTCGTCTCTACTCCTGGAATTTCCTGCACAGATTCTCGAGACAAGTGTTGCGCTATACAAAGATGATGCGATGCAATGATAAACACTCAATTTCCCTCCAAATGTCGGTTTTAAAGTATAACACAGGTAATTTGGTATTTTACGGCTGTTTTGCTAATATGTGCTATATTAATACCGAACACCTCTAGATGAGTGTAAATGGTAGGGAAATTGACGTGTTAAAAATACATTATTTTCGACTGATCAAATTCCCCCAAACTTATTTTCGGTCGTCTCGAGCGAACTGTTTTATTAAAAAGGGAAGGAGAAAATAAAGAAAGAGAAAAACTAACTAGCACACTTTCGTAGACAACACGATTGCACTGAGCACGTGCAACAAGCTTTTAAACCTCTAGGTGTCCCTAGTAGGAGGAGTGTTGTCTCCTGAGGGTTTTCAGCGGATTGCACCCACAAAATTCAATAATAAAAGGAATACCGTGAAAGTTACATATAAAGATAAGAATTGTAAAAGAAAGACTTTGAAAATTAGAGTTTCCAACTATGCTAGCTTTTCGGTTGTCATGAGCCCTATCTTAATAGTCATGAAAAGATGTTAGAAATCACATCATCCCTCAATAAAACATCGTCTTTATTCTTCATTCCTATCTTTCTTCCAAACATCGATCATATAACCCTACGTGTGTGTGAAGAACATCCCTACACTCAGAGAATTCAATTCAAGCTATCATACTCTTGTCCATCTGCCTCAGTACTTTTTAATTAATGAATATTTAGATGTGCTCACACATTTTCATGCGACCGTTAATACTTCTTGAGGTACAAACCGACCGATTACTCATGTGCTTGCTTATACGGTGTTTTTCCTCGTCTCGCACCACCTAAGGCTTAGCAGTGACTCCCAGACCAGTTGGTCTAAGGCACTAGGTGATGAAGCACCCTCGCTATATTTTTTATTGCTGTCTTGGCGATAACAAAACCAGTGTTCATTTTTCTCACCATTTTATATTTTCTTCATTTTTTTTTTCATTTCCTTCATACTTTGGCTTTTAAACAAGAGCATTTCAAGGTATCCTCTACTATCCCGAGTTTCAAGACGTGTGTAAGTGCGTATAGTAGGGTATCAACGTTCAAATGTTTGGCTTCCAGAATAGGAACTATTTTTCAGACTTATTTTTATCCTCAGATTAGTGACTTCCTTCATCTTACTAACCCTTGGGACAACGGCTCATAACTACTTATTACTAGTTCGTTTAAGAAAACTTCTAATTTTCTTGGTTTTCTTAAATTTTTCTAATCTTTCGGATGTAATTTTTCACTATCTAATCTTTTATTATCTTATTTATGTACAAAAAATTTTATTTTTTGAATTTTTTAAAATTTTTATAGGTTTTGAAAAAAATGTTTTGTGCTTATGCGAAGTATATGCAAATGATGCGAAAATAAGCACAAATCTCCCCCAAACTTGTTTTCAACAGTGTTCTCACTGTTGCCATCTGCTAGATCTCAAAAACCCGTAAGCTTGGGAGGACATTTATTAATGGGGGCAAAATATTTAAGTGACCCCCAAACTTATTTTTGGCTCATCATTTTGTAAAAAATTTCTTTTCAAGAGCCAGATTATACCCCCCCAAACTTGAGTTAAGCTATGTTAATCTTTGAAAATCACATGAGGGGGTCAAAAATCATTGGTCGATGCCAAGTTTTGCCAAGACCGAAAGTTAACACCAACCATTCGAAAATTTTATCAATGTAGTGCTCTGGTTGGTGGAAGAAGAAGTGGGGAAAGGGTAAGTGGTGGAATAGAATGTGTTTGCGTCTCGTTTTGGAGAGACGATGCAGTAATTGTGATGGATTACTCGCATTCTTTTTACAGTTCAAAAGAAGTGGTGGAGGTTCAATTTCTTTGTTTGGGAGATGATTCATCTCAACACCCGTGTTATTAAAAAATACGAGTTCTTCAGTGAAGATTTCCTCAAAAGTCTCATCAATACCCCGAAGAATAATATCATCACAAAGTGCGGGGTGATCTTCAGACTCTAAAAGAATTTCATAATCAGTATTAGTTGTTGACCCGGACAACTCGGTGGAAGAGTCCGTATGTGTATGATACATAGTTGGGTCAAACAACAACATATGAAAAGAGTCTAGATCAGTATCATGAGGATTGTCAAATTCGCTGCTGTCGACATCCATTAAGTCGACAGAACAGACCTGAGCAGTAGGTTCGGAGGGTACACTTCCCAACTTGTAAATGTTCAGCTCAATTGACCTATTCCCGAAGGATAGGGTTATAAAACCATTACGACAGTTGATGATAGCATTGGAAGTGGCGACCTAAAATCACCGGAATTTGATTCCGTGGGTTCGCTAGAGGCCGTGTATCAATTACAATAAAATAAAATCCACAGGGAATACAAATTCCCCGATTTTTATTAACACATCCTCCAGTTCACCCCTAGGTTTGGTGCTTGATCGGTCAGCCATCTGGAGAGTGCAATGGGCTGGTTTCAACTCTCCGATCCCTAATTGCTCATAGACTGAGAAAGGAAGCAGGTTAACACTTGCGCCAAGGTCAAGTAGAGCACGGTTAATGTGTTTTTCCCCAATAGAAATGGAAATAGTAGGATAGCCAGGATCCTTACGTTTCCTCGGTAATTGTTGGGGAAAGGCTGTGTCTACTGTTTTTGCCATGAATATCTTCTTGGGTACTTGAGTCTTCCTCTTTCTAGTGCACAAGTCTTTAAGAACTTTCGCATAAGCGGGGACTTGTTGGATAGCATCTAGAAGAGGGATGTTGATGTTAACCTGTTTAAACATTTCAGTGATCTTCTCCATTTATGGACTCAGTGTGTTTCCCCTTAACCGATTCGGGTAAGGAGCTTGAGCAATAAGGTCGGGGTCCAACATTGGAGAAGATCGTGTGGGTGGGAACGATCTAAGAATAGGAGTGGGGATCGTTTTCGGTGTGGGCTGAGGTGTCGAGCCTTGGGGGAAACGGAGAATAGGCTCGGAAGAAGGTGGTGGGGTAGACGAACTGGGGTCAGAATTAGAAGTAGAAGTGGAAGGAAAAGTCTCAGCCGGGGTGTTATTGATAGATTTTTCAGTGTCATTAATCTCTTCCCCAACGTGATTGTCAAACACTCTTCCAGATCTCAACTTGGTGATTGCATTCATATGATGTGAATAACCAGGACTGGGCAAAGGTTGAGCTGGAAGTTTCCCTTTCTCTCTTGCACTCATTTCGGCTTTTAATCGTGCAATTTCTTCTTCCATCGATTTTATAGTCTCATTTTGAGAGACGGTATTTCTTTTCATGTCATCGACAGAAGACTTCATCTCAGCCGAAACTTGCATGATATTTGTTAGGACCAAATTCATGTATTGTGCAAATGAAGAGGATTCATCAGTCCCGGTCAACTGCGAAGGATTATTTGGTGCGGGTGTGTTGACCGGATTTTGGAAGTTTTGTGCTTGGAAGGGGTGCTGACTCAATTGAAGTGGTTGCTGTTATGGTGGAGGAGCCCTTTGGAAATTGTTTTGGTTTGGAACCGTGTTTTGAGTTTGTGATTGGTTCCAAGCAAAGTTAGGGTGATTCCTCCAACCCTGATTATAAGTGAAAGAAAATGGATCGTTCCTAGGTCGTTGTTGGAAAGCAGAATTGATATGCTCATGACCTTGAAACGGAGAATTTAGTGGACATTCTTCCGTCAAATGAGAAGGATCAGAATAGCATCCACATACAGTTTTGGAGAGTGACATTTGATTTAGGGCGGCAGCTAAAAATTTATTTTCCATAGTCTCGAGTTTCTTATGTATAGCTGAAATTTCAGCTCTAACTCCTATGGAAACTTCCGATTGGTTATTGCCACCCCTAGACGATGGACTCATACCCTCCCACTGTAAAGATTTTTCAGCGAAATCTTCTAGGAATTTCCAAGCTTCCCCATCATCTTTGGTCATGAAGTTGCCTTGACACATGGATTCAAGGGTCTGTTTTGTGTTAGGATTAATGCCCTCATATATGATTCTGCACAGATCCCATCTAGGGATTCCGTGATGTGGACATTGAACTAACAGATCCTTAAAGCGTTCAAGACATTTTGAAAATGGTTCATTTGGAAGCTGGGTGAATTGATTTATTTCGCTACGGACTCGAGCAGTCTTATGATTCGGGTAGAATTTCTTTAGGAATGCTTTTACAAATTCTCCCCAGTTTGAAATGGAATGTGCGGTTGTGTTATACAGCCACTTCTCGGCTATATCGCACAAGGTGAATGGGAGAAGACGAAGACGAAGACACATAGCATCCACAGAAAGCTGTGAAGTACCCATCATAGCGCATACATTTTCAAAGTTGGTAATAAAGACATATGCGTCTTCAGACTCGAGACCGTGATATTTGGGTAGAAGGTTGATGTATTGGGGTTTTATTTCAAAATTGTCCCCGTTGGCTGGTGGAATGGAGAGACAGGTCGAAAGAGGACCTCGCATAGGATAGCACCTCTCTTGGAGAGAGATGCGGGGTGGATTCTGTGCACATGCGGACGACGGCAGATTAGTGGTAAAGAAGTTCGATGGAGAAGCATCCATCGATGTGGGTGTGGTGGTGGGTAAAGAAGAAGTAAATGTAGAAATACTGACTTCGGAGTCGATCGGGGGAACGCGGACAAGACAGGCACTAGAATCCCGTGTCCAGCCTATCTTGCACTAAAGGGTTTAGTACAAGTGGCAGCGTTAATATAATTAGGGAAAATATGAAGTGGTGTTTGTTTTAAAAAATATACGGATTTTTGAAAAAATGATGCAAATCACAACAAATGCAATAAGCAACCCTAAATCTAATGGTCACCTAGTTCAAGGCTCTAGACCGCTCCTAACTGCCAAAAGACAAGTCGCAGGATCAATCCTCTACTGCCTCTTTGTCCCTCCTATGGCCAGGTAAGTGCCAAGTAAGTGGGAGGTTCTCCACTACGTAAGTAGTGGGCCTAATTAAGTAACCACTTACCTTAGACACACTTGCCTTAGACACCATAAAAGAAACGCGGATAAGCAATAGATTACCTATGACCTTCTCCTGTCCTAAGAGAGCGCGACGGTCCTTAGAGTCAAGTCTAGATTTCTTTTAGTTAATGAGGGTAATGCAGATGCAATTTTGTGATTTTTGGGGCTTAGGAAGGGTAATGAACTCCCCACCTAATTTGAATTTGGCCGTGCCCCTTAAATTCCGTATTAATATGCAAACAACCAAGAATCAAAACACGCACAATTTTTATTGCTTTTGCGGCGCTGCGAATTATTTGCAAAGAAACCTGCAGAAAATGGTTATTGGAGCAAACAGAGGAGGAGATAAGAAAGTCAGAGAGGACCTGAAAAAATTTGGTACAGTGATCCTTCTTTCCCGCCGCGGTTCCGCCGCGGGAGGCGTGTATATGCCGCGGAAACGCGGTCAGATCTGAAGATCAATGCACAAAAATTTAGGCAACTGCTTCTGTTGCCTCACTGAGCTCTCTGGATTATTCTGAAATTTTTTCACTTGCTCCACAGATTCCAGATTTCCTCGCAACAAATCACAACAATACGTTTAGTGTTTGTGCGGATTTAGAAATAAAAATATAGATGGAATAAATTTTTCAACTCAAATTTCAAAAACGAACAAATTAGCACACGATCCCCGGCAATGGCGCCATTTGATTGATTCATTCTCGGTGTGTATATAAGAAAAGTGTAAGAAATCACAACCAAAGAAATGGGTTTAACCTCTGTGTGGGACTACAATTTCCTCTACATCGTTTCGCCCGAAGCAGGGAAACCCTCTGTGTGGGACTCTAAAGACTCGACAGTACGCTGGAAGTGGGTTTAACCTCAAGCACGTCAGTGACACTAGCTGTACGTAACAGCTACCTAGGTACCTGCCTAAAAGGAAAGCCGACGAGAAAAGTCATCTGGATCCCTACTGAGCCTATCCGTGACAATATCCGTACAGTTTGGTCTCTTCGTCAAAGAGTATCGCATACCGGGTTTAGGGGGTGGTGAACGTCAGACCCTAATAACCTGATAAGTCGTGCTGATGTGGCTCAGGACCAATTTGGAAAACTACTTATCAACCTACCAGTAAATTCCAACTGCCTTAGCCAGGGTCTTATGGTCCTGACCAGTTGAAAACGCAGTGCGACATCAACTCCCAATACCGGGAGAGATGAATCTCCAACAATCGCTCACTGCCTTCATGTGGCTCGGGACTGTACCCAATCAAAACCTGTTTGCACGACTCAGTAGAGCCGTGGTAGGGTAGTGATCAAAGCACAGTGGGAACTCACAGGAGAAAAATGACGATCTCAGGTCTGAAGACTAACCCGTACACATGTGTTTAATCGAAAATAGTGCACTTTTAACATGACAATTTCCTTACTTTTCTTAATCATCTAAAGGTATTTGCTATAAATATAACACATATTAGAAGTTCATCTGCAAAATATCATTTACCATGTGTTATACATTATAATCAACATTATGAAGGAAATTGTATGTTTAATATTTTTACGCATAATATTTTGTATCTCACATTCTTCATTGAGATCTCGTGCAAGATTAGCTCTATATCGGGAATCAGGAATCTGCCGATAAAATACAAGAAAGTCGAAGAATCAAATACTGGCAGAAATTCAGAAGCGATAAGAAGATTCCAGATATCACATAAAGACCCACAGATCAAAAGAAGAAGACCAAAGAAATTTGAAGCAATTAAGACACCAATAGACCGCGGAACCGCGGCCGAGTCAGGCCGAGTCGCCGTGGATCCGCAGCCGAGTCGTGGGCTTCGGAGTCGGGAAGTCTCTGGAAACTTCTTCTTAACATCCTAGCTTGCTGGGGAAACCTCGTTGTAACAATATTGTTCTGGAAACTTCTCTATAACAACCTAGCTTGTTGAGGAAGCTTGATTAAGGGTTATATAAAGGACTAAGGGCTTAAGAGAAAGGGATCCCAATTATTACACAATTGTTCCTAGAATTTGTCCCAAATCAGTTCCTAATCTTCCCCAAATTCATTCATCAAATCAAATCAAGAAAAGAGCCAACATCAAATCCAAGATCCAAAATCAAGAATCATCGAGAAATTCATCAAGCGATTCAACAAAGATCCTTTACACGAATCCGATCATCATCAACGAGCAAGCGATCCACGACAGGTCCAAGACTCACGGTGATCGAGCGACGTGAAGATCGACGGAAAAATTACCTCTTCAAGGGAGTGATCGAGAGCAATTCTTCTTGTAATCTCAGATTGAAGAAGTTGTAATTCGAAATTGAATAATAAAGGTGATAATTAGTTTCAATTTCGCTTTCTTTTAAAATTTCGCATTATGAGTTCTTTTTCTAATTTTTCTTCGATTTTCATGATGCACGAGTAAATCTTCTATTGATAGGATTCGTTGGATTAGGGTAGATCTATGGATGATAGAATTTTATACTTTTCTTTTGTCTTATGAAGTTTACAAACCTTCGCAAAAGAATCGTTAACATCATCATTGGGTACGATATCAAATTATTGATTATCTTGACCACGATGGGAGATAAGATTGACGATCTTTTGTGAAAGGCTAGAAAATGAATAGGATCAATGAAAGGATAAGGGAGTATAGAGAAGAAACCCTAGTTTCTTCCAAAAAACCCTAATCCGCATTCATCGCTATCAATCTAGCGTTAAACCGTTAATAGAAATGACGAGTTACCTCTATTAGTCATTCATGGCTACTAAATCCGATCGAATCCTATGAGCCTTCTTCATATTTTCTTGATAATTAGATCTTGAATATTTTCTTGATTTCCTTTCTTGTAAACGATTTCTTGATTTTCTTGAAACTATTACTTCAAATAAATCTTAAACAATTTCTTGATTTTCTTTACTATTTCTTTCGACTAAAATAAAGCAAGAATTTACGAATTCCTCGAATCCCAGAGGATGACCCGTGCTCACTAACGCTCGCTACACGCGACACCGTTATTGATTGCGGTTACTAAACTAACTATATACCTATCATCTTTTTGAGCAAATCAAATGGCGCCGTTGTTGGGGATACGTGCGTAATTTGTTCTTTCTTGCTATTTGGGTTAGAAGTATTATTATTCAATCAAAGTTTAAATGAAGAACGCATCATGTGCTTAACGATTAGTGTGTGAATTTTGCATGGAGATCTGGAATCATTGTAGCAGGGAGATAACTATTCAGAGCATTTCATCAAAACCATAGGAGCAAGTGAAGCAAGTACAGAAAAATATTTTCAAGAATTCTCATATTGGCCGCGGAACTGCGACATTAGGGCTTATTTCGCTGCGGAACCGCGGTGGGATAAGAGATACTTGGCTTCATCTTTCTCTGGTATATTTCCTATCTTCTTCTCTCTTCTCTGAAAAGTCCAATAATAATTTTTCTGTAGGATTCTTTGCAAAAATTCGCCGCTTAAAAAAAATTCTTGCTGCGTGTTTTGATATTGGTTGTTTGTGCATATTGTAATACAGAAATTAAGGGGTAAAGACCAAATTCAGATTAGGTAGGGATTTCATTACCCTTCCTAAGCCCCACAAATCACAAAACTAGTATCCACATCACCCTTCATTAATTAGAAAATATCTAGACCAAGACTCTAAAGACCGCCGCGCTCAATTAGGACAGAGGAAGGTCGTGGGTAATTTACTGCTTATCCGCATTCCTTTTGTGGTGTCTAGGAAAGTGTGTCTAAGGAAAGTGGATAGTTAATTAGGCCCGCTATTTACATAGCGGATACTTCCCACTTACCTGGCACTTACCTGGCCACAAGAGGGATAAAGAGGTAGTAGAGGATTTATCTTGCGATTTGTCTTCTGGAAGTCTAGGAGCGGTCTAGTGACTTGACCTAGGTGACCTTAGATCTAGGGTCGTTTGTGCATTTTTGTGATTTTTCTAAATCCGTCTTTTTCAAAGCAAACCATAAATCAAACCTTTCTTTTAATTTACACATACGCTGCCACTTGCGCTAAACCCGCTTAGTGCATGCTCGTCTGGACACGGGATTCTAGTGCCCGTCTTGTCTGCGTTTCTTCTATCGACTCCGAAGTCGGCATTTCTTCATCTTCTTTTTCCTCACCACCTACAACATCCACCGCGATGGACGGTTCTCTATCAAATTTCAATAACACCACTCTGCCACCACCCGTAGGTGTGCAGAATCCACCGCGCATATCTCTCCAAGAGAAATGCTATCCTATACGTGGTCCTCTTTCTACTTGTCTTTCTGTTCCACTAGCCAATGAGGATAATTTTGAAATCAAACCACACTTTATCAATCTTTTGCCTAAATTTCACGGTCTAGAGTCTGAAGACGCATACGTTTTTATCACCAAATTCAAAAACATATGTGCAATGATAGGTACTTCACAACTTTCTGTTGATGCTATGCGTTTACGTCTTCTTCCGTTTACTTTATGCGATTTAGCCGAAAAATGGCTGTATAACACACCTGCACACTCTATTTCCAATTGGGATGAATTCGTTATAGCATTCTTTAAGAAATTTTATCCCAATCATAAGACCGCCCGTGTTAGGAGTGAAATCAACCACTTTACCCAGCTTCCCAATGAACCATTTTGGAAATGCTTTGAACAGTTTAAAGATCTGCTTGTCCAATGTCCTCATCACGGAATCCATAGATGGGATCTGTGCCGAATTATATATGAGGGCATTAATCCAATGAAAAAGCAGATGCTTGAAACCATGTGTCAAGGCAATTTCATGTCTAAAAACAATGGTGAAGCCTGGAAATTCTTGGAAAATTTTGCTGAAAACACTTTGCAATGGGAAAGCGTTAGTCCACCAGCATCTAGGGGA
This sequence comes from Agapanthus africanus, assembly GCA_030015575.1. Classification (NCBI taxonomy): domain Eukaryota; kingdom Viridiplantae; phylum Streptophyta; class Magnoliopsida; order Asparagales; family Amaryllidaceae; genus Agapanthus; species Agapanthus africanus. Next base: position 553,981,629 of record CM057339.1, read on the forward strand.
GGTATCCATCAACTTGATGTTTCCATAGCAGTAAAAGCCGAAATGGCAGCATTACAAAAGAAACTCGAAGCTATGGAATACAAATTTTTATTAGACTCCCTAAACCAGGTGACGCTCCCTAAAACCATGTGTGGATGCTGTTCCGATCCATCATATCTGACGGAAGAATGCCCTCTGAATTCTCCGTTTCAAGGTCAAGAACACACTAATGCTGCTTTTCAGCAACGCCCTAGAAACGATCCTTATTCTTCCACATATAATCAAGGTTGGAGGAATCACCCTAATTTTGCTTGGAACCAACACCAAACTCAAAATACGGCTCCAAACCAAAATAACTTTCAAAGGGTTCCTCCACAGCAACAACAACCACCACAGAGTCAGCACCGCTTTCAACCACAAACTTTTCAAAATCCAGCCAACAATTCTGCACCTTATAATAATTCATTCCAAACGGCTGGTACCGAAAACTCCTCTTCACTCGAACGAACCTTGGATTTGTTTATGAAACATTCCATGCAAATATCGGCTGATATAAGGTCTTCTATCGATACCATAAAGAAGGACTCCGGCTCACACGGTGATAGTATAAAATCGATAGAAGCACAAATTGCACAATTAAATGCCGCAATGAGTGCTAGAGAGAAAAGGAAACTTCCATCTCAACCCTTACCGAATCCTGGCCACTCACAATATCATAATGTGAATGCCATTACAACGTTGAGATCCGGAAGAGTGCTGAATAACGAAGTCGGTGAACAGATTGATAATGATGAATCAATCAATAACACCCCGGCTTCCACTTCCACTTCCACTTCTACTTCTGACCTTAGTTCATCGTCTTCCGAGCCTATTCTCCGTTTTCCTTTAGGCTTGAACCCTCCGTCCACCACATTGAGTCAACCTGAAATGATCCCCACTCCAATTTTGGGATCCGTTCTACCCACACAAACTGTTAGTTATATGTATGCCCTAGAGGCCATTACTGTACATGCAATGTATATTGTAGTGGATGCTTGTACATATATAGGGAGGAATTTCTTGCTCTACATGATGGTATGCTATCTGGTTGCACTTTATCTTAATATATACACTTATTGTCTCTCTATTACATGTTGATAAAGCCCTAAGGATGAGTACTTGACTACCAGAATTATGATGCAGATCATACTAGTGGGGACAGGGTAGTCGGTAAGTACATCCTTCAAATGTTCCTAGTCGTGGGAGTATCGAGACAGGGCATCGATACTCCAGTGTGGACTAGCGTATGCGCTTCTTGACCCATATGATGGGAGATGGATGATCCCACATCCATTGATGTTTGACATCAGAGAAGGTATACAGGTGCTCAGTGGAGACTGGGTACGCTGAACAGACTCGCCGAGAACTCCTAGATGGTATTATATCTATCGTCGGATAGCAGTTCTCTGGTGACACTGGTACATGTTAGTCTGTAGACCCGAGATCGTCATAGAGTCTTGTGTGATTCCCACTGTGCTTTGATTTCCACCATACCACGGTCAAGAGATCGTGCAAAAAGGTGGTTTTTGGGTACAGTCCCGAGTCACATGGAGGCAATAAGCGATAGGAGGGGTTTCGTCTCTCCCGGTATTGGGAGTTGATGTTGCGCTATGCTCGATTGGCCATAACAGGAAATCCCTGGCCAAGGTTGCTGAGATCTACTGGTAAGTGTTATCAGTAGTTTCTCGAACCGTTATGGACCTTGCATCGGCATGACTTATCAGGCTAATGGGGTCTGACGTTATACCATCCCCAGGCTGTGATATGCGACATATCTGACGAAGAGACCGGACTGTACGGTAGTGTTACTGATTGGATTCGCAGGTGTATGAGCAGGCTTTCTTGTTGATCTTCTGATCGCTCAATACCAGGGTGGCCGTTACGTTTAGCAGATCGCTTGCGGCTTGTGGGTGTTTGATACGATCATCACCTACTGCCGGTGTATTGACGAGTCTTTAGAGTCCTACACAGAGGTTTCCTGGTTCATGCGAAACGGAGTAGAAGCACATATGTGATATGTGCGGGACCAAGATTAATGCAATATGTGATACCGTATTCTATTCTCGCGACTTATGACATTGGTCGGTTATATGTGATATAGCCGATTTATCGGATCAAGTGTTGATTCGATAAGCTGTTACATTTGATATTAGTCGGTTATAAAGAATATAGCCGGATTATTAAATCAAGTGTTGATTTGATAATTTAATGTATAATTATATATTTTATATATTACATTACATTAACTAGTATTAGCTCACTTAAGATTTCTTTTCTCACTTTTGATATACTTTGCATATATATGATATATGTATTGTTTTCTTTGTACACATAAATATATATATGATATATATTCAGGTGCCATGCTAGGTTACACATGCAACAAGGGTGTATGAGAATCACACCATGCTTAGGTTTATGTTTGGGTTTTATTTATCATTAAGTAATTCACAAATCATTTGAATTAGTGATGCTTGAGCTTGGAGAAGCTAGTAGAACATTGACTTATTCAACTTGTTTGTCTAGCGTAAGATATTTGTTAACCCAACCCTTATCCTTAGACTATGGTTTATTCTCTACATGAGTTAGGCATGACATAATAACTCACCATGGTTGCATTTCTAACCTCATGAGATTATTCCTCATCACTTCATCATTTTCATCTTCAACTTCCTCTTGAAAGCTCACTTTCTTTTGATCAAGTGATGGAATTGAGTGAGAAAATTAAATATAAAATGAGCAAAATTCCTACTTCATCATCCTCTACTATTAGCCATTTAGTTTAGGGTGTTTGCTTCACTAATCTCACCATTAGTGAAGAGGTAGCATGAGCTAGTGTCTCCTCGACGTAGATCATCTTCGGCCTCGAAGACTTCGATGCAAACTTGTTCATTTCTTCATGGGAGCCTTTCTAGAGTCCGGAAGTTCATGATTGCAGCGAAGAGACTATTACACGGAGTTATTGAAGTGAAGGACCCGTCTACAAAGGTTGTATTCCTTGTTCACTTTAGTTGCAAAGTTGTTTGCATTCGTTTCGTTGGATTTTCTGGTAACGATTCTATGGTTAGGGTTAGATAATACGGAAATTTTTTAAAAATGGCTTGGACGATACCTCCCGAAAACTTGCTGCCGTGCTATACAACCCAACAGTGGTATCAGAGCCATGCTAGAAAATTAGACGATGTTTGTTAGATTACGAAACCGAAATGAATTCGAAACTTGAAACCCTTTAAACTAGTTTCTTTCGAATTTCATTTGAGCTCTAAATTTTTTTTAAACAACTGCAGAATATTATATGTGATATAGCATGAACACCACGAAAATTTGAGGCTATTTGGACACAAAGTGGCCGGCCACATTGGCCTCAAAACCGAGCTCTTCGAGTCAAATTTGGATTTTGGGCTTCAAATTTTCAGGGTTTTCCAGTCTCTAGGTTTTAGGGTTTCAGGTGTTGTTTGTTTTTGCTAAATTTTCATGTGATGTTAACTTTCTGCAAAAGCAACTTGGAGTGTTTCGTAATCATAATTCTAACATGTATTCGGGTTATTTAGAAGATGTTAAAAAGTTCGTACGGATATTAATAACCCAAATTTTTCCCTTGCTGAAATTTTCCAAGAGTTGGATTTTTCCGAGTTTAAAATTTTCAGAAAATCTTGCAAGCGATTCTGTGGACCCTCTAGAAGAACGAAACCCTAACTCGATTATGTGACCGTTAGAACCGCCATCAAACCCTAGGGTTTGTGGTAGTTCAGCGGTGCCACATGTGAGGCATTGGTTGACCCTTCTACGGCTGGTTCATAGGAGTTGTGGCAGTTTCTGGGTACTTTTTGAACCCCGCTCAAATGTTGAGCTTGTTGGAAAATTTTGGGTGCTTGATTATTCGATCGAAAAGTTTAACTTCTTCCAGCTATTTATAATTGTGATACAATATTTGGAATCCATAAATAGTTATGAGATAACTAGTTTGAATTTTATCAATCTAGCAGTTTAGTCTCATTTGATCGGTTGCCACGGAATTTTGATGTGGATCAAAAGTCCGTCGCAATTACGTAGTGTACGCGGATACTCGCCGGGTAACCTTAATAGATAGCCACACCCCACAGCCCCGACCAAGTGACTATAGGAGAACCCCGTTACCAAAAGAATCCGTTCGGGTGCTCGCGGCTGCGGTGTTCCGCCTTAGTGCACTTCGTCGACGGCATCGGGGGGTGCGGCCGTCTGCTAAAGTTTTCGACGAGCATTCGATTAGGTTATCGGGAATCTTGTTGAATTACCCGACAGGTTATTGGAAAGTGTTTTCAATATCGAGACTAAAATGCGGGATTTATAATTTTTAGGCATGCGATGTCTAAGGAATTCATTTGGTTAGGCATGAAATCCAAAGTATGTGATACATTGGGTTTATGATGTCTAAGGTGGTTGCGGATTCCAACTGTTGTAGATTTTCACTTTCTTTTCTATGACCGTAAGTGTAATATGTAGTGTATCGCCGGTTATGTCAACGACAATTAGGATACGCATATTTACTTACGTTGATGACATGTGATGTTATGTGTTGCTGGGATATGTTATATTGGATCGTCGTGTTTTGAATAGCCGGGTTTTTTTTATGTAAGATGAGAGTTTTTCATTTTCATTCATGTAAAAGCTTGTATGTAATATTCTTTTATTGGGGCACTTCCGGGTTGAGGATGATGTCACCATTGATGTATATTATTTACATTTCCGCATAAGGATAGACCCAAGGCGGGGAGCACAAGTAACCGGGTTCTAGGGTCCAGTGGGAGACCATCTCGAGGAGTCGAGACCGGATCTCCTAACTCTAGAATTGGTAGGGTTGCTTGCCGCCCTCGTAGGGGTCTATGGGATGTGGGTTTGGCTATTCATCACGACCGTGGAATCCGCGTTTTTACTGGCTTAAATAAAACACGGAATTCCTAGTATATTCAATATTTCATATGTGATTCTTCTGCTGCTGATATTCTGTGATGTGATCACTTAGTATGTTCTGAGACGAATGCCTATATTATATATATGAGATATAATAAATATTGCAGCTTTCGTTTCTTATGTGATGCTTAGGAAGCATAACAGATGAGATTTCATTAATGAGATTAATGAAAGAAAAAGAAACCTGAAGATGTTGTAGAAATCTGTTTAAAAACTGATAGCTCTAGTTCTTGCTTTGCATAGCGGTATTCCTTGTAGAATATCTAGCGCCTTATTCGATAAGAAAAGAGCAGAGATCCCTTCACCGGGAGTGAGTTCTATAGAGAAATTAGCAGATGCTACAAACTCGGATTGTCTTTTGATTGCTTTTATAGTTTTTGCTTTGCATAGTGGTATTTGTGAAATATCCTGCACCCCATTCGATGAGGAAAGAGCCGAGATCCCTTCACCGGGAGTGACCTCTTTAGCGAAACTAATAAAAGCCTAAAAAACACTCCCTTTTCAAAATCACTCGATTCTACAACGATATCAAGTTCATTATGCAAAGGGTTTTCTTAAAAACCTGTCGTAGCCCTCCGTCATTTCAGATAAGTACTTGTAACATTTTGAAATATTTTAGATAACGAATTATTTTATTAATTTTATTTATGTAATTAAAACATTTATTTTATTGTGTTTGTCATAAAAAGGTCTTTTAAAAGGTGGTAGAATAGATTAGTAAAGAAATAGTTTGTTTTTACAATAAGAAGTGTCACGAAGGGGTTTTGTGAAAAGTTTAGTTAATTATGGAAATTGTAATTTTATGAGGGTTTATGTGTAAAAAGGGGTAGGACTTGGTTAAGGTTAACTTGAACCCTGGTATATCATATCATCATGAAGACACCTCCTTCTTACATATACACCTCATGCACACATCTCATCCTTGCATGAAAATACCACCCCCTTTCATGCTTACACCTCCTACTCTTCTCATGCCACCTCCACTTCTCAATCTCCACCACATGCTTTCTCTACATAACACACACACACACACACATAGGAACTCCTTAGCATCTTCAAACAGAACTCTTATCAAATTCTTCAATCAATAACACCCAATTTCAATGTGTTCCTAATATCAAAAGAGAAGAAGAAAAGCAAGGTACTTGGGATCTTTACTACAACCCTCTAGCTAGGATCTTTGAGCTTGTGCATCTAGGAGGAAGCTTTTTCAGTTATCTTTCTATAGGTATAATTTCAACCCTGCAACTTAAGTTCAGTACTGTTTTATATAGAAATCGGATATCGTATTTTGATAAGTTTAGGCTCTGTTTTGAATCTGCTATAGTTTAGATGATAATTAACATAATCAAACAGTGCCTGAATCTTATAAAGTGGAACTAGAATAATCCCAAAGAAGACGAACCCATTTCATCGGACTTTGACCGGCGACACTTGCAAATTATCCGAGCTCGCCGGATTTGTATGGGAGTCAGGTGTTGGGATTTTTAGGGTACCTCTATGTATATGTATTAGGATATTTGGTATTACTAGTTTACGTTAGTTTATCAGTATATGAAATCTGGGAGTAAATATCAGTTTTGGGGTTAAGATTCTATAATACGACACGGATATATCGTATCATGAGTTCTGTATTTACTTGTTATGACCAGAAAAGGGTTAGCTCAGAATAACTTAAGTTCAGTTAACTCATGATAATCTTCACGTAGCATGTTTAGTTTGAGCAGTACCATAAACTAGGATAATTGTGATATCTAGCTCACTGCAATTGAATCTTGAACCATTGGGTAAAATTACTAGAAAAAATAGCAAGACCAAAACTATAGTATGATCGTAAGAATACTTTACACAAAACCCGAGGCCCAAACTCCACACTCGAACCGGCGGCATCCCACCATTTTTCGAGCTCGCCGGCCTCCCCTAGGCTTTTGGTGTTGGTTTTTCTCCTGTAGCTTTGTTCTGGTATTTTATAAGCTATGGTATTGTTTGATTTTCTCCAGTATTCTTACAGAGAAATCTGGGAGTGATTAGTTGGGGTTTATCAAGTTTTCCGATATTCCGATACAGGTTTTCGTATTTTTAACGTTTATACGTTAACGACAGATATATATTGTCGTTTTTGGGTTAAGTATACTGTAGGTTCTAACCTATGGAGGCCTATCTCGTTGTTTTGGTTTTTGATATGATATTTACATCGATGTGATTTAAATACGATTATAAGTGCGACCACGAGGATTTCCGAGACAGAGTTGGAGGATATAGCAGCGTGGATTTCAGCGAGCTTATGAAGTTGGTGAGTAGATTTATATCTACGGGGGAAGTCGGGTGGATGGCGTATAGCACCCCCGCAACCTTATAAATATTATTATGGTATCTAGATAGTCTAGTAATTATTCAAGATATTGATATTTGAGATAGTTTGCATCTAGCATGATATGTAATTGCATGTAGTAAATTATGGTTTAGTAAGTTAGTACGAAGAGTTATGACGTTTTAAATATGAATTGGATGTAGCGATACGGTGAGGTATTATACGAGAAACTATGTGTATTAGTAATGATGAGATCCGTATGCCGAATAACGGCCAGGTTACCTTTAGACTCGTACAAAATGATTATAATTACTGTACTTGCTTACGTTATAATTATTAACATTATACATTTTTGTGATAACGAACACTCTGATAGAACACTGCACAACTACCAATGAGTACTATGCTGTACAAGCACGTATACCTATGTTACACTACACCTCATTGGTACTGCCATGTCACTGTAAGACCGTTATGATATATTGCATATGTAGATATCAATATGAGTAGGCTATTTCACTTTTAGAACACTTACACAAATACTAATGATTTCCATGTTGCACGAGCACAGACACGTATGCTACACTAAACATCATTAGTAGTGCCATGACACAGTAGGATTGATATCATTATGCCTATATGATTTAATTAAGCAGTGTTTCCTTATTTCCTGTTGTAAATTAGGAATATCAGTACTATAGATGTTGTATTTGATTCTTATGGATTTTTGGATATTTACTAATGATGATATATATCAGTGGTATGGGAAGCTGTTATATATGTATATATATAATATATCATCAGAATGGTCTATGTAAGTATTCTCATTCTTTACTTGATATTTCTGGATATGATGAGTTGGAGTCCACCATGAGTTTTATGTTTTCTGTGTTTTTATTCCGAACCGAGTGAGGTAGCTATACGGTTTCGGATTTGTGACTTATCCGTACTGAGTGGGGTAGCTATACAGCGGGATACAAAGTGGACCCGGTTCGAGGCCGAGGGGTAGGATAGCTGCATTATAGGCGGGGAGCCGAACGAGGATACTCGATACCGGAGATAGAGATGAGCACGGCAGATATCCAGGCGATACTGACCGGGGTTCGATTAGGCATGGCGGATATCCAGGGGATACCGATCAGAGCCGGGGATATCGGGTGGCGATCATCTATTGAGATGGTGTCAACGGTATCTGCATTTACGTGTCGGTAATGGACACGAGAGATTTGAGGATTTGCGTGTCGGTGATGGACACGAGAGATTTCCGATTTCGGGTGTCAATGCTGGACATCCACATATATATTGTTATGTTGCTATCATGAGGTACACAGTTATATCCTAATCATAGTAGCCGACCAGGACTGATCTGGGGGACAGTACCCGTATACCTTTTTACGAGTAGTAGCATATAAAGAGGATTCAAAATCGAGCTATAGCCTCATTATTTTGACTTGTCTGAGATAACACTGAAATATTTTAAATGGTAAACCTCTGAACACTATTCATTAAAATACCAGGACGTATATCTTAAATAAGATATCTATTATATTTCATACTGTCACGTCTGCTTTATGCCGGGACATATCTATACCGCGGCTATTTTAAAGAAGGGGTTTATATATATATTTTCGGTTACATTGGACTTATACCTAGATATAGGTTATTTTCATTGGATATATTCTAATTGGGATTGCATGATAGTTAGTGTTGAATTATAATACATATGTATATCATATAGTATATTGTACAGATTATGATAGTATTATACTTATGACCTAGGTATCGTCGTGCATTTCGATTTCTATCTTTAGATGTAATGTTATTCATTGAGTTGGCAACTCATCCCCGTTGTGCCACAGTTTCTTGCAGGTTTTACCGCTTGGATTATCAGCGGCTTTGGGCACACATTCCTTTCGGTGATTGCTTTGGTAAGTGAGTTACTATTTTATCGTACTCACACTTGGTTATTCATATATTCTCGTATCTAGTGAAAACTCCATCAACTTAGAAAGGGCATATTGTGGACTTTGAAGCGAGACTTAGAGTTTGTGTGTTGTGATGTCGCACTCATTAGAGTCGACCATTTTAAATTGTTGATTTTGTTTCGCTTTCCTTTTCTTCGCCATTGTGCGTCATATATTGTTGCTTGGTTGCTCCACTGTTTGGGCATGGAAGTTAGCTCCTGTTGGGATGCTATTTATTTTATTATGTTGTATCGGGTTATACAAAAATGCAAAGGAGGTGCTGTCGAATTTCAAAATGTCAGAAATGTTTTTCAAACATACTTAGTTAAACTTAAATGTTATTTTAAACTTCACCTCCAATATTTTCAAAAGGGTTTAGATTCCGGGTTTCGGCTTACTTGAACCGTATCGACGTCTTTAGATGTCACGTGATTTGAGTGCCGGTCACCTGCCACATTTGGGTCGTGACAAAGTTGGTATCAGAGCGTTTGGTTTAAGCTTTGTTCGAGTCTAGGTTTGACTATATGGAGTTTAGGCATACCTTTTGTTACCTAGACTTTACCTTATAGGACTTAAACTTGACTTCGGGGGTCTTATACCCGAATTTTCGTTATGTAGGATGACTTTGGTTGATGGAGTAGGTACTAAGTAGAGTGACGTACCGTACATATGTTCCGCGACATATTTACGATATGATACTCCGCCTAAGTTACCTTAGGATTTATATCTTGAGATCTCCCTTCTATTCATTTCGTTGATCTATCTTCGTCAGTGCATGTTGATTGTTCTAGTCACCATGTTTATGGAAGCCGAGAGTGCTGCAGTTAGAGGTACGGTCAGAGCAGACTTGTCTGGGACATAGACTGAACAGGGTGACTTTGTTAGTTAATGTATGACCTAGAGGCCATTACTGTACATACGATGTATATTGTAATGGATGCTTGGACATATATAGGGAGGACTTTCTTGCTCGACATGATAGTATGCTATCTGGTTGTACTCTATCTTAACATGTACTCTGATTGTCTCTATATTACATGTTGATGAAGCCCTTAGGATATGTACTCGACTACTGGGACTATGATGAGATCATACAAGTGGGGCCACGGTAGTCGACGAGTACATCCTATAATTGTTCCTAGTCGAGGGTATATCGAGACAGGACATCGATGCACCAGAGTAGACTAGCGTATACGCATCTTGACCCATATGATAGGCGATGGATGATCCCATATCCATCGGTGTTTGACATCAAGGATGGTGTAGGGGTGCTCAGTAGAGACTGGGTACACTGGACGGACTCGCCGAGAACTCCTAGATGGTATTATACCTCACGTCAGATGGCAGTTCTCCGGTGACACTGGTACAGAGTAGCCTGTTGACCCGAGATTGTCATAGAGTCTTGTGTGATTCCCAATGTGCTTTGATTTCCATCATACCACGTCCAAGAGGGCATGCAAAAAGGTGGCTTTTGGGTACAGTCCCAAATCACATGAAGGCAATGAGCGATAGGAGGGGATTCGTCTCTCCCGGTATAGGGAGTTGATGTTATGTTGTGTTCGATTGGCTATAACCGGAAATCCCTGGCCAGGGTTGCTGAGATTTACTGGTAAGTGTTATCAGTAGTTTCTCGAACTGTTATAGACCTCATATCGACACGACTTATCAAGCTACTTAGGTCTGACGTTTACCACCCCTAGGCGAGATATGCAACATATCAGACGACGAGACCGGATTGTACGAGAGTGTTACTGTTTGGATTCACAGGAGAATGTACAGGCTTGCTTGTTGATCTTCTGAGCGCTCAATACCTGGGTGGCTGTTACGTTTAGCTGACCGCTTGCAGCTTGTAGGTGTTTGATATGATCATCACCTACTGCCGGCGTATTGACGATTCTTTAGAGTCCTACACAGAGGTTTCTTGGCTCAAGCAAAACGGAGTAGGGGAACATATGTGATATGTGCGGGACCGAGGATAATACGATATGAGATACCGTATTCTATTCTCGCGATATTTGATATCAGCCGGGTCATCGGATCAAGTGTTGATTCGATGAATCGGTACGGATAAATATTAGTCGGTTATATGCGATATAGCCGGATTGTCGGATCAAGTGTTGATTCGATAATTTAATGTATAATAATATATATGATTTATTAAATTATATTAACTAATATTAGCTCACTAAAAGATTCTTTTTCTCACTCGGGTAATACATTGATATATATGCGATATATGTTAATTGTATTATTTTGTTTTGTTACGATAAATATTATATATGTGATATATAATATTGTAACATGATATGATAACTAATGCAACATGTTTAGTGGAGATTAAACAAGGATAGGGTTTGTTTTGGGTTAGTTCCTTCTTGATGTTTCTAGAAGGTTTCATTTTGTTTTTGCTAAGATATTTTCAAATGACTCATTCTTAACTCAACCCAAACCCTAGCCATAGTTAAATCTCTACAAGGGTTTAGTTGACCATGGTTGCATTATTCATCATTATCATATTTTCATTATTCATCACAAAAGGAATTCATATTATTCATCATCTTCTTCCTTCTTCTTTTCTTCCATGAAAAAGCTTACTAGCTTTTTCCAAGTGATGAATGAGTGTGAGAAAAAGATAATAAAAGAGAGCAAAAATCCTACTTCATCATCATCATCTATCCTTGCCATTTAGATGAGGGTGTTCACTTCATATTATGAGTGTTAGCTTGTGTTAATGAAACTTCAAGGTAGATCATCTTTGTATCGAAGATCGGAAGCAAGAGTGCATCTTTCTCTTCGCGGAACCTCTCAAGAGTCCGGAACACGATGACCGCAGCGAAGAGACTTGAACACGGAGCTTTAGAAGTGAAGGACCGGATCTACAAAGGTTGTAATCGCTCTCACTTAGTGTTAAAGTGTTTAACATGTTAGTTTTCGCCTAAACTCTAGTTTAAAGATCCGGCTTCGGGTTGTTCGGCACGGATAATTTTTAAATCGGGCATGGTTGATTCCTCGTAGAACCTTTTGCGCATGCCTAGCAACCCTACAGTGGTTTCAGAGACAAGCTAGAGCTTTAGGCGAAGTCTGAACGAAGTTTAAAGTCCGATCGAAACCCGAAACCCCGATGTTTACCCTTCTCTGTACATTTTTCAAAACTGTGGTTTTTTATGAATTAAAAATGTTCAGAAAAACAAGCAGGAAAAACTAAGAATTACTGTGAAGTACGGCGCTCTAATTCGCTTATATGACCGCGGAACCGCGGCCAAAATTGTGACTTAGTCCCTGGAATTTCATGTAATTATTCTTAGGTTCTTTCTTGTTATTTTTTCTGGGAATTTTTTAATTCCACTCAAGTGTTGAGTTTTCTAGGGTTGTATTGGGGACTCGTTGATTCGATCAGACAATTTAACTTTGTTTAGTTTGTCCGGGTAATTTTTAGAAACTGTTAAAAAGTTCGACCGGATATCAATAACTCACTTTTTCCCCAGTCGGATTTTTTTTTCAAAAGTTGGAATTTTTCTCGAGTTTAAGAACGTTCTAAGTCATGCAAGTAATGCGGTGGACCCTCTAAAAGACAACAAACCTTAACTCGATTATGTGACTGTCTTGAACTGCCTCTGAACCTTAGGGTTTGTGGCAGTACGGCGTGCCACATGTGAGGCGTTGGCTTGACCCTTCTACGGCTGGACCATTGGTACTGTGGCATGTGATGGATGTTTTTAAACTGATTTCAAGTGTTGAGATAAATTGGGGAAATCTTGGGTGTTTGATTATTCGATCGGAAAGTTTAACATTGTCTATTTATCTGAAATGTGATACAATATTTGGAATCCACAGGTAGTAATGAGATAACTAATTTGAATGTTATAAACATAGCACTTTAGTCTCAGATGATCGGTTGCCACGGAATTTTGATGTGATCAAAAGTCTGTCGCAATCACGTAGCGTACGCGGATACTCGCCGGGCAAACTTAATAGACAGCGACGCCCCATAGCCCCGACCAAGTGACTGTAGGAGAACCCCATCGCCAAAAGCATCCGTTCGGGTGCTCGCGGCAGCGGTGTTCCGCCTTAGTGCACTTCGTCGACGGCATCGGGGGTGCGGCCGTCTACTAAAGTTTGCGACGAGCATCCGATCAGGTTGTTGGGAATCTTGTTGAATTGCCCGACTAGATATTGATAAGAGTTTTCGATAATGAGACTAAAATGCGGGGTTTATAATTGTTAGGCATGCGATGTCTAAGGAATTCATTTGGTTAGGCATGGGATGTCTAAGGAGGTTGCGGATTCCAACTGTTGTAGTTTTACACTTTCTTTTCTGTGACCGTAAGCGTAGTATGTGGTGTATCGCCGGCTTCGTTGCTATACATCAACGACAATTGGGATACGCATACTTGCTTACGTTGATGATATGAGATATTATGTGTTGCTGTGATATGTTATATTGGATCGTCGCGTTTGAATAGCCGGGGGTTTTATGTGAGATGGGAGTTTTTTTTTCCTTTTTCATTCATGTAAAATTCATTTGTATGTAATATTCTTTTATTGGGGCACTTCCGGGCTGAGGATGATGTCACCATTGTATATTATTTACTTTTCCGCATTAGGTAGACCCAAGGCGGGGAGCACAAGTAACCAGGTTCTAGGGTCCAGTGGGAGACCATCTCGAGGAGTCGAGACCGGGTCTCCTAACCCTAGAATTGGCAGTGTTACTTGCCGCTCTCGTAGGGGTCTAGGGATGTGGGTTTGGCTATTCATCGCGACCGTGGAATCCGTGTTTTATACAGGCTCGTATTAAAAACACGGACGTCCTAGTATATCCAATATTTCATATATGTTTCTTCTGCTGCAATGTTCTGTGATGAGATCATATTACTGCCTGAGACGAATGTTTATATTATATATATGAGATATATGTTATATTGCAGACTTCGTTTCAACTGTGATGCTTGTGAAGCATAATAAAATGAGACTTCATTAATGAGATTAATGAAACTAAAAGAAACCTAAAGATGTTGTAGAAACTTGTTTAAAAACTGGTAGCTCTAGTTCTTGCTTTGCATAGCGGTGTTCCTTGTAGAACATCCAGCACCTTATTCGATAAGGAAAGAGCCGAAATCCCTTCACCGGGAGTGACCTCTTTAGTGAAACTAGCAGATGCTACAAACTCGGTTTGTCTTTTGATTGCTTCTATAGTTCTTGCTTTGCACAGTGGTATTTGTGAAATATCCCGCACCTTATTCGATGAGGAAAGAGCCGACGATCCCTTCACCGGGAGTGATCTCTTTAGCAAAACTAGAAAAGCCTCAAAAACACTCCATTTAAAATCACTCGATTCTACGACGATATCAAGTTCATTACGCAAAGGGTTTTCTTAAAAACCTGTCGTAGCCCTCCGTCATTTCAGATAAGTAATAGTTAGTATTCGTGCTGCGTTTGTTGACCTCTGTCAAGGCGTAGTGTGCGGTAGCTGATTAGTGCTTATCTGTATAAGCATATGATGTGATTGATTTAGGGTAGTCGTGCGACCTTGTTGACCTCTGTCAAGGGTCGTGCGGGTTGGTTTACTTCAATCGGGAAATGACGGGTTTAACTTGACTAGCAGCCTATGGTTTGTTGACCTCTGTCAAGGTCATAGGACGCTTAGGGCAAAATATTATCGGGAATTTCAAGTGTTGTTTGCAATGAGATTGCATACCTTCTATGAGATAGTTGGATCCCGATACCCGCTGCGAGTAAGAGTTACTTCTGGGAGAGTTTTACACATTACAATTAGCCGATCAAGTAGGTGTCTAGAAAGGTGTTAACGGGGTTACACCCCTGGGAAAACGAGGTTTACTTTAATTAGGTTCGTGCGAAAGCACGGGGGACCTCCCTCAAAGTACCGACACTGGCCTGGCTGAAAGATTGGCGAACTTGTAGCGTGTAATTAATCCCGGCTAGTCTTTCCTTTTACGGTTTGAAGGAAGATTTGACTAAAACAGTGGGAGATATCCTGATTAGATATATTAGATAACCAATCTAATCTTGCAAGAGCATACGCTGCGTGTTTTCTTCTCTCTCTCTCCAGGTAGCGACCATATCACGCCTTAATCAAGATAATAAAACAGATATATTGACCGAACCCGCTTGTTATACTGAGCTGGGGAACGTTGGTCCCGCTCCAACTTATAATTATTATAAGACAGAGCAGGAAATTAGGGAATACCAGATTTCCCGTGCCGCCCAAACGAAGAAAGTGCATGTTGATGCATCTTCTTCGTGTGTGTTCATTACATAGAACCGTTTCTCAGTATCCTTTACGTCCTGGGTATGAGATACCGGATCAGGATCCCGCATATGTAATCTATTACATGGGCTACAGATAG